>CM031243.1:77889491-78515347 GCA_018340775.1 Taxus wallichiana var. yunnanensis
GTCATTGGCCATGCATTGTAGGCGTATTGTTCAAAAGAAGTCAATATGTAATAAAGTAAGGAATATCCTATATAATTAGTTGAAGAGAAATCAGATTCAACCAAGATAGAGAAGGAGAAAAATATGAAAATAGCTCATGAAAGTATGTTTTCTATGGTTGAAGAAAAATTAGAAGAGAATCATATGTGTACCTATCATGTTTTTCAGTTAAGAGAGTTAGTCAAGAAGGTTTCAAGGATAGATAAAAAAAAATAAAGAAATAAAGGAGGAGAAGACATATCAAAGTGGATCTCAAGCCAAGTGAGGCTTTGAAGAGAAAGAGAGTTTTAAAAATTGATGGCAATATGGATAGAAGGAAGGAGGAGGTTTTGGAATATTCTGAATTTTTGGTATTCTAGTGCTTGGAAGATATATTGGGAGATCCATTATAATTCATGGAGTCTTTCCTCATTCTATTAGAAAGCAATGAAGGTGATTTTATTTGTTGAAGGTTTGTTGTTTCCTTGGAAAGGTATTCTTTCTCTTGTTTTATTAATGACGTTGATAAAATTTATGTTGAGATTTTATAATGTATGATTGAGTGTTATTCATTCAAGGTGTAGTCTATGTTCATGTAGTCATTAAATGATAAAGATGTCATGTTTTAATTCAAATATGATCTAAGGTGTTTTGAGGTTAGAAACCAAAGAAAGCGTGAGTGTGTGCATTTTCTTGCATTTTCTCGTGTCTATACCATTTCATTTTTGCAAATACAGTACAAAATTTGAGTCTTTGGTCCAAGAATGTGATTTGGTGGTAATACTAAGTCAATATGGCTCAAAGTAAGGAAAATATATCTCTATCAATATGAAAATTTTGTGATCTCCATAAAAGGTAAGTTTGTATTGTATTAGAACTTTGTGTTTATATTTTTGTGCCATGAGTTGATGTTTTTAGGTTAAAGGAAGGCATTAGATTCATTTGATTTTATTGAATGATTATGTCATAATGGTCTAATAAAAGAGTATTCTTTTTCCAAGGAATAAACTAAGGAAGAGTTAGTCGTCCATGTCTAATGGTTGAAAGGTTTGTGTTAATGTCATAAATATGATTGATTTTTGCTATAAGACTCTAGTGGGCATTTTTATGAAGGTATCTAAGTATGATAAAGTAATGCAAGAATTTTCAAATACTTTTATCAGCTTCTCAAGGTGCGAAGGAAAGTGGAAGTGATCTATTCCAAGATATTACTAGTTATAGAAGTGGATTAGTTACTCCGAGTTTTCTTTAAGAAGTTATTGAATTTTTTTGTTCCATTAGGTACCATTTAGAAAGGACTGATATTCAATGGACAAGTACTACCTTGAGTTGGTCTTTATTATCATGAATATACTTCTTTTTCTCGTGAAGGATGTTGATCCATCATGAGTTATTTTGTGTACTAAGTGTCTCGTGCATTCTTAAGTTTCATCTATAAGTTTATGTGACAAAATTTAAGGTTGAAAGTGTCATGAGTCCGAGTTGAATCCATGTATAGAGGTATATGTCAAATATTTGTGTCTCATTCCTAATAAAGAAGGTTGATACAATAATTATAAAACCTCTACCATGGATCTATTAGTGACAAGCAAGTATCCTACTATGTTGTGA
The DNA here is from genome assembly GCA_018340775.1 of Taxus wallichiana var. yunnanensis. Lineage (NCBI taxonomy): Eukaryota > Viridiplantae > Streptophyta > Pinopsida > Cupressales > Taxaceae > Taxus > Taxus wallichiana. The sequence continues at coordinate 77,891,121 of CM031243.1, forward strand.
TAGTCATGAGTTCAAATATGTTGAAACATTGTCAAAACTAAGAAAATTTTGTTTGAGTATGGTCTTGTTGATGAAGTACTCAAAAATATCATGAAATCCAAAACTTTTTTGAAGGTAATAATAAGTTTCAAATTTTTTAAAAATTTCCACGCTCCGTTGGTCGGACGCTAAGTGGCAAGCACCGATCAACGCAGTAATTCTCTCTCCTCCGCTTCCTCGGGTTTCCTTTGAAAGTTTGGACGTTCATAACTTTGGGAAATTTTCCATTTTTTCCCGCGCCCCTGCCACTGGGACACGTGGCATGATCTGGTCGGGAGGATAGGGCGCGGGGTCATTCTTGTCTTTTAATTTTTCGCCCAAGACTTTTACAAATTTTCCTAAGTCTTCCCCTGGCTCCGAACTCCCCGCCTTAAGACACATGTCCTATGTCCATTGGCTCGGGCCGACCTTTCAAACCTTGCCCTTTGAAATTTTTTTGGCCAAAAACACTTAGCCAATTTCCATTGCGCTTCACCTTGTGACACGTGGTGTTTTTGATTTGTCCGCTGGCCTCCCGGCTTCGCGCCCCACGCATCCCCTTTGCCCCGATGTCCCAAACCTGTCTCGGGACAAATTTCTCTCGAACCGCCCGATTCGGGCTTCTTGTCCCTCTTTGTGGTGAAGACACGTGGTGTGATTTTTTACTCTCGACTTTCTCAGCCTTTTCACGCCCCGCTGTATTTTCGGCCCGGATGTCCCAAATGAAAGTTCTCTATTTCCGGACGACTGCGGCCAGTTCGCGTCCTCCGTGCACTTTTGTCCCAATTGTCCCGGGATGTCTCAGGCGAGACTTAGGCAATTTTTTTCCTCCTTCGACCGAATCGGCTTTTCACGCCCGCGCATCCCGATGTCCCAATTGTCCCAAAGTCTTTGTGCGGCAGACTGCCTAGAGGCTTTTGGCCGATTCGCGCCCGAAGTCCCAACTGTCCCCTGCATTGCCTGGACTAGGACTTAGCCAATTTTCTTCATTTTTTGACCCTAAGCCTTCTCGCAAAACCCGAAATGCCTTTAACATAGTCCTGCAACCTTATTTTACGCATTTCTTCCATTTTCTCAACTTGTGGGATTTCTTCTTGGATGGGAGAGTTAGAAAGAAGCCGAGGGGACCCCAGAAACATGATTTTTTTCCTTGAATCACTATACTTGCTCTAGAATGAATAATACGATGGATGTTATCAAAATTACCACAGGGGGTAAATTTTGGATAACAATTTTGGTGACTCAGCGGGGTTATCTCGCCTACTTAGATGAATGATCGTGGCACTGGAGCAATCCATTGGGCATGGAGTCATGAGTAGTAACATGCAAGCTGATACGAACTTTGAAAACCTCCTCGAGCCACTTAGAAACCCCCGAAATGGAGTCGTTCCCACCAAAATGCCACTTTGAAATGGATCACGGCAAGAGCAAAACCAGCACCACAAAAACTATGTATAGAATCGAAAATCATACATGCTCCAAATGGAACATGCAAGAGTGTGCACAATCACTTCTTCTACCCGAAAGCAAGCCTACCTACTCTATTCTAATGGAAGCAAAAGTAGGCTAAACAAACCCTACAATTGGTTGTGAGAAATAGCTTCCCTTTCTCAAAAGTGGCAGCCATGCAATTAATTTGGAGCTGATCATGGCTATTAGGATGAATGTAAAATCAACAAGAAGCTGGTCTTCCACCCAAATCATCAAGGTATCAGCCTGAAAACAAATCCAATACCTCTTTTAGTTGCTCTGCATTTGGATTGAAGAGGTAGGAAAGCTGATCCTTGGTACTTGTAGCTCACCCTCATGCTCGTAAGCAAGCATGACCTGGTTGTGACTTCTCCTTTGGCTCCAATGAAGCCAAATACCGATTGGGCAAGGTCTGATCCATTTGATATGCCCATAGCTTTGATTTTCAACTCCAAAAATGGAGTCTTCTTGTAGACCTTCTTGAATGGATGGTGTGGAAGAAATGGTGAAATCCTCTGTCCTTTCTCTTCCTCCAATGAAGAACATGAAAGATTAAAATCTTCCAATCTTGGTTCTAAAGAGTTCTGCTATAAGATGCAAGCTACTACAAATGAATGTTCTCCTTCATGACAAGCAGACTCAAGTGTTTGGAATGTGGATGATGAAAGAGAGAATGGTGGAAACTCAATGGCTCATCTCCATCAAAACAGTCCTCCAAATCGACAGAGATAAACCGCCTCATGGTTGTCCCTGCGCAAATGCTCAACTTCCTCCATGGTGTCCTCTTGATACGTAACTTGACCACCATGGTTTCTTTCACCCTCCAATATTGATTTTGAGAGATCAAACCCTCTTCTTGACACTAGAACTCGGGAGAGGTGAAGTAGAAAGAAGAATCGAAGGTTCTCCTTTAGCCTACGTTGTGCTCAAAGCCTTTGGATCTGCACTTTTCTCCTCCACAACTAGAATGTGCTCCTCTTCTTTTGGATTTGGAGCAGCTTCTCCTTTCTCTACTACTTGAAGACAATCTTGCTCTTGATAGAACTCTTCCTCTAGCATGAAGTTTTTCAAGTCAAACTCTTCAATCTGCTGCTCTAGAGGACAAGTTGGGACTGCAAGATCTTCTTCTGAGATTTCTTCCTTTATGGCTAATTGTGCAACTTGAATTGAATCAACATTCCCTTCAAATAGAGTGCCAACATGGACACTACTTTCTGAGCAAACTGACTGCTGATCTGCTTCTTCTTTTTGCTCTTCTTCTGCTGCCACAAAATCAGTCTTAACCACCATTTGTTCAACCTTAGCCTCTTCTGTAGGTTTAACCATCAAGGGGATCTTTGTCATCCCAAATTTGGCAGCCCAAACCCTCAAGTTGTCTGTCATTTCTTTTCTGTTGGGCTCCTCTTCTTGCTGTCCTTCATGGCGATTTTTGCAATTTCTTCTTCCCCATATGGAATTGGGAATGCAAGAGGAGGGGTGGGTTGAAACTTGATTGATTTGGTATTTTTGTGGTGGTAGAGGAGGTGAAATCTCTTGTTTCTTTGGAGTGGGAGGTATTTCATTTATCTCTTATGGGAGGGATGACTGTTTGGAAGGAAAAAGGAAAGAAGAATTGAGGTGTGGTGGAAGACCGAGAGGTGGAGACATGGGATCAACATTTGGGGCAGAAGATGGGAGTTTAGAATTTGTAATTCCAAATGAGATGATCTTTGCTTGAGTAATGGGAAGAGAAAAGCTAGATGATGGTGTAGAACTTACCCATTGACAAGGTTGTTCAACACCAAGTGTATAGGCCTCTATTTCTGCTTTGTCCATTGTGCAAGTTGGGGCAACATCTTCATCATGAAGTCCAGCTTCTCTCGAGGGCTGAAATGTCTTGGAAAAGGGCCTCCCATGGAAAGGAGTCCGCAACCAATTTTGAAAGCTCTCATTTGAGTTGTTACTCTTGATTGCACCATCTTTACCTCCATCTTTTGGATTTTTTCCAACAGACCAACATCTTACATCTGATTGTCTTCATTATATGCATACTCTTGCTCTTGGAAAGCTCCATAGCCAAACTAATTTTGGCATTGCTGCTCATATGGGTATGCATGCTAATTTTGAATTTGTTCAAAATGCTGATTTGGAGGATTTAAAAAACATGTTGGAGGTGGGAAACATTGCTGTTGTTGTAAATGTGAGTTCCATGATGGAAATGAAGTCATGATTGCACAACTTCATGAAATGGAAAAGAATGAAAGGGATGGAAAGAAGGATGGATGGGAATGGATGAAAAATAGGTCTGCAACTTCAGAAATGGGTTGCTGATTAGATGGAGTCGCCAGATGTGTTTGCAAGTGCCTCCAAAGGCTGAAATCTTCACAGGAACACACCAACCTGTAAAAGATGAAGTGGAAGACCTCTAAGGTCCCACGGGCGTGTAAAAAGCTGTTGATGCAAAATCACAACACCTCGGATGCGATCAGATTTCTAGGTTGATCACTCTAGCATCCAATGTGATTGCACAACATGGAATCCTTTCTCCAAGTGTGGGACTTGCAAAGATGAGAAAGGAATCTCCAAAGAAGGTCTGGTTCCTGCTCCTAAACTACTCGCCATAAGCTATTCCAAGTGCAGCAAACTAATCTAATCCTAATCTAACCATGCCAAGGAGACAGAGAGAGAGAGAAAAGAAAAAGAACAAAATTCTACACTAAAAAGATGATACACCAGAGAAGGAGAATGTTGAACATCTATCAAAACTACCATGGAACAAAGAGAGGTGAGAAATGGGAAGGATGGATGATGCATCATAAACCCAAGGATAGATTTCACACGTAAAATTTCCCAAAACTCCATGAACACGCAGCTCCAGGACCTATAATGAACATTAGAACATGCACAAATACCTACAATGAAGAGAGGCAAGAAGAGAAAAGCAAAAGAACGAGCAAGGATGGACAGATGCATCACAAAACACGTTTTGTTGCTCTAAGTTTATGTAACATAATTTCAATAGTAAAAGGAAAAAACATCATTATAGAGCAAGGGAGGAGGTTCGAACTCCATTTTCAACCCTAGAGAAGAAAAGAAGGGAGCGGCAGAGCTGAAAAGATGAACCACTGAAAAATGAGCCAAATATGGCTTTTACATTGCATGGGTCGAGCCCATGAGAGAGAAAATGTACAAAAACGTGGGAGCCCATTCCTCATTGATTGCAAATGCATTAAATCAGCATGGGGGACCTTACAAACCCATACCCTATCATTTTTGACCAAATTGGAGGAGAATGCGACCCATTCTATATTAAATTTGGTCATTTGAAATGTCATTTCTGGCCATGGACACGTACTAGAGCCGTTTTTGAATTTTCTCCTCCAAACTGAACCAAAATTAGAAATTGACCATGGAATTCTATAGAGAATTTCATAGGCTTTCCAATGATATAAAGAACATGAAAATCCAAGTTCTAGATCAAAGATATGATTGTTTGAAGATTTAGGGCAAAAAAGCCCAAAACGGATCGGCGGGAAAAAATCTTCAAATTTTACCTCTTTTTTGTCTTTGGAAAAAATTTTGAAAAATTTCTACGCTCTGCTGGTCGGACGCCACATGGAAAGCTTGATTGGACGAGCAATTCTCTCTCCTCCACTTCTGTGGGTTTCCTTTTGAAATTTTGGACGTTCTATAACTTTGGGAAATTTTCCATTTTTCTCCACGCCCCGCCACTGCGACACGTGGCATGATCTCGGTTGCAGGACAGGCGCGGGGTCATCCTTGTCTTTTAATTTTTCAGCCCAAGACTTTTCAAATTTTCCTAAGTCTTCCCGGCTCCTCGAACTCCCCGCCTTAGGACACGTGTCCTGTCCATTGGCTCGGGCCAACCCTTCAAACCTTGCCCTTTGAAATTTTTTTTGGACAAAAACACTTAGCCAATTTCCATTGCGCTTCACCTTGTGACACGTGGCATTTCTGATTCATCCATGGGCCTCTGGATTTCTGCGTCCCACGCATCCCTTTCAGCCTGGATGTCCCAAACTATCTGGGACAAATTTCTCTCGAACCGCCCAATTCGGGCTTCTTTGTCCCTCTTTGTGGTGAAGACACGTGGCGTGATTTGATTGGCTCTCGGCTTTCTCGCCTTTTCACGTCCCGTGTGTACTTTCGGCCGGATGTCCCAAACGAAAGTTCTCTTCGGCCGAACCGGCCGGGCGTCCTCCGCGCACTTTTGTCCCAACTGTCCCCAGTTTGTGCAAGCGAGACTCGGAAATTTTTTCCTCCTTCGGCCGAATAGGCTTTTCACGCCCGCACGTCCCGATGTCCCAACTATCCCAAGTCGCTGCGTCAGACTACCTGCGGAGGCTTTTCGCCGATTCATGCCCCTAACGCCCCAATTGTCCTGCATGCTGGACTAGGACTTAGCCAATTTTCTTCATTTTTTCGGCCCCAAGCCCGCAAACCCAAAATGCCTTTACACACCTCCAAGAACCTTATTTTCTACATTTCTTCCATTTTCTCAACCTGTTGGGATTTCTTCTTGGAAAGGAGAGTTAGAAAGAAGCCGAGGGGACCCCAGAAACATGATTTTTTGCCTTGAATCAATATACTTTCTCGGGACTAATTTGAATAATGATGCATGTTATCAAAATTACCCTGGGGTGAATTTTGGATAATGATTACCTTTCTTGGAATTAAAGGGAGTCTTCCAAAGGAAAATAAAACATGGAATTTGATTGGATTCTATCTCTTGAAAAAACTACTCTTCGTGTATAACAGTGGAGAAAGATGTTGACTCTCTTGGTGAGGTATTTTGATTTGGGGGATAATGTGAAGAATTTTGTCAAGGCTTCTAAAAGAATCAGAATTTTAAAATTAATGTTAAAGAGGAACTTACTAAATTAAATAATATGGTTAGGGATATGTAGGGGAGAATGGACAAGCTGGAATAGGGGTGTAAGATCCATAGGTTAAAGTTATGTCTTGGTAATTTTAATGAGGAGGAGATGAAGGATGGTACTCTTACCCTAGCCGATAATGATGCCAATCGAAGAAGGTTAAGATGTTCACCACAATGGCATGCCCAAGCATTTTAAGGATAAATATTCTAAGGATTTATGAGCTTTTGGAGGACTATTGGTGGAATTTCTATTTTTTGAGGTCTTCTCTCTTTGTTTTTTTAGCTTTATTTTTTGTTCTCTTCTAGTGGATAGATATTTTTTGTATCTTGTATTAGGCCATGGTTTGGGTTAAGCTTTCTTAACGTATTTTCAGGCCTTATTTATATTTTTTTCCTCTTCTTATTGTTCAAGATGATTTTTGTAAGACCCTTGAATCCATAATCCATGTTCTTACCTTATCTAATAAAAAATGGTTTTGCAATTGTTAGAGGAATATCTTATGACTGCAAGCTTGATATAGACATAGAAGAAGGAATATGATAGGTTTGAAGACAAAAATATGAGGTATTAGCTCAATGGGATATTTTTTTAATGAATCTATCAGGTCCATCAATCTTTTTGTTGTTGAAGAAGACCAAAAAAAAGAAAGTATACATTCATGGCGGGAGTCCTAAGAAGGTAATTTTGTCTTGTGCATTATTTCCATTGTGTCTTGTCTTGTGTTGTCATTTTTTTAAATGTTAAATCATCATTTTATCCTTTTTCATATATGGAAAAGGGGAAGCATAGGCTCAAAAACATGGAAAATAGTCATGTAGGTGTTTGGTCTGTTGGTTTTTATCAATTTTTTTAAAAGTGGTTGCCATCAATGACAAAGGGGGATATTGTTGGCCCTTGTGTATAAGTATTTTCATTTATGTAAATTCCATTAATAGAAAATCGTGTCATGATTTCATATGATTCTCCATGAGGTGCTATCATTTTCCAGGCATTATGGTCGATTGGTAGTGTCATGTTTTGGTGAATTCCTATGGTGTTCGGAGTATGGTCTAGTAGATATATTAATGGTATGAGAAATAAAAAATTTATTGAAGCTTTTCATGAGGTGAATAATTGTCCATATTATGTGTAAAGTGTGTCTAAGAGTCTGCATTGATTCACCATGGTTAGTTCATGGGTTTTCATGGTTGAATCAGGATATTTTAGGCCTATTCCTAGACTTAGAGCTTGTGGTTCGGTATTGTGGCTTGATTTTTGGAGAAAATAAGTCATGGTAAAACATGCTAGGATAATCGTGAACGTTTATATGACATGTGTGATGTATTGTAGGTCATTTAATAGAGGTTTAGTAATGTTTCATAGTCCTTAGGAAACAAGAAGGTGAAGAAAAGATAGGAAAACATGAGAAAGTTGTGGTAGGAGATTTTCAGGAATATTTGAGCATAGTGGTGAGTTTTTTCAGTTATAATATGTTTTCATGATGCTTCGTGACAATTTTCAGGTCAAAATGTTGAAGGAATTGCAAGTTATGAAGTTTTTATTAAAACCAAGTTTTGGAGAAGCAAAAACCAGGTTTGAGAGATTTGCATTTTATGGTCTTAAAATGAACTTTTCAAGCTAAATTGATGTACCAGGGTTGTAGATAATTCCTTTAGGATAATTTTTATGGTGGGTTGGTGTTCTGGTTGATTTGGGAAGAGAGAGAAAAACCCTAGTTTTGACAGTTTTTACATTTTTACTACCGAGATGGAAGTTCTAGGATAAAAACCAAATTTTTCCAGTAATCATTGTGAGTTTCTATAAGTATACATGAATTTTTCGGAAGGTAAAGTGGATGAAATGGAAGATACATGTGCTCAAAGTCATCCTACCAATTTTTGCCTTAAGGGCTAGAATGCTAGTCTTGTGCTTTGGAGTGAGTTTGATCATTTTGCATATTGTTGTACTTTTTTTTTTTCAAGAATCTGAAAAAAGCAAAATGTGTATGTGTTTTGCTAAAACGCGCTCACGTTTTAATTTGTTTGGCTCAGAATCAGCGAACATAATTCTTATGCATTTCAAACTACACAAAATGTGTATGCATTTCAAACAACACAAAACCCGTACGTTTTTGTGTAGTATGGACCATGCATATTTTTTTGGTGGTTTATACTTACAAAAATAAATGTTAAAGTATAAGATTTCTTTTATTATTTCTTATACTTTAAATTTATTTTAGTAAATATAAGAAATTAGGGTCACTTTGCACCTTATGGAAGTGGTCTCATAGCTCCAATAGTTATAATCTAGAAGATAGTTTTTCAAAATCTAATCTGGTCAATACTTACTCATTTTTAGGATTTCAGAAATGACCTAAAACTTTCAGGGCATATATATTGTAGTCGGTCTTTGTTTTGGGAAAGCATATAGTCATTTTTAGGTTTTTTGACCTTCTAAAATGGATTTTGGCCCTACCACTACTTGAATTGGTACTAATTTTTAAATTTGGTCCATAATTCACTTTAGTGACCATGAATTAACTCTATGATGTTTGTCTACTTCTTACTAAAAAGAGATCCTCACTTTGTAGATAGAGGATTGTTCCCTGAATGGGATTCTTGTCCTATGGCCAAAATGAGGTGATTGTAATGTGCCTCCTCCTTAAGGTGTGATAACACTACTAGGTGTTGAATGAGTTGTTACAAATAGTACCAAGTGAATTATTGCATCAAGTGAACTCAGATGATTGCTCATTCTTAGAAACATGGTGCTCCATATAAAGATCATCCCCTCACCTTTCCTAGCTCTAAAAGCATCCTTTCATGGAATCAAATTCATGATTCTCATACATGCTTTTGCTCATATGTCTCTTATGGAGACAAATAATGCCTTAATACTTCACAAATAATGGTCCTTGATAACTCGGTGACATGACTAGCTCATTTTAGCTTGTTCTGAAGGGTGTTCAATTAACTACAAAATGGCCAAAAATGCCTTTTTAGGCCTTCAAAGGAAGTAGTCTCTCATAAAAACTAAATGAGTCGATCGATCACCTTAAACACTATTCCTTACACACTGAAACACACTAAATGATCTTTTTAGGACTTTCCTTTGGGTGAGGGTTTATGATTTAGGGTTTAGGGTTTAGGGCTCGGGGTTTAGGGTTTAGGGATAAGGGTTTAGGACTCAAGGTTTAGAGTTTAGGGTTTAAGGTTTAGTGTTTAAGGCTCATAGTTCATATTTTAGGGTTTAGGGTTTAGGGATTAGGGCTTAGGTTCATGGTTTAGGGTTTATGGTTTAGGGTTTTGAGTTTAGGGTTTATGGTTCAGGGTTAAGGGTTTAGGGTTTAGGGTTTAGGGCTCAAGGTTCAAGGTTTAGGGTTTAGGGGTCAAGGTTGAGGGTTTAGGGTTTATGGCTCAAGGTTCAGGTTTAGGGTTTAGGGAGGGTTCAGGGTTTAGGGTTTAGGGTTGAGAGTTGAGGGTTTAAGGTTTAGGGTTTAGTTTTTAGGGTTTAGGGTTGAGGGTTTATGTTTGAGGGTTCAAGGTTTAGGGTTTTATCTTAGGGCTTATGGCTTAGGGCCTAGGGTTTAGGGTTTAGGGCTCAAGGTTTAGGGTTTAGGGTTTAGGGGTTTATGGTTTAGGTTTTAGGGTTTAGGGTTTAGGGTTTAGGATTTAGGGTTTAGAGGTTTAGGGTTTAGGGTTTAGGGTTTAGGGTTTATGGCTGGTTGGGTTTAAGTTCAGGGTTTAAGTTTTGAGGATTTAGGGTTTACATTTTAGGGTTTAGGAGTTAGGGTTTAAGGTTTAGGGTTAAGGATTTAGGGTTTATGATTTAGGGTTTAGGTTTAGGTTTAAAGGTTCGTGGTTCAAGGTTTAGGGAAAAGGGTTAAGGGTTTAGGGTTTAGGGGGATCATTAGGGTTGAGGTTTAGGTTTAGGGTTGAGGTTGAGGGTTCAAGGTTTAGGGCTCATGGTTTAGTTTTAGGGTTTAGGGTTTAGGGTTTATGTTTAAGGGTTCAAGGTTTAGAGTTTTGGGGGTTTGGCTTAGGCCTAGGGTTTAGGGTTTAGGGCTCTAGGTTTAGGGTTTAGGGGGTCAAGGTTTAGGTTTAGGGTTTAGGGTTTAGGATTTAGGGCTTAGGTTTAGGATTTTTGGTTTAGAGCTTAAGGTTTAGGGTTTAGGGTTTAGGGTTGTGGTTTAAGGTTTAGGGTTTAGGGGTTTAAGGTTTAAGGTTTAGGGTTGAGTATTTAGGGTTTATGGTTTAGGGTTTAAGAGTTAGGGTTTAGGTTTAAAGGATAAGGTTTAGGGTTTAGGGAAAAGGGTTTAGGGTTTAGGTTTTAGCTTAGGTTTAGGTTTAGGTTTAAGGGTTTAGGGTTTAGGGTTAGGTTTAGGTTTGGGGTTTAGTCTTTAGGGTTTAGGTTTAGGTTTAGGTTTAGGTTTAGGTTTAGGGTTTGGGGTTTAGGGGGTTTAGGGTTTATGTTTTCATTTTTAGGTTTAGGGTTTATGGTTTAGGGACCTTTAGGATTTAACATTTAGGCCTTAAGGTTTAGGTTTAGGGTTTACGGTTTAGGGCTGTGGCTTAGGGTTTAGGGTTTAGGGGTTATGGTGCATGGTTTAAGGTTTACGACTCAAGTGGTTCGGGGTTCTGAGTTATGGGTTTAAGGTTTAGGGTTAGTTATGGGTTTAAGGTTTAGGGGTTAGAGATCAGGGCTCTAGATTTAGGGTTTAGGGCTTAGGGTTTAAGGTTTAGGGTTTAGGGCTCAAGGATTAGGGTGTAGGGTTCAAGGCTTAAGGTTTAGGGTTTATGGTTTAGGGATTAGGGTTTAGGGTTCATGGTTCATGGTTTATGGCTTAAGGTTTGGGGTTTAGAGTTACTAGTTTAAGGTTTGGGGGTTAGATCTCGAGGGCTCTGGATTTAGTATTTAGGGTTTAGGGCTTAGGGCTCAGGGTTTAGGGTCTAGGGTCAAGGGTTTAGGGTTATGGGTTTAGGGTTTAGGTTTTAGGGTTTAGTATTTAGTGTTTAGGGTTTAGGATTTATTATTTTGGTTTTAGGGTTTAGGGTTTATAGTTTAGGGTTTAGGTCTCATGGTTGAGGGTTAAGGGTTTAGGTCACAGAGTTTAGGGTTCATCGAATTTGTAGGTAGAACATTCAAAGAGAGTCATAAAAATTTGATGTTTTTCATCTGTTGATATTTTGAAGGAGGGAAATGTCATATTCCTGATTTTCCAATCCTTCCAAAGACCCCAATAGTCCTCAATCCTTGGATGTATAGGGAGACACTATTACTTGGCTTCCATTTATAATGATAGAGATATTTGAAAATTTTGTTATGACCTCTAAATCTATATGAATTTCAAGTTTCTTGGAAATCACATCACACCCTTCACTAGGATTGATGACTACCCCTATCTTTTTGTTCAGGGATTTTGAAAACATCCATGGGTTTATCATATAAGGAATTATCAATGAATGGAAGGTCACTAAGTCGTAGGCCAGGTAACTCCCATTTAGAACTAAACAAGAAAGATTTACTAGGTGATTGATAACCCCTTAGTGTTCTTAGCCATTCCCTATTTCTATGCTTATTTTGAACACTTTAGGAAGTTTTGTCAAATTTACTATCCATTCCAGTAGAACACTTGAACTTTATCTTTCTCGGAGGAGAGGATACTACAGGAAATTCAATTATGATCCTACACCTCTGCATTGATATATTCTCTATGTTTTTTTGTTTCCTTTAAGATTAATTTTTTTTATGATGGTTATTTTTTCCAGCTTCCAATGGGTCATCCTGGCTTGCATAATACCATACATGGAAATATGAGAAATGTGAAATTTTTTTCAAAGTGTGAATAAATTTACATTCAAGAGCACAAGTATATGTGGGGAGAAACAAGTTTGGAAGAGATGTGTAATATATGCATTACAAGGCACAAGGTAGATGTCATATCCATTTAGTTACTTGTCCCACCTCTCATAAACAAGGTAGTTTTATAAGAAGACTCAATGATGGTTCTAGGCATGAGACTAGAAAATATCGATGAAATATGGTTTGGGGTTTAGGGTTTAGGGTTTAGGGCTCATGGTTCATGGTTTAAGGTTTAGGGTTTAGGGTTTAGGGGTTCAAGGTTTAGGTTATGGTTTAGGATTTAGGTTTTAGGTTTAGGGTTTAGTGTTTATGGTTAGGGTTTACGGATCGAGGTTAAGGATTTAGGGTTTAAGGTTTAGGGTTTAGGGTTTAGGGTTTAGGTTTTAGGGTTTCGGGTTAAGGTTTAGTGTTTAGGGATAAGGGTTTATGGTTTATGGTTTACTGGTTCATGTTTTAGGGTTTATGGTTTATGGTTTAGGTTTATGGTTTAGGATTTAATGTTTAGAGATTAAGGTTTAGGGTTTATGGTTTAGGGATCGGGGTTTAGGGTTTAGGGTTTAGGTTTTAGGGCTTAGGGCTTATGGTATATGGTCTAGGTTTAGGGTTTAGATTTTAGGGCTTAGGGATAAGGGTGTAGAGTTCAAGGCTTAGGGTTTAGGGTTTAGGATTCATTATGTTTAAGGTTTAGGGTTTAGGGGTCGAGTTTAGGGTTTAGGATTTAGTTTTTACGGTTCAGGGTTTAGGGTTTAGCATTTAGGGCTCATGGTTCATGGTTCATGGTTTAGGGTTTAGGGTTTAGGGTTTATGGTTTAGGGCTTAAGGCTTAGGGTTTAGGGATCACATGGGTAAGGGTTGAATGTTTAAGGTTTAGGGTTTAGGGTTTAGGTTTTAGGGTCTAGGGATCATGGTTAAAGGTTTAGGGTTTAGGGTTTAGGGCTCAAGGTTTATAGTTTAGTGTTTAGGTTTATGGCCTATGGTTTAGGGTTTTGATTATAGAAGTTAAATGCTAAAATATTTAGGTTGAATGCTGAAATCCTGAAAAATTACCTATGTACTGACCAAATTATACTTTTAAAAACTATCTCCTAAACCATGACTCATGGAGTTGTGAGACTAATTCCATAAGGTGCAGAGTGACCCTAATTTCTTATATTTACATAAATAAATTTAAAGTAACTTAAAAATTTATTTATGTAAATAGAAGCATGTCAAAAGCATACATAATGCTTATACTACATAGAATGCGTACGCGTTACATAATGCGTACGCGTTATGTTTATACTACACAAAACGTGTACACATTTTTTGTTTTCTCTTTTCCCAAGCCATGCCTCAAGGCTTGGGATCTAGTTTGATCCCCAATCCTGAGGCATGGACCATCACAAACACAACAAACAACGATTTTTTACAAGAAAATGTAAAAATGACACTTCCTCTATGATAAATCAAAATAAAACAATCGATCCATTTTAAAAAAATTATACCATAATGATGTAGAGAAGAGTCTCTTCTTTCTAAAAATATAATTTTTCAAATTTTTGACTAATATAAGGTTTCCATATTATTTATTTTCTAACTATGCCTTTTTATAGCTATTTTTGAAGTGTAAATATGTCTATCTTTCATGGTGTATCTTTTTTTTGGGTGATCGAAATTTAAAAAAATATATACTAGCCCAAACTAGGCATAATTCTATACATATTCAAAAAAAAATCTAATTTTTGATATTTTTTGAGGTAGTTAGGGGGCACGGTCGGAGCTCCGTTATTTTTCAAAACATAAAATTTTGTACTAGAAAAATCATAAATAAAAAAATATTCTAAAAAAATCTAAAAAAATGGAGCCCAAACTAGATGCTCCTAGCTATCTTTCTACCAAAGGGTTTTCAAAAATACTAAATGGTGCTCAAAAAATGGTGGGGGCATGAAAGTCACTCTATTATGTTTTTAACAAAAATAGGAGCATCTATTGGTATTTTAGTTGTTTGACCCACTTAAACTTATCCATTTTCAATAAAATTTAGTAGCTTAGAAACTAGACTCAAAATGCTACGATTCATATTTCTACAACATCTTCCAATTTTGAGTGTAACTATTTCAAAAAACTCGTACAAGTTGAAGTTTTTTTTTCAAAAAAATGCGTCCACTTAAGAATGTGTGGTGTTCTTCGTTTACTTTTCATTTTTAAAGTAAAAGTTCATACATCTCAACTCATGTTGTAGTAAAAAAATCACGCATTTGATATTACATTTATACCACAAAATGTGTTGTTTTATATATGGAGCTTGCGTAAGAAAAGTATTCACCAATGACCTATCCCCTAGTCCTTTTGTCAGTTAGTTTGTCATCTTCGTCATTTTTCTTTCACAATCGTCGGTTATTTGAACAGTTCTAGTCATCTTTCATGGCTTCTCAGATGTTGTTATTTGGTCATTTGTTGTTTATAGTACTTGACTAAGGCACATAGGGTAGTACTAGGGCACCCATGGGCACCCCAATCCTTAATTTTAGGTGCCACGGTCATCGCATCCCTTGCATCTAATTTAGATTTTCGAGGTTGGTCTTTGTAATTTTCCATTTCATTCCCCTAGGAATTAGTCGACATGTCGGGGCATTAGTGTAGAAATTTGGGCAATAGATCCCTATACAAACATAACATACCTATTTTGTTATGGGTATACTATCTACAATCAAGGGCTAGATATCTACTATGGAATTTGGGAATCATTACATCAAACACATTGTATAGGAAGGGATGTATTCATTCTATTCCATCCATCATTTATATTTTACATCTAGTTATTTCCCCTATCTCTGCGTCATTAGCGCTAGGGCACTCTAGTAACACAATTGCACACACAAATAAACATAACTACATTGGATCTAGAATGTAGCGCAAATCTTAGTTATAATTCCACCATTGTGGTAGCTAAGGTCAGTCGAACCCCTCATATGCATCTTTCTTTTTTATGAATTTGATGCTTTGTATGGGGTTTTGCAGTAGATCTTTATTACAGGTTTATGGAAAAATAAGAAAATTTACTATGACAATCACGTGACAAGGATCAATACATTGTGAAGATATAATGACACACGAGACAGAGCACCCATACAAAGTAGGGCACTCATATAGTACCCGGTCCAGCTTAGGATTTTCATCTGTTCTACATTTCTTGGGTCGAGAAGATATAATTATTACATGCACTGTGAGCACCCATACAAAGCAGGGCACATCATCATCCGAGTTCAGTCTAGAATTACAACATGGTACGTAATTTTTAGGTTAGTACCTTATCCCTCATATTTCACTTATTCCATTTCATTGAAATATCAAAATAAAATTAGTTAGCCTCTATATTTCATTTCATATCAGTCATTCCATTGTTATTACTAGTTTAGATTAACTTAGAATACAAAATATATTTGTCATATTTTTAGTTAATAATTTTGGTGAACCCGTACTTTAGAATATTTTTCCCCGGGATCCACTTTAAACCCAAATGGATAAAAATAGTTCATCTTATTTTCCCATCATGCCTCATTTTAGTATCAACCCTATATATGATGAGGCTTCCAATGTTGAGCTCATGGCTCTCTATGGTAATCTTATTCCTACACCGACTCATACTCAACAAGAAGTCTTAGCTACTAAAAAACATGTGCCTACTCACTTTGAAGACTCTCATATTGGCATTAGCATTTTGAGGATTCGGTAGCCTTAAATCATTGTACACCATGTTATGCAGCTACTTGTGATCCTCCTTTTGACCTTTCTAAGGAAATTTTAGATTATTATCTTATCGATTACTTACTTGATATTGACAATCATTCACATATGCAAATAGATTATTCTCCTAGTTAGAACACTACTAAAGTTCCTTCTCACAATTCTTCTACTTCTCATTTTGCTTCTCATGCTACATCTCATACTAGCTTGTATACTCCATATTATGTCGATGATCCTATTGATAACATATTTTGTGACATTCTTATTTATGAGTCTCTACCTAATACTGATGAGGTGGTTGACAACCATGGTTCTCCTTCTTTTTTTATACTATTAAGTATGAATATCCTATTCCATTATTGTCTTCTCCCGAGATTGCATCTAGCGGTATGCATGAGTCACTTCCATCTATCACTTCTTCTTTGCCCCATGTTTCATCTCCTCTTATTACATAATCTATACCCATTTGTTGGTCTTCTCAATAAGATGTATGTCCATTGGTTACCTTACCTATTGGGGATGTTTTGATGCTAGTCCTACCATTGTTATGGATATTCCATCTATCTCATCTACTATAGCTTCTTTGGCACCTACTCCTAGTGTGCCCTTAACATCAAAATATCCTTTATCATCTCTTGATATTCCTATGATCACTCATAATGGAAAATTACAACCTCTTAATACATTATTTCCATCTTCCACTATTCCTTCATAGGATATCATCTCTCTCATGCATGTTGTAGGTCAATTAACATCTCGAGTTCAACCTCTCATGTAAGAAAGTCGAGCTTAATATGCTTCTATTGAAAAAATTCATTACATGGTAACCATGTCCCTAATAAGATTCATAATTTTTCATTCCTTATGGATTTTATCATGCCTACATTCACATTCTTTGATGGTTTTGGTGATCCTCATGCTCAACTTCTATATTACCAGTGCAGTGATTATGACCTCTTAATGTAATGATAGACTATTACTTAAATCCTTACGATATAGTCTTATTGATGAGGCATTAAATTGGTACACTCATCTTCCATTTGGGTCCATTAGTACTTTATATGACATGGAAGATGCTTTCCTCCATCATTTTATCATCGAAAATGGCCCTAAAGTTAATTATGACAGCTTACCTACTTTACATCAAGGCTCATTTGAACCTCTTAAGGATTTATATCTTACGTCTAAATGCTTGTATACATCAACTAATATTTCAACCTATAGCCCTTAAGAAGCAATTCATTTTCTATCGTGGTTTGATTCCCATGCTTAAGCAAATATTTCAATATGATACATGTGAATCATTTATTCTTCTATGCTTCAAAGTCCTATATTTGGAGCAATATTTCCTTTCCACAAATGTTATTGATCCTCCAAATATATATAATTCTATTATATCATCTAGTCCTCCTCTATCAAAATTGGTTGAGCATCCCACATAGTATCCACCTTTTCCCCACCAAGAAGGTAAACAATCTCAACCTACTCCACCACAACAATGTACTTCTTCTCCTCCTCGTGACAGGTTACTTCTCCTTCCACTCCATCTATGTCGTGTGAGCCATTGCATTTCTCCCATCATGCTAGACCTCATGATGTATTGTTTTCCTTACTTGAAAAGTGCCTAATTCGCTTACCATCCAACCATCATCACCCACAACTCGGGTTGACCAACCTTATTGTAATTATCATTGCATAAATGGCCATAGGGATAATGAATGTATTTCCCTTCATGATTGATTACAACAATTAGAGGATAAGGGAATCATCTCCTTTGGCTCTCGCTCATGTGAGTGATCCATCTCTCCTCTACCTTGTCAGAGAGTTTCTACTACAATTGAGTCATCTCCTCCACCTGGTGCTCAAGCCATGGTATGTCCACCACCGTATTTTTTTTCCTCATGCCCTCTCTTCACCACATCATATAAATTGCTACATCATCACATCCATCACATTCAATTCATCCATCTCATTCATCACATTCACACATACCACCACAGATCCATATGACATTCAGTTTGGTTCATATACTCATCTTGTTTTCATCCCACATGCTTCCACAACTTTGTGCCACCTCATTTTTGATAGGTGATTATTATCACCTCACCCCCTTGATGACACCTTTATGTTCTTACGGTTCTTACACGACTGTTGATGGTTTTTCTCTAAGAACCTTTCATCACGTGCCTCTGTTCATCTAGTGCACTCAATCATTTCCATATGACACACTCTTTCTTGATGAAATCATCCTTGACTACTGCGAGAGGTCTTAGATAAATGAGCCTATTCATCTACATGCTAGGGGGCATCACTAATTTCCCCTAGTTTTATCATATTAACAATTTATGATTACATCACATTATTTTTTTTTTTCACAACACATTATTTTTTCAATCATACATCTTTGTGTCCATCTTACTAATCCACATTACATTTTTTATTTATTACCATACATTTTATCTACCCTTATCAATATTCTAGTGCGAGTCTACATTAATCAAACATGAACAATATATATAACACATTACATTGTGACACCGAACCATACATCATAAACCACATTATAAATCCCATATACAACATGAAAAAATCATCATAGAACAAAAATGTGTGTCCATACATATATATTGAATACAAAATCAACATCATAGAAAATGTCTCATCAATGGGGGAAACTACCATACATCATATACAATAAAAATAATCACACCTCGTCATCACTATCACTCTTAGGTACTGTGAGAGCCTTAGAAATAGATGCCTTGCTACTAACTCTATGCCACTTTGTTCATGGCCCTGATACCTCTCCAGTTGCCTACGTAATAAGGTTTTCTTCATAGAATTCTTTGAGAATTTATGCTACAAATCCACGTATTGTGCAAACACATCTTGTGCCAAAGGACCACCACCCAATGCCTCTTAGGCTCTTCGAGTCTCCTTGTGTGCCTCGTCCCTCTCACCTAATAATACAATGCACGTCGTTACCGCTATGGCCACCAGCTCCAATAAATGGGCATGGTCACCTGTTATATCATCTACTTGCTCAAGTATCCATCCACCAAGTACATCGGTAGGAAAATTCCACATTAATGTGTGAATGGATGTGTCTAATATTAGGGACCAATACGCATCGCCTACAAAATAAATAACACAACATGTTAGAAAACCATTACTAAGCCATAAGCCAAAAAAATACATGACATAGCTATATATAGATACTCACACTCAGCCATTCTGATTCTTTACTTACATCATCAGGGGCATGGGATTCCCTCTCTCTTACTCCTCCCTGTGGTAACCCCCTGGACCTGTAAATAATGGGAAAAAATACCCACTGGTATTCCACCCACCATGTGTGTTACTCATCTATGCAACCCACATTATCTAAGTCTATTGGCTCTATCACCGTATCTACCTTATTTGGCCCTGGGTTGTACTAGTTGCTCTTCCTTGGGCCCTGGTCTAGCGTTGGCCCTCCTAGGTGCTCTAATAGCTCTCAACCATATATATGCCTCTGGGGGCACATCTTGAGCCATGCCAAACTATTTTGATACTCTCTCCACCTGAAAAATATCATCCACACCTAGGAATCGATCCTCTAGCCACATAGTCCTCTAAATACATCATAACTCTACCACATCCTCGGGTCATCCCCTATAGTCACAACATGGTCTCCATATAACTACCTCAAGCCCCCCTCCTATCTATCAGTTCCCTATAGGTGTCTGTTTCCATCTTATGCCCACAAATATTAATCCACCTCCTTGCATAGATCTCTGGTCTATCCCACTCTCCTTGTACACCTCAAATTGGTCTCAACATGGGTATATTCTCATAAGCCCATACATGCATAGTGTAGTGGCTCTTATCCCACCACCATACTCATCATGAGTAAATAGGTATACATCATTATATATGTAGGGACAACACACATCAAGCCCATGCATATCTAGTACCCTCCTCTATCCGTCAACGTATATCATATATATTATACAAGATGCCTACACCTCCTCCCCTCCATTGCTTTATAGATGAATCAATCACAAGCTGCTATGAACTTCTATAAACACGAACCCTAGACCATAAAATAGCATCAGACTGATGTGGCCCTTGGTAGGTACTCAATTCCCCACAAAATCTTGTCTAACAACACACATATGTCTCTCTATATCCTCCAATGGCATCATCTTTAATCTCTCTCCAACAACCGACAATTGTAATATGCGATATACATCCTCTAAAGTAATAGTCATATCCCCCGTAGGAAACCAAAATGTGCATGTATCTACACACCACCTCTCACATAATATAGTCAACATAGGCATATTATGAGGCACATACCTTGTACATACTATGTGTCACAAGCCAACATGGTCCATGACATCCCAATCCTCATTTGATAAGCCCAATCCAAGCAAAGTACTCATGTGACACCCACCGCGAGAACTCCCTCAAGTGGATATCCCTCTACACACCATAACATAACAACAAACACCACGTTAGAGAACTATTCAATTCCAAATACACTTTCTCATCACATTATTATATATTACAAATCACATTTGTATCATTCTAGAGAAAATACACACATTTTGGACCAAGGCGCCCGAGATGCAAGAGTAGGGTGCCTAGAATCAAGATACTAGTGCCCCGGATCTAGGCGCTTCTATTGCATGGGTCACTAGCACCCTCACCACTTTTTCTAGGTCTCAAATGTTGAGAAAATTGAAAAACTCAAATTTGTATAAATTCCACATAAATGACTACTACACCATACATTTTTCGAAAATTAACATACATACCAACTCCATAGTTGTACGTGACACTACGACAATTGCCACCATCTCAAACCAACTAGGACATGATGCTCTCACTTGTGGAATTTTCACTCACTTCTTTCTCAATCTCACAATCACACAAACAAAAAATGAAGTGACTAAACACTTTTTTTCTACCTACTTTACTATTTTCATTATTTTGCGCTTATTCATGTAACTAATACACACCACACTATTTCTTGTCATATCTTGAAAATTTCTGCTCCTATTTACACCCCATTTGTGGCATTATTTTAGAATTATAAATACCATTATAACATACAAATTACATGCACATTATCTCTCCTTGAATTTTTCTTTCATCCACTTCATACACATTTTTGCAATTTCTATCACTTTCTATCTATTTCGTGCTTACTTTTGGCTTAGCATTCATTCTTATCATCACTTCCCCTTTTGCTAAAAGGGGGCATATCATTGGGGTCATCCTATAATTCCCCTTACCTAACCATGTGATTAATCAACACTACCAACTCATCATTTTCAAAAATTTACTAACACACTATGCAAAATTTCACCGTCGAATCCCCCTAACGACCTAACTTAGGGGAAACAAATATACAAATCTTTCTATGCGACATTTCATTAGTTCCCCCTACAAACCTAAACTGGGACAAAGGCGATTGCAAATATTTTCATGTGATATTTCACCAACTTCTATCGATTTCCCCTAATGACCTAACTTGGGGGAAACTAGCGTAAAATATCTCCATGAGTAACCAATCAATCAATCAATCAACGTGTTCAAATTTCTAACAATTGAAATCATATCATTAATACAATATAACACAATTCGCATCTCGGATGACCTAACTTGGGAAGTTATTTTATCGATTTTGTGTTTGCTTCTAGATGAACTAACTTGGAATCCATCACATTGTGATGAAACCCATGGAGTGGGGGCAAGAGTGCCTTTCCTATACCACTCATATATGGGTCAACTATTTGATCAAAATTATTTGGATCCAAAACCATAAAAATTTGATCTAAGTCTGTCTTTAGCGACTAGATCTTGAGGATGTAGTAAGAGATTAGAGAATAAAACACTTTTCTCCCTACACTCTTCCTCTGGTAGTAGAACACCCAAATCCTCTAGTCACTTATTATATACACATGTTTAGGTTGGGAACTGATCACTCCCTTCCCCATATTATCATCATTATATGCATTCTAAATCATCATACATTGCAATCATCACTCTTGTTAGTGCACTTCATCATAATAGTATGATTTTTGTTAAATTTCATGGATTAACCCGTTGATCCATGGTTCAACATGCTTTTATAGTTCTTTCAGCATATTTTTACTACCACATCTACACGTTCTACTACAACATGGGCTTCTCCAGATTTTATCTCAGGTATGCAACTCTATCTACTTTATGTTACCAAGCTTTCCGCTCACCAACATAAAGTGGGGAAAATTTTGTCACAAAATCAAACACTTTCTATTAGATTTATACTACTAAATATGTTATTTTTATATGAATCTTTTGTAAGAAAAGTATTCACTAATGACCTATCCCCTAGTCCTATCATGAGTTAGTTGGTCTTCGTCGTCATTTATCTTGCATAGTCATAAGTTATTTTCATAAATTTGGTCATATTTCATGGAGTCTTAGGTGTCGTTATTTGGTCATTTTTCGTCTCTAATATTTGACTAGGGCACCTAGGGTAGTACTGGGGAACCCATGGGCTCCCTAGTCCTTAATTTTAGGTGCCCTAGTCCTAGCATCACTTGCGTCTAATTTAGTGTTTTGAGGTCAATCTTGGTAATTTTCCCTTTCATTCCCCTAGGTATTAGTCAGCATGTCGGGTCATTACTGTCAAAATTTGGGCAAGATATCCCTATATAAACATAGCATACCTACTATCTTATGGGTGGACTATCTACTATCAAGGGATAGCTATCTACTAACATAAGGGACTGCATTTGGGAATTATTGCATCACACACACTGCATATGAAGGGTTGTATTAATTTTGTTCCGTCCACCATTTGAATTTTACATCTAGCTATTGCCTTTATCTCTACATCATTGGCACTAGGGAACCCTAGGAACACAATTACACACACAAGCACACAAACCTACATTAGGTCTGGAATGTAGTACAAAACTTAGTTGTAAGTACACCATTGTGGCATGTCTAAGGTCAGTCGACCCCCTCATATACATCTTCTTTTTTTGGAATTTGATGTTTTATATGGGGTTTTGCGAGTAGATCTTTTTGTAGGTTTACAGAGACATAAGCAACACTCCAAGATTATGATCCGATCTTTTCTATAGACTAGATACTATAGACCAGTGGCACCCATAGGTACCCCTCCTCTTCCAGGGACCCCAATCTAGTCGGATCTTCATCTTCTACAATTTCTTGGGTTGTACCTTCATACTTTGCTTTTTCCACACATCATCTTATTCATTCCGAATCATAGCGAGGTAAGCCATTTTTAGGTTAGTACCTTATCCCTCTTATTTCACTTATTCCATTTCATTTAAATATCATAATAAAATTAGTTAGAAAATATATTTCATTTCATATAAGTTATTCCATTGTTGTTACTAGTTTATATTAACTTAGAATACAAAATATTGTCGTATTTTTAGTTAATCACATGTTATTCATTTCTACACTAAAATTGTATAATTTATATAAGTAGGGCACATAAAAAACCTTTTCCAAAAATACATTATTTCTCTCTTAAGACAACAATGTCACTTTTTATGCACGAAAAATGACCTTTTTTTGCTTTAGATGATTTTCATGGCTCTGTATGTAGAATAGAATTATATGGAAAAACATCAAATATTAAATAGTAAACAAAAAATTAAAATAATTAGAGTCTATATAAAAATGAATTCAATATATATTAAAATGAATGTCATGATAGGGATAGCTAAGTCTCTAGGATCCTTAATTGATTTTGATGCAAGCAAAAATGCAAGAATTAGAATTACTTATTCCAAGTTATGTGTTAATGTAAATATAAATTAGGTTTTTATACTTCTATACTCCATATTGGGTACCTAGAACCAATCTCTAGAATATGAGAAAAATATGTTGAGATGCAAGAAATGTGCTAAAATGGGCCATTCCATTAGATTTTTCCCGACTCATAAAGAGCCTATGGAAGCCAAAGAGAAATACTAAAACATATTTGGAAATATAAATCCTCCAAATAAGGAAACAAACATAAGATGGCTAATATGGAGGATAATTTGAAGGAATAACTCCCTCATGCCATAAAGCAAGAAAATATAGTTAAACCTCTAAAGCACAACCTTCCCCTATGGAAGAGGAGATGGTTAATCATACAAAAATAAAGATCTTGGTGTAGTGGGTTAGATGACACATAAGGAAGATATAATGAAAGAGAAAGTTCAACATAGTAATCCTAATATAGAGGAAAATTTGTAAAATAAGATTATCTTAGGTGATCATGAGAAAAAGAAGTCTCTAATCCTAAAACTATAACAATAAAATTGGATTTTGATTAGACTTTAGATGGGATAAAAAATATTAAATATGGGGAAATAATTAGATGAAAAGGTATTAAAGAGAGTCTTGTTCCATAATATATTAATTTATACATTGCGGAAGAGGATTTTAATAAGTTAGAGAAGTTTACCCTATATAAGCATGAGGAGAACCTCAAATTTCTAGGAATACCCTCAAAAGGTAAGTTAAAATAATATCAATAATCATCAAGCTCAAGATCCACTAGTATCGCACTACGATCTAGTAAATCAACACAACATAGTTGGGTGCATTGGCACCTCACTTAGAAAAATGTTCAAGAGCTTACTGAAGCATTCACAACTCCTATGAGTTTCTTCTAGGATGAAAGTTAAGACATGGTTCCTAAAAACATGATTGACATAACATGGAATATATATTTATATGTAGAATATGATTCATTACATTAAATGAAAAGATAATCGAGCATAAAAAGAGCATGTATGCATTCATCAACAAATACAATAAGTAACAATATCTAGACACTAATTACACCATGTGCATCTCTTTGTACTTTGGAAATCCATACTAGATTATCCATTACAAACACATGACTTAGATACTTGTTAGTGCATAAAAAAACTTGTACATCCTTATATACAGATATGAACACACTTATATACATGTATTCACCACATACCCACTCAAAAACACTTACATGGACTTCGATACATATATATAGGGTGGAAAATTTTCCTTCACCAATTACATGCTTTAATGTATTAATAAAAAGTCATATAAGTAGCTTCCATGCTTGCGCTTCCCTATAATTAGTCACCATCATAATTTACTCAAGTTATAAGTGATGTATATAGATATGTCCACATGTTCTAAATAGTTTTCTCTATTTCTCATGCCATGTTATAGTCAGCTTCCTCCATCCATCCATAATCTATTTATATCCCAAATCCTGCATGTGCATCATTTGTACTATCCATTTTCGACTTGTCTTGGTGAATAAACCATCTTATGCTTTTGTCTATTTTTATCCCTTTCCACTTTTTCAGTTAACTCATGTTCTTTCTTCCCTCATGTGTGAACCTTCCACACGTCCTCCTCTCATACCTCTACACGCACCTTCACGCAATTCTCCTTGTGTAATTTCTACTTCCATGCTCGCATGCACCTTCACATATCCCTCTATCTATATGTGTGTCTTCATACTTTTCCATTTCTTCAATCCAACATTACTCCACACTAGGGGTATTATTCGTGCTTGAAAATACTTGAATCAATGAATGAATGAATAAAGAATATTTTATGAACAAAGAATGCGGGAAACTCCCAAAAGAATGTAAGGAATAAATAATGAGTACTTTTGTGTGCTTTAAAAATTATGATCAAAGCATTGGTAGTAGTTCGAGAAATTTTAGGTGATTAATGATTCTATCTATTTCCATTCTTCTAGCATAAAATCTAACCTTCCCGACACCAATTCAATAATATTGGGTAATTTCTTTAGGGTCGGTTATCCAGCCTTTTCCTCGTAGATCCTTCAAAATTGTACCCCAATCAACAACCATATCTTCTAGGTTATCTACTCTCCTCATCACCATGGTCTACACCTCTCTTATCCTTTCCTATATTCTACTCGTGCTTAACCTTATTAAATTATTTCTTTTCTTCTACCTCATATAAAAACAAATCATGTGTCGCCCTATTCCTTGTGTACTGATAAGCCTGTAAGTGGTCTAATTCCACTTCATCTTCAACAAGGCATGTGCTTATTATTAATGTGTATTTGAACCTACCAAAAATATTCTCGGCCCTTATTGCTGCCTCCTCCATCTTGGTGCTTAGGATTTCATACACCTTTATTCTTTGTTGAACCTTTTTCTTGTTCACTCGTGCTTATAGAGTATCATTGAGCTTTATTTGCCTAATCTATTAACAAATCAATAAATTCTTCCAGGATATCAATTTATGTACTATTATTCATCTCTTCCTCGGAGGCTATGTGTGGACATGAATTCCTATTATGTGTAATTCATTTTTCTACTTTGGTATTTACAAAGGTAACATAGGTTTTGGCATTTTTCAAGTGTATAGATAACTTATTATTTTACTTATATCCTTCGAGGTCCTCCTATGATTCATGTAATTATTCTCCCTTGTTGATATTCCCTCTCCCTAATTTGACAAACATTTTATTCAAGGCATTACTCACTTATTTTTCTAAAAGATGGGTTGAATCCACAATTGTAAAGACCTTTGATGAGTCCTTTCTCCCATGCTAATTCAATGACTAACTCTTTCATCACCTCAAACTCGGCTCCTCAATATATGTCTACATCGCGAAGGAAAACATCTTACCTATGCATGTATGGTATTTGTTCTTGTTGAACATATCCCAACAATATAATTGTTGGGTCTCCACAAATCTTTGAAATTTTCCTCTGATAAGCTTGGTTGTATCATCTTGGTATGACAAGCTTGGGTGATGAGGTGACCTTGTTGGAGCAGATCGTGGCTTATTCCTTTGTTGTGATCCCACCATTTTTCATTGTAGCGCGATGTTTATAATCACTAATTTTACATTTCAAGATTTGAGATTTCCACAATGTCCCAACTATCACTTCCTACAGTACTATATTTATGAGTACCAATCACCGTGTACTTCCTCTATTGAGATATTTGTATTTGGTACGATCTTCCTTGGTGTAATCATTTTCTTGATTTAAAACTCCTAAAACATTAAATCCTAAAAAAATGCATGCCCTAGGTGGTCAAATCTATGTCAAATTGTGAATTCTGTGTAACTATAAGTTTTATTTTTTCAATCTTCAAACCTACCATGTGCCCAACCTTGCAAACCATCTCACACAACTTTGTACTATGTCAAACCCTCTTATAGCTTCCAAACCCTTCTCCAAATCCTTCCAACAGTTTCCACTTCATTGTTTTCGTTAAACATAAGGAGATATATGGTTCTTAAACTACTTTTGGTCGTTTTGGTTATTGCTTGGTCGAGAATCCACACTAGTTTTCTTTGGTTTGTAAAAGATCTAATGCACACAAATTATTAATTCGCAAGGTGAAAATGACAACTACACTTTCTCCCTTTTATAGATTTCTAATTTTCTATCACATTAAATGCCCACACCTACCACTAATTTTGTGGATTTAATACGTCTTTTTCATTTTCTCACCTTTTTCCAGAGACTCTAGAATCTTTGTAACCTTTTCTCATATATGCGGTACTCCTTAACCATCTAGCGCACAACTACTTCTTATACTACATAACCTCTTTTCATGTACCTTCTTGTGGAATACCTAATCTTCCTCTGCGCCATATACCAAGTAGTTTCCCTTTCTTCTTACCTCATGTTATATTGCTCACTACTCCATCATCACTAGTTTCCTTATGAACAACTCTACCAATCCGTGGGAACTCACATCTTATCAATCCAATCATCAAGATAATTTATCCGTAATGCAAACTCTTGCATGGTTAATCACGTCAATAATATTTTCCTTGCGTGTCTTTTCCATCTACCTTACATTAATAGTATGTGTGGTCCTTTTCCCAACATGCATGAACTGTTAGCATAGTCTACGTATATTATCTTATTATTATACTAGTTGTTATCTATTCCATTATTCTTTCCTTCTTGTTTGTAGCTTCTCCATCCATTCAAGGGAATATTGTTTATTCAATATACCTATAAATATGTATCGTGCTTCTGTTAATATATGGAATAATAAGATATATCTAATCTCTATTCTCTCTCCACTATTTCAGCCTCTTAGTTTGGTATTAGATGGTCTATGCGTGGAAAGGAGAATAATACTATTATTGCATTTTAATTCTTCCAAAAGTTGGAGGGTGAATACCTTGCGTGGACAAGAGACATAAACTATGGAAAAGTTCCCGTAATTTTCTTGTTTCTCTACGTACAAAAGGAGAACACTGCGTGGAGGTAAAACAAAACACCAGCGTGTAAAGTTTCTCCTACTCATGGCCATGTGGGAGGAGATTCAGTGGTCTACATGGAATAATTCTGGGGATCTAACCAAAGTATCTTTTGCTTACTGCGTGGAGGTTTAGCGCCCAATGCAAGAGAATATTCTTTTTGTTCTTTAGCAAATTATCATCTTATTTTCTCCTGCTACCTGTATTGGTCTTGCGTGAAATAAAACCTGTGTGGAGGCTAGCAGTGAAGGATTTTGGAATTATGTGTGAAGGATTTTGTTGACAAGAGACAAATTCCTCCTTCTACGTGGAAGTGTGGAGTTCTATGTTATTCAAAAGCATCAGCAACCAATAGAAAACCTGCGTGGAAATATGAGCATAAGCATATGCGTGGCCATTTTTAGTTTTTTTCTCTGCTGCACCATTCAACCTGAAAAATGCGTGGGAATAATGAAAAGAATATATAAATTTATTTTTTATTTTACAAACTTCTGGTGCATGCATGATCTTCACACCTGCGTAGAGGAGGAACAAGCTAGAAGTTGCTTGCTGCATGGATAGAGCTGTGTGGAGCATGGAAGGCTGAAGGTTCTACTGTCCGAGGACCATTCTTCCCTGCAAGAACTCCATTCATCATTGTGTGAAACACAAAGGAGAGGAGAATTTGGCTTCATGAAATCCTGAAAGTCTCTTAATATAATTAAAAAAGTGCTCGGAGAAGAAACTTGGAGTCTCTCAAAGCGACGTTGAATGTCAAGCGTAAACGAAATGATCGAGATTGCTGAAAGCTGCAACGTTGACTCGCAATCCAGAGAACACCGTGAAGAAGCTCCTGAGAGCTCTGGGTTCTACTTTGCTTTGTTAAACAAGCTTCAGAACACCAGCAATCTATTCTTCGACAAGCTAGTTTGATGAGGACTTCTTGAATATTTCCTTTTCGACGTCAGCTGCCAAGCAAAGTGAGTTCGGGAAGAGCTAGAAGGCGGGTATGATGCTGACTATGAAGATGAAGAAGAACACCCCACAAATCATTGTCGTCTCTCAACACGTTAGTATCGAGAGCATCTACGAGCCAATACTTCTCATAAGTGAGTAAAAGTTGTAATAACTCTTGAAATAAATAAATAAATAAATAATATTTTTTTATTATGATGTCTACTCTGAAGTTGCTTCTTTCCGATGCTCAATTACTTAAAGGGCCCAATTTTGCATCTGGAAAACAAAAATGAGGACAATCCTTCAATTTGAAGGATTATGGGGCATTTTCACAAGGTTTGTGACCATTCCCATAACCCTGATGAATTAATAAAGTATGAGATGGCTAGTGCCAAAGCCTTGATGTTGATAATGCTCAGTATCAGTGATGATGTGAAAACACATGTTCAAAATGTGGAGAAACCAAAGGAGGCCTAAGGACAAGTTGGAAACAATTTATGAAGCCAAAAATCATACTAAGATCCTCCATCTTCAGTCAAAGTTACACACCCTCTCTATGGGGTCAGATGAGAAAGTTGAGGAGTTCTTACATCGTGTGGCTGAGCTGCATGATCGGAGTTATTAGCACTCGGTGAAACGGTGGACAAAAAAATTCTCATGCCGATCACCTTGAGAGCACTCCCTTCTCAATTCGAGTGTTCGTTACAACACTAAATGTATCTAAAAAAATAGTGGCATTCGAAGAACTCATGAATTTTTTGCAGCAGTAGGAAGAGGCCATAAATTCAGCCTAAGAGGAGACTCAGGATAAATCCTTGTTCTCAAAGCCATACCATGGCCAGAAGAATCGAAGGGTCCCTAGAGAAGCCAACTCAAGCACAACCAAATCAACAACAAAAAGATCAAAAGTCAAAGAGGTGGTGTCACATTTAAAGAACCAACACTCATGACACTGATCACTACTAGTACATGATATCTTGAAACAAGGGTCTTCGAGTCAAACAAGCACATCAGGCGTGAAGATTTTCAAAATTCCAAACAACGTCCCCATTGGAGAAAGTAAAAGGGACATCTCGCAGCCCAACAAGATAATGAATCTGATGAGGAGACATCAGAAGGAGCCCATTGTGGTAAGAACCTTGTACTCATCTCTCAGACTTCACAGCCCATGAAGAGAGTCTTGGTTGATAGACTCTGGTGTAAGTAAGCACATGTCAGGTGACAAGGAGCTGTTTGATTCACTCGACAAACAACCCACTTGGTGATTGAGTTCGGATATCCAGATGATAAAGAGTACATTGTAGAAGGAATTAGGAAAATGTCACCATTCCTCTAGGACCACGAAAATGTATGCTTACAAAGGTACTATATGTTCCTGGATTGACT
Source organism: Taxus wallichiana var. yunnanensis (assembly GCA_018340775.1). Lineage (NCBI taxonomy): Eukaryota > Viridiplantae > Streptophyta > Pinopsida > Cupressales > Taxaceae > Taxus > Taxus wallichiana. The sequence goes on from CM031243.1 coordinate 77,921,646, forward strand.
AGCAACCTCTTGTCAGTGACTCAGCTATTGAATCATCACCTAAAGGTAGAATTTATTGTCCAAAATGGCATCAAATCATGTTTGATCTCGTGACAAGGTAAGATTATTGCTAGAGCATTTCTAAAAGATAAGTTATTTTCTTTAGATATTGTTTCATCTTCTGTAATAGCTTTATCTGCATCAACAGTATAATCTACTACACTCTGGCATTTTAGATATGGACACTTGTTAGTTAGTTCATTGCATTAGATGAGTTCAAAAGCAATGGTTCATGGACTACCCAAATTATCTAGTTCCTTGCCTATTTTTCCCTGGTTATCTTGAAGGAAAACAACATAGATCCATTTCAAGCGAAAGCACCTTCCATGCCAAGAAGCATCTGGAGGTAGTTCATACCGATTTGAACAACCCACTACCTACTTCATTTTCTAGGATACAAGTACTTCCAACTATTCGTGGATGACCACTCTCGTAAGATGTGGGTGTTTTTCTTGAAGAAGAAAAGTGAGGCTCTTCAACATTTCCAGAATTTCTATCATCGTGTTGTGAAAGAGACCGGACAACCACTTCTTCTACTTTTCTCAAATCGAGGGGGAAATTCACATCAAATAAGTTCTTGAATTTCTGAACCAACAAGGTGTTAAGTAGAACCTAACTACTCCCTACACACCCAAAAAATGACATTGTTGAGCGTCACAATCACATAGTGATGGAGATGGCTCACTGCATGCTAACAATAACAAAGCTAGAGGAATGTTATTGGGATGAAGTAGTATAAAAAACTGTATATCTTCTCAATAGGGCACCGACAAAGATTCTATAAAATAAAATTCTAGAAGAGGTATGGAGTGGTAGAAATCCATCAATTTCTCATTTATGAGTATTTGGTTACACAACATACATGTATGTCCCAACTCAGAAGAGAAAGAAGGTTAAGCCAAAGACACTCTCGTGCATCCTACTTGACTATAAAACTACCTCAAAGGCATACCATCTCATGGATCCTGAGAAAATAAAATATACGAGAGTCGAGATGTGGTTTTGTGATGAGTCATCCTTTGACTCTGTAGTGACAATCAGAAGAACCATTACCAACCACCTCTCACCGACTAGTCTCTGAATCAGATGATCAGCCAGAGGAGACTACTTAGAGAAAATAAATGCTGCCAGGAGAGCTATTTGTTGACCTTGGAGAACTGGAGAATGTGACTCCACATCAATCCACATGGAAATGACATAGTTCTTCTCAAAAGCATCCAAGTTCTCATTCAAAGTGGGTACAAAGCACCATCAAGGACTCACATTTGCAATAACTCCCAGATACATCATCCAGAGTCAAAACAAGGAGTCAAACAAGAAATGAGGTAAAATTTTGCACTCATGAGTTCACTGATTAATAGCTCGAGCTTGATAATGTTCGTGAAGCACTCATTCAACCTCAGTGGAAGGAAGCCATGGATATAGAAATATGACTCACTCATGAAAAATTAGACATGGGAACTTGTCGATCTACCTACAGGAAAGAAACCCATAGGCTGCAAATGGGTTTTCAAGACAAAATATAAGGCAGATGGATCCATCGACAAAACATAAAGCATGTCTTGTAGCAAAAGGATATGCTCAGAAAGAGGGCATCGACTATGAAGAAACCTTTGCACCCACTGCGAAGATCAAGACCATCAGAGTTGTTTGTGCACTGGTAACACTGAAAGGATGGAGACTTTAGCAAGATGGACATCAAGAGTGATTTCCTAAATGGTGATCTGAAAGAAGAAGTGTAAATGACCCAACCTAAAGGATTTTTGATGAAGAGCATCCTAAGAAGGTATGTCATCTCATCAAATCATTGTATGGACTGAAACAAGCTCCAAGGGCATGGTATATCAAGATTGATGATCACCTTTTGTAGCATGGGTTCACTCGTAGCCCCTCATATTCAAATTTGTATATAAATAAGGTAGGAAAATAAATTTTCATTCTTGTTGTGTATGTAGATGATCTTGTGATCATTGGTAGTTCAGAAGATCAGAGTTGATATTGTGAAGAATGATCTCAAAAGAACCTTGACATGATAGATTTGGGGCTACTACATTATTGTCTTGGCTTGGAAATATGGCAAAAGGAGCATCACATTTTTGTCTCCTAGATAAAGTATGCCAAGACACTCTGGAAAAGTACAAAATGTCGATTGTAAACCTATATCCACTCCCATGGAGAAAGGCTTACAACTTTCAAGATTCAGGACTCACCTCAAGTAGATGCTACTCTCTACAGGCAATTTGTTGGAGGGCTCATCTATTTGACATATACCAGACTAGATCTATGCTATGATGTTAGCTATCTTTCCAGTTCATGCAAGAACGCAAGAAAAGTCACTGGACCGCAACAAAGCATGTTTTGATATCTCTTAGGAACAACTGATTATGGTCTGGAATATAAGAAGAATGATCAATTCTTAATTATAGAGGATACCTCGATTCATACCACGCCAGATCTATTGATAACATAGGAAGTCAACCAAAGGATACATTTTTCATCTTGGATTTGGACCTATCTCGTGGATAAGCAAGAAGCAAAATGTTGTTTCTATCTCATCCATAGAGGCAAAATATGGCATCGCATGAGGAGATGTGTGCGAAGTGATATGGTTATGTTGCATTTTGGATGACCTAAGAATTCCTGAAAAATAGTCACCTATTCTCTATTGTGATAATCAAGAGTGTGTTGAAGCTCGTGTAGAATCCATTTTTCATGAACGAATAAAGCATATTGAGATTGATTGTCATTTCATTTGAGAGCACATCTTGAACCATCACATTCAGCTCCAGTATTGTCCTATAGAAGCACAAGTTTCCGACATTCTCACAAAATCTCTTGGAAAAGTGAAATTTGAACTTTTTAGGGGTCACATTTGCAAGAATAATGTAATAAGGGGGAATTTTTGCATAGCCTATGTATATTATCTTATTATTAGACTAGTTGTTATCTATTCCATTATTCTCTCCTTGTTTGTATCTTCTCCATCCATTCAAGGGAATATTATTTATTCAATATACCTATAAATATGTACCGTGCTTCTGATAATATATAGAATAATAAGAGATATCTAATCTCTATTCTCTCTCACTTTTTCATCCTCTCATTAACAAATAAATCATCTCATGCACGCAAACACACTAATTACAAAGCAACATAAAATACAAGGATTTGTTGTCTAATGTGTGTTTTCTAGTTCTCATTGAAGTGTAGTCAATTGAACCTTAGGAAGTGACTGCAGAGTAGTGGTTTGATGCAATTATTTGTTTTTCATTTGGAGACATGGAAGAAATATTGGTAGTGACTATTTGAAAATTCCTTGCTCCTACTAAATAATGAGGGAATGTTAGTCTCCTTTGACATCACATCATATTCTTGTTAGAGCAAGAGTCGATCAACTAAAAATTCTGCGGGTGTTTTGAAGTTTGGGTGACTAAAACAATGTTCCGTTGTGCACCAAAATTGGTTGATTCTTGTACTTCCTCATAAAATTCATCATCTTGCTAGTCCATGACATGTCCTTTTTCCTTCCTTGGGTGACGATTTCATTTGGATTGTTGAGAATCATTATGACTAGATGTGCTCTCCTTGTTGGAAATTTCCTTGTGTGAGGCCATTATACAAACTAGTAGTGTCGTGGGCATTTGTGATGCACATGTGACACCGTCGACTTATTTTTTGATACTTATGCTATTGTGGTTGTTTTTGGGATTACTTCTAGGACTGTTTATTGGATTAATTATGTTGTTGTCCCTTTTGAGACTTATGACTGTGTTGTTGTCTCGAGATCAATGCCTTGTCTTCAAACTCCTTGTGCATTGTCTAGATGGATTCTTCCTATTGGAGAAAATTCACCAGTTCTTCAAATTTCACCACTTGTTTTGTGATGTTCAATGTTGTGATGAAAGTCTTGAACTAGGAAAGAAGAGCTCTAAATGTGATAGGGAATAGTAGCATTTCCTCCAACTTCTCTTCGAGCGCCACAAGCTCTACTCGTAGTTTTGCAACATGATCTATGCACTCCTCTACTTTCTCTTCATGCTAAGAGTGATCAACAGTAAGGCTTTTGCATATGTCTTTTCATACTTTGTCTACTCATCTGTGCTAGAGGGACATGCTATTTTTTTAGTGAAAATTCTTCAAATATCCTCAGACTAGATAATTATGTTCATATTCATCTTCTAGGAAGCATAGTTTTTCTTTTTCAAGAGCCGGGCATTAGAGATAAGAAATTTTGGTGTGGACATGGTGTCAAAAAATTATTATTGTATTCAAAAATACAATTTCTTACATATGAAGAAGAGAATGAAGGTGAGCTTAGTATGCTCATGAAGTGAGATGTAGATGCTTTTGGAGGCATTCTACCTCATGTTTGTCATCTATTTCGTAGAATTCCTCGAGCTTGGCACAAATCTTCTCTACTTGGTACCACACGTTGAACAAGAACCGCTCAAGTAGTCCTTGACGCACTATGTCCTCAAGTTGAAAGTTGTCGATGTTTAGGTTACTTTTGAGAAATAAAAACTAGAAGCCAACACTCTCTAGGGATTGATCTTGGCCTCTTAATGGCGATACATCTCCATGGTTACTTGCAGTACTACTAACATTGGTTGCCATGATTAACATGTGCTCACGTGTCCACGGTTAAGGTTCCACATGGTGGAGTCTCCTATTAAGTTTACCTCTCATGAGAAATTCTTCCACGTTTCAGTAGGTTCCTTTCGATGCTAAAATGATACATATGTCTCTTGGTAGTTTCCTAATTCAAAGAAAGTTTGGAGTACAAATCGAGCAATTGCCCCATACACTATACCTGAACAATCAAATAGTGAGAGAAATGCAAATTTTTGGATAAAAACATGTCTACAAATTGTTTCCAAGCCATGTCTTCCACACCTTCCACGTATATCTATACTTTACGGAGGTCTTCCAAACACTCGAACAACAAGAGAAAATAGAAAAATTCCAAACTTACGTCATGTTGGTCTGCTGATACCTGTTGGACGTTGCCTGGGATTTTCTCAATCCTTCCATGCTAAATCCTCCACACTAAGGTCTCTATGTTGTTCGTTGTGCCACTCTGATTTGCTCCTCCACATAAGCCATTGCGTCCTCTCCACGTAGACCAAATAAAATAGGTCTCTTCTTTCTTCTACGTCTTCTTTGTACACTAGACATCAAAACAATAATCAATCTAGTAATTCTATCATAAAATATGTAGGTGATGGGCGTCAAAATAGTTAGGAGGAAGTCAGTTACACAACCGAATAATGTAATTACAAAATCAATATAATATAATTACGATATCATTAAACTCATTAAATTTACAGTGAACCTTCTAATATGTATTCAAATTTACTCTTAATAGACCATGTTTTCATATCATGAAGTAATGTTAAGTTTTTAGGGTGCTTGTAATTTTTGTTGTATTAATTTAATGTTTATAGTATTATAAGAGATAATAATGTAAATGCTTATATATCCATTAATTCTTATTTAAGAAAATATTTATGTAACCTCTTATTTTATACAAAAATATTACATCGTTACATAGACATTTTATATCATCTATTATGTGATAGAACATATCCATAGAAATATTGCATTTGCATCCCTTATAGTGTTTTTTGCACCTCAAGTAAAATTGCTAGTATATTAGTAATAGCATCTTCTTGTTAGCGCCACATAGATATAAAGTAGGAGTTGCTCCTATAGGTGTAATACTACACCATAAAAGTTGTAATTAAGTTGTTTTATATGACGGTTTATTCCTATATAAAAGAAGTGGATATTGTGAGAGTGACATACAAGTTAATTGTGAGAACGAAGTTGATATTGTAAATTTCTATATCATTATAGATTTAAAAACACATGGGTTCATTTTTTACATTGTAATATCAATACACAATAGTGTACAAATAGTTTTCCACATCATTATTAATATCATTTGTGGTGGAATCCATCTCAACTTCTACCATAATCAAGCTATATATACATAGGAACATGGAGGATCCATGTAAAAGTAAGAAAAAAACAATATCTCAATATGAGGAAATGTGGAAGAACAAAATAATACATGTGTTAAGCGTAACTATAGTTTCATAAAGTGTTTTATATGGTATGGATATGGATCGCCCATAATGGTCAATTGACCCCCTTATTGATTCGACCAAATCTTGCACTACATTTCCCAAATGAGGGGCTCAAACTCCATGCGAGATATCCTAGTGCTTGTGAAAGTAGGAAATCAAATATTGATTTCCCTCACTATGATTTCCCATGTTCGTTAACATAAATAACATTATAACTAGGAATACTTCATATGTACCCTTCATGAGTGTTGAATATATAGTGCTAAAATTAATCACAAAAGTAGAGTTCTCGTAGATAAATGAACTCAACAAAAAATACCCCTTGAATTTCCTTTTGATAATTAAATATTTGATAATGATTGATTTAAATTTTATATGATTTTGAATTTGTTTGGTCTACTTGTAACCTAGTTTGGAGTGTTTTAGACTAGAATACATTATGCTCCTAATTGTTTTCCTTCATTTAGGGAACTTTAGGAAATTTTTCTTGAGATTTGATAGATATTGCTAGAGGAGGTATTTATAAAGATAAGTTATAGGCTTACCAGGCGAGGAAACGTTTGCACTTTATTTTCCTTTATATGTCACCATAGAATATAATTTTACATTAAGGATGACTAGGAAGTGGAATTAAGATAAACATAAAAAAATGACCATTGGAGTGATTTGGATGGATCCTCTAGGTAGGACACAACCAACAAGTGCTTCTATCCATACTTGAGACCAATGTCAAAAAGGATAAAATGTTGAAGATAAATATCTAGAGAAATATTCAACATGGGAAATAATATGTACACGAGTAACTAATTCTATCCTAAAGGAGTCCGACTAGCTATGTGAGAGAATAAGAAGTATTTGAAAGCCTTCATAATAAATAATATAATGCATTTAAGTTGTGTTTGTGTGAGAAAGTCATTTCGGAAGATTTAAGCCAAATCAATAGTTTTAACCACATAATTACCAAATATAGGTTTGTACGATCTCTTGGTATCCAAGATTTTTTTCATTTCCCAAAATTTACTCCACCTTTCTCCAATTCAAATGGAGAGATGAAAAATCTCTAGAATGTAGATTTTAGATTAGTAGAAATAACAAAAATTTCTACTTGGACACCATCTATAGCTAAGAAAACAATAAAATTACACTTATTGCTTTGAAAAAACATTAAAATTTTCATCATAGCACTAATTAAGAAGGAAAAAAAGACATTACATTCTTGTATATTCCATATTATATTATATTTATTTTCATTAAAAATGAACCAACATTTATAATTCTAGAAGGAAAACAAGATATTTCCTTATCATATATTTTATATGAGATGTCAATTGATCCACACAATTTAAAGAAGTCAATATCTTCCATGACAAAAATTCACTAAGACATTAAGAAGTGTTCAACATTTAAAAATTCAACTATTCTCAAGTTCTATAACAATATATGACTTCTTCACTATTATTGATTACTTATTCACATGATAGGAAAACTTTAATCAGAAAGATCCCTAAATACATTATTTGTAGATACATTGTTTTCCAACTTCCTATTCCCTAAGAGAAACCCAAATAATATGAAAAAAAAACATGTTAAAAAAATAAATAAAAAGTAAAAGAACCATGTGTTTTCCATTCATTATCACACATGCTCTCTTGAGCCCACATAAAATATGAAACCAAGTTACATATTGGGCATTTCATAAAATCAAATCAGCCATCACAAGAAAACTATTGTGATCCTTATTCGAGCCCTTATTGCTAAACCTTGATTTTTATTTAGAGGCCTCACTAGGTTGCAAAACCAACACAATAATAATGTAATCACCACAAAAACTTGATGGTTTATCCCACTTTTACACTTATTTCACATTAGAAACTACTTGTACATAATTAATCTTCACATCCGGAACTATTGCAAAAATGCATGGTAAATTTTAAGACCCCCTAAAAAAATTGCATACATTCGTTGGAAAATATGTGAAAATGGATTTTGAAATGTTTCAAAGGTTTGGCAAAGCGTTTAGTAATGGTGATGGATGAAAGAAATTTTTACTAACGGTACATGTTGTTGTCAGAGTATATATGATGTCACCAAAATGATATGTAATTTTAGAAAAATTATTTTTTTGACAATAAGAACTAAAATGACCGGCTTGATGAAAAATATATCCTCGCAAAATATGGCAAAAAAAAATTCAAAAAGTGCTTTTTGTGAAAAAAATGCAACTTTCGCAAATTTTGTATGGAATATTTATTTGTTGAATTTTTATGATGTTAGAAGTTAAAATGATTGTCTCAATGAGAAATTTTTTCTCCCAAAATATGGTGTAAGAAAAAAATTCGCATACTTTTTTAATCCATCTAACAACATCACTACTAAATTAATAGCATAGAAAAATGCTACTGATCATAGCATGGGAAAATGGCTACCAAATGGTAGGATTTTCCCATGCTAACAACTCGGTATCATTTTCCCATTCTACCAACTAGTAGCTTTATTGTGCTACCAGTCGGTAACTTTTTTATGCTACCAACCAGTAGCATAATATATGTTGTTGGTTGATAGCATAAAACATGCTATTGATTGGTAGCATTTTTTAATACTACAGGTCAATAACATGTTTTATGCTACCGGTCGGTAGCGTAAAAAAAGTTACAGGATGATAGTATAAAGGTGAATATCAAAATTTTTAATTTCACGCTAATGGAAAATTGAATTAAATTTTTTAGATATTGGTGTAAATGCTAGGTGAATTGAACCGCAAAATTAACTTGTACATAGAATTTAGGTGAAATAGCCAAGGTACCGAACCCCAATTTTTTTTCCAATACCATAATTTGAAATCCAGAATATTCGTGAATTAATGAAGATTTACCACTAAAATTTTCTCGTGCACAAATTCCATTGGTATCTTATGAAGAAAAATCAACTTCTCATAATTTACAAAAAATTCACTAGGCATTTTATTGCAAATCATTTATGAACTTGTTTTGAAACAATCACTTTATGTACTCTACAATCTAAAGAAAGTAGTTAAAAGAACATCATTGAGAATTGTTTTGTAGGCACCATTCAACTTTTGACCATTGGTGACTAGAGTAGTCTTAAAATTTACCTTTTCTTTGTTAGGAACATACAAAATAATATAAAAATTGAAGTGTTTAGTTTACATATCATAACGTACAACGATATACAAGATGCATACAAGGTCCATAATCCTAGTCAAAAAAGGAAAAAATAAAACTTAAATTTTTAACCAACTATTCATTATTAGACCTTGAAATGTGTTTTATAACTATGTAACAAAGCATGAAGATTACATAAATGCATCATAAAAATATTGTATAAAACAACGAACTTTAAATTCATATTCCATGTTTACACAGAGATTACATACATATTTCCATGAAAAGTTTGCCTTCCGAAAAATAGATATACACATATATGAATAGATGTAGGTATACACAGAGTTTGTTTTGCACAATTCCAACTTTACATAAAAATTAAAAAATTATATTAATTTTTTTTAACACATAACGAAGTATACTCCCTTCAATAAACAAACTCCACATATAATGGAATGTAATTTATCCTAGACAAGGATTGCAACCACTTATTTGTTTCTATCTACACTAACGAAAAATGTTAGACCCACTAGACACATCAACAACAATTAGAATGTGCGGGCAAGATAGTATCTTCCCTTAAATATAACAATAAATGTACATCTAAATTTTAGAAAATCAATAATATATAGCCTAACAAAAATATGGATGTATTTTAAAATTATTTTTTCTTATCATATCTAAGATAAATGATACAATATATATTTTGGGAAAAAAATTATTGACATGCTAGAGTATTAACAAGTAGGTATGAGTCTCAATTTAAAAAAAAAAAAAAAAAGACAGTTCCAATTTTCAAGTTGCATTTCTATGGTAGAAAGGATTTTGTACGCAACTTGAATATACATGAATGGATTGTGGTGTAATGGTAGATACAATAGTATAAATGAATTTGATGGAATTGAAACCCCTCATTCCTTGACAACTATATATTGATAATGAAGTCAATTATTAAAAAGATATTAGAATTGTAATACCCATAATGAGCTATACTCCCTTCAATAACAAACTACACATATAATGCAATGCATTTTATCCTAGACAACACATTGCGTCCACTTATTTCTTTCTACCTACATTGACCAAAAATGGACTCGTCACAAAAATAGTTAATGTATGGAAAAAATAGTCTCTTCCTGAATGCGACAATAAATGTATATCTAAATTTTAGAAAATCAATATTATATAGCCTACGAAAAATATTGATGCTTTTTAAAATTATTTTCCATACCATATCTAAAATTATCATACAAAATATATATTTTTGAAAATAAATAAATGAAGTGCTAGAGTATAAACAAGTAGGTATGTGTCTCTATTTAAAAACAAAACAAAAAATAGAGTTCCAATTTCCAAGTTCCATTTTTAAGGTAGAAATGAGTTTGTATGCAACTTGAATATATGCATGTATCGAATGGGTTGTTGTCCAACGGTGTGTATGATAGCACAAGTGAGTTTGGTAGAATTGAAACCCCTATATCCTTAACCACTATATATTGATAACACGCTTAATTATTGAATTAGTACAAGACTCTTTTTACAAATCAAAGCTTCTACACGTCAATCAAATGTGAGACCGAGACCATTTTATCCAACAAAAATTACAAAAAAATCCACTAGGACATTAAGAAATATTGAACGTTTAAAAATCTAACTATTTTCAAGATGTATAACAATATTTGACTTCATAACTTTTATCGATTACAAGTTCACATGATAGGCACACTTTAATAAAAAAGAACCCTAAAACCATTATTTGTGCATACATTGTTTTCCAGTTTCCTATTCCCAAGGAAAAACACAAATACTATCCAAAAAAAAAAACATGTTACCAAAATAAATAAATAAAAAACAGAGATTTTCTATTCATTATCACACATGCCCTCTTGGTCTCTCCTAGAATCTAAAACCAAGTTAGATATTGTGCATTTCACAAAATCAAATCAGCAATGATCATAGATAATCTATTTTGATCCTTATTTCAATCCCTTGTGGCTAGGCGTTTCTTGTGATTTAGAGGCCTCGTTAGGTTGCAAAACCAACCCAATAACAATGGAAGCACCACAAAAATTGATGGTTAATCCCACTTGTACATTGATTTCACATCGAAACAATGTATACATATTTTATCTTCACATCGAAACTGTTGCACAAATGGTATTGGTATTTTATGAAATAAAATCAACTTCTCATCCTTTACAAAATATTCAATAGACATTTTATTGCAAATAATTTATGATCTTGTTTTGAAATAACCACTTTATGTTGTCCATAATCCAAACAAGTGAGAAGAGCATCATTGAGAGATGCGTGGTATGCACCATTCAACGTTTTGGCCATTAGTGACTGGAGTAGACTTAAAATTTACCTTTTCTTTGTTAGGAACATACAAAGTAGCTGCCAAATTGAATTGCTCATTGTACATATCATAACGTACAACGACACACAAGATATATATGAGGTCCATAATCCTAGATAGAAAAGAAATAAAACAAAGCTTAAATTTTAACTAACAATTCCTTGTTAGACCTTGAAATGTGATGTATAAGTACAATAAAGCATGAAGATTACATAAATGTATCATAAAAATATTGTAGAAAACAACACATTCTATATTCATTTTCCACGTTAGAACAACAAACTTTACATACATTTTTCCACGGAAATTTTGCCTTCGAAAAAAACAGTTTACACATATGTGACTAGATGTAGGTATATACAGAATTTGATTTGCACAAGTCCAACTATACATAAAAATTTAAAAATATATTAAAATTGATTTTACACATAATAGAGTACACTACATTCAATAAACAACCAACACATATAATGCGAGGCATTTTATCCTAAACAACACATTACAACCACTTCTTTTTTGGTATTCATAATGTGGACAAAAAAGTGATTATGTTACTACTAAACATTTAGAGACAATGCATTCCACAATCATTGCATTTAATCCCTTCAATATAATCTATTTAATCTTAGCTAATGCATATGGAGTCATGTGATTAATTCTTTCCATCCATGGATTATTACTTGTTGTTATTTCATAATTTTATAGGATATATTTATTTATTTTGCATACAAATTTCTCTAAAATAGTGATTTATTATGATATTTATGAAAATTTTAAAATACGAGAATATATGTAGCGTTTATTTATTCGTTTGATGGGAAAACAATAACAAATAAAATTGTAAGAAAGGTGTCCATTTCAATTATTGCCTAGGGCGCTCCTAACTTTTACTCTCGCTTTGATATGCCAATATATTCGATTTAATCCTAAACAAAGAAAATGGGTAAGAGCCAACTTGTAAATTCACATAGATCAATTATATGAATCAAGACAACTTCCATTATGATGGCTTCCTGACCAGAACAAGCTACTTCGTGATGTCTCACTGTTTTTGTTTTTTTCTTGTTATTCCTAATAATTGGTATGCCACCAAGTTGTTTAGTGTAATTACGTTAGTAGGGAAATCCAGATAAATGAGACAATGACAACATGAAGCAAAAAATGGTAACCACATGTAAAAACATTAAAAGAAATTCAAATCTGAGCCAATTTGATAGAATGGAAAGCCCTCAGCCTTTGACAGCTATATATTGATAATGAAGTCAATTATTGAATTAGTACACGACCGTCTTTTGCCAACAATATTATGTATGTACTAAGAAGTGAAAGAAGACAATATTATGTATGTACTAAGAAGTGAAAGAAGACATGCTACAAAAGTAAGCTTTTGCTCGGGCGCATCGTGGTTAATCGCGTGCTTTTAAAAGCTCCATATCTGGTACAGTGCTATTTCATTTTCTCAGGCATAGTGGACATCCATTTCAAGCTCTACATAATGCTTTTGTGGGGACGTTCTACTTATTTCATCTGTTACTCCACTTGTATGTTACGTTATTTTCGGTTCAGATATTACACTCGAATAAAGTGTTTGTGAACAGGTTATAAATTCTCCTCGTGCCAGAAAGAATAGGCATAATTTTCAGTTGCTAAAGTTAGTATGAGTTGCAATATGGAAACATTAACAGAGGGTGGTAAGATCTCTGAGACAAAATCCAAGCTGAGTAGTAGTTCTATTACTACTACTAGTACATATTCACTCTATGCAGCAGTTGCTAATGAAGAAAAACAAGATACCAGCAGCTTGACAGATAATGGCAGCGTCATACAAGGTGAGTTTTGTCTTCATTTTCACCTCATCATACAAACAAGTATGTTTTGTCTCGATATGAATTCTAAATTATTGGTTTGGATGGATGGATGCATGTAACAAAGACAAACAAGTGGAGGAGACTGATCCGGCTGTAAAAGTGAGGCTCCACCTCCTTCCATCTATATTGTTTATTGTTTTCTAAGTGTATTTGTATTGTTTGATTAGGAAAGTAACGATTCGTGTTTTTCATGTTTGAGCTGTCAAACAAAGGATGCAGGGAGTTCTGTAGCTGCAATTTCAACCAGGGAAGTGGAAGTCCAAGTGACAGCAAGGGGAGCTACTGCTCCTGGTGTCGGCTCTGAATGCCCCGGACAAACTCATGAATCCGCAGCATAAATACTGCTCTATAAATCTTAGTATTATATTATATCACGAGTGAGTGTGTTTCACTTTGTGCATTAAAATCCTTCCATCATATTATGTCATCTCAGTTTCTCCTACTTTCATGTAACACTTTCTTCATGTCATGTAAGTGTTAACAAGAGTTGCCCTTACATTATGACTTTCAAAACAATATATACTCTTGTATTCTCATGTGATTCTACTCCTAAGTTGTACTTAAGTTATATTCTCATTTTTATAAAGGTTTATATAGAATACAAGAGTAAGATCCAGGTTTCAACAATTAATAGTTTACATTTAAGAATATGTATTTATGGATGTGAGAAGTACTTAAATAAGTACCCACAAACATTATAACTCAGATATAAATAGATATAATCAATAAATTCATACATAATCATTTAAAAGAATATTTTGTAAGTAAAATATATTGAAAAAAGACTAGGGTTTTAGATGAATATCTAATAAATTCATAGATAAGTTTTTTTTCAAAAACAATGAATACACCCTTATAAAATCAAAATATTTGAAGTTGTTGCACATTTTGTTGAGTACATTTACAATTTAGCAACAAAATAACAAAGATTAATAGTTGTAATGTATTGTAAAGACAACCGTGTTATGAAAATTACTTGATATATTCAATGATGGGAACAAGTGTTGTGCGCTATGAGACAAAAATAGAAGAGGATGTAATGTTTCTTGTAGCATAAATTCTGGAGATAAAATGAGTGGAATATATGCTCCCCTCTAATACATGGGATGAACATATGAATCACATCTCTCAAAATTTGGTGATTATCCACATCACATGTCAAATACATAATAAAATTGTTCATGTGCAATATAGTGTTATGCATAAAATTACCCCAATGGCACAATTATATACATATTATGAATATTGATTCATGATAGTAATGGGAAATCCTAATACAATATGAGTTGATTAAAATCTTGAGATTTGAATATTATATGTCATTCTAGAAAGACGAAATGATTAATTAGAGCACAAAAATGGAATGAGCTCATTGACATAGGCTAGAAAATGATGAAATAGGTTATTTAGATGTTGAAAAATATTATTCCAACACCGCAAACACTATTTACCACATTTAACACATTCATTTAACATAAGATTGGGCACAAAACACGTTAAGAATGAATGCACACACTTTAACTAACCATACCAAATGAAAAAACAACATATAATGATGATATGGGATCACAATTGACGTGTACACAATGTTAACTCAACAAAGACAAAAAGACAAATGATTTAATACATCTTATTCAAAGTGATAGCATGAATAAATACAAGTGGTAGACAATTAAGTGGAGTTTGGATATGAACCAAATACCTCATTGAGAGAAACCGAGGAGGTGTGTATAACAGACTAACCACAAGTTTTTAATGTTTACAATGTAATATAGTTTTTACAATAGCTTTCCCCCTTATTACATTGTTATTACAAATGTACTCTCGAAAAGTTCAAATTTCACCTTGCCAAGAGACTTGGTCAAGTATGTCTTCTACTAAGAAGTTGTTGGGAAATACTAGAGCTAGATGTAGTGCTTTAAGACTTATTATCAAATGTAATGACATTTGACCTTGATGTTCTTTGTTCGTTCATGGAAAACTAGATGAAATTCACAAGCTTCAACACACCATAATTTTCTCATTGAGTGATAGGTGGATTTTCTTTAGGAATGTCCATATTAGCCAAAATGCAACGTAACCAAATCACTTCGCACATAGCTCCTCGTGTGACACAATATTCTACCTCAGTAGATGAGAGAGTGATAATAGTTTTATTCTTCCTAATCCATGAGATAGGTCCAGATATGACATGAAAAAACCTGTTCTATTGTTGATTTCCTATCATCAGTAGATCCGACATAGTCCTAGTTGGTATATCCCTACAAAAATAACTAATATTTCTTTTGATATTCAAGACCATAATCAAGTGTGCCTCGGACATATCTCAAATAATGCTTCGCTACTACCCAATGACATTTCTTTTTCTCTTGTATAAATATGGAAAGACAGATAACAAAAAGTATAGGTTTGGTCTAGTATAAGTCAAGTAAATGAGACTCCCAACAAGTTTCCTATATTGAGTATCATCTACTCGATGTGAATCCTAGAATTGAGAGAGTTTCTATTAGATTAATTAATATTATATTATTTTATTTCTATAGTCGGTTATACTAACCAATTAGATTGCAAATTATTCACGGTTCTCCATTTAAGGGTTTCTCTGTATAACCGTTTCTCTATACGTATAAATTGATATACAAGTATTGTATATTTCAATCGAAAAAATATGTTATCTATATTATGAAACATTGCTAATAGAGCTTATCTCCCCTTGGCGTGGCATTTTTGAGTAGCACATAATATTTTGGAGTTTTTTTTATCTTTGGCATTTTGGAGAAACACTAGATCTTTTGATGTTTTGGCTGGAAATGTGGATGTAGTGACCTATCTTGAAATATTTAGCACCCAATGTTCTAAATTATTAGCGTGAGCAACGAAAATTTTGAGATCCTTGACAAAAGGATCAGTGTGTGAAGATCCTTTGGCGTGAAATGATCAATTTTTGAATTTTATTGTTCGAGTTTGTAATTCCTAAAGTGATTAGTGCAATCGAATATGTAACATCCTCATTTTAAGACTTCAATAACAAGGGATTTGTTTTTCTTTATGATTCACAATTTAAATACCCATATATTTAAATCCAACATAAATCTTAATGTTCACTATTCCAAATTCACATAATTTAGAACAAACATTCATTTAGCTAATCCATCTCATAACAATAAACCATATGCAACTATCATGACTCGATATCAAACCGATATCTCAAGTTTATTTATATCAATGTGTACACTAAGTATACTTGTGGTTTTCTTGTTCCATTAAGGGTCAATCAAGTGTAAACCTTTAAAGATCCTATCTGAATATCTGTAACAAATACCCATATGACATCACACATCTTTAACCCAGGTGAAGTCAAGACAACACAATCAGTAGCTTGCGATACTTTGGCCAACATTTTAAGAAATGTATGCCATGATTTTATTCCTGGAAGAAATACTCGTCGAAAGGAATATGTCTTTCACAACACTCTAAATTGTTATCTAAATTAGAGCTACCTTGACTTACGTCAATTACTTAAGTGCGGGATTGCAGATTTAAGTCTGCATTATTCTTAATCATCAAAGCATACAATTTCCATCAAAACACATAAGTATCGTGTTATTATTCTTCGTTGCATTTAATGTAGGGAAAAATCACACATTAATTATTTTCACACAAAATCCCTTAGGAATAGTTTAACTATTCATAACTATTGTGTTTAGGTATATTTTCATACTTTTACAAAGTAACATAACCTATCAATGCAACCGAAACACGTGAATAAAATTATAATATTTTATACCATTAATTATCCCTTTATTTATAATTTAGTTATATCCAATAAGCATCCCCTTATACATAACTTCATTATAATCACTAAGTTATCACAACTGTTTTAATTAATTAAACAATCATATGGATTAAGAGATCAACCTTTACAAGTCACTCTACATTGTACAAGTACAACTTGTTTTCATTCAAGCTAAGTAGAATTAATCTACAACCATATAACTTGTCATATTACATAAGTTACTTAGGTATTCAACCACTCTTCACTTATTTCATAATTGATATTTAATCAAATAAGGCATATAGTACTTCAATAGTGGTTAC
Source organism: Taxus wallichiana var. yunnanensis (assembly GCA_018340775.1). Taxonomy (NCBI): domain Eukaryota; kingdom Viridiplantae; phylum Streptophyta; class Pinopsida; order Cupressales; family Taxaceae; genus Taxus; species Taxus wallichiana. The sequence continues at coordinate 77,939,221 of CM031243.1, forward strand.
ATTATTTTTAATATAAGTAATGAAGTTTTCCTTTCTTTTACAAATGAAACACAACTTTGTTCAACAATTATCATCCACTACATTCATTCAAGACAAGTATAATAAAGTAAATTGTCTTTATTTCATTTTGAATTCAATATCAATTCATGTTTCAACAATTAATCAACAACTTCTTTTCCAAATAATTACAATATAATGCCATAGGCCTTTCTTATTTTTAGAATAGAAGTACATCAATTAATGAATACAATATTCATTTATTCAAATCAACTATCTTCAATCAATAGAACAAATGCAAATTTTTATACGTCTTCCTTCTTTCATCTTTCATGAAGTCCATCTGCAAGATTGTTAGCATCTGTCAATTCATACAAACTGAGCATGATAAGAACTAAATCTTCATAATAGTATGTTCTATCTAATAATTTCATAAAAGGAATGTTTCTTTTAAATGAAATTATTCTAAGGTTCAAAGAAAACATACAAATCTTTTGATCATGCAACAAGGATATCATAGAGTAGCAGATAAGGAAAATAAGATAACATATTACATCATTCAAGTGATTTGAAGCATGTATTTACTTAGGACAACATAAGTGATCCAATCAAACATAATGGATCAAAATCAATCCAAGAAGTACTAATACTAGAATAATAATAATATAGTCATATAATCCCATACTTATATAACAATAGTTACATTATTCCAATCCAATCAATAAAACAAATCACACTACTTTAGGTAGTGTCGAAATTTGAATATCAATATTAAAGTCATATAAGCCCATACTTATATCATAATAACATTATATTCAATCAATAATAATTTCAGCTACATAACTTAGTTCAATTAAAGCAACAGATCACAATCATCCTAGATAGAGCATAAGTTGGAATAATAATGCTATAGCCATATAAGCCCATACTTATATCATTGTAATAATATTTCAAGTCCATAGAAGTATGTAGCCATAACTTCTACAAACAAGTATATTTCATTTTCATCCAACAATATATTCACAAGGTAAAAACATTTTTCAACATATATCTCTAAGTTATATTCTATAATAACTTATACAAATTAAGAAAAATACACTTGATAATGCAACATACAGTCTTGTATAACCTTTAATACAATAAAGCAAAAAGAGTTACTTCCTATTACAATCAGTCGTTATAGGATCAACATTTAAGTATGGTCACAAACCTAATCTTGATCATACTTACATATAAGTAAAAACTTGTTTAGGTTAACATAAAAAATTAACCACTATGTCTTATAAGACTTACTCATATATATGTTAAACATAATTATCACATTAGAGTAATTCAAGCATAATATTAATACAATCAAGTTCACAGATCTCACCTCAATAAATTAAATCCACAATTTTAGATCTATATTCAAATAATAGTTAGATCTTGTAACTTAATCATAATAAATTAAGTTATACTTCATTATCTGATATAACGCAGTCAAGACAACATTGGGTAATAATAACTATTATAGTCATTAGGTACTTGACATATCATTCATACATATTAATTAAGTAACTCTCAAAGCATGAGATGATCATACCCAGATACCTAATCATCTTCAATCAACAATTTTAACTCACAACTTACCCACATCTCTATTATTTCTCTAATCACAAGATAAAATTTCCTTTGTATAAGACTATAAGTGAGCTTTAGTCGGGATTCGAAAAGATAAGAAAAATATTCAAACATCTCAAGACTTAGGATTCAGGAACAACATTACATCCGGAATCTAATATCATTAAAAGTAATCAAAAATCTGCCATACTCATGTATGAAATTGAGTTAGACTTAGACTTACTCATTTTTCTTCAATCCTAAATTCATCCAAAGATAAAAAAACTTGTATCAATTCAGTTTTGATCGAATCCATTAACAAAGAAATCAATACGTATAGTTGGAAATAAATACTTATTACTAATTTACTTGAATTGAAGGCTCGAGTCCATGTTGTAGCAAGACAAGAAGATCATAATAATCCTAATCCCTTATCACGGTCAAAAGGGGTGAGGATAAATTTATTTTGGCCAAGGGCATATAGATAAATACACTAAACTAGAGGTTGATTAAAGTTATCAACATACAACCGATCGGTATTAATTCCATGAACCAATGTAAATCGAGTCATACTCCCACAAACCAAATAAATTCTAGCTAATAACCAACAATTTTTATAGCGATTACAAAGGCAAGGACAACCACTCCAAAGAAGGCATACATCTCATGTTAGCTTGTAAACAATTAAAACACATGTACATACTAGAGGAACAACGTAACCAGTTCAACTATTGAAGAGTGGATTATAATGAAGGATGAGCCTAAGAACCACTTAAGGGAATCGATTTGACAGGTATACCCATTCAGACTTAAACCAAAGAAACTACCCATGGAGTCGATGCAAGCCAAATCGACTTGATAACAAAATTCAAATAATAGGAAGGATAATAAAAACGATAACCATAGACACCAATAACTTATAAGGTCAAGTTAATGAATTCCTAGAAATAATTAACGAAAATGATTCATGTTCCTAACACCACCAACTTCCGGATCTAATATTTCTCATGAGAAACATACATTAAACCCTCATCGAAGATAAGTATCCACGTAACAAAGATACAATGCCTCAAATAGCATGTAGATGCAACTATCAAGGTATTCATTTATAAAAACAACCCATAAGTAATAATAACAAAATACAATGATATCAAGGTGAAAGATGGTATGATACACACAGATAATCAAATTTGGAGAAAATATTTAAAACCGGAACAATACAATTCCATTTCAAGAAAGAGAAGCATTATTTTCATGAAGCCATTAAATAGCAAAAATATTTCAAAGAGTTAGATTCTATCATGCCTAGTAGAGCTCTTTAAATTTCTCTCCAAGTTCTCAAAATTCTTCTCCAAGATTTCATAAAAATACCATAAAAAGATCGAAATCAAGCCCACGAAACCATTTTTTTGCATCTTTCTAGTTTTATAGCCATTGCATTTAATGTCTTCCACTATTTCCTCCACCATGAAATTGGTAAATCTAATTTTATCCAAAACTGAACTATGAGTTCAAAAATAGAAAGTTGATATGTAGAGCTAAAGAGCTCTAATGACCGAATGAATAATGAAAACCAATCCCTTTCTTTTCTCCCAAAATCATCTTGTTTATCCCAAGGTGGTTTTGTCTCGAATCAATTTCATAAATTCAAAGACCATATTGTCATTCATACTCCTAAATCCCATCAACCATCACCTTACCATTTAAACTTAATGATCAATCAACTAGTTTAAAATTCATTAACTAATCCTTTAGTCACCAATTTAGCATGCATGACCAAGTTTTACCAAGTCCTTGGCCAAAGGGTAGCAGTGGTCCTTTTAATAAAATAATTAAAATGGCTCAGTACAAGTATGGGTGGAACCCAACCCATTTAACCATGTTACTAACCCATTTCAAGAACGCTAACCACGGTTAGGTCTTAGGGGTAGGTCTAAGGATCTCATAGATAGATTAGGATCTATCTAAATTAGCACAAGCCATCAACCTTAGCTTAGGTTTTCATCATTTAATCAAATGTTCATATAGTTACATTAGACCCTTATAAAACTTTAAACATCACCATTAGAATAGGTTAGATTAGGTTTTCATAATATAAGGAAAATAACAAGACCTTACCGCAAATTATATCTCCGGAAGAATTTAGGAATTTAATAACGAACTTGACTTCCCATAGCAAAAGTAAGCCTTCATCATAGTAGTGCAACCAACAACTATATTAGGTTTACCATCTCATAATATGTGATTAAAAATTGTAATCCAATCAATAAGAAACTATTTAATCATTTAATTTAAAGTCATAATCATATATCGATTTAGGAGAATACCTTAGATCACTGAAATTTATCCAAGGTGCTATCCTAATCCACTATTGATACCAACGTAGCAATTATATCAAGACATTAAAAATCTTACCAAATTACCTAATTACTTAATTGGTCCAAGAACCTGATTTTTACTTTCCACAAGTTGAATCACTAAGTCCATTTCAGAAATCAGTTAAGTAATTACTTCATGATCAACAACCTAAGTAATTTTATCGCCATAATAATGATTAATAACCATATCTTATAATCACTTTATATCATTCTAGCAAACACTATTCAATAGTTCAATAGATCATAACAAATCTAAACACAATCACATGTCAACGTTTGCCAATCCACTCACAATGAAGTTAGTACTAATATCAAAACAACAGAGGTATTATATACCTCACCTCTAAAAAGAATTATCGTCTCGATGATTAACTTAATTAAACACAACTTTAAGAAAATAGGTAATAACATAATTCATTCAACCATCAAACTCTCAACCAAGAAGCAAAATTTTACAAAAATTAAATTTCCAGAGGTTCATAACATCATCATAATGGATTTACTAAGCACTTATTCAACTTTTTTTTTTGAAAAAATAATCCTTAAAATCATTTATTCAATCAACCAATCATTATTATAAATCAAGTACATCAATTATTTGTGAAAAAGAAAAAAATTATCCAAAAACAATTTTTTTCAAAGTATTCTTAATATCAAGACGAACGCTATTTTAATCTTTCCTAGATTGTACCAATTGTCTAACCGGTATCACCATAACAGTTTTAGGTTCGAGTATTTAAATCCTTCATTTTTCAATTCTTTTTTAGTCTGCCGATTTATAATTGCAACATGAATCATCTTATGTGGATTGTTCTCCTTGTTTCTCAAGGGGCAATCCTTAGCATAGTGACCACTTTGTCACCACATTTAAAGCAACCAATGAAAGGTCTCTTCCTTTCAAACCTGTCATTCCTACCGGAAACGTATTCTTTCCCATTATTTTTAAAGTTCCTAGCAATATTGTTTCCACCATTATGAGGTTAATTTTTCTCTTTCTTCCCCATGTCTTTCTAGGTGACAATGGTGAAGGAGTGTCATTCAATTTATGCTTCTTATATTTATGAGCAGCAATGGCTTGGATATTTTTCTCCTCCCTAATTGCCTTCTCAAATACTTCTTCCATTGTTGGTGGCCCATGTACATCAAGTTTTCCACCTATTACAGGTTTTAATCCCATAATAAACTTATGCGAAATTTCTCATCAATTTGATATGCGAAACATTCTTAAAGAGTTTGATAAATTTCTCCCAAGTACTCGATTCTGATCATTTTACCTTGTTCAAGGTTCGAAACTCGACATCTTTTGGTCATAATATAATTGGGGTGACCAACGCGCCGAAATAGGCCTTAAACTAGTCACATGTTATGTTTTCATTATCTACTCCCAATTCCACTTTCCGGCTATCCCACCATGAGGACACCTTGTTTGAGAGATGATATGCACCCCACACTAATTTTGTCTCATCCAAAAAGTTCCTTATTGCAAAGTATTTTTTCATTTCGCTAAGCCAATTCTCACCTCATCCCCTAGAGTTTATACGGTCAAACTTAGGTGGAATAATTATTTTTATGTCTTTTGACAACTCAGCCACCAAGCGTGCTCTTGCATTAGGAGGATGATTGGGTACATTTTCATTATTATTAGTAACATTATTGTTGTTTCTAGCATTGCAATATTCAGCATGTACAATGTTTTCAATATTTGGAAATCTATGAGACTCCTCAATTTCATACTCAACATTATTTCCATCCCTTTATTGTTCAAGTACAACAATCCTACTCCTTATGTCCAATAGAGCAGCAAGGATCTCATCCATATTTTGAGCTATAGCTACTTCACTTCCAGAGGCTAGTTATTCGCATCATGTCCCCTTGTTCTAACCATTTTATGTTAACAAGAAATTAAATTTTATTAGTGATGGACTCAAATAGGTCCAGGATCTGAAACCTTAGCTCTAATACTAAGATGGAACATCCTTATTTTAAGACTTCAATAACAAGGGAATTTTTTTACTTTATTCTTCACGATTTAAATACCCATATATTTAAATCCAACATAAATATTATTTTTCGTTGTTCCAAATTAATATAATTTATAACAACATTCATTTAGCTAATCCATCTCATAATAGTAAACCATATGCAATCTGTCATGACTCGGTATTAAACTAATCTCTCATGTTTCTTTATATCAATGTGTATACTAAGTATACTTGTGGTTCCCTTATTCCATTAAGGGTCAACCAAGTGTAAACATCTAAAAATCCTAAATGGGTATTTGTTACGGATACCCATCTGACATCACGAATCTTTAGCCCTTGGTGAAATCAAGAGAACACAATTAGCAACTTGCGATAATTTGGCCAAAGTTTTAAGACATGTATGCCATGATTTTATTCCTAGACGACATACTCGTCGAAAGGAATATGTCTTTCACCACACTTGAAATTGTTATCTAGATTAAAGCTACATTGACTTATGTCAATTACTTAAGTGCAGGATTGCAGATTTAAGTTTACATTATGCTTAATCATTAAAGCATACAATTTCCATCAAAACACATAAGTGTCGTGTTCTTATTTATCATTTCATTTAATGTAGAACAACAATCACACATTAATTATTTTCACACAAAATCCCTTAAGAATAGTTTAACTATTCATAACTATTGTGTTTAGGTATGTTTTCATACTTTTACAAAGTAACTTAACCTATCAATGCAACCGAAACATGTGAATAAAAAGTATAATATTTTATACCATTAATTATCCCTTTATTTTTAATTTAGTTATATCGAATAAGCATCCCCTTATACAAAAATTCATTACAATCACTAAGTTATTGCAACTATTTTAATTAATTAAACAATCATATTGATTAAGAGATCAACATATACAAGTTGCTCTCACGTTATCTAAGTACAACTTGTTATTGTCAAGCTAAGTAGAATTAATCTCCAACCACATAACTTTTCATACTATAAATTTTACTTAGGCATTCAACTAATCTTTTCTTATTTCATAATTGATATTTACTCAAATAAGGCATACAAGACTTCAATAGTGGTTACATTATTTTTAATATAACTAATGAAGTATGCCTTTTCTTTACAAATGAAACACAACTAAGTTCAACAATTATCATCTAGTCACTTTCATTCAAGACAATATAATAAAGTGAACTGCCTTTATTCCATCTCAATTCAATATTAAATTTATGTTTCAACAATTAATCCAAAATTTCTTTTCCAAACAATTACAATATAATGGCATAGGCCTTTCTTATTTTCAGAATAGAACTACATAAAATAATGAATACAATATTCATTTATTCAAATCAACTATCTTCAATCAATAAAGCAAATGAAAATTTTTATACGCCTTCCTTTTTCCCTCTTTCACGAAGTCCATCTGCGAGATTGTTAGCATATGTCAGTTCATACGAACTGAGCATGATAAGAACTAAATCTACATAAGAATATGTTCTATCTAATAATTTCATAAAAAGAATGCTACTTTTAAATGAAATTATTCTAAAGTGCATAGAAAACACACAAATCTTTTGATTAAATGCAACAAGGATATCATAGAGTAGCAGATAAGAAAGATAAGATAACATACTACATCATTCAAGTGATTCTATGAAATTATTTACTTAGGACAACATAAGTGATCCAATAAAACATAATGGATCACAATCAATCCAAGAAGTACCAATACTAGAATAATAATACTATAGTCATATAAGCCCATACTTATATAACAATAGTTTCATTATTCTAATCTAATCAACACAACAAATCACACTAACTTTGGTAGTGCCAAATTCCGAATATTAATATTACAGTCATATAAGCCCATACTTATATCATTGTAACATTAAATTTAGTCCATAATAAGTTCAACTACATAACTTAATTCAATTAAGAAAATAGATCACAATAAGGACAAATAGAGCATAATATGGAATAATAATGTTATAGCCATATAAGCCCATACTTATATCTTTGTAAAATTATTTCCTATTCACATAAGTCTTTAACCATAACTTCTACAAACAATATATTTCATATTAATCCAACAATACCTTCACAAGGTAAATTCCTTTTTAGCAGATATCTTTAAGTTATATACAATAGTAACTTATACAAATTAAGGAAAAATATATTTCATAACTCAACATATAGTCTTGTATAACCTTCAATACAATACAACAAAAAGAGATACTTCCTATTATAATCAGTTGTAATAGGATCAAGACTCAAGTAGCTTCAAAATCCTAATATTGATCATACTTACATATAATTCAAAACGTCCTTATCTTAACATAGAAAATTAACCACTCTTTATTATAAGACTTACTCATATATATGTTAAGCATACTTATCACATTAGAATAAGTCAAACATAATCTGCATACGGTCAAATTCACTGAGATCTCACCTCAATAAATTAAAACCACAGTTTTATATCCATATTCAAATAATAGTTAGATCCTATAACTTAATCATATTAAATTAAGTTATAATTCATTATCCGATATAAGGGTCAAGACATCACCATGTAATAGTAACTATTACGGTCATTAGGTACTTGACATATCAATTAAGTAACTCTCAACATGAGATGATCATACCAAAGACCTAATCATCTTCTATCAAAAATTTTAACTCACAACTTACCCACATCTCTATTGTTTTTCTAATCACAAGATAAATTTTCCTTTTTGGATGGTCAATCAAGGATAAGGCTATAAGTGAGCTTGTAATCGGATTTTAAAAGATAAGCAAAAGATTCAAACTTCTCAAGACTCGGGATTCAAGAACAACATTACATCCGGAATCTAATATCGAGTAAAAGGAAAAAGATATCTACCATACCCAATTATTAAATTGAGTTAGACTCAGACTTACTCATTTTTCTTCAATCTGAATTCATCCATCACAAAAAAACTATTATCGATTCATTTTTGATTGAATCTATTAACCAACAAATCAATATGTATATCTAGAAATAAATACTTCTTACCAATCTACTTGATCTCAAGGCTCAACTCAACGTTGTAGCCACAAAATAAGATCATAATAATCCTAATCTCTTATCACAATCATAAGGGGTGAGTATAAATTCAGTTTGGTCAAGTTCCATTTAGATAACTACAGTAAATAAGAGGTTGATAAAAGTTATCAACATACAGTCATCTGGTATTAATTCCACAAATGAATGTAAATCGAATCGTCATCCGAAAACCCAAAAAAATTATAGTTAATAACCAAGGGTTTGGACAACGGTTACAAAGGCAAGGATAACCACTTAAAAGAAGGCATATAACTCATGTTATCTTCCAAACAATTAAAATGAATGTGCATACTAGAGGGAAAATGTCAACCTAGTTTGACTATCAAAGAGTGGATGCCAATGAAAGATTAACCGAGAACCCATTAAGGGAATTGAATTGAAAAGGTATAACCATTAAGACTTAAAACAAAGTAACTACCAATGCAATCGATGCAAGTCAAATCGAATTGATATATAAAGTCGAACAACAGCGGAGCTAATCACAACGATAACCATAGACACCTGCAACTTATAGGGTCAAGTTAATGAATACTCGAGAAAAAAATTAACCAAGCTGATTCGTATTCCTAACAACACAAACTTTAGGATCTAATATTTCTCATAAAAACATACATTAAACCTGCGAAAGATAACTATCCACAAAACCAAGATATGATGATGCAAATAGGATGCAAATGTAGCTATCAAGGTATTCATTTATAGAAACACAACGCAAAAGCAACAATAATGAAATACAATGATATTCAAGAGAAAGATGGTATGATACACACAAATAATCAAATTTTGAGAAAATATTTAAATCCGAGAACCATAAAATTCCATTTCAAGAAAGAGGATATTTCTTTTAATAAATACATTAAATAGAGAAAAGTATTTCTAGGAGTTAGAGACTATCATGCCCTGGTATATCTCTTGGAATTCCTCTCTAAGCTCTAAAAATTATTCTCCAAGATTTCACAAAAATCCTAGAGAAAGATCGATCCACCTCCACATAAACCATTTTTTCTCCATATTTCTAGTTTTATAGCCATTGCATTCAATTTTTTCCACTATTTCCTTCACCATGCAATGGTAAATCTAAGTTTATCCAAAATGAACTTTGAGTTCAAAAAAGAAAGTCAACATGCAGAGGTAAAGAGCTCTAATGAATGGATGAACAATGAAAACCAATCCCTTTATTTTCTCCCAAAACCGTCATACTTCTCCCAAAGTGGTTTTGGTTTAATTAATGCCATAAATGCAAAGACATGACTATAAGTTACAGTCCCAAATCCCACCAATCGTCACCTTACCATTTAAACTTAGTGATTAACCAAATAGTTTAAAATTCATGAACTAATCCTTTACTCACCAATTTAGCGTGCATGGCCAAGTTTTACCAAGTCCTCGGCCAAAGGGTGGTGGTGGCCCTTTTAATAAAATAATTAAAATGCCTCAAGTATAACTATGGATTGTACCCAACCCATTTTGCCATTTTACTAACCCCTTTCACAAACACTAACCACGGTTAGATATTAGGGTAAGGTTTAAGGATCCCATAGATAGGTTAGGATTAATCTAAATTAGCAAAATCCATCAACATTATCTTAGGTTGTCATCATTTAATCAAATGTCCATAGGGTTACTTTAGACCCTTATAAAACTTTAAACATCACCATTAGAATAGGTTAGATTAGGTTTTCATAATATAAGGAAAATAACAAGACCTTACCCAGATTACATCTTCTTAAGAATTTATCAATTTAATAACAAACCGGACTTCCCATAGAAAAAGTAAGCCTTCATCACAGTAGTAAAACCAACAATTAGATTAGGTTTACTATCTCATAATATGTAGTTAAAAATTACAATCTAGAATCAATAAGAAACCATGTAATCATTTAATTTAAAGTCATAATCACATATTGATTTAGGATAATACCTTGGATCACTGAAATTGATCCAAGGTGTTATCCTAATCCACTATCAATACCAATGTGGAAATTATATCAAGACTTTAAAAATCTTACTAGATTACCTGATCGCTTAACTATTCGATGAACTTGATTTTTACTTTCAACAAGATGAATCACTAAGTCCATTTAAGAAATCAGTTAAGTAAGTACTTCATGATCAACAACATAAGTACTTTTACTTCCATAAGAATGATTAATAACAAGATCTTATAAGCACTTGATATCATTCTAGCAAACATGATTCAACAATTCAAGTAGACCACAACAAATCCGAACATAATCACATGTCAATGTTTGCCAATCCACTCACAAGAAGTAAGTGCGATATCAAAATGGTAGAGGTATTACATACCTACCATCCAAAAATCATCATTTTCCCAATGATTAACTTAATGCAACAAAAATTTAAGAACCTAGGTGATAACATAATTTATTCGACCATCAAATTTTAAACTAGTAAGCAAATTTTTGCCAAAATTCAAGCTTTCAAAGGTTCATAATAACATCATAATGGTTGTACTAAGCACTTATTCAGTTTTTTGTTTAAAAACAAAAATCCTTAACAAAGAGTTTTTCAATCAACCAATCATTATTATACATCAAGTATGTCAATTATTTGACAAAAAATAGAATAAATTATCCAAAAATAATGGTTTCATTATTCTCAATATCAAGAAGAACATTGTTTTTATATTTCTAGACTGCACGGACATCTAACTCATATCACCATAAATGTTTTAGGTATCGAAGTCTTTAACTCCATTTTCACTTGTTTTTTAGTCTGCCGATTTCTAATTTTATCTTGAATATTATTTTTCGTATTTTTTTCCTTATTTCTCAAGGGGTAATCCTTATGGTATTGTGAGATGTCACCACATTTAAATAAATCGAGTGAATGATCTCTTCCTTTCAAACCTATCACTCCTACCAGTAGCATCCTCTTGCCCATTATTTTAAATTTTCCAGCAGCATTGTTTCCACTAATATGAGGTTTACTTTTCTCCTTCTTACCCCATGTCTTTCTAGGTGACAATGGTGAAGGAGTGTCATTTAGTTTACGGTTCTTATCTTTGTGAAAATCAATGTCTTGGATATTTTCTTCTACCTAATGGCCTTCTCAAATAATTCTTCCAACATTGGTGGCCCATGTACATCAAATTCACCACCTATTATAGGTTTTAAGCCCATAATAAACTTCCTTATGTGAAATTTCTCATTAGTTTGATATTGCGGAACATACTTAAGGAGTTTGGTAAATTTCTCCCAGTACTCAGTTACAGTCATTTTACCTTGTTCAAGGTTCTGAAACTCTGACATATTTTGGTCATAATATAATTAAGGTAACCAACGCTACTTGAAATAGGCCTTAAATTGGTCCCATGTTATGTTTTCATTATCTACTCCCAATTCCACTTTCGGTTGTCCCACCATGAGGATGCCTCGTTGGAGAGATGATATGCTCCCAAAACAGTTCTTGTCTCTTTCAAAAAGTTCCTTATTGCAAAGTATTTTCTATTTTGCTAAGCCAATTCTCAGCCCCACCCTCTTGAGTTGTGCAGTCAAACTTAGGTGGACTAATTCTTTTTATGTCTTTTGAAAACTCAACCGCCAAATGTGCTATTGAATTATGAGGATGATTAGGTACATTCACATTATTATTATCTGCATTATTGTTATTTCCATCATTGGAATATTCATCATGTACATTTTTTTCAATATGTGGTAATCTATGAGACTTCCCACTTTCGGACTTAGCATTATTTCCAGCCACTTTTTATTCAAGTACAACAATCCTATTCCTTGTCTCCAATAGAGCAACAAATATTTCATCCATATTTTGAGTTGTAGATGCTTCACTTGCTAGAGGCTAGTTATTCACATGACATTTCCCCTTGTTCTAACCTTTTTCGTTAACAAGAAATTAATTTTTATCAGTGATGGACTCGAGATAGGTCCAAGAGCTACAATCTTCATCTCTAATACTAAGATGGAACATCCTCATTTTAAGACTTCAATAACAAGGGAATTTTTTAACTTTATCCTTCAAGATTTAAATACCCATATATTTAAATCCAACATAAATCTTCATGTTCACTATTCCAAATTCATATAATTTAGAACAACATTCATTTAGCTAATCCATTTTAGAACAAGAAACCATATGCAATCGCCATGACTCGGTATTAAACCGATCTCTCATGTTTTTGTATATCAATGTGTATACTAAGTATACTTGTTGTTTCCTTATTCCATTAAGGGTCAATCAAGTGTAAACCTATGAAGATCCAATCTGGGTATCTGTTACAGATACCCATATGAGATCACGCATGTTTACCTTAGGTGAAATCAAGACAACACAATCAACATATTTTTAATACTTTAGCCAAAGCTTTAAGACATGTATACGATGATTTTATTCCTAGACGACATACTCATTGAAAGGAATATGTCTTTCACCACACTTGAAACTGTTATCTAGATTAAATCTACCTTGACTTATGTCAATCAATTAAGTTCAAGATTACAGATTTAATCTACATTATGCTTAATCATTAAAGCATAAAATTTTGATCAAAATAGATAAGTGTCGTGTTCTTATTTTCATTTCATTTAATGTAGGATAACATTCATACATTAATTATTTTCATACAAAATCCCTTAGAAATATTTTAACTATTCATAACTATTGTGTTTAGGTATGTTTTCATACTTTTACAAACTAACATAACTTATCAATACAATTCAAACATGCCAATCAAAAGCATAATAATTTATACCATTAATTATCCCTTTATTTGTAACTTAGTTATATCCAATAAGCATACCCTTATACATAACTTCATTATAATCACTAAGTTATCACAACTATTTTAATTAATTAAACATTCATATTGAGTAAGAGATCAATTTTGATGTATATAAAATGTTCATGCATTCTTGAACCATAGGTCAATTGGAGAGAGTCTCATCTTCATACCCATTGGGACATGCTCCTCAAAGAGGCCTAAAAGAGAATTTTTGTCTCAATCACCTTTAAGCAAGAAATGACTTATAAAAAACAAACCAAGAACTTAAACATATCATATGACACCTTAAAATATGGATCAAGGCAAGAGACAACATCAATTTAATGCAATTAAACATGTCTACCTTCATTCTTCTTCACTAGCTTCTCAAAACAAGCTTCTTTTGTTGGTATGCCCAAATATGAAACTATTACTACAATTTTCTCCAAAAGAGTAACCCAAGCGACTTCATTAAGTTGAATAAAACATTCCAAAAATCATCCACCTAAAATTTGAGCATTTTTTCCTTTGCAATATTTATCGTGCTTTGAAATATTCACAAAATTTTTATTTTTCAGATGGGGCCCACCATGTGTCATGAAATAAAATTAGCATGGAAATGTTCCCTGAGGATTCCTCTTCATGTTAAAATATATTTCCAAGAAAAATGATTCATTTAAGACACCTATCCATCTCAATTTTTCAAACCTAGTCCAAACTGGGGTTTGGAGGACTACAAACATGCTCACAAAAATGGATAGAAATTCTAAAATACTCAGAAAACCACCAAAATAATTTTTCACCATAATTTTATCAAAATTTCATCCATTTTTTTCTCTTATGAATTATCCAAATGAGGATCCACAATTTCTCTTGAGTGCTAAGAAGTTTGGTACTCAATTTGCATATTTTGAAAAACCTGGTTTTGGAAATACTTGCATACCTTGCAAAATATTCATCCTCGATTCTTAAATGTTTCTCACACCTTAAGGAAAGATACCTATAACACATCCAAGTTATATTTTTCTCTGGTTCATCCTGAATCTTTCCATCCCATCTCATTTTGGTGCCCTTTGGTATCTGATTCCCAACTATTATATTATATTGACTGTAGAAACACATGTAACAACTTTGGAGACCCTTAGATCACCTAGCCAACATATCTATATAACCTATCTATCACCTAAACTACTAGACATCAAATGACCTGACATCAATGACAACACAAGTGACACACACTTCCAACAAACTCCCCCTTTGTCATTATTGGAAACCATCCTAGAAACATTGATGGAAACCATGAATGCACACACACTTAGATGACCTCATTTTCATGTTTATTGGCACACTTATCCCCATTTTAAATCTATTACAAAGGATAAACTTGACTACAAAGAAAAAAATGACACAAATGCACACAAACATGACTTACTTGGCTGAATTGCTCCCCTTGGGACTGAGATTGCACATGTTTGACTCCTTTAGTAGCACATGAAGATCTTATTAGACCTGAAAAGAATCCCCATGAGCATGATATTCCATCATGTTGACTCATGTGCACTTCAAATATTTATTCCTCTCTTGAGACCATACCAATTTTGCATTAATAAACACAACTCTATCCCTATGTCTTGTTTTTACTTCTTGAGAGTTCTAGCAGTATTTATGTGTACAGTGTGAGTGCCATTCTAGCTATGCTGATGTTTTTACTTTCTTGAACAAAATGATTGACATAGTGAATAAATGATAGGTCTGAAACTTCATAGCATTGTAGTTGAGTTTTAACACTACGAGATGTATATTCATCCACACATGCTTAAAGAGAAACCTCCTATGATCTTTCATTTCTTCACAAGATGGTTTACCAACAAACATGATTCATGTACGGTTTGTGTGCTACTACATTTCAAGTGTGTCTTGTCTCATCAATCCCCATCCTTATTCAATATGTTTAGCCACTTGGTTGAGTGTTCTCTCATATTTTAAAACATTTTCACATGTCTCGAACCATTGGTATTGCACATTCAGCCATTTTTTTACTTAAAATTGATAATCAAATAGTCACTTTAGGCCTTTCTAAGAAATAAGAAAAATTTCATCATGCATGTTAAATTTTTTATCGTGACTAAGATATGGTTTGATTGAAATACTTCTTGAATCTTGATTTGAGTTTCATAGAGATGAAATATTGTGGTTTTTGCAGCATCTAGAATTGAATTTGACTCCTTCAACTTCCATTCTTGCACCAAAACCTAAGAGGGTTTCATTCAAAAATACTTGACAGGTATTTCCTCACCAAGTTAACCATACCAGATCTCAGAGCTTCTAATAATGACTAACAGGTTTGCACACATGTTTGTAAGGTTCTATTTTTATTTTTATGCACAAGTATTTGTTAGTTCGGTATTTAGTATCTATAACCAATCTTTTATACCCCTTCCTTTGATAGAAAATCCATGAAAACCATGGTAAACCTTCAACTATTTCAAACTACACTTTTTAAGGTTAGTGAACTTTCTTAGTCCTTAGGACTAGCCTGTGGCTAGGCATAACGAGTGTTTACTCAAATGTATACTAGATGATTCTTGAACTTTCATCAAATATCTCAAACTCATAATTTTTATATTATGACTAGAAACAACATGACTTGGTAGCATTCCTTAGCTTCTTCTAAGATCATATTGCAAGCTTGTATGACAACATCATATCATGATGAATTCACTAACATGATTAAACCTAAGAGAAACTTTCCACCTTATACTCAACTTTTCAAAACGCATTGTGGTTGAATGTCCCACTGTCTAGCCTTTCATGGATTCAAAGTACCTTCATAAGATCTTTGCATATGTTGTGTACCACAACATCTCAAAAACAAGATCCTCATATTAAGATCATTATCTTACACTCTTCTATGTATACTTTTTCATACAAAATTGCACACCCTAGTTATATGACTTCATGTCTTCTCTACTTCTTTTATCTACCTTGAATACCTTCTCACTTTTTAGCAGGAAACACTTCTAAAAACATATAAGAAACTTGTTCACCTTGACTTTTATTTGAAACACATTTATCTCTTCACATTCAAAATCTTTGGCATCTATCTTCTTGAAAAATCACATCCAAGGCTTCCCACATTCACCTAACTCTTCCATTGCCTCTTGTTTTTAGTCCTTTTAAAATATTCCTTTTGTTTTAGAATCATGAGTTTAATACAAGAATGTATTGATCACAACTGTGTCAAGAGCCTTTGTAGCCTTCAATTATAAGTTATAATTTCCAAAAAAATCTTTAACATGCTCTAAAACCTGTAGCTTAATTTCACTTCATGTCTTTACCATGATGACTTTCATATTTAATTTTTAACTTAGAGCACTTCCATGTGAATGGAAGGACAATAGTCACACTGAAATATGAATTTTATCATAGTTCAACCTCATTAGGAACAAATTAGAAACCCTTTTGTGATTCATGATAACACCATTTAACACATACTACACCATTGTCACATATTTTATACACCTTTAACCAAAGAAAACTAATAAATATATTTGCAGAGTTCTTCCGAGACACTTCAAAACTTTACATGATGGGTTTGACTAGTTACAACAAAGAAAAAGGCATCCACACCCCCATTTCTTCTTCTACATAGGTGGAGCACGAATTTGGAGAAAAATGTCAGAGAAATCTTACTGATTTCAAAGGCAAATTGCTTAATTTATTTTTTAAATCACTCGTATCTCATAGGCAGAGATATCTACAAAATTTTGCAAATTTTCATAGGATGTGGTTTGAGATTTGAGTAATTTTCTCTTCTAAAACATAGAATCGAGGGTTGGACTAGTTGAGAAATCGAGAGCCTTTAAAAATGAATTTCTTCCTCAATTTTAAATGAAATTTAAATATTTCTTATTTTTGGTTCTATAGAAAGGTCGGCATCTTCCTCTATCCATTTTTATGTTTGAAATACTTTAAACTTGCTCTTAGACCTCATTGTTAAAGTGCTTAACTGTTGGATAATAGGGAAGTATTTGAATATTCTTCACATAACATGTTTCATGTCTTACTAGAAATACCTTAAAACCCGGTTATTGCAAATTTTCTTCCAAAAAGATATGATTTTTATCTTTACTCTTAGCAATAAAAATGTCAATCAATAATGTGCTTTCACGGTCATAGTACACATATATGTAAGTTGGCCTTTCATGTTTCCTTATCAAGTATGACATCAAAGGATATTATCCCAATTAGAGGAGACACACACTTCACAATTTTAGATAGGATATCTAAGCATACTATCTTTCTTCTGAAGTAGAACCTTACCAACTCATATCAACATGATGGACTCAGAGATAAAAGACACTAACATAGAGATACATTCCCTATTTTTCTTGACAATATCATTTGGCATCTATCATCAACTATATTCACTTTCAAACTTTCATTCTATACGAACCTCTGAAATTCCACCTTCTCTTTCCATCTTGAGAAAGCATTAGTAAGCGACTTCAAGAACTCAACTAAGCTGGAGCAAGGATACTTTTCACCTTCCTAGATCTTTAAAAATCTATTTGAATAGACAACATACCTTTTAATGACTATTCAACTTTAAGGTAACTATCAAATAACTCTTCAAATTATTTTATTCAACATGTAAGACTTCATGAGACATGTTATATATTTTGTGTTTGATCTAACAAAATTATACTTACCAATATAACTCTAAAAATTCCATATTTATCACTCTTTCTCTCTTGATTAGATTACAACACATCATGTTAGATACCATTCTTGCATGTACAGTATAGGTAAATTTGAAAACTTCTCGGGACATAGAATCACAAGATTTTGCATTTCTTTGAATTCCTCAAGATACTCTCTTTTCTTAGTAGTCATTCTTATACCTTAAGCATGTGAGAGACATCTTCATATAGCCTTAATACACTGTTTAAGCTTCCAAAGACATCAAATCTTACCATCAAATCACATATAGTAGTTACTTAATACCTAAGAGAATAAGCTTTTCCCTCAAAAATATTTATCATACCTCCTTCAAGTATACTCTACTATATTCAACATATCTATAGTTTATCCTATTTCCCTATGTACACCATGTTTACTCAATCCTTCAATCTTGAGGACCATCATGTCTT
This sequence comes from Taxus wallichiana var. yunnanensis, assembly GCA_018340775.1. Taxonomy (NCBI): domain Eukaryota; kingdom Viridiplantae; phylum Streptophyta; class Pinopsida; order Cupressales; family Taxaceae; genus Taxus; species Taxus wallichiana. The sequence continues at coordinate 77,958,167 of CM031243.1, forward strand.
CTTCTTGGATTCAACCTTTTGTGCTCTCAAGACTCATATGGCTTGCTTAAATGGTTTCATGAACTTGAAATCAATATCAATACTCATAATCTATGGATCACAATGCATGAATTGATATTCCTTTGATAGAATCCATATAGTCATCATACTTCAAACCGACACTATTTACCTTATTATAAAAGCTGGACTTCATACTCCTTTGTCATATGTTAGAAATTATTTTGACAATGCTTAGACACATAAGACATCAACCTCTTCTTTTGTTTTGAAAAATAGGGGCAGCTTATACACAACCATACCGACCTTTCATGATCCTTGAGTGACAACTCATATACAACTCGAATTTTTAATTCACTTCAATGTCTTTAAGGAATAACAATTTTGAATTTTGAGTCTTAGCTTGATACAATTTTATAATATTCTTTCATTGAGACATATACACCTTTGAAAACTCATTGAGAAAACCAAAGGATCCTTCGATGCGATTTAGATCTTGAAATACCCATGATACTTCTCAATATTTATAACACATACCATACTTACAATTTTGATATGAAGATACAAAAAAAAGACTGAGGGAGCTCATTGAGACATCACAGATCCTAGACTCTTTAGACTCTTACACTATTAATAAGACACTTACTCTTGATAAAGAGAGCTCCCCCTCATTATAGTGCTTTTTTTGCACCTAAATACCATGGAGGAGCTTGATGTGAGACCTAACAAGGTATCAAGCTCTTTTTTTCTTCTTGACTAATTTTTCTTTTCTGATTTTTCATTTGTCACAAAAAACCTTTTCTTTTGATCAGTAACACTCTTGGAGTCCTCTTTACCACATTGACTAGCTTCTCCCTTCTTCTTGTATGTCTGATTTTTATGCTTGAGTATTTAAAACTCTTTCTTCAGCAGACCTACATCACAAAACCTTGCAATGTGCCTAACCTTGTGATACCTAAAGAATTCAATATACCTTACTTTGCACTCAAAATCGTTGTGTCCAAATTCATTACAAGCATAACAATAGCCATTGAATTTACTTACATATATTCTTATGTTTGAAGGGTCATTTGTGCAGTAATTTTCTAGATGTCCCTTCTTGTGACAATGATAAAACTCAGCTCCATATCTTTTCCAACTTTTTGATCTTCTTTTTATCTCCCATATTGATGTTCTCAAATATTCTCTTTGTAATCTTCTATCTTTTCAACCTTATGAATACGCATACTAGCCCTATTCCATAAGCACCACACTTGTAGCAATTACCATGAAAAACAACATAACTCTATGCATTACGCTTCCTAACAGATGATTTTCCATGAGGTGAAGGCCTTGTACTATCACACTTTCTTGAATGACTTTTTCCATTTGATTCACCTTCATTTTCCTTTAAACTGTATGAATATTTTGTGAAACCTAGTCCTGTTCTGTCACCATATGCCTTTTGTTTTCCTAACATCTTATCTAAATTTTCTGAGCTTTCTTGAAAATATGATACCTTACTTGTCATGATGCTTAGCTCCTTCTTCATTTCTTCATTCTCTTTCTTTATTTATTCTTTCTTAGCTAGAGCTTCCTTGAGTTGAATATGCACACACTTGATAATTTCCTCATGAGATACACATAATTTTTGCAATAGTTCTTCATAGGAGTCTACTCCATTCCTTATCCAATAAATATATCCCATCCTTGTCACCAAATATCTCCCTATAGCTTGTTAAGGCTGCTCCCAATGGCTTGATTAGATACCAATTTTTATAATTGAAAAGGGACTGAGAGGGGGGAGGTGAATGATTCCTTTAATAATTATTTTCACTTTTTTATTTCAAAACATCAAGCATATACTTTTATACATTAATTCTGGATGAAATAAAACTCATCAAGATATACATATATATCAATAACACAAGAAACCTTATTCTTGGAATACAAATCATATTATAACTCATCAAATCAGATTACAGCCAACAAAGATATCACCAATTTTTCTTCATTCACATCCTCCTCAAGAAACTCCAACCAACTACAAACCTAGAAGAGACTTCTAGGGATTTTGGGCTATGCCCAAGGAGTTTTGCTTTGTAACAAAGTTTTCTTCAAAATTAATAGAAAGGGTTTTTCAAAAATTCATCTCACAAATGATCTTACATGAATAGATATACCTCTTAGGCATGACCTTTGACCTTCCACTTGTCATGACTCTTCAAATCACTCATTCTTTTATCTTCTAGCTCTTCAAACTTGTCCAAAAGTATATCAAATTTGTATTCAAGTGGTTCATGGTATCAAAAAGTTAAATAATGTTATTGTATTATTGGAAACTCACCACATGATCCAAGATAATTATTTAGGCCCATAGGTGTGCCTAAATAAGCTTCTACAAAAATCGTCATGAAAAAGATCTAACTAGATCACTTCCAATTATCATCATGACCCAAGTAATATCTAAAAATGAATATTATGATGTATTATTTTGTTAAAATTTACCTGAAATATCTAACTCAAGGCTTAACACATCAAGAAACACCATTTTGTAAGACTTTCCTGGCTGGTTTCAACATCTCTGAATTTGGTCTTCAAGAATTAAGATGATAAATGCCTCAAATATATTCATCATGAGGAAATTATCCTATATATGGAAATATAATGAATTTTAATATCTCATAAACCTATCATTATACTCCAATTCATGGCATAAGGCTTCCAAACACTTGGATCTTTACAACTAGTCTGGATGGTCCTAAAAACACAAAAACTAGTATTCCATACAATGTGGTCAAACACATCAAAAGAAAATTTCAGAGATCCTTATCACCTCCAACACTTAAATTTGGATTTATAAAACATGTTCAGGTATTCTTGAACCATGGGTAAAATAAAGAGAGTCTCATCTTCATACCCATTCATACATGCTCCTCAAAGAGGCCTAAAAGAGCAATTTAGGCTCAATCACATGTAAGAAAGAAATAACTTATAAAAAATGAGACAAGAACTTAAAAATATCATATGACACATTAAAATATGGATAAAGGAAAGAAAAAACATCAATTAGATGCAATTAAACATGGTTACCTTCATTCTTCTTCACTAACTTCTCAAAACAAGCTTCTTTTTTCAAAAGTATGCCAAAATATGCAGCCATTAATCCAATTTTCACTAAGAAAGTAACCCCAGTGACTTCATGAAGTTGAATACCCTATTCCAAAATCATCCACCTCAAAATTTGAGCACTTGTTTCTTTGCAATATTTGTCTATGTACTGAAATCTTCACAAAATACTTGATTTTTAGTGGGGCCCACCATGCGTCATGAACTCCAAACAACATGGAAATTTTCCCGAGGATTCCTATTCATTTTCAAATAGTTTTACAAGAATAATAGTTGATTTAAGACACCTATCTAACTCAATTTTCCAAAACTGGTCCAAACTGGGGTTTGGAGGGCTACAAACATGCTCACAAAAATGGATAGAACTTATAAAATACTTAGAAAACCACCAAAATACTTTTTCAAAATAATTTTATCCAAATTTAATCCATTTTTGTCTCTTATGACTTTTCTGAAGGAGGCTCCATAATTTTTATTGTCTGCTAAGAAGTTTGGTGCTTAATTTGCATATTTTGAAAAACCTAGTTTTGGAAATACTTGCATACCTTGCAAAATATTCATCCTCAAATTCTGAAAATTTTCTCACACTTTAAGGACACATACCTCTAATACCTCCAAGTGATTTTTTCTCTTGTTCATCCTAAATATTTCCATCCTATCTCATTTTGGCACCCTTTAGTCTCTAATTGAGCTATTCTATTATCCGACCTATAGTAAAATATGTAGCACCTTTTGAGACACCTAGATCACCTAGAAAACTTACCTAGCTCATTTAAACTAGTTTACATCAATGTAATTGACATCAATGATAATGAAGTGACACACACTTCCAACAATTCTAATAATATATTTAGTCCATAATAAGTTCACTACATAACTTAATTCAATTAAAACAACAGATCACAATCATCCCGGAAAAAGCATAAGATGGAATAATAATTTTATATCCATATAATCCCATACTTATATAATCAGTAACATTATTTCTAGTTCACATTAGTCTTTAACCATAACTTCTACAAATGATATATTTCATACTAATCGAACAATACCTTCACAAGGTAAAATCCTTTTTCAACATATATCTCTAAGTTATATACAATAATAACTTATATGAATTAAGGAAAAATATACTTCATAACTCAACATAAAGTCTTGTATAACCTTTACTATAATACTGTAAAAAGAGTTACTTCTATTACAATCATCGGTCGTAATAGGATCAATATTCAAGTAGGGTCACAAACCTAATCTTGATCATACTTACATATGAGTCAAAAATTCCTTAGCTTAACATAGAAACTTAACCACTATGTCTTATAATACTTAATCATATATATGTTAAGAATACTTATCACATTATAGTAAGTCAAGCATAATCTACATATAGTCAAGTTCACAAATCTCACCTCAATAAATTAAAACCACAATTTTAGATCTATATTCAAACAATAGTTAGATCTTGTAACTCAATCATATTAAATTAATTTATGCGTCATTGTTTGGTATAAAATTCAAGACAAAACTAGGTAATATTAACTATTATAGTCATTAGGTAATCGGCATATCATTCATACTTATTAATTAAGTCTCAAAATGAGATGATCATACCGAGAGATCTAGTCATCTTCTATCAATAGTTTCAATTCACAACTTACCCACATATCTATTATTTCTCTAATCACAAGATAAAAGTTCCTTTGTTCGATGATCAATCAAGGATAAGGCTATAAATGAGCTTCTAGTCCAGATTCAAAAATATAAGAAATAGATTCAAACTTCTCAAGACTTGGGATTTAGGAACAACATTACATCCGGAATATAATATCGCAGTAAAAGGAAATAGATATCTACCATACCCAAGTATGAAATTGAGTTATAATCATACTTATTTTCTTCAATCCTCGAATTCATCCATCATCACAAAAAAAACTAGTATCGATTCATTTTTGCTCAAATACATTAACCAATAAATCAATATGTATAGCTTACAATAGATACTTCTTACCAATCGTTGCTTGAGCAAAAGGCTCAACTCAATGTCGTAGCTTGAGAAAATAAGATCATAATAATCCTAATCCCTTATCACAGTCAAGAGGGGTGAGTATAAATTTAGTTTGGCCAAAAGCCATTTAGATAACTACACTAAACCGAGGTGGATAAATTTTATCAATATACACCCGAATGGTATTAATTCCGCGAATGATCAGTAAACCGAGTCATCATCGACAACCCAAAAAAATTCTAGTTAATAACCAATGATTTCAACAATAGTTATAAAGGCAAGGACAACCAATCCAAGTAAGGCATACATCTCATGATAGCTTGTAAATTTTTTTAACCCATATGCATACTAGAGGAAAAACGTCAACCTAGTTGAACTATCAAAGAATGGATGCTAATGAAATATTAACCTAATAACCCCTTAACGGAATCGATTAGAAAAGGTAGACCCATTCAAACTTAAACCAAAGCAACTACCCATGCAGTCAATACTGCAAGTCAAATATACTTGATAACCAAAGTCGAACAACACGAAAGATAATCACAACGATAACCATAGACACCCACAACTTACGGTGGTCAAGCTAATGAATTCCCTACAATAATTAGCCAAACCGACTCATATTACCAACAACACCAACTTCTAGATCTAATATTTCTCATGAAAAACATACATTAAATGTTACGAAAGATAAGTATCCATAGAACAAAGATACAATGCCTCAAATAGCACACAAATGCAACTATTAGCCTAGTAATTTATACAAACACAACCAAGAAGCAATAATAATGAAATATAACGATATCCATGACCAAGATGGTATGATACACAAAGATAATCAAATTTGGAATTAATATTTAAAACCCATAACCATACAATTCCATTTCAAGAAGGAGAAGATTTATTTTCATGAAGCCATTAAATAGAGAAAAATATTTAAAAGATTTAGCCTATCATGTCTAGTATAGGTATTGTAATTCCTCTCCAAGCTTTGCAAATTCTCCTCCAAGCTTTGACAAAAATCCCATCAAAAGATCGAACCGGATTCCACAGAAATCTTTTTTTCATCATTCTAATTTTATAGCCATTGCATTTAATTTATTCCACTATTTCCTCTACCATACAATTGGTAAATCCATGTTTATCTAAAAATGAACTATGAGTTTAAAAATAGAAATTTGACATGCAGAGCTAAAGAGCTCTAATGACTGAATGAATAATAAAAACCAATCCCTTTATTTTCTCCCAAAACCATCATGCTTCTCCCAAGATGGTTTTGGTTTAATCAATGTCATAAATGTAAAGACCGAATTGTCAAGTTACAGTCCCAAATCCCACCAACCATCACCTTACCATTTAAACTTAGTGATCAATCAAATAGTTTAAAATTCATTAACTAAGCCTTTAGTTACTAATTTAGCATGCATGGAAAAATTTTACCAAGTCCTTGGACAAAGGGTGGCGGTGGTGATTTTAATAAAACCATTAAAATGCCTCATTACAAGTATGGGTGGCACCCAACCCATTTAACCATGTTACTAACCCCTTTCATAAATTTTAACCCCGGTTAGGTCAAAGGATCTCATAGATAGGTTAGGATCTATCTAAATCGGAAAAGCTATCAACCTTCTCTTAGGTTGCCATCATTTAATAAAATTTCCATAGGGTTACATTAGACCCTTTTAAAACTTTAAAAATCACCATTAGAATAGGTTAGATTAGGTTTTCATAATATAATGAAAATAACAAGACCTTACCTCATATTATATATGCTCAAGAATTTAGAAATTTATAACGAACTAGACTTTCCATAGAAAAAGTAAGCCTTCATCACGGTAGTACAACTAACAATTAGATTAGGTTTAGTGTCTCATAATATGCAATAAAAATTTCAATCCATAATCATTAAGAAACCATGTAATCATTTAATTTAAAGTCGTAATCACGTATCGATTTAGGAGAATAACTTGGATCACTGAAATTGATCCAAGGTGTTATCCTAATCCACTATTGATACCAAAGTAGTAATTATATCAAGACATTAAAAATATTACCAGATTACTTGATCACTTAACTATTCCAAGAACCTGATTTTTACTTTCCACAAGCTGAATCACTAAGTCCATTTCAAAAATCAATTAAGTAAGTACTTCATGATCAATACCATAATTAATTTTACTTCGATAAGAATGATTAATAACCAAATATTACAAGCACTTGATATCATTCCAACAAACATGATTCTATAGTTCAGAAGAGTAACACAATCACATGTCAACATTTTCCAATCCAATCACAAAGAAGGATGTACTGAGATATCAAAACGGCGGAGACGTATTTAAGAAAATAACAACCACCAAACAAAACATTTGAGGAAGTGGTGAAAACCATGTGGAGTGAAATATGTGGAATGAATCCTACACAAATATTTGGAAAATAATCCCAACATAATTGTGTATTGAGTGATAGTGGCGGTGATCCCTTCTAGTGAAAAGAAAACTTGTGAGTTCATTTTTGTAATTTCAAATTTCCTTCTTAGAAGAATGACATGATGTTTTAAAGGAGGATTTATGGTCATTGAAGATAAAAATTATGTAAGCATTTAGAAAAACATATTTTATTATTGTTATTTTTGTTTCCATTTGGTTCAAGAAAGATTGTGTGTGACAAATGCGAGAAAGGTAATGTGGCGATGAATATTGAAGACACAAATAACTTTTAACCCGTGATCAAAAACAAAAGCAATATTAACCCCCAAATTGTTGATATTTGATGCTCATCTCTTGAAAAGGCATAATTATGGTTCTGGAATAGGAAGATGTGTACCATTCTCTTATTCAAGGAGCTTTAGGAACTCATCACTTTGGAAAATCTATTTGTCACACCAATTTAGATGAGAAAACAAAGAATGAAAAGGTTGATGCAAAATCCTTGATGTTGATCACTCTCAACATTTTTTATGAGTGCGCAAAGCCAAACATATGAGATGTGATGAAATAAAAGGAGACCTTTATGCTCTCTCCACCATCATCTCGAACCAAGGAATTTGACAAAATCCTCCATCTCCAATCAAATATTTATACATTGAGTATGAAAGAAGGCAAGAAAGTAGAGGAATTCCTTCTTCATGTGGCAAAACTACGAGTAGAGATATCTCATAGAAATTGTCGAAGATAAGATAAATTTCTCTCTCACACCGAGAGATCTTCCTTCCTTTTAGGAAATTCATTAACACATTGACCATCACAAAAATATGCGACCTTTTTCAAAATAGTAAAAATTCTATAGCAGGAAGAATCCATCTAAACAATACATGAGAATTTTACTGAAAAAAATTTTTGGTCTCGAGGTAGCATAAGAGTCACAAGCCTTACTGAGGGACAACAAAAGAAGCATTTATAGAATTAATCACCGACTGAAGTATTATAAATTTAATTGATGGTGTTACATATACACCATGAATACACAAAACACTTGTGAAATTTTAGTATAATGGCCTCACACAATGTAATTATAGAGAAGAGAGCACATATGATCATGTTGATTCACATAAATCCATATGACATCCTTACAAAAGAAGCGAGAAAGGACATGTGACCACCCATCCATATGATGAATCAGATGAGGAAGTGCCAAAATAAATAAATTATGGCACACATGAAGAAGATGGTGTTTAGTCTCACAAACATCACACTCATCACAAAATGTTTGGTTGATTGAATCTAGTGCCAACAAGCACATAAAATATGATAGGAAGCTATTTGATTCATTGATTGAGCGACCTACTAGATATCGGGTTTGAATTAGAAAACAAGGAATAAATTTTTATTTCACTAAATATTGACATATTCTAATGAATATGGATTCTAGTATTACAATTTTTAGAATAAATCTCTGTTTTTGCATATATTGGATTCCATTTTTGTTTATATTGGATTCCATTATTACTATTATTGGAATCCATTAGTAGAAATATTGGATTCCAATATTGTCATTACTGGAATTATTCGAGTTCCAATTTCACTATCATTGGATTCCAATTTTGCTATAATTGGAATCCAATTTCCTATTATTGGATTCTAATTTCTCTATTATTATATTCCTATAGTGTTATTATTGGATTCTGACTTCACCACTATTGGAATCCAATTTCTAAATCCAAATGTTAGGATTTCAGCTTTGCTATTTTAGGATTTCTATTTTGTTATTATTTGATTCCCCTACATAAGCTCGACGACCGCTATCATACATAAGCCTAGTGAGTTGCTAGCTTACATGATGAAAGCACTGCTAGGTGAAATAATCTAGGGGCTGCTAACTTACATATGGCTAGAGGTCACTAACCTACATCTACCTTGTGGCCAATAAGCTATATAACCCTAGCACCACTAAGTTACATAATCCTTCATGGCCGATAAGCTACATAATCCTTGCGGCCGATAAGATATATAATCCTTGCGGTCAATAAGACACATAATAATAACATCCACTAGGATACATCTTATCAAAAATTATTTGATTACTTCATAAAATGGAAAAAATTATAATGGAAATTAGTGCTTGTTAGGCATTTCAAATAGCAGATAATCGAGATAATGTGAATCTGTTTTTATGCTTTTCTAGTCTATAAATCATACGAGAACAACAAAGAGTTAAGAATTACGTTAAACAAGTTGTTTTCAAACATGGATTTCAAATTTTAATAGTTCACGCCTATGGGAGGTTATTATACCTTTCACCACAACTTATTAGTTATTGCCATATCCTCCAATCAAAGACGTTTATATTTTCTAGTGTTTATATTTCAAATGTTGGAATATAAATTAAACAATTTGATATTTTTAAAAATCAATTAAATTGATTTATTTGATTTTCTATTGGTTACTTTTTCATGATAAGATAAATTAAGGGTCATATTTGACTCAAGTACATATTTTTCAATATTATTTGAAGGAAAAATATTCAATCAACAAGTGTCACAAAAATTATGAGAGATTTAACATCAACATTTAATAAGTGTAAAAAAGAATTATTCTTCATTTTCAAAATATAATATTAATAAGTACATGCCACCTATTAAAGAATGCATGATGTCATTATATTTATTATTTTTACTTATCAATCATGTCACACTCAATATTGATTTTTGGGTTCACGACAAATATGAAAGGAGCGTGGTTCACCAAATGTTTGGGTTCTTGACCCAACATTGATTTTTTTCACAGTTGGGCCAAGAGAATATGGGTGCAAAATGGATCTATTGAGGTAACTACATATGCGAATGGTTTTTTCTTAATATCTCTTCCTAGTAAAGAACATGTCTTAAGAATTATGGATGGAGGTTCTTGGTTCATTAGTAAGTCCCATGTGGTAGTACAACAATGGGAACCAACCTTCAACCCCTTTGAAAAACTGTCTCTGAATATCCTATCTAGGTGAATCTCCTAGATTACCTCTTAAATTCTAGGAACTGATGTCTGATTGGTATATCCAAAAGTCTGGGAACCCTAATAGCGATTGATCCTATAACTAAATCTAGAACCAGGCTTACACATGTAAGGTTTTGCGTTAATATGAAAGAAGAAGCTATGCATTGGAAGAAACTATCACTTTGCTCTCAAAGTTTGGTGATTGGGTGTAAATATTTGAGTATGCTTTGTCCCCTTTTATTTGTTACAAATGAAAATCTATTGGGCATGATCCTTGAAAGTTCCCAACACAAAAGAAGAAGCAAGAAACAGTCAAGATATCATATTGTGGCTCCTAATAAAGATAACACAAAATGGAGAAAGGTGGGGAAAAATGGAAGAACCATTAGTTAGGATCCTGGAAGGGATCAAGAGGCTCCAAAGGAGACTATAGTTGTAGAGACACAAGCTACATCTAAAGAGGAAGACCCAAAGAACAAGGTTGAATGGGGTAAAGTAGATAATGAAAAGATGAGTGAAGAGGAATTTTCCCCAAATCTAAAACAGAAGGAAGCTGAGTATTTATCAAATTCAGAAGGGAAATATGTGTTGAAAGTGGCTCAGGTAATTTACCTCGAAGATCTATCCTTGATTAGACAAAGATATTTTGGCCAAAGACAGAAGAAGGCATCTCGATATCATATGATTTTGAATTTTTGATGGGAGGTATTGTTTTGGATTATTTCAATCCAGTGTCCTCCTGTCACTCTAGCAACAGGGTCCAAGCCTATTACTAGAAGCAATTTCATAGGTGATGTGGGTAAATATGTAACTCCAAAAGGGAGAAAGTATAACAAGGAGAAGAGGGAGACCTTGGTAAAGAAAGATATGAATAAAGGGATACATAAAACTCTAAGGTTTCCTTAATCAAAGATTAAATTATCTTACTCTCTTGGAATATTAGAGGGTTGAATAACCCGAGTAAGTAAAGAATTATGAATTATTTTAGGAACAAATACAAATCTGATATCTTGATCATATAAGAAAGAAAGAGAGTATTGGAAGGTTCAAATAAGTGAGTAGGATGGTTTGGAAAGAATGCCTTTGGGATTGGGTAAGCTCGAAAGGAGCTTTAGGAGGCATTTTCACCCTCTTGAACCCCCTCTTGGTTAAAGGTTTGGCACTTCGTAATCGACCAACCACCTAACCATGTACTTTTTGACTTAGTTTCACACAATTCCTGTATTGTTTCTAATATATATGCCCCCAAAACTATGGTTGGTATAAGAAATATTTTGGGAGAACTCGGTAAGGGGAGGTTTCTATTTAAAGATAGTGATTGGATTGTTGGGGGAGATTTCAATACCCTCTTTCCTTGCAAAAAAATGTGGATCCATTTCTAATACTAACAGTATGGATGAGTTAGCTAACATTTTAGTTTATAATGATCTTGTGGACCTTGAGCTTGGAGGGTCCAAATTCACTTGGGCTAACAGAAGAACTATTCAAGATCTCATACAGATTAGAATGGATAGATTTGTGATGAGTCATTCTTACATGCTTAATCAACTCTAATCTCCATCCACCTTGCCCAAAATTGGATCTGACCAAAATATGATCATTCTCAAGATGGGTATGGCTATTCCTAAAAAAGCTAGACCTTTCAGATTTGAAAAAATGTGGCTCCAACATCCTGACATCCTCTTGAGAATTCAATAATTGTGGGGGTCACAGCCCATGGGCTTTTGATGTACAAATAAATTTTTAAGTTGAAACATGTTAAAAAAAACCTAAAAACTTGGAATAAGGAAGTTTTTGGGAACATCTTTCAGTCTAAGAGTATAATAGAGGAATACTTAAGGACTATTGAGGAACTAATGGAGGAATATGGGCTCAACCAAGCACTTAAAAGTCAATATTAGGCTCTCATTGAATATGATGATATCTTCGCCAAGGAGGAAGTCTCACTGGAAACAAAAATCTAGAGTTAAATGGCTAAAGCAAGATGATAGAAGCACTAAATTCTTCCACTTCTCTTCCACCTCTAGGAAAAATCGTCTCAAGATCAAGGAAATAAGGAAAAATGATGGTACACTCACATAAGATGAAAACTAAATCAATGAAGCTAATATCAAATATTTTAAGGACCTCTTTATCCCTAGGGTTGATCCAAATAGAACTTCTTGGGAGGAGGCCTTAGGAATATTCTAGAATGTCATCTCAAAACATGATAATAGAGATATTATGTTCATTCTTGGGAGCAAGAAATCATATATACCATTTTTGATATGGAATCAGATAAATCCCTAGATTAGATGGATTCTGACGACCTTCTTCTTCCAGCAGTTCTCAGAAGTGGTCAAGAGTTAGGTCATTGAGATGATCCAAAAAAAATTAGTAATGGCTAGATCCTCAAACAAATCAACAACACCTTCTTGGTCCTTATTCCCAAGGTGATAGGGGCCAAGGATGTGAAATATTTTAGAACCAATAGTATGCACAACACGAGCTAAAAATTGATTACCAAAATTATTGCTTTCAGGATCAGGAAAGTGGTGGCCAATTTTATCTCTCTTAGTCAAGGGGATTTTGTTCTTGGGAGACAAATTATGGATAAAATTGTGGTCATCCAAGAATCCATTCATTCTGTCAAAATTTTAGGAAGATCCACCATGTTTGTCAAGTTGGATATGCACAAAGCTTATGACATAGTTTTGTGGGCCCTTCTCCGATCCATTCTGACCAAGTTGGGGTTTGATGTTTTTTTATCAAAATGGTTATGGTCTACATTTCTTCTATCAACTTCTTTGTTATGATCAATGGAAAATTGGAAGGCTTATTTCAAGATGGTAGAGGACTCAAAAGGAAGATCCCCTCTCCCCTTACTCTATATGATTGTGGTAGAAACTTTAAGCAGACTCTACAACCAGGTAGTTTCCCTTAATCTCTTGAAAGGCCTCAAAATTTATAATGGAATTCAGCCTACCTTAACCAGTTTGTTGATGAAAATTTATTGATGGTGAAGGAATTTATATAGGAAGACTATATATTTAAAGAGGTTCTGAATGAGTATGAGGAGGTCTCTAGTTAGCTGGTTAGCTTCCTCAAAAGTGTTATTTTCTTCATTAATGTGGAAGAGCATTTCCAAGTGAGACTGGCCCACATTTTTGGCTATAAGTTAAATAATTTTACGGATTCATATTTGGGAATTCCCCTCATTCACAAAAAATCTGAATCATTCCATCTAAAACACTCTACTCGAGAGATTTTCCAATAATATGTCTTCTTGGAAGGGGATTCTTCTATCTCAAGTTGAAAAAATTCAGCTCCTCCAAAGCTCTCTTTGATGTGTTCCAATCTATTGCATGTACCTTTTTCATCTCCTGGGAAAGATTTTGGAAGCTCTTGAAAAAAATTCAAAAAGGTTCTGTGTGGGTCAGTCTTTGAGGAGAAGTTTAATTTTCCTCTTGCGTCCTGGGAAAAAGTGACCAAGCCTAAGGATTGTGGTAGGCTGGAATCAAAGAATATGAGACTCATGAATGAAGATCTTGTGGCTAAAGGTGGTTGGATAGTGATAAAGGAATAAGACCAATGGATTGATATCATCAAAAGGAAATATTTAAGGAATACTGGTAGAATAGAGACTTTCTTTCTATAGGACAATATGCCTACGAGATCCGTCTTTTGGAATTATTTTCTCTCTTCTAGGGAAATCCTAAGTAGGGGTATAAAATGGAATTTTAGGAAAGGTGATAGAATTCACTTTTGGAGGGATTTTTGGCTCTCTGATAAACCTCTTATGGAGGAAGAACTTGGGAGAACTATGGTGTAATTCTTTTAAGACAATGTTAAAGTTTGGGTTAGGGATTATTGGAGCTTCTCCAATAATCTTGTTCTTTGGGAGAAGGTGCTTCCCCCTCCCAATTTAATTGGGGACACTCAAATTTTTATTATCTCAAGTCTAAGTTAAAGAGTATTTATATTCCACTCTTCCAACAGAATGAGGACTCTATTATATGGAAGGAAGAGGATTCTGGAAATTTCTTTGTTAAATCTACTTACCTCTTAAATTTCATGAATTCTAGCCAAAATGATTACTGGGGTAAAATTTGGGTAAAAGACCTTCTACCTAAAGTTAACATTTTCCTTTGGTTGGCTTCTTGGAACAAAATACTCATTGTGGATAATTTGAAGAAATGTGGGATGTTCCTCTCCAAGAGGTGTGTGCTTTGTAAAAAAGAGGAGGAAAGTATCATCCACCTCCTCATCTCCTATCCCTTCTCTTAAGTGGTGATTTCAAAGGTGTTGGAGCTTTTCAAAGTACAATGGGTATGCCCTAATTCCATTGAGGAATGTTGGTTACAATGAGATTGTCCTTTTAGGTATCCCTTTCTTATTGCTACCTAGAAAATGGCCCTGCCGCACTTCATCTAGAGCTTATGGAAGGAAAGGAAAGCTATGATCTTCAGAATTCAGAAGGCTAATATCGAAAGGTCGATCCTGGTTTTATTTTCTTGATTAAAGAGAACTCCAATCTCATTAAGGTGAAGACTAAAAAGGTAATTTCTAGTATATAAGAGGAAGTTCTCAAACCCTTTGCCTTCATTCCACCTCAAGTCTGATTCCTGTCCACTAACATTAAGTGGTCCAAACAAGAAAGGGGAAAATTTAAAATTAATTTTGATGGGGCTTCTAAAGGAAAGCGTATACGCGCTGAAAAGTGACAAGCGAGCGTGGGAATCTACAAGTAACTCTTCCACGTACCCGACCTCTCGAGGTCGTGCCGAGACAACCGGTGGGGATGGGATATGCGTGGGATGCAGACAAACTAGTTAGGCAATCTAATGTCTTCAATACGCACTAGTGGAATTTGTGAATCTAAGGAAAAGAAGGCCCTTCTAGCAGGCGGTGTGATAGATCGGTCGCAAGGATGACTGCTCGAAGGCTCCAATCAATATCGAGCTCTGGCGTGATTCGATCTATGGGTTGTGGAATACGTGGAAAATGACCTGGGATAGTTTCGTGTATGTCTCCAGATAAGGTCATATGGTGGGTAGTGAATACAATCGACTCTACGGATGATTCTCTGGCCTAGTCCAAAACTCTCTAGCTAGCTTTGTATTTGTTATATCTAGTAAGGATAACTATTCGACGATGGTGGGTGGAAGTGGGGTAGATCTGAATACTAGTGTACGTAAGCCAACATCTATATCTGATTCACCTATGGGCTCGTTAGGCTGCGGGATTTGTGGATCGCAACCGTAGACTCTTGGTTGTTGCGGTCCTGCTATGGTCATGTACGAAATCAGTCCCTGATCCCTAGTATCCAATAATCATATGCTTTTTCAGCCTCTATATTTAAAATTAATAGTTGTGCGATCTTCTCAGAGTACCTCACAGGCGTTCTTGCAACCTGGATTCTTAGGCTGGTATCTATATCTAGAAGAGTGTCTCCTACATCTGGTTGTGGGACCAAAGGATCACAACCAAAGGTTTGTTCTCTTCGAACCCTTCTACACGAGTCATATGAATGTTTGCCTAGGGTATCTATAGTTCGGTTGATTTGACCAAAATGTGTGTGCTTGGTCGTCTTCTATATTTAATCCTCAACCGAGAGCTGATCATCATAAATTTGTTGTTATTTGGAAGATTTGGATTCTAAGATTCTGGTCTATGGCAACTATTGTTGTGATGAGATTGGGTTGAGGCACAATTGGCTCAAATACGTATTCTCTGGGTCCCCTAGGTCCCGTGATTGTCATACAAAAATCAATAATGTAAATCTAAGCTGCAAAAAGTGAATTTTAACTACGTGAAGTGAATCTAGAACATATATAACTTCTATTTTTGTATTTTCTGAGAAACCTTAAGAATTTAAGAAAGAAGCTATTTAAAATATCTAGAATTGACAACTAAGATAAAAACTTAAAACAAACAAAATAACCGAGTGTAGTTATTTGTCTGTGCAATTTGTAGATCTATTCTAAATAATGAAATAACTTGCCTAATCTATTTTCCAGACTCTCGATCCTACCTCAGAAGTGAGGAGTGAATCATAGTTTCTCAGAAACTATCAATCCCCACAGCTTCCTTGGCAATATCGAAAGTAAACTTGACTGAAAAGAAGTGATTATCTACTCTATTTGATATATTTCTAACTTAGAACTTTGAAAGCTAGAACCTGGATTCTGCAGAATAGTGGCGAATCCAATGGTGTGTGTGATCTTGTCCCCTCAGTGTGATCTCCTCATTCCTTCGTGTTCACGTGAATCCAGAAAAGTGTGTAATGCTAGCATCAACAGAAGTAGATATTGGGACAAAGGCAGCTCATAATACAGACTGAATATAATGCGAGTAGGAGAGGGATAGCGCAAGAGTACAGAGCTTGGCTTATGCAATTCCTAGTGGGATCTATTCGAGTCATGCAACATAAAGCGTCAAGAACCTGAAACTATCCTGTTTTGAGGAGCAAAACCTGTAACTTTAATGGCTTCCTAAGCTATTCTATTTCAATGGATTGGACAAAATAATAGTAGTGCTTGCACAAGATGGATATGTGGCTTACCAACAACTAAAAATGCTAACTAAGCATGCATGTGAATCCGAAAAGCGTGTAATGATAGCATCAAGCGAAGTAGATATTGGGACAAAGGTAGCTCAGAATACAGATGAATCTAATACGATTAGGAGAGGGATAGCACAAGAGTACAAAGCTTGGCTTATGTAATTCCTAGGAGGATCTATTGCGAGTCATGCAACATAAAGCGTCCAGAACCTGAAACTATCCTGTTTTGAGGAGCAAAACCTGCAACTTTAATGGCTTCCTAAGTTATTCTATTTCAATGGATTGGATAAAATAACAGCAGTGCTTGCACAAGATGGATATGTGGCTTACCAACAGCTAAACAATGCTAACTAAGCATGCAATGAATTGAAACTATGGCTTCTAAGAAAAATAATATCCGAGCTTCGAAATTAGAAGATGAGAGCAAAAATGAGAGGTCATTTGCTTGAGCACAAGCCATTTATTTATAGCATTTCATTCACCCAAAGATCAAAACCAAACTCGAACTCTAAAACTATAAACAATGGCCAAACACTATTCCAGGGGACCAAAAACATAAATGCAATCCCAAGCGGTAAAAAAAGTGGTGAATCGTTGATTTTTACGTGAGTCGTGTTAAAAACACTTTCTGGAAAACGTGTAAAGGACCGCCACTCTAAGCAGGTGGCGGTTACAAGACCGCCACCACGATTAGGGTGGCGGTCATGAGACCGCTGCCCACGCGGGCGGTGGTTTCGAATGAGGGAAAAAGGTCCGAAAAGAGGAAAAGAGATAAAACAAAGGAAGTAGGGGCTAAGTGGGGCATGTGGGATGTTAACACACACTTGGAGATCTTTTCCAGATCCCGAACACCTTGCGAGGAGACTGTATCATCATTGGGGAACTTTTTACGTTGTTACGGCAGATGCAGTACCTACCAATTTTGGGTACGTACGTAAACCTTAAATTTTGGTGGTGAAGGGGGCATCATCAGGGATCATAATGGGGACTTGATCTTAGCCTACGTTGTTCCTTTGGGGACTAAGAGAAAAAATGTGGCTAAAGCTCGTGCTCTTCTCTGGGGTGTTATTATTATTAAGGATAAATGAATTAAACATATTATTATTAAGGGGGAATCTCTTCTCATTTAAATTCCATTAGCAAGACCAGTTACAATAATTGGGTTTTGGGTAATATTATTTATGATATTAAAGAGAACCTTAAGTACTTTGATTCCCATATCATTACTCATATCCCTCACATCAAAAATACTTGTATAAACAGATTGGTGAGTGAGGGAGTTCAAATTAATGATTTCAAAGTGTGGCAAAAAGGTGAAGTCATACTTGTGCATATTAATGATATTATTAATCATGAAAAGTTCTAAGCACTTCACCTAAAGCAACGCGAGGGAGAATAATGGGTTTATTTTCAAATATTGCAAAAGTGAGTTCGAATTAAGCTATTCTTGGAAAGGAAAGTCTAATTTCAAAATTTAAAAACCTCAAAATTCCGAGCATTGGAGTAAAATTTGGCCACACCGTGGGTGGAAATATAACTAGAGTCTAGCTGTCCAACAATCAAAGCATATTGTGAAGGATAAGTCTATGTAAAACCTATTTAGGATTTGAGGTTTTAGTAATTTATCACCAGACTCAAGGGAATGATCGTTAACTTACTACGGAGTTCAAGATGGCATGAAAAGAGGGGAAAATGGTGATCTGTGGCATGGAAATTGATATTTCAGAGGAAGCTATTGCCCGAATTACTCACATGGATATGGAAGGTCTGAAAATATTTAAGGATGAGAATAAAAGAGAGTATGAAATCAATACTTTCTTTGTGGGAAAGGAAACTTTCCATTACTTCACTGATGGCATCACTTGTTCTTGTATTCCTGGGGTGTGGAGGGAGGTCTGTCTACACATCATGAAGTATCTTACCCTGGAAGGTAAATATCGCAAGATATATACCCACCACTTGTCTTTTCTAAACATGTTTAGACATAAGAAAATTCTCAAGTATTCCCTTCTATCTTTTTATGTCTCGACCACCTCGGTGAAGTATTTCCAATGGAGTAAGGTGGAGTCCCCCATCCACGAGGGCCTCATTCTTCACCTATTTCTGTAATGGGAAATTGGCTTGGGATAAACAAATGTTTCTAATTGAAGATGAGGAGGATATTACCCTAGATGAGTGTCTATCCAAGATGAGGGAGGGTAATCTGGGTACTAAGTAGATGGGTGAGGGGAAGAATGTGGAAGGGATGGAAAATTAGGAAGTTAGCCCATCGAAGGGTAAGGATAAAGTTCCCCCGGAAGGAGAGCATGGTCTTGATATGTGGAAGAACAAAGTTTAGTATTTGGAGATGGTGGTCCAGTCTGGAAGAGACTAACTCGGTGGTAAGGAAGGGCATGATTGACAACATTGAATCCAAAAATAATATATTCTTGGCCTAGAATAACATCCACGAGGATATCGAGATGTTGGACTCTCTGGTTCGGGATTTGGGTGCTCGTCTGGTTATTGTGGAAAAGAGAAGCAGAAAAGGAGGTGGATCAGTTCTGATGATATTGAAGAGGAGGAGGAGGTGTCGAGGAGGATGCCAAGGAACCCCTGAAGAAGCTGAATTCTAATCCTATTAAAAATAAGATATCATGGAGGTTAAACCCTCCAACAAAAGTAAAGCTAACTAATGGAACTTCTTCTGAACTATCTGCGGACTTTTGGGGAAATTTCTCTATTTTTTCTTGTTTAATGGCTTAGTTCTCTTTTTCTCGTTGTTTCTTTGACCCCTTCTCTGCTTTTGGATTTAAATTTGTTTAACTCTTGGGGTCCTATTCCTCTTTTGTCTTTCTTTATTTTCGTCACGATGTAATCTTTTTGTACTCGGCCTCCAAAGTAGCCTATCCTTGTTTTTTACCCTATCTAATAACAAAATGTCACACTCAATATTTTTCTAAATCATTTATCATAACTTTATTACATTATAAGTTTATTAATACTGTGAATTACAATTTCCCACTTCAATATATATTTATATCTTAAATAATTCAAACATTGAAACTAATTATAACTAATTTTTAAACAACATTTTAAAACTTCTCTTTAGCAACATTTTTTATTAATTTAATAGATTTATTGTTACATTTGAGAATATAATATATGTCACAAACATTTATTTGATCTCCTTTTCATTTCGGCCAGCATGTTTTTTTCTTAAAGAATTCTTGGTACCTTTCTTTTTCTATATTTTTTTTTCGTGGGTTCCCACCAACTTACCCTTATCTATTGAGCCTTTGTGTGGAAATCATGTATTGGAATTTTTCTACCTTTCCCATCCATATATATATGTTACAAGTATCATTTTCCCATCATGTATGAGCATAGTACATTGAATGAAAATTTTAAAATATCATTAATTTTCCATTTCTAACATTGATCTACTTGTGCCATTGTTTTTGGACATGAAGTGGATGCACATTTATTCTTAACCTCTATGCACTCGTCACATTTGACAAATAAGTTATTCTTGGTGATTGAAACATGGGAAAAATGTCCCACTTAACAAGACATGTGTGGTGATATATCATAATTTATCTCCACCATTATGGATATAAATGCAATAGTTGCAGATCCTGCTTGCGATTGTTTATATTTTCTTGTATTTCCATTTTTGCCTATTGTGTTTTCTGTATTTCCATTTACTTCCATCCTCTCTCTATTCATCTAATATTTTTGGTATCCATAATGGCTGCTCTTGGGATTCCACAACATCAAGTATGATTATCCCTTTTTCACTTTCTTCTAGGGTTTTACAATCATTAATTGTGTATGGAAGTCTCACTCTTCCATTGATTACAATACTTACTGTGATAACGAATAAGCTAGACCCCATTTCTTTGTGTAATGGAGTGTAGATAAAGATGAATATATTAGTCCCTCTGCAACTATCACACCTTTGGAGGGTAAATCCACATATGATCCTCCTTCAAATATAAAGTTCATTTTCAACTATATCCACACATAAAAAGATAAAATTAGTTGAGTGGCCACTTATATCTTAAACCTAGTATGGAAAATTTGAAAATTTGAAATATCAATACAATTCCAAGGTTAAATCATATGCTTGAAATCACGATGAGAAAATAAATATAAACATCTTATATGAATATCTCTTAAACCTTCTTTAATCCAAGAAAATCTTGAACAAATGTAGAATTCGGGTATCGTTCAAGACAATAGGTAAGGGATTGTTGTCATTTATGTCGCATATCAATCTTAATATCATTATACATATACAACTATTTATGTATACCTTGTTCAAATCAATAAACGTTGATGTTGAAAATCATATCCAAATAATACTCTAAGATAGATGTCATCTATTTTGAACTTAACATCCTTGAATGGTGTTAAATTTGATGGTTGTTTAAACATTTTTTGTGATTTTATACATAAGATACTTTAAGTTTTTTTATAGAACTATCATGTGTGACTTGCATGTTTAAAATGTGACCGTCAATTTTTGTATACATTTATATAGAAAATTTAATTGTATATATTAAGCATAGTTAAAAAAATATGGAATAGTCATTTATTAAGTAGTGTATAAGTAACATTGTTTTGTACACGCACTCATGTAGATATTTACTAGATTCAAAATTCAAAATTCAAAATTCAAGTGATCGCACTTACAAGTGTGAATTATCCTACTTCTAAGTCTCGAGCCTCGATTCACACTTCTCTTAACTTTCGCTTCTAAGTGTGAGTCTCGACTCACACATCTAAGTGCAAGTTTTTAACGAAACATCTAAGTGCGATCACTCACACGTTGAAGTGGAAACACAATAATTAAGGGATTTATTTTACCCAAATTATATAAGGGCTTTATATAAGCTCAAAATATTATATTTTGGAAGTATTAGCTTACATTAGAGCGTGATAAGCTCAAAACATATTTCTTTATTAGTTCCCGCCTCCTGTAGGAGTACTATACCTTTCATTCAAACAAATAATTTCTCCTCAATCCACCAATCAAAATAAAAAAAATTCTATAGATTTTTAACTTTCTAATGTTTATATTTTATTTAAATAATTTTTTAATCTACAAAACTTATGTATCTTTTTCTTTATTGGCTAGTTAGTACTGATTTGAAAAATATGAAGCCTTGTTACAACATTGATTTATTCTATTCAAAAATAAATAAAATTCTAAGAAAGACATGTGTCCAATATTTAAATGAGATATGACATTTAGAAAAAATAAATGTTAATAAAATATTCACTGCATTTAATGTTTATCCAAAAAAAGACTTATTTGCAAGCTTGGACAAGTGGCACATCCAAAATAGTACACTATTCATAAAAATTAATAAACTTTATTTAAAAAATAACATCATAAATATTTCTAAATTAAATCCCATCACACTCCTTATGTATATATATTTTACTATTTTGGTTTTTTTAGTCAAGGGGAGGGAGGTCTAAAAACCGAAGAAGGAAGCCTCTGAAGAACTAAATCTATTTCTTAAAGGTAATGAGAATCTCACCTCCCATTTTTTTGGCTACCTTAGAATGTCTTTACCTAAACCATTTGATGAGGTGGATCTCACCTTAATTCAATTCTTAACCCTAGAAGGCTGCCACAAATGTATCTATGCTTACCACCTCCCAATGCTAAACCATTTTAGATGGGGGCAGGCTTTTAGTTTTCCTATTTCTTGTATCATTCTTTATGTGCCTCTGTTTCATAGTTTAAATCATGTAGGATCTTTGTCCCTCTCCACCAGGGCTTTATCCTTTCCCTTGTCAAAAGGGTGGCCCTGGACATTGACAAAACTGGTGCTCTCAAGCTAGCTTTGGAAGCTTATGCGAGATGGTTCGAGGTCTGATTCGAGAGGAGGAGGATTCGAGTGATGATGAAGATTCTCTAGATGGCGACACAGAAGAGGATGAGGTGGAGGTGGTCGCAGCCCAAAACCTTCAGGATCTGAAATCTAAGTAGACCTCGAGCACTGAGCAAAACACTAAGGGTGAGTCTAGCAAATAGGGTTCCTCGACTCCTATAAACGCTTAATTGGAACATCACTAAGAGGCTATGGGTCAGTTTAGTTCGATCAAAGGGGAAAATCACTTGGCCAGGATGGTGGCTGATATCGATGAGATCAAGGGGGACATGCGGTTCACTAAGAGCTCATCCAGTTTCTTTTTAATGATTGGCACAAGATGAAGGAGTAGGTGTAGGAAGTTGTTAGCAATGGGTAGGGTGGTGAGATTGAGATCCTAAAGGCCAACTTGGGGGCCATAACTAGGGATATGGATCAGGTTAAAGCTATCCTCCATAACTATATCGAATGGAGCATTGTGACTGTTAAGTCGACCCTGCTTCACCTTCAAACTATGGGGCAGCTTGCCAATTCTTATTGTGTTGTGGATAGTCAAGGAGGGAACGAAAGGAAACCCAGATGGTTTAGAATCGCTGGGATCTTTGGTTATTAATATTAATGCCCTTGCAAAATAATGGGCTAAGGTGCCTTTGGAGGGGATTGAAAAAGCCTACAAATGAATTTGGTGTGGGGTGTTCTATTTTTCACTATCTCTTGTCTATGGCTATTAGTTCCTTCAATGTTGTTAGTTTCACTATGGTTTTTTGTTGTTGTTAGTATCACTATATGGGATCTTAAGTTCCCTTATTACTATGAAATTTTATACTATGGTTTTTTTATGTTATTATAATTGGTTTCATCTTCTCTCATGGAGCTTTCTTGATGTATGGGGTATGGTCCCCTTAACCCTCTTTTTACCGTAATAAAAAAACATCGAGCTTTGGTTTATCCTTGTTTGCAATAAAAATAGATTTGCAAGTTAAATTTTTTAAAATTCAATGTTTTCTAGGTTTCTATTAAAATTTGTAACAATAAAAAAATTAATATGAATTATTTTTTGTTAAAGAAAAGAACAATAATACTATTATTAGCTCCTGCCAAGGTAGGATAATATACCTTTCAGTTCATGAAATTATCAATGTTACTGTGAGCCAATAATATGCAAGAAATTTTCTACTCATGTTAATATTTCTAATGTAT
The DNA here is from genome assembly GCA_018340775.1 of Taxus wallichiana var. yunnanensis. Taxonomy (NCBI): domain Eukaryota; kingdom Viridiplantae; phylum Streptophyta; class Pinopsida; order Cupressales; family Taxaceae; genus Taxus; species Taxus wallichiana. The sequence goes on from CM031243.1 coordinate 77,982,317, forward strand.
AAATTTTGAATTGACATAATTGCATGGATATACTTTTTGATAAAAAAAATTATTTCAATTAGTGAGAAAGGATGATTTGACTATTTTATTCCCTTATTGAAGTGCATGCTTTTATTTATTTATTAAACTAAAAATTAGAAATGGTCACATGGCATGGGATTTATTAATGCCTATCAATTCATCTAGCCTTCAAAAATTTCAAAACATATATGACATGAAACATTTATTTCCACAATGACATGAAAAAGTGTTGGTGATATTGTCAATTTATTAAACATCCCATACTTTACATCTTCCAACATTATTTGATATAATTTGATTGTATTACAAATTCTTCCATTTAAAAGAAATGACTCATATTTCCATCCATCCATTCATCCATGTATTAGCAATAGAGAGTACTATGGGTGCTTAGAAATTAATATACTGATATGTAGTTTGCACTGCACAAAAGCCAAGATTTTCAACAATGGAATTACACAAGAGCTTCAAAATGTCTGAGTATGTAGAGAGGAGGACATCGACAACATTCATTAACCACTGCACTGAAATATTATTCAGATCAACATCATCTTCTACCTACATATTATCTACTCCATCATGTGGAAAGGTAGGAACTCTAATACCTCTTCATATTCCAAGCAAATGATTACCAGTAAGGCTTCAAGTGAGGGGAAATTGACCATGTCATTGGATTCTCTAACCTGTATTTCCTTGTTTGGTTTCATGGTTGTGACACACTGCATAATTATTCATTAAGGTCTCTAATTATTTTTTATTTTACTAATTGTATTCCACTGAAACAATGGTGGCCCTTATACGTGTCTCCTACTGGAACCTTATCTTGTTTAGAATGGTTCTCTCAATAAAAAAATTATGCACTTATTGTCTACACTTATGGTTATGGATATTATTCTTTAATTATTAAGGATAAGGTTATTTTAAAGAAATCCATTTGATTATAATTTTATGATATATTAAATTTCACAAATTCATTCACCATGAAATATTTTTCCTTTATTTGGCTCATCTCTTTCTAGATGTAATTTGGTTCAAACGTATTGTCATTCTTTCATAATATTACTTAAATAACACCTCCAAACCAATAAAGAAGCTATCTAGCTTATAGATTATATCCATACGTCTTAATCAATTGGTCATATTGTCAAATGGATCCCCAATTCCACTCATTGAACTATCAACTTCTATTAATCCAAAAGACACGTCATATCTTATAGGAAGGAACTGACCTCTTTGTAGATCTTGTTGAATTTAAAATGTCATTAACAAAATTATTATTAACACGTTTATTAAATATACATGAACATAATGATTGGCTATTTTATTTATTGAAAGGGCTAATGCTTCTGCCATGTTTTTTATTAGATTACATAAGAAACATGGATTAAAGAACCTATAAACCTTAAAATAGATTGCATCGTGAACATGGCCAAGAAGGAAAAAGGAAACAGGACAAAAATGAATAAAACAACTTATCCCAAACTAAAATCCAATAGATCAATAAAGGAAAAAACAAAAAAAAAAAATTATATGCCAAAACAGATCAAAAACAGGGAGAGGAAAACATCCCAAATGATACAATCCACAAAAATTCAAAAAAAATCTCCAAGAGCCAAGGGGTTAGTTAGTGTTCAAACATTTGTAGATCATCCTGTCCTTTCATCCGATCATCCTTCTCGCTCATGATAGGAATTTCATCTTCAACTTGATCTTCCTCATCAAAATTACCGAGGTGGAGGTTATACTGCGAACTTTGTGTCCCCGCTACACCTTAGCCATATGCCCTTACAAATCCAAAACCAAAATTTTGATCTCGACCATATCCACCTAGATAGAGTTTTGGGAGATGTAAATTTTCTTAGAAGCATCAATGCATTACATGACACTAACTCCCATGTCCATTCCAACTTCACCTAAGGAATCCATATCCCTTTCCACCTACCTCACCCCGAGAGAAATTTTATCAAAATTCACATGCCAATCTAGCTCCACTATCTCTTTCCCTTTAGATGACTCCCATTTCGTATCAACTAGAGAACCAAGAGTGCCCTTCCCCGAGAACTGTAATCTTCTTTCTCCTCTCAAGTATGTTCATACGGTCAAGAAGATTAAAATCGTCATATGAATCCCCCAATTTGGGATATAATTCATTTACCACAAATGATTTACCATTATTAAAAAGAAAAAAAGAACCATGTTATAACGAGGTCTCAATCTTCCCTTGTTGAAATCATTCACCGATGTAAAGAGTGACATAAACAAGAAAAAGGGAAGTCTCATATCAATCTTATGCCTAAACATATTAATCACAGTAAGATGGTGAGTATATATATTTCTATAATTACCTTCAAGAGTAATGTACCTCATAAGGTGGAGGCAGACTCTATTCCAAATATTAGGGATGTAGAATCTAGCTATATCATTTACAAGCATGTAAACCTTTTCTTTACCGTGGAAGAAAGTTTGAATTTCTTATTTGTGTCTCGTATGATATATGAATATATTTAAGTCTTCTAACTCCATTCCATTTACTCGTGTTATTGAATCCTTTGAAACATGAATTTCCATGCCATAGATCACCATGCTGCCATTTTTCCATGCCCGACCAAACTCCAACACAACATAAGAATAAGACCCGTGATTTTTGAGAGGAAATTCCTAAACCCCCCAATTTTCATAATAAACCACAAGGATGGGTTTTCCTTTAGGGAACCATAGCTCATGGGCTCGGTTCTCAAATGACCACCTCCCATGTTTTTAGTTGATTGAGAATGAAAATTGAAGAAACAATGGCCAAAATGAATCTTAAGAGAAAAATTAATACAAATCCCACCATATATCCTACACGTGCGAAGGGTCATGTTAACCATAAGAACAAGGATGACATCCCAACAAGGGAAAAGATCCACCCACACATTAGTACTTAATGTTATTAATGAGATTAATAACATTGGGGATATCATCTCCCTCTCCCACACTTTAAAATTATTACCTTTAGCCCCCAAATTGGCAAGATGATCCACACATTTATTACCCTTTCTAGGGGTATGAATAAGATCAAAGCTATCAAACTCTTTAAGCATTTCTTTAGTATCTTTAAGGATATTTCTTAAGGTCCAATTATGAATTCTATCCTTTCTCATATTCTCAAGGGTTAAAATATTGTTTTGAATAGCTAACCAGAAAAACATGTTGACCTTGGGGAGTAAATCCTTAATCCAAATTTTCCTCCAAAAATCCTTTTGTTCCAATGCTTCTACCATGTGAACACTTTGTAAGACAACATATGTTCTGAAAATGAATATGTTTGGTCCAATAACTGATATGTCAAGTGTTATACTTAAGCATTGTAGTCATTGATCTTTATCAATGCATGTAGGGAATTTTTTTGCTAACATAATTGATCTAAGGACTTTACAAGACATAAAACTATTTTAGAAACATGTTCAATATTTTTCATTCAAACAAAAACATATTATAAGTACAACATAAAAAGTAGTTTGTAGTAACTAACACATCTTTCAAATAAATACAATTTTCATCCTCCAATCTTTATAATTCAATTCTAGTTAAGGAAATCGACTTCAACTTGTCAAAGTTTCCTCTAGACCAAATGCCATAGTTGAGGAAGGCCAATGGGGAATTCATTAGTCTAATGCTTACATGCATAGAAATTTTTTCTTATTCCCTCTGCAAATTATATTAATTTTCAACATTATCAAGGTCTACAACATTAAACTATAGAAGGCAGGAACTTTCCACTACGCGGCTCTTGTTTGTTAAAACCTAGCGACTTATTAGATTAAAATATAATTTTTTAGGTTATGTTGCCTCATAATCTAGCAGATGCTAAGCTCAAAATAACATAAAGTAACTTGTTAAATTCTAGCGACCATTAAGATCAAATTATTTAACTTAGCGGCATCTAAGTTAAAAGTATCATCCTCTAACCTAGCAGGTGCTAAGCTTGAATCATCTTAATTAAAAATCTTAAAATCATATGATGAATTCAACTAACTTGTACATATCTTGTGTGCTATACAGTAATCCAAAGTAGACGAGGGTGATCGACTTAGAGGTTTCTAAACTCAAAATATCAAACCTAAATTTGTACAACCCTAGTAACTTCGAAGAGTACAATATCATTTGTTAGGTTATGTTGAAACATAAACTAGTGGAAAATAAACTCAATATGTATTTCTTTAGTTTTTTAAATGCTAGTGACTCTTAAGCTCAAAATAGTTTATTATTTAAATACCTAGTGGTCGCTAAGTTCAAACTATGTTGATTTAATTTGTTAAATCCTAGTTTTTAGGCCCTACAATATTGGCTAAGGATGATAAGGCACATGGGCATGTGGGACCTAGTTAAATAAGGAGCGTGGGGTTGAAGGAATGCGTGGAAGGGTTATAGTAGGGTTTTTGCAAAACACACGGTCGGCACGCAAGGCAAAGAAAATTTTGGACTTAGCCATATTCAAAGCATCCCAGAAACACACAAGAAAATCACGACCCTTGTGGATAAGGTGCCGGCTTGAAACCGTAGGATCAAAAAGGGAATATTCAATGCATGTGATGGAAGGTTCCAAGAGAACATAATTACAAAGAGTGAAGAGCTTGGATTAAAAGAGGCATGCTCTATTGGAGGACCATTTAGAAACTTGGTGGATCTATTACCTTAGAAGACATGGTGGTGAAGGTAGGAAAGCTATATAGTAAGGTGCATGGGTAGAAAGAAAAGGATATACAAGCGAGGACCAGAGAGTGCTAAGAGTTATAAAGACATACATGGATTCATTCGAGAGAGTAGTGCACTAGAAAAGAGGTAAAGTTCATTAGAAACACCATAGAGGATTCTATGGGTTGGGATTAGGAAAATATAAGAGTGATGAAACATTTAGAGGGATGGATCTGCATTCATTTTTGTAATGTGATGAACATAGTGTAGTTGTAATACATGACTTGGCTTTGCATTGTGATATGAGGGTCTGTAATGGTTTCATGGAATGTAATGTGGTTATTAAACATATTAATATAAATATAAGGTTTTTTTCTAACTCATATATGTGTTCATAAGTATAATCCTTATGCACTTCCCTTATGTATGAATCATTTCTACACATTGTGTATAATTTCTCTTTTCTTAATGGATTGAGGTAACAACTCGTTCTAGGTTCTTAGAATGTTATATGGTTCCTTTCTATTCTTTTATATTTGATTATTTTTCCTAAGATGATGCATTCTCACAAGAATCACATAAAGGAGAGGCTCGGTGCCCGCGCAAGATGCCTCGGGTGACCACCCAATGCCTGTTAGGTGATAGGGTTGGCACACATGGGATTAGACTATTTGTCTAAGAGTATAAAAATGAGTACATCTTGGTTCCGTTTTTGGGACCTCTTTTCAAAGTTATTGTGAGAAATGGCATGCATATTTGTTCTTATGATGCATAATGATAAAGAATTTGACCTTTGGAAAGTGTTGAAACATGGTTCAAGAGCATGAAGGATGCGTTTTGTCAAAGATTCAACATTAGACTTGAGTTCAATGCGTCTAGATGGGTAGAAGAGAACCTATACCATGAGATGTATGATATATTATTCTATTGTCTTTTAGTAGAAATATATTAATGGATTTCATCATATGAATCCAGATCGAAATGGTACTATAGATCGCATGTATGGACCCAAGATGACTATCGAGGTCATGTAGGATGCAAATTTGACTTGGACGTGTGTTTTTGATCATGGGTGGAAGAGAGTTCTAACTAGTTATACTTTAGAATTTTCCATTTATATGTATTTTTCGTAGAAGTTGTTGAGTAAGCCTAGAGGATCATTTTTGCATGATATTCATTTGGCTATGAATATCTTGGTCATTACCTTGAGTTTGGAGGCATTTCCCATGGCCGAATAAACTTCTCTAAGCAATCGGGAAAGGAAGCTAGAGTGGAGGAAAATGGCAGGAATTGTGGCTAAAAATAAAAAGGAGGAGAGATGACTCGATTATAGTGAAGCTCGTGAAAGGGAAATTACTAGACAACGTGAGGTTGTAAGCGTGATGGATCTATGGAGGCAGACGTTGCAGGAAAGAGTTGAGGTTTACGTAGAGGATGTGAAACCCGATAAGTCTATGCTACCCCATCTTAGTAAGCGTGGGAGAGAATATAATTTAACTTTATATGAGATTTCATCACATGGAGAAAGAAGGGTCATCGACATGCATTTGAAACCACATGGCAACCAAACCATGTTGCTTAGTTTTCCAGATTAAGGAAAAATTATTATTAACCCATTGGTATCGTGGGAGTAATCGATCTATGCCTGTGAGATATAATTTATCATTTGGAACATCCATGGCTATGTAAGGCATTCCCGTATTTGGAGGAATTTTGGACAAGGTGCAAAAATGAAAGGTTTGGGTATCGCGTCTCAAGTGGTGTGGGACACACAACTGGAAGTGGGACAATATCACAAACCATTGATGCATAGTTTATTGGGATGTTGGGAACTCTTGGCATGACCACTTCAAGCCCTTTTCGAATAAAGGAGGTGGATCTTGTGGATTAGGAGGAACAAGACCTGGTGGATCCAAAGTGGATCTCATGAATGAGGAAACACTAGAGAGAACCAAGGCTTTGGATCAAGAGGACAAGGACCTCAACCACCTCCACAATTATTTTTTGAGATATCTTTGCACTTACCAAACTATAGGGGTATTGAAGATGTTACAGAGCATGTGCACAAATGTGATTTACTATGGGACGTGAAGGGGATCACTACCCTAGAGTGGAAGGCACGTCAATTTGTAACAACATTCTAAGGGCACGCACATACCTTGTATAGGAAGTATGGACCCCATCAGATGGTGGTAGACTACACTGCATTGAAGAAATCCTTCCTAGCAGAGATCCAAAAGGGAATGGTAGAGAGTTTGTGGGAGTATGAAGAAAATTTCAAGACTCTCTTTTCAAAACTATCATATGAAATTCATCCTTGTCAACATGCTCAATGGTTTGTTGGAGGATCAATAACACCATTTAGAAGGGCTCTATCACATAAGAATTTCATAGACCCACATGAGGCATTAGAAGATTCCCTTCACGTTGAAGCTATTGGGAGTGTTGATACTAGTGTTAGTCATTTTCTGGAGGCTCAAATTGTTACAACAACCAAGTAGTTGGGAAAGTTGTCTGCAAACTCAGTGTATGAGGTTCTTAGTGGGATTTGGTGTACATAATGTGAAGTGGAAGGGCATGGAAAGGATAGTTATCCTAGTAAATTTTTATGCCCTATGGTGGTAGATTGTGAAATTTTCCATGGGGATCATGATGAAAGTATATGCCCCTACTATAGTCTGTAATTCGAAAGAACGTTTATTTTTCTTGCAAGATATGTACCTCTACGACCCATGATAGCAAGGATTGTAGACTGATTGATCAGATCTATGATGCTATTGATCATTTTGTGTGCCAAAATAGTGTTGCAAGAAGTTAAAAGGATAATGACTGTCATTATGAAGGGCGTGTAAATGGAGGAGAACTTAGAAAATTTTTTTCCCAGATGATTTCCTGGTAACAAGAACCATGGCAGAGGATGAAGTGAGTTCCCATGAGGAAATTGTTATAACTATGGATCTATAGAGAATTATAAATGTATTTGTCCTGTTCTGTTATAATGTTCATGGTGTGGGAAGAAACATAAGTATGAAGAGTGTCCAGAGATCTATGAGTATATGAACAAGTAACACCGTAAGGAAAAGGGTGATGGGATGGTAAACATCAAGATGGCCGATTCATAGTGGATGTCAAGAGTGGCGAGTGAGTCAAGACTAGAACCCGTACTAGTGACAATGTTAGTATAGGCCGCGTGCACTAGGCAGATGCCAAGAAAAAGGACACTAGTTTCAAGAAAGGAAGTGGTACATGGAAAGTACCCAAACCCTTCTCTTCAGAAGGAGGTGTATCAAGAGACTATGGATGTGATTCGAAGTTTGCGGGGAGATCCAATGTCTAAAGGAGAAATTAAGGCAACTGGAGCGAAGGAAGAATACCAAGACTCCAAAGAATGACCTAGATGAGGTCGGGGAAGTATGTAGGATGTTAAGGCAAGATAATATTATTCCTTTATTAGGGGAATGGCTAAGAGAGAAGGTACCACGCATCGAAGTAGAGCGTAAAAGGCATATTTTTCATGAAAACCTTCCTCCTCACATCCTTGAATATGATAAGGAGATTACGTTGAATGTCATTGTTTATGGATGGATTCATAGTAATATTCTCATCCACACAGAGCAGAGGTCAATGTTCTTACCTTAGATGCTTGGCATCAAATTGGAAGACACAAATTATAACTATATTTGAATGTGTTGTATATGGAAAACAATACTAAGGTAATTCCCATTGGAGTCCTGAAGGATGCGAGATATCACCATTCAAGGGGCCAAGTTCATTGGAGACTTCTAAGTCTTGGTGCACACTAAGGAAGAGAACTTTCCAAAGCATTTATTTGGTGCCCATGGTGTTATAAGAAAATTTCGACATATGGTTTAATAAGGGGTATATCAGATTTGAGAATAGGGAAGAAAGGGTGATCATTCCTTTGATAGATGGGAAGTCAATGCCCAATACCGAGCCCTTAGGGGAATAATTCCTTGACATAATCTATGTACGCTCCATCAAGGATCCCAAGATAATTCATCCAACGGAAGGAGTTATCTAGTTTGAAGATGATCAATCCTTGAGTGATAACATGAGCATGGCATGTGACAATTGGATTCATGGGACTTATGAGTTGATTGAACAACAATTGAGAGAATTTGTAAAAGGGTTAAAAAGGTGTGCTCAATAAAGTGCCTAGGAGGAAAGAAGTTGCCAAGTTACTTTGGAGGAGCATATCCTAAAATTTTCTTGCAGAAATGGACACTCATTGGAAAAATGAGAACGAGAGAAGGGGACTAATAAATTACAACCTACTCGTATATGCAACGCATTAGTGGGCTACACATCGGGAGAGCCTCCTAGAATGGATCTATGAAGTAGATTGTGAAGATATGGAAACTTTGGATGTTAACAATTCGAAAGGTACATGTGAGGTCATAGATAGCATTGATGAGTGAGAACATGCCTACCATGAGCCCTTGAAAACAAATAAGGTTAACATTGGGACAGAAATAAAACCTAAGGAAGCTATCATCGGGGACTATTGGTCGAAAAAGAAGTTTCAAAGGTCATTGATCTGTTGCGTGATTTATAAGATTTGTTCCCTCATGGGTACCATGAACTCAAAGGCATCCACCATTCCTTAGGGTAGATGAAGATCAAGTTGAAGGAATGTGTGCACCCGATTCGAAAAGAGGCCTTATTGGATGAATCCAAATTTACACATACGGGTCAAGGAAGAAATAGACAAGAATATAACATATGGTATCATTGAGGCAGTGAAAGAATTAGAATGGATAAGACCAATGGTCATCAGTATCAATAAGGATGGGAGGATAAGAATCTGTGTCAAATATAGGGATTTGAATGTAGTATGTGTCATCTACCCTTTCCCAACCCCCTTATCAAGAAATTTTAAAGGGAGTAGCCAAGCGTGAAATCTACTCTTTTATAGATGGGTTCTCAGGGTATCACCAAGTCAGGATTGCAAAGGAAGACTAGAGAAAGACAACTTTATCCACTTAATGCGGAAGTTTTGGCTATAAGGTTATGACTTTTGGATTGAATAATGCACCTTTTGTGTTCTTGTGCATCATGGTACAAGCATATCGGGACTTCATCCATAAGTTTCTTCAAGTTTACCTAGATGACTAGACTGTGTATGAATTGGTGAAAGATCGTTGTGACAATTTAACGCTGATGTTTGAGAGATGTTGGAAATTGAGGATATTCGTCAACATTAAGAAATGTGTCTTTGCTACTCCATTTGGAACCCCTGTTAAGACACATTATATGAAAATAAGGCTTACTAGTAGATCCCACCAAATTTATAGTTAATATGGGATTAGGGAGCCTACTAGTCAAAGTGAAAAGTGTAGATTTCTTGGGCATATGGGGTATTACAGAAAATTCATCAAGGGGTATGTCAAGACTACCATTCCCTTGGATGAATTGCTAAAACACAAGAGTTCCTTTCATTTGGGAGAGGCGCAGAAGAAGGCATTTGACACTTTGGATGATAGGCTTGTCACGATGCTCATACTATGTTTTCCTTCTCAGATAATCCCTTCCATGTGTATGTTGATGCCTCAAGGATAACTATGGGAGAAATACAAGCACAACCTGGTGAGGGAATTGTTGATCATCCCTAGTGTTTTACAAGTAGGAATTTGACACTACTGAGCACGAAGCATTGTCTATGATCTACATGCTGCATAATTTCAGGAAGTATCTATTGGAAAAACCATTTATATTCTACAGAGACCATATGGCATTGAAGTACTTAGTCAACAAGCCCGTTCTACAAGGGTGCATATGTAATTGGGTCTCGTTATTTCAATATTTTGAGTTCACAATGGTTGTGAAACTAGGAAAAATAAATTCATGACCTGACCACTTATCAAGAATCAAATAAGGGAGTAAACACAAAGCATTGAGGATACCATGTTGGATTACCAACTATTTAGGTTACAAGCGTGCGTGCATCCTTAGACTTGGAAGATATCAAAATTTTCTTAAAAGAAGGTGTGGCACTAGAAGGGATGAAGGCTCTGGAGAGAAAGTAGTTAGCAATACATGCTACACCCTACATATTAATTAGTGGATACCGTATAAGTTAGGTTGTGATGAGGTTCTCGTGCCGATGTGTCTTAGAGCATGAGCGCATGGAAATTTTTTTACCAATTATGGAGGAAGTGCATGGTGGGATTCGGCAGGAGGACACTATACAGAAATGATACCATGTGAAAGATTCTATTAGTAGGGCTTTATTGGGAGACCATCTACTAGGATTATATTAAGTTTTGCAAGGCTTGTGACCATTGCCAGAGTGCCTTGGAAAAATTGGAAAGAGAGATGAAACAACCTTGTGACCAATAGCCAAGCACTCGAAGTTTGAGGTTGGGAAGATGGTGTTATTATATGCTTGCAAGTATCTGCATCATCTTGGGAAGTTGAAAGTCCATTGGTTGGGACCCTACATCATCTCGTACATTATGGATTCAAGCATTTTCTAGTTACAAGAGTTGGATGGGATGAGATTATGAGGTCATTTCAATGGGATTAAATTGAAGCCCTACTATAAATAAGTCTTCTTAGTGTTGGAATAAGGTAGTGTTGCCAATTAGTCAATAATTTCCCTTTATGTCTTTTATTTTCTTGTGTTTCCCTTTCTCATTACTTGTTCCTTTCTTTTTGTTTCATTTTGCGCCTTGTGCACTGGTAACCACATTATTTTTCCAAGGTTGTGTATGTGTAGAGGACCACACATCTGTTTTAGTGTGGGGTGGAGTAATGTAAAGTATATGCTTGAAATACAAGTTAAGAGGCCCGATATAAGGAAGCACATAAGAAAGTGCATGAGGAAACTGTGGATAATGAATTATGGTGTCAAGAAGGTTGTAATAGATACCGCGTACAAAGGATGAAGATTGCAGGAACAACATGAGGTAGGTGAGGGAAAAATCAGGTAAAGGACAGAAGAAGTTCCTTCGGTACTATAGACACACACGTAAGATTCTTCAATCGGATTGGATTTTTACATGCCAGAAGGTTGTAAAGGAATTTTCCCATAGGATGTGGCACGTGGGTAAGGGTGCTTAAAGTTGGCTTAGTGGAAAAATCTGCATTTAATGTTAAAGTACGTTGGTAGGTGGCATAGAATTTATTGTTAGAGGGAAGCAAAAACTATAAATACAAGGTCGAGAAAGTCATTTTTTTAATCTTGGTATTATGAAGTTGAAGAACTCTTACAAAATAGGGCATACAGAGAGAAATTTGTGAAAAGGAAGAAGAATCAAAGAAATCTGATTGTGTGACTAGAGTGAGTCTGTAAAATAGAAGAAGTAGTACATGGGCATTAGGAAAGGTTATTTATGGTGTGCCATTTTGTGGAATATTGTCCTAGTAAGGGTTTGGTAGCTAGTGCATAAAGATAGAAGGGTTTATTCCAAGAGTTGAGCTTTGGAGTTGATTTTGGAGTGTAGCAGAGTAGAAGAGTAGAGTAATTTTGTAGTTTAATCCCGAAAAAAGCATGGCACCTAATAAAGAAACCGCCTCACCAAAGAAAACAAAGGGAAAGGCGAAATGAAAGAAAACCATTGTCATCGCAAGCACCAACAAATAATGGTATGCAAAGATGCAATACCCAAATGGAGTATTTCTAGGAAAGGAATGGGTGTCACATCTAAGGAAAATGACTGTGAGTGATTATAACCATCGCACGAGCACAAATGACAAATAAATGGCACTAAAGTTGGTTCTCCTAGATAATAAAAAGACACCAAATGGGATTCTCATATACAATGACGAAGTGAAGGTTAAATTGGAGAAGGAAGGATTATTATAACTGTATGAGTTTCATAACTTTGGCAAGCCTAAGTGCCTTTATCAATGGTTGATGTCACGCATGCATGAGGATCACTTTTAATTTTTGGGGCACAAGATGCACATAACACCATAACTGATATCAAATTTCACAGGCCTCATTTGTGAAGGAGATAACATAGATGATGATCTAAGCAACAAGGAGGCTATCAAGGAATCTGTAGCAACATATGACTACATAAAGTGGTTGGGATAATTTTTCATCGCTGAGATTTCAAACCCTGTTATGACGATGGCCTTGCACTTGGTGACCAAGCTCAACGATCGTGAATGATGGACACAAGTGAACAAGGCATGGCTAAATGTATGCCAAAAGATATCAAAGGGAACCATCTATAACTTGTCCACTTTCATTGTGGATGAGATCATAAGCAACGCATAGGAGGGAGAGAAGATATTATTCGGTAACGTCCTCCTCACCATTATCTTTTTATAGATTAGCGTGTCGAGATGGGACGGAAAAAAATTGTTTGGGAGTATCCAAATGAGGATCCCTTGCCCACAAAGAGATTTTAAAAATACACTTGTGAAACCATGACGACCACTCATAAGGCACACCTGGAGAAGTGGTATAAATGAATGTGTGATGCATTCGGGGTAGAGTGGATGATCCTAGAGTAGTTTCCTGTGCTCGTGGATGGAGAAGAAAAAATTTGCAGTGTATCAACATTTTTGCATTGGGAATTTTACTTTGACAAATAGGACTAAGGGTCCATGGTGCAATATTCCCTTCTCCTTCACCTCAAAATACTTTCAAGCATGGGTCAAAAGGTTCAAAGAAGTTGAAATACTAAGGTTCAACATTAGTGAATTATACCAAGACAACCGTGAGCTTATCCAAAAGCTTATGTATCCTAAAAATGCATGTATGTGGATAAGTATGTGTCCCATAAGTTTCAAATGATGAAACCAATAACATTGCCAATAGCTGGAAGGGATACATCAAGGATACACCTTCGAATAAGGCCAAGGTTTGAAAAAGGAACCTACCTAGTGAATGATGTCTCCATTCCAGAAGACCCCATAGGAAGAAAGAAGGCCACGCCAAAGAAGAGAGAAAGAGAAGAGGGGTAGGAGAAGAAAGCACCAAGTGTGCATACCGCACAATCGGTGGGCCTCGCTTGAAGCATTTTCCAAACCTAGCACTTGCGTGCATATAAATAAGTCCCCTATTAAGGAAAAAACCCTAGAAGAAGAGGTGCGAGAGAAGGAAAAACACCTCTTCCATGAGGAACCACCAAGGAGACATCACCTATCAAAGAGAAAGAGAAGGAAGAATCTCTGACTGTAATCCTAAGTAAGGAAGAGATAAAAGGTGATAGATGAGGTAGAATCAGAAGAAACAGAGAGTTTAGATTCCTACATCGGTGACAAGGATGATGATGATGAGCTTGAAGGAGGTGTAGACCATCCGGTATATGATAAACATGATTCTAAAGAAGAAGGAGATGAGGATAAGAATGAGAAGGAAGAAGATGAGGCTCAAGGCAGGGGGTGAGTGAAGAAGTAAGAACCAAGAACCAAAAACCCCAAGCATCACCAAGGAGGAAGTAGAGAAAGCCACAGAGAGAGAAGTGGCTGGCATCATGAAGAATTTAGTAGTTCAAGAGTTGGAAAGTAGTGCGAGATGAGATTATAAAAGAGATAAAATAAGAAAGCGTTGCAAAGGAGTATGGCAACATGGGTGGAGATCCCAAATTGGAAGTGAGCTTCCCAAAATTTGTGCGAGATAGGTGGGAAAGGCATTATAGTAGCACAAGGGAAGGGAATGAGATACATTGATAATCCTAGTAAGGTGCTACACATGCATTTCCATAGCACCGTACCTACGAGAAAAAAATCCTAGCAATGTCATCATTTGATGAACAAGGTGTGTAACCATAGACAAGAAAGATGTTATCTAGGAATTTGAGTCCGAGGTGGATGAACTAGAGTTTGAAGTGAGTTAGAGAGCACTAATGAAGGTGATAGAATCCAAATGGATAAATCTATTGGTAAACAATCAACAACTATCAGATGAACATATATGTAATGCACTTAACAAGGTTTCAGTCAAAATTGAGGCCGGACTATTAGAGATAAATGATAGAGTGAAATTCTTGGAGGAGGAATTAGAGTAGAAAAAAAAAGCAGCTTGTGGAAAAGAGAAAATACCTAAAGCAAGAGGAGTTGATCAATGCTCAACTGAGGTGTGAATTGAAGGAATAAAAAGCTAAGGTGCATGAAGTCTCTAAGAATGTGGAGATGATTACAAATTTAATTGTCTTGAAGCACCCCAATTTAACACCGCCTAACCAAAATTATGAGTCATCCTTGCAATGTCTGGAGGATCTGACTTGCATTCTCACAATAGAGAGGCGACCACTTGCTTTAGAATCTACATAAGAGGCACATGCATGCCAAGAAAAATAAAAAAAGATGAAGGTTATCATGATTGTGGCTCGATACACTAAACTCCTTGTAGAGGTAAAGTCCGCCACGCAAGTCGTTTGAAGCTTCATATGAAAACTACACTAACTAGGATAGAGTGACAGAATCTTGGTTGCCACCCATGAAACAAAAATCGAGGAGTTCTAAGAGAAAAACAAGGGGAAATGAGTAGAGATAGATATGAACCTATCTCGAGGTGGAGAAGAAATCAGAAGCATTCGAGACCTTGCGAGGCTTGATCAAAGGCTAGTTGAAGGAACTATACCCCCAAATCACTTACAAGATGGATGCCCTTGAAGACTTTGGAAAGCATTTGGAGAGTATTGTTGACACCATGAGTGCAAAAGGATAGGAGCTAAGTTTTGAGGAAGTAATCACCCTATTGGGTAGCCTCATCAAGTAATCCTAGAGTGAGGTCAACACTTGGGAGAAGTTAGAAACATTACTAGAAAAGGATTTCCTCTCCTCCTCCAACAATAAACAAGTTCCCCATTCTTTCTCCCAATTATTCATCCCTTTATTCTTTCCTTCCAACCATTGTAAGAGCCCATCATTCTTTATTCTTTGAAGAAGTGTTTCCAAGGATGGAGAATGGGAATAATGTGCAGTGATGTTGGGCCCCAAAATACTTGCTAAGGTTGAGAAGGTGCATGGGCATGTAAAACCTAGTTAAAGAAGGGCACACGGGGTTGAAGGCATGCAGGGAAGGGTTCTAGCAGGGTTTTGCAGAACACATGGCAGCGCAAGGCAAGGAATGTTTTGTACTTAGCCATATTCAATATCCCAAGAAGCACATGAGAAAAGTGTGACCCTTGTGGATAAGGTGCCAACCTTGCAACTTTAGAATCAAAAAGGGAATATTCCATACATGCGAGGAAGGTTCTAGGAGAACATCATTTCACAGAGTAGAGAGCTTGAATCAAAGGAGGAATTCTCTTTTTGAGGACCACTTAGACACT
The DNA here is from genome assembly GCA_018340775.1 of Taxus wallichiana var. yunnanensis. NCBI lineage: Eukaryota > Viridiplantae > Streptophyta > Pinopsida > Cupressales > Taxaceae > Taxus > Taxus wallichiana. Next base: position 77,998,270 of record CM031243.1, read on the forward strand.
TGACATCCAATCTATTACCTCGAAGGCATGGTGATGAAGTCATGAAAGCTATTTATTGAGGCGTACGGGTATCAAGAAAAGGATATAGAAGTGAGAACCAAAGACTGTTAAGAGGTATACAAATATACATGGATTCACTCTAAGATAGTAGTATGCTAGAAAAGAGGAAAATCTCTATAAAAGCACGATGGAGGATTCTATGGGTTGGGATTAGGAAAATATAGGAGTGATGGGACATATAGAGGGATGTGTCTACATTCATATTTGTAATGTGATGAACATAGTGTAGTTAAAGTGCATGAATTGGCTCAGTATTGTGATATGAGGGTCCGTAATGGTTTCATGTAATGTAATGATGTTATTAAACATGTTAATATGAATATAATGCTCTATTCTAAATCATATATGTGTTCATAAGTATAAACCTTATGCATTTCCCTTATGTATGAACCATTTCTACACATTGTGTGTTATTTCTCTTTTCTGGATGCAATGAGGTGACAACTTGTTCTAGGTTCTTAGAATGTTGTATGGTTATTTTCTATTCTTCTGCATTTGATTATCTGTCATAAGATGATGCATTCTCACAATACTCACATAAAGGAGAGACTCGGTGCCTACGCATGCCTCGGGTGAGCACCCAACACCCGTTGGGTGATAGGCCAATGCGCATGGGATTAGACTATTGGTCTAAGGGTATAAAAATGACTACACTAGTGACCACTAAGATCCAAATATTATAGTAGAGACTAGTATTTATGATGGGTGTTTTAGTTAACTAAAATTAATATTGAATCCTCCTTTCTTCTTTCTCCAAGTGTAGATGTGTTTTCTATTTTTGAGTATTTTTCATGTGGTTTGAAATGACCTGAGGATTGTGAGGTTATTAGGAGGATTATGTAGATGTAAATCACTTAGATTGCTCGTACATGACCATGCCTTAAATGTGTGTACCGATTCCAATAACCCCAAATCATTTTTTTCATTGAATGTTGGCAACAAATTTACCTATACAATACTTACCCCTTCACTTAAATATATTGTATCATAATTAGGATTCAAAAATTTTGGTGTTTATTATGCATCACGAATATGTCGTGGTCTTCTTTCAATGTGCTTATTAAGATGGAAATTACTATTTTTAGGAACCTAACATAGCAATACTACCTATTATAGTTGAAAAAGTGTCCATTTTTCATTGAAAGAAATGCAATTAAGCAACCAATTGCCAACTATTACCTAGAACAAAACAATCTTGATTCAAGTTAATATATATACCCACACCAATCTTAAGTCACATAAGAGTTCAATCCTAGAACTAAGAAAAACTTTTAACATCCTTGATGATAGTTACACTTTTGTTCGAGTAGTAACAAATTTAAAAAATAGGTTACAAATTTCACTTAAATCCTCAAACTAGTGTTATTCTCGACTTCACAAAATTAATGCAATGATCAATTACTATACCTTTTTTGTTATAACAGGTCAATCCTCCAACTAGGTGGAAGTTCATCACAAGATTAATACTGGACATAACTTTATGCTTTTATGTGAACATGACCTCGGGATCATGTAAGCAAATCATTTAAAGAGAACACAAACCCAATAAGCATATTATTCTTTTGTTGAAACCTAGAGATTGATAAGATCAAAATATTATGTTGTGTCATAAGCTACTAATGACGCTAAGTTAAAAACTTGATATACTAGTGGAAACTAAACTCAATATGTCTTTATTTAATTTGTTAAACAAAGTAGTGAGTCATTCGATTGAAATATTATATTATTTAAATACCTAGTGGCCGCTAAGCTCAAACTATGTTGAATTAATTTGTTAAATCCCCGGTGGCCACTAAGATCCAAATATTATGTTGTGTCATAATCTAGAGGACACAAAGTTCAAAATATCATTTAGTAAATTGATATACTAATGGAAACTAAACTATGTCTTTCTTTATCTTGTTAAATGGTAGTGACTCTTTAGCTAGATATATTATATTGATCAAATACCTAACACCACTAATATCAAAGTATGTTAATTAATTTTTTAAATCACGGTGACCACTAAGATCCAAATAATATCTTACTTTCTTTGTTGAAACCTAGAGACCACTAGTATCCAAACATTATGTTGTGTCATAAGACAATAGATGTTAAGTTCAAAATAACATTCAAAGTAACTTGTTAAATCACAATGAACACTAAGCTTTAAATAATATATTATACACAACCTAGTAGAATGGATTTTTCCATGTGGCCACATACAAGATAAACTCAAGATTATTCCTTTATATATTATATATATATATATATATATATATATATATATATATATATATATATATATATATATATATATATATATATATAACTATATAAACTCAAGATTCTTCCTTTATAATATATGTGCTAGAAATTGCACGTGTATAGTGCAATGTGAATGCTAAATGGTATAAGTTATTTGATTTATAGGGATTTGATAAATGTAGGAGGGGATATATGTTTGGGACTCCAATGTGTTCTTTGACATGAATGTAAACACTAATTGCTAAGATTACCGGGAAGTGGTTTCTACTAGTTCTACCAATTGGGTTTAAATATTGAGATCCAAATATTTATCACATTCTGATATTTTCCTTCACTCCTCCCATCCTCGTGGTGCAACCATATGGAACTCAGTGGTTAGTTATCTGCCTCTCTCGCGTGCTAGCACAAAATGGGAGCTAGGTAATAGTAACCAAATTGAATTATGGTCTGATTGGTGGATTGGAGATAAACCTCTATGTCAAGAACCTTCCTGGGATATAATCAAAATACCCTCATCATTCACCATGGAAATAAATTTGATGGTTACTCACTTAGCTCCAACTCTATCCCTTCTTGGCATATTTCTGACTGGAAGGGTATTAGTGAAATGTAGATTGAACACTTGAAATGTTTGAGAGACTTTATCTCTTCTCAATACATCCCTTTCTCCTTACTTGTAGATGATTGTATCTCGCCTCTCTCACCTTCTAAAGAATTCATGATTAAATCAGCTTATGATTCTTAATTGCGTGTTAGCTCTGGCCCTCCTGATAGAGCATCTAGCTCAAGGAGGTTATCCTTAAAACAGGTTTTTGTTTGCTCTCTTTTAGAAATGCCTTCTTATCTGGTGAAAATCTTAAAAGAAGGGGATTCTCACTACCTTCTTGTTGTGTTCTATGTTTCAAGGCTCTGGAGCCCTCCTCTCATCCGCTATATTGTTCTTTTTCTCATTCTATATGGAGTTGGCTTTTGAAACACTTTGGCATAGTTTGGATCTTCCCATAATCTCTTCAAGTTACTTTCCAACAATGGTGTTCTCATTTCTCACACCCGATCCTCTCACTTTATTGCAAGCTTATGCTCCCCCATGTCCTCTAGGGTATCTAGAAGGAAAGAAATAGGATAATATTCAAAGAAAACAACATGGAGCCCACACAAGTAGCCAAGAGCATATCTCTTCTCTTCCAAGACAATATCAACAGCTGCGTCTAGAAGAAATATCAGCAAAAAATTCAATTTTGTGGCAACACATTTTTTTGTCAGTAACTTTCTATTCAACTTAGAGAAAAACCATTGGTTACAATACATACTAGGGTCTTATGGTATCCTCCCCCTCCTAGTTGGATCAAGATAAACAATGATGATGCCTCTAAGGGAAATATCGATAAATCTATTAGAGGTGTTATTCTTCGCAATAACATGGGTGCCCCTCTTATTACAACTGTAGCTATTTTCAATGAGGGTACCTATCATAGTGCGAATGCAATGGCTATTCTTAAAGGCCTTGAACTAAATCTTTAAATAGGGAGTGAATGTATTATTGTGGAGAGTGATTTACTCAACATAATTAAGATCCTTAACTCGGAAGATCCGGGGAAATGGATGATCAAGAATATAATAGTTGACATATGTATTCTTCAAAACCACTTTTAGGAAGTTATGTATTAGCACGTATACAAAGAAGGGAATAAAGTGGTTGACCACCTTGAAAATAAGGGAGTCCTTCTACAAACTCAATAAAATTGGATTGTGAATATCCCAAATGATCTCTTATAGATTCTGCATAATTATTTCTTTTCTATCAATTAACTTGTGTTTTTGGTTATTAGATCTAGTGTTGGCAAGTTCAACAGTGAGATGGCATTTAATATCGGGGGCGGTCATCATAATTTCCCCATTATGATGACACAACATTTAAAAAGAATTCGGATGTACAAAAATTCAATACCACTCAAGTAGATCTTATAGTAAGATGTGCCTTTTCTAATCATCATCATTTCAAGTACAGGTGTACTCATGAAGCTATAGCCTTGCAAAAAGAAAAGGTGGTATTTTAATTCAATGCTCCCCATAATTTTTCTGCATGTATGAATTAGTTGAGCATCATGGGTGCGAAACTCAAGCGTATCGAACCGGTTTCTTGCACCGAGTATAAGGATGATGAAGAAGTTTGGGATGTTCTAAAGGAAAATGGTATAATCACTTTCCGAAAAGGAGTTCGAGCTACTTTGCAATTGTTTCATACGTGGTCTTAGCAACTTGGTTGAGAGGAAAAGTATAGATTGGCAACACTTACTTCAAAATCTCGACCAACACCATTGCCTCGGTTACTAGTTTGTCGACATCAAGGGTTGTCTACTTCAAATGCTCATTGAATGTGGAGATGCAAGATTTCATTCGTCAGGAGAACATATGAAAAAGTACCTATCCAGGCTATGTGAGAGATTCTCTTCGGCCTCCCTGGAACAGAGTGGCCGAGGTTATAATGTGATATTTTACTATAGATGGCCACTACAAATTAGTCTACGGTCCTCATTTCTTCATCCTCTCTCATCTCCGAAGGGGTAAGAAAATCAACATGTCTACCTTCTTGTTTCAATCCTTAGAACATTCCATAAATTTAGCTAGGGAAGGTGAAGGCCCTATTCTCGCATCAATGCCTTTTGTATCTCTTTTCAAGTATGTCGCTTCCCCTACTGAGCTCATCCTCTTTCCTCCCTAAATGGGTAGAAATCATCACACCCCCACCACCTCCCCGCTTCTCACCCCTTTTCTAGTAATAAACATCATCTATGAGTCATCTTAGATTCTGATTCGAGATGTTACCATTATTGGTTCCTCTTTTGAAGAAGTTGGTTCCCTATGGGTACCATCTCTCCTCCCCACTCCTCTAGTCAACCCTGTCTTTAATCCCCTATTGGTGATACCCCTCGGTTCTTTCTATTGAAAATTCCCCAGTCATCATCTTGGATCAAATCCTCTTCAAATCTCTGCTAGGGTTAGCCGAGTTGTATCTTGACTCTCTCAAAAATGTTCTTATAGCTATGGATGTTGAGAAGTTGGATGAGGATAGGGATGTACAATTGGATAATGTGGATGTTTAAATGTTGGAAATTGACACAATTCAGCATGATAATGCGGATACTGATAAACAAAAAGGAAAGGACACTAAGGTTGGGGAAAATGATGGAGCAAACAAAGAAATTGATGCGAAGAAAACCCACCAGGTGAGGCTATTCAAATTGACACCCGATCACCTCCATTCTCGCTAAGCTTCAGAGGGCATTGACTATCTTGAATGATTGGGAAATATATACTGAAAATATGCGAGCTGCCATCAACAAGGATAACATCGAATTGCTCACCTTGGCCTGAGTAGTTGGGTAAAAAAAGTGGCTCATCAAAGACAAGAATATTGTGAACGAGATGAAAAATATCTTATGATATATTTTCTATGTTTTTTGTTATACTCTGTTTTGTTTTCTCTCTCTGTTTGTTTTGGAATCTCTAAGGGTATCTCCAATGTAATTTTCAATGCTTTTTTCACAATATTCGATTTTTATAAAGGTTATGGGACCTTACAAAACCCTCCTTTTACCCCAATTCCAAAACTCATGTATTTTATGTGTTATACATGTATACATATATATTTCTCTAATTCTCATGTGAATTTGGCAAAATTATTTTACATTTATGATAATTAAAGAAACTTTGACTAGCAACCGAGAAGTTATACAACAAGTTTTTAGATACGACATGATATACCTGTCATATCCTAGCGACCACTAAGCTATTCTTAAAGGTAAATATATCATTTTCATAACGAACCTATGTTGTAACTCTAAATTTTTAATCTTTACATATATAATAGAGAAAAATGATAAAGCAATCACTAGGCCCAAAAGATAGTGTCTCACCTATATAAACAACTGATCTGTTAGGGTCGCTAAGGTAAACGAAAGTTTTTTCCAAATAAGAATTATAGCCTAGAAGGCACTAGGGTATAAAAAAATTTTTCATGTAGAGTATATTCATACAAGAGAAATCATATTGAAAAGCTATAAATGATAAAAATAAATAAATCTTGAGTTTATATAATGGATACCTAAATATACGTGTAGAATCATAAACTTAATTTGAAATAAATTTTGGGTTTATTAAATTCATTATTGAAACAAAGAATCATATCATGGTAGGCACAAAGCTATGTGAATTTTTGGCATGGATTAGCGGGCTCAAAAGGAATTATATATTAAATATTAAATATATAATGATTAAAAATATATATTTAATAATATTTATGGGTATATATAATATGTTTAACTTCCATTGCAAAGAACATAAATTTTTGATGACATTCTATTTGGCTATTTCTAAATGGAAACACGTATATAATTGAAAATAATTATCATACAATTGAATTCTTAATATGGTTTTATAGTTTTAAAGTAATTTGTTAACCTCATATATTTTCCTAAAATGTCTAAGTGGAAATAATGTAAAAAATGGAATAAGAACTAATTAGCAACATTTCCTAGCACCATTTTAATAAAAAACATTAAAATATTTTGGTTCTCCCAGCCAAAATATATATTTTTAAAAAGTGACTATACCATAGGCCACCATTATCTTAAAAAACAATCACAGGAAAGAGAACAAAAAATTCAAAACAAAATTACCCACAAAGAGATATAGAATGAAATAAATGGAAAAGCGTTAAAAAAGATTAATAATACAGCAGAAAAGGGATTAAATTTTCTTTCATTAACACACTAAATTTTTTTTTTCATGAAGAACAAGGCAGTTTGGCATGAATATCAAAAGAAACTAAAAAACATTGCTTGAATGTGAAGAAAGATTCAGTAGGACAAAGTAGGTTTGGTGTGCATCATGATTGGACTGTCATGTAAAACATGTGGGAACCAATTGACTAAATAGCAACTAATAGAGCCCACAATAAAAAAGGTACACCTTTATTACAAATACTATATTTAGTAATATCTTAGGTTATTTTTTGTTTTATGATGTCTATGAAACCTCCACCGCTACCTCAATCAAACTATCGTGTGATTTTATTGAAACCTCTCGTTGTTGTTTGCTTCCTTCATGTGCATCCTTTTAGTGAATCCTTTGTGTGCCTTGTCTACAAATTGGATTATAATTTATTGCAAAAAATAACTTGGATTCCAACTCTCAAACCCTATATTCTACAACCCGCACGTATTATTTTCATTTGAAGACATGCTTTTCTGCTTGACCAAAAAAATTAGAAACCCTAATCAACATTTCTCTGAGGTATTTAATAATTTTTTGTCACATTCCATGAATTAAATTTTAAAAACAGAAAAAGAGCGGGATACGAAAAATTTGAAATTTTCACTTTCTCCCTTTTAAATAAAAAGGTCAGTTTATTGAAATTTCAAATATTTGAAAATGCGGGGAATTTGAATTTCAAAATATTAATTTTTCCATGGTTTAAAATTAAAACTAAACATTAATTAAAAACAACGCAATTTGCCATTTTCTATAGCCTATAATAATATAAACATAATACAAAATATATTATACATCATATATTAAAACAAGCATAGTAAATATAAATATTATAAGAAAACAAAAGAAATAAATCCTAAACATAGTTTTAAAGTTTAATAGAATAATATACATAAATTTAATTTTTAATTTTTTTCAAAATTGATATCAATATTGTTAGATATAGTGTGCGCTAATTTAAATTAATTCTTCAATTAAAATGTGCCAAGTGGTGAGTTCAAACAAGGTATTTGGGCTACAATATCGTTGACTCATATTTCAAATCAACTTATATATAGGAAATCAATTAGCGGTGGCTAAGCTCCAATTGCTATGATTTGTTTTATCTTATTCATTATATAATTTTTACAAGAAAATTGTTAAGCCTAGGGGCTGCTATGCCATTTATTTCAATAAGGAGTTTAGCGGTTCTTAAGAATTTTCTTTGATAAGAAACAATGTGAAATATGTGTTCATAACAATATATCTTATGAGAACTACATAATAAGGCTAACAATCCAAAGCTGTTATATGATACAAGTATAATCAATGAAAAACACTAGTGTTACAAAACTACATATAGTGTTTATAATGACAAGAGGTAAAGGTAGGATCCTAGTGGCTGCTAAGCTATACCATGGTTTGTTATTTTATGGCTATTTTCAAATTAAGAAATTTTTGAGCCTAGGGTCTGATATGCCATTTTATCAATAAGTAAAGGATCTTAGTGGTCACTAAGCATTTTTATTTGGTAGGAATTTATGTGAAATATGTGTTCATAACAATATTTCTTGTGGGAAATACATAATAAGGCTAGTGATCCAAAGTTAATTTATGATACAAGTATAATCATTGAAAAATACTAGTGTTCAAAAACTATACAGATAGTGTTTATAATGAAAAGAGGTACATGTAGGATCCTAGTGGTCACTAAGCTATACCATGAGTTGTTATTTTATGCCTATTTTTAAAAAAATTAGCCTAGGGTATGATATGTTGTTTCTTTCAATAAGTAAAGGATCTTATCGGTCACTAAGAATTTTCTTTGATAGGAAATGATGTGTTGAAAACCATGTATCCTATGGGAACTACATAATAAGGCTAGCAATGCAAAACTATACAGATAGTGTTTATAATGAGAATAGGTAAAGGTAGGTGCCTAACAAATGATAAATATATACGAAGATTTGTTATTTTATGGCTATTTTCGAAATAGGAAACTTTTGAGCTTATGGTCTAATATGCAATTTCTGTTAATAAGTAAAGGAGGTTAGTAGTTGCTAGGTATTTTCTTTGATAGGAAATGATGTAAAATATGTGTTGAAAACCATTATCTTATGGGAACTACATAATAATGCAATGATGAAAAACTATACTGAGATAGTTTTTATAATGACAAGAGTTAAAGGTAGGACCACCTAGCGACAACTAAGTTATACCATGATTTGTGATTTTATGGTTATTATCAAAATAAGAAACTATCGAGCCTATGGGAAACACATAGTATGCCTTGATCCCTACCATGGGTATGTAGTGCGGGACTTTTCTCTACCATGAGATAGCCTAGAAAATATGGTACAATTAAAATCAATGGATAACACTAACGTTCCAAAATTGTACACATAGTGTTTAATTAAGAAACAATTGATCCTAGCAAAGTCATTATGTCATTCCATTCAATACATATAGAAGGTTAACGGTCCATAAGAATTTTCTCGAGCATACTAACATATGTGAATTATATGTTACAAACAATAAGTCTTGTGAGTACTACATAAGTCATGATCCCTCATGAGGGTTTTTATTAAAACACTTGGGTCTACCAGGGAAGGCCCAACCAATATGTTACAATTATAATAAATGAAAAAAAAGTAGTGATCATGTACATATAATGTTTATAATAACTAGCAGTAATGGTAGGAGCCTAGCAACTGCTAAACTAGACCATGATCTTTTATTTTATCACTATTTTTAAATTATGAAACTATTTATCCTAGCATCCGCTATGTCATTACTTTCGATAACTAATTAATCTTAGAGTTTCCTAATAATTTTCTCCCATAAGATCTGATGTGAATTATATGTTACAAACAATATATAGTATGGGAACTACATAAGGATTGATCCCTCTAGAGGGTATGTAGTGAAACTATTATCTCCACTAGGTACATTCCATCCAACATGATACAACTATAATCAAAGGAGAATACCGCGATTAAAACTTGTAGATATAATGTTTATAATGACAGTAATTGTAGGAGCCTAGTGGTTGCTTAGCTAGGTCACGATTTATTATTTTATTGCTATTTTAAAAATAAGAAACTATTGAACCTAGTGTCTATTCAGGTCACATTACTTTCGATAAGTAAGGAATCTAAGAGTTCGTAAACAATTTCTCCTATATAAAACATTGTGAATTATATGTTACAAATAATATATTTTATGGAAACTACATATGTCCGATCCGTCTCAAGGGTTTGTAGTGTATCACATGGCTCCATCATTGATATTCCATCAAATATGATACAATTATAATCAATGAAAAAAAAGTGAGCCAAAATTGTGCGAGACAATTATTAAAATGATAAGATGTAATGGTAGGACCCTAGTGGACACTAAGCTAGGTCATGATTTTTTATTTTATCGCTATTTTTAAACTCATAGTGATTTTTATCCTCAATCGATACAATGTATCGATTTGTAAATATTTGTAGCCTAAGAAGATTGACACTTTAGATGTGTTAACATAAGTTTGAAAAAAATTGGAATAAATTTCTTAAATTAGTATTGTAAATATAACTTATAGTTAGAGTAAGAGATAATGGAGAATTATTTTAGTGGTACTCAATAAACAATGTTAATAATCAAATATTTTCTCAAATAAGTTTAACCCACCATGACCTTATAGAGAACATTGTTTCCATGAAAATGGCTATAGAACGAGGGCCATACTTACATTTAGGAAAAGTGTAATCTTTCCCATTTGTATTTGATATCTTGTTGTGGAATTTCCCACCAAAGGTTACACTTTAAATATCATACGAGAATAGTTACAAACATTTAAGCATCACGACTACGGTAAGATGTCCGATATACATATATTTCACATTGTCGTATATAACAAAAAATATTGAGCTACCACTAACTTCGTTAATGTGATTTTATGCTCAAATAATCTCCTCACAATACCAAACATTAGATATTTTGACCGTTATGATTTAGATATCTTCCTTAGTCTTGTTACAGGCATTTAGTCCTCATGACTACAATATGACCGATATACACATAATTTACATCGTCTTCTAAAACAAAAAATCCCGAGCTACCACAAAATTTGTTAATGTGATTTTTTTATCAAAAAATCATTAGATATTAATGTCCTCTATGGTTTTCCATTCAATAGGTATAAATTCCAAAAAAATGTTTTAATTTGTTCTTTTATATGTCGAATAGAAGTCCATCTACCACTAAAGTGTATATTTTTTAATGTTCTTATCATGCCATCCATGGAATTTTATAGCGTGTCCAACTCATAGATAATCCATTTAAAAGGTGAAAATGGTTTCTTATCTTTCAATGTATCATAATTTACTATTAGAATTTTATAAAAATTCTCTTATTATTGATTTGGTCAACAAAATTTGAATTATTGTAGCTTAGGTTGAATGATATGTAAGATGTCCTGTCAAATCCTAGCGATTGTTAACCATTAAGTAAATTACTCTCTAATGAAACATAGTAAATAACTCTAGAGGTTAGTGACTATAGTCACAAAATCATGTAATTTAGATGTTATTTAGTCTCGGTCTCATACTACTATCCATATGGTTTTTGAGTGAAGAAAGTACTAATCAACCCATGTCCTTTGGCCATTTTACTTTTCTTGTTATCATCATTTCCTACATCCCGCATCTACTCACCCAGTAATTATTACAATTTCATGTTGTTTATCTTTGTATGGGGTGCCCAGGTACCCTAGTCCCATTTAGGGTGCCTTGAGATTTTTACACTTTCCCACACTTTGTTTGGGAACTTTCTAGTTGTTTGAGATTTCTATCTTTTTAGTGGTCAGCCTTTTCAAGGTTAATTACAAAATTATAACAAGAGAACCATATAAATATAAAATTATGAGACCATAATGAGGTACCAAAAACTAAACACTACTATCATCACCAAAGGTTGCATCCATCTAGCTACATCACAAGTCACAAGGATGGTTCATTTACATCATACTACATAGGAGGGAATTTTATTCTATTACATCCACTATTTTATTACATTTCTACACATAGTTATTGCTCACTACTTTCACAAAGTACGACTAGCACATGAGCACCTAGGGCATGATTGTAAACACACACATAAAATTATATCGGGTTCGAGATGTAGTGCAACACTCAGTTGGTAAGTCCACCATTGTGGTCGTTGAGAACAGTCTGACCCCTTCATATGAATCTCTATTTTTAAATGGGTTTGATACTTGTCTTAGGGTTTGTAGGTCTCTCCTTCATCACCGATTTGTAGCGATATACAACCAAGTGCAGAAACACTAGTGTGATAAGAAGTGAACATAGGAAATCACTTAGCGACACCTCAGAGGAGGTTTGCAGATATTTTTCATAGACCAAGGCACCCATATATTAGACTAGGGAACCCACATGCACACATGTACCTCTCTAGGCATCCCATTCTAGCCTACTATTCTAGATTTTTTTTTCTAGAGTTTCTCTATGTTTGTTCTCGAATTCTATTCATCCGGTTTATTCTACGACATAGTCCCAAGGAATCATCAAACCCGATAATATATTTCTAACTCTCCTTACACATTAGGGTATCATATTTTCATAGCTTAGATTTCTTAGGTCATTTTATTTATGTAATTATCTACTACTTATGATGTTATTTATATTAGATTAACTATAGAATTAGAATAAATTTAATATTTTAGTTAATCATTTTGGTGAACACGACGTTTTACACTACCTTTCACTTAGGGCTATTTTTCTCTTCTCTATTTAAATGGATCAATCATCATATCCTTCTTTCGTACCCACTAAATTTTCGGTATAACCACTACTACTTGGATTTCATGAAAGTGCGTACTCAACATCCTCCTCACTTTGTTATGTCTAGAGTTGACCCATATATCAATGTAGTAACTACTCATCATACTCATCCTAATCCTCATCCTGGATCCACCCACTTCTACTCCTCCACCCATCACTTTGGCGATCCCTCCTACGACTTCTAAGGGTATGACATTATTGAACAACTTAAAAATATGCTCGCTAAGATTTCTCTTTACGACTTATTACATATTACACATGACTATCACCAAACACTAGAAGTAACCCTATGTTCCATTCACATAGAAAGTGACAACTCGGAAGTGTAGTCATTTTTATACCCTTATATTAATGTAAGTAAAATCCCATGCACATCGGCATATCACCCGGCGGGCATTGGGAACTCACTTGAGGAATGCGCAGTGTCGAGCCTCTCCTTTATGTGAGTCTTGTGAAAATGAATTATCTTATGATAGATATTCAAATGAAAAATAAAGAAATAATGAAAGCGTTAATTTCGAGAACCTATGATAAGTTATCACCTCAATGCATCCGTAGAAGAGAAATAACAAACAACATATGGAAATGGTTCATACCCAAGAAAAATACACTATAGTTATGCTCGTGAACACATATATGATTTAGAATAGAGCCTTAAATATTCATATTAATGAGTTCAATAACCACATTACATTACTTGAGGTCATAATGCACCCATATAACAATGCGAGAGGAAGGTCATGCATAAGAACTACACTATGCCCTTCACATCACGAAGATGAATACAAACTCATCCCTTTAAATATGCCATTACTCCTAATTTTCACTTATCCCAACCTATAGAATACTCCATTATATTTTTGTAGAGCTTCGCCCTATTCCACCACATTTTCTATCTTAGGATGATTCCATGATATATCTATCTCTAGTTTCTCTTTTCAACTATCCTAGCACCTCTCTATATAGCTTTTCTTCCTTCATTGCCATGCCTTCTGAGGTAATAGATTGGCTGCCAAGTGTCCAAGTGGTCCTCCAATGGAGCATGCCTCCTTTGATCTAAGCTCTCCACTCTGTGTAATGATGTTATTCTGGAACCTTCCATCACATGTATGGAATATTCCATTTTTGATCCTATAGCTGCTAGGCTAGCACCTTATCCATTCTACATGCTAAACAGTCAATATTTTCTTATGTGTTGTCTAGAACTATGAATATGGATAAGTACCAAAATCATTTTCCTTGCACTCATGCCATGTGTTCTACAAAACCCTACTATAACCCTACCCTGTGCACCTTCAATCCACACACCCTTCTTCAAATAGGTCCTGCGTGCCTATTCACCTTCTCATACTTAGCCAATATTCTAGGGCACAACATTACCCCACACTACACCTGTTTTCTATCCTCAGAAAAACTCTTCAATAAAGTAAAGAATGGCAGGCTATTACAATGGGTGGAAAGAAAGAATAAAGGAATGAAGAATTGGGAGAAAGAATGAAATAATGGGGGACTTGTTGATTATTGGAGGAGGAGAGGGAAATCCTTCCCTATTTCTACCTCTAACTTCTCCCAAGCATCGACCTTGTTCTAAGCTTGCTGACAGAGGTCACCCACTAGGGTGCTCACCTCCTCAAAATTCATCTCCTCCCCTTTGGTGCTCATGGTCTCAACAATACTTTCCAAATGCTTTCACAATTCCTTAACCACATCTATCCTACGAGTGATCTGGGGGTATACTTCCTTTAGCAAAATTTGAATGAGTCTCACAGGGTCTCGATTTCTTCTGAATTCTTCTCCACCTCAGCTAGGATCTTATCTCTTTCTGCTCTATTCCCATTATTTTTCTTTTGGAAATCCTTAAGTTCCATTTCATGGGTGGCAACCAAGATTCTTGCCACTCTATCCCTATCAACGCAGTTGTCATAAGAACCTTCAGTGACTTTCATGGTGGCCTTTACCTTTACAAGGATTTTATTGTATCAAACCACAATCTCAACAACCTTCATCTTTTCCTCTTTCTCTTGGTGCACCTACACCTCTTCTATAGAATATAAAGCAAGTGGTCACCACTCCATCATGAGAATGTGAGTCAGATCCTCCAGACATTGCAAGGCTGATTCATACTTATGATCGGGTGGCGCTAAGTCCAGGTACTTTAGGAAAATGGCATCCATAATCATCTCCACCTTCTTGGAGACTTCCGCACCTTTGCTTTTTCTTCTTTCATCTCACACCTAACCTAAGCACTAATCAGCTCCTCTGGCTTTAGGTCATTGTTTTTTTCCATGAGATCCTTCTTTTTCTTCTCCAATTCCTCCTCCAAGAATCTCACTCTATCATTTATCCCAAACATTAGAGCCTCAACTTAGAATGAAACCTTGTTGAGCGCGTTATAGACTTGTTCATCTTATAGTTGATGAGCGTTCACTAAGGGATTTACTTATTTTGTTTCGGAACCTTCATTAGCACTCTCTAGCTTACTTGAACTCAGGTTCATATACGTGAGACTCAAATGCCCAAGATAGAATTTTCTCGATTCGGTGATATGCACCTTTTTCATCAAATGATGAAATAGCCAGGAGTTTCTCTATTGGTACGGTGCTTTGGAAGTGCATGCGTAGCACCTTGATAGGACCATTAATATATCCCATCCCCTACTCTTGTGCCACTAATATGCCTTTCCCACCTATTCATGTAGCTTTTGGGAAGCTTACTTCCAATTTGGGATCCCCATCCATGATTCCATACTCCTTCCCAATAATTTCTTCTTCCATTTCTTTCAAAAACAATTCTTCACTCCACTCCATCTCCTATTCCACTAACTCCATGATGCCTTCCACTTCTCTCTCTTCAGATTTCTCCACTTTCTCCTTGGTGAGGCTTGGGGTTCCTTGGTTTTTGGTGCTCATATCTTTTCTCACCCCCTTGCCTTGATCCTCAACTTCTTCCTCATCATTCTTCTCCTCATCCTTTTCTTAATCTCCCTCCTCGAATCATGTATATCATACACTGGATGGTCTTCACCTCCTTTAGGCTTGTCATCTTCCTTTTCACCAATCTAGGCATCTAAAATTTTTTGTTTCCTCTCCGAGTCTACCTCTTATGTCACCTTCTGATTCTTCCTTACTGGAGATTCTAGTACAAGAGATTCTTCCTTTTCTTTTTCTTTACTAGGTGACATCTTCCTTGGTGACTCCTCATGTGTGAGGGGATCTTCCTACTCTGGCACTTCTTCTTCTTGGGTCTTTTCCTTGATAAGGGACTTCTTCCTATGTGCGTAAGTGCTAGGCTTAGTGCTTGCTTTCGGTGCACCCAAAAATTGTGCTATCTACACACTGGGTGCCTTCTTCTCTCACCCCTCTTCTCTTTCTCTCTTCTTTGGTGTGTCCTTCTTTATCCCTATATGGTATTCTGGAATGGAGACATCACTCTCTAGATAGGAACCTTTCCCAAAATTAGGCCTTATGTGCAGATACACCCTTGTTACGGTCCTTCTGATGATTGGAAGTGTCATAGGATTCATCATTTGCACTTCATGGGAGATGCACTTCTCCATGTATGTGCACTTTTTAGGGTACACAAGATTTTGATGCAGCTTACGGTGGTCTTGGTCCACCTCACTAAGGTTGAACCTTAGTATTTTGGCTTCTTTAAACCGAGTTGACTCCATCTTGGAAGTATTGTGTGGTGAAGGAGAAGGGTAGCTTACACCATGGACCCTTAGTCCAATTTGTCAAAGTGAACCTTACAATGCGAAGTCTTTGGTAAAATAAAAACTCTACCTCTCCATCCATGAGTTTAAGAAACTAACTGTGATCCTCCATTCTACCTTGAATGCATCATGCATTCATTTGTACCACTTTTCTAGGTGCGCCTTGTGAGCAAGCTGTCATGGTTTCACAAGTGTACTTTTAAAATATTTTTGTGGGTGAGGGATACTCTTCTAGATACTCCCAAATGAATTTCTCTAGCCCATCGATCACTCCAATCTCCAAGAGGATTATGGTGAGGAGGATGTTGTTAAATAATATCTTCTCTCCTTCCTATGCACTGCTTATGATCTCATATGTGATGAAAGTGGACAAGTTATAGATGGTTCCATTTGATATCTTCCAGCATAAATTTAGCCATGCCTTGTTAACTTGCTTCCATCATTCTTCAACATTAAGCTTGGTCACCAAGTATGCGGCCATCCTCATAACTAGGTTTGGGATCTCTGCGATGTCGAGTATCGTGAACTCTTATTTTAGTCATACAATGCTACTCTTTTGTCTCCTTGATATCCTCCTTGTCACTCAAATCATCATCTATACTTTCTCCTTCAAAAATAAGGCCTATGAACTTAGATATCAACTAAAATGTTATGCACATCTTGCAACCTGTAAAATATAAGTGACCCTCATGTACACACGACATCAACAACTGATAAAGGCACTTGCACTTGCCAAAATAAGGAAACTCATAAAGCTGCAATAACCATGCATTCTCCAATTTGACTTTCACGTCACCTTTGTTGTATATAGGTATCCCATCTCGTGTTCTTTTATTAGTTGAACAACCAACTATAACGCCATTTCATTCTTATTTATGCTTGTGTAATGGTTATAATCACTCATGGCCATTTGTCTTAAGTGTGATACCCACTCCTTTCCTAGTAATACTCCATCTGGGTATTGCATTTCTGCGTACCATTCCTCATTGGAGCTTACGATGGCTAGAGGTTTGTTTTCCTTTTCCCTTGCCCTTTTGTTTCTTTGGTGAAATGGTCACCTTCTTAGGTGTCATGCTTTCTATCAAGATAAACTAAGAACTCCTTACTCTACTCGATACTCTACTTAACTCCAAACTCAACTCCAAATCTCAACTCCTGGAAGAAATCCTTCTATCTTTATGCCCTAGCTTCCAAACCCTAACTAGGAAAACCTTCCACAAGATGGTAAACTAAAAACTAACTTTTCTCACACCCATGTACTCCTTCCTCTTGGTTTGCAGATCCACTCTATTCACACACTTATATTTCTAGGATTATTCTTCACACAAATATCTCTGGATGCCCTAGTTCACAAGATCGCTTCAAATTTGTAATGGAAAGGTAAAATAATGACTTTCCCAACCTCATATTTATAGTTTTTTCTTTCCTCCAGCAATAAATGCTATACCACCTACTAACGTACTTTAACATTAAATTTGGATTTTTCCACTAGGCCGACTTTAAGTTCTCTTACCCATGTGACCAATCCCTGCATGAGAAAACTTCTACAACCTTCTAGCATGCAATAATCCAACCTGACCGAAGACTCTTACACATGCGTCTAAAGCGCTAAAGGCACTTCTTCTCGTCATTAACCTAATTTTTTCCTTCGACTATCTCATTTTGTTCACATGCTCTTCATACTTTGTATGTGGTCTTTGTTACAACCTTCTTGACACCATAATTCATTATCCACCATTTCTCGATGCACTTTTGTAAACTTACATGCTTCCTTCTATTGGGACATTCAACTTGTATTATAGGCCTATACTTTTCTTTGCATTACTCCACCTCACACTAAAATAGATACGGAGTTTTCTCGCATACACAACCTTGGAAAAATAATGTGGTTACTAGTGCACAAGGCACAAAATGAAACAAAGAAAGGAACAAGCAACAAGAAAGGGAAACACAAGAAAAGAAAATCATAAAGGGAAATTCTAAGCTAACTAGAAATACTACCTTATTTACAAACACTAAGAAGACTTATTTATAGTAGGGCTTCAACCTACTCCCATT
Organism: Taxus wallichiana var. yunnanensis; assembly: GCA_018340775.1. Lineage (NCBI taxonomy): Eukaryota > Viridiplantae > Streptophyta > Pinopsida > Cupressales > Taxaceae > Taxus > Taxus wallichiana. The sequence continues at coordinate 78,016,945 of CM031243.1, forward strand.
GAAATGACTTGGTAATCTCATCTCATCCAGTGCTTGTAACTGGCAAGCACTGAATCAAGAATGTACGAGATGATGTAGGGTCCCAACCAATGGAATTTCAACTTCCCAGGATGGCATGATACTTGGAATCATACAACAACACCATCTTCCCAACCTCAAACTATTTTTTCTTGATATGACGATCATGTCATACCTTTTGTCTTAATTTTTATGTCTTTTGACTCCATCTAGAATGTGATCTCCTTTCATCTAACTGCATCAACTTATCAATCCCCTCTTACAAAACTTTCTCATCATCTAACCCTCTTTCACATGTTATATGCAATGATGGCATCATGGATTCAACTTGAAAAAAAGCCTCCATGCCAAACACCAATTGAAATGGTGTGGCCTTGTTCAATCTCTTATAGGTTGCCATGTTTGCCCATAGAATATATGATACTTTATCATCCCAATATTGTCTTCCAACTTCAAAAATCTTAGTCAATGTGTGACTTAGTATTTTTAAATACCTCAGCAGCTCCTTTCACTTTAGGGTGATAAGGGGTAGTCTTGTGATGGGCCACCATAAATTCTGCTAACAAAATCCTGATTGTTTCATTGAGGAAATATGTACCTCTATCACTTGTTAAGCTTAAAGGAAAACCATACCTACTAATTATGTTCTCCCATAAAAATCTAGTAGTTATTACTTGTGATGCAATCCTTCATAAGCATTGCATCTCGATCATCGTGTCAAGTAATCAGTGTAAGTAATGATATACCATGAACTAGTCCTTCATGCGATTGGTGAAATTGACCCTATAAATTCAATTTCCCATTTTTCAAATGGTTCAGTGTTGGCTATTGGTCATAAGGGCATTTCATCCCTCTTCCCGTTTTCCAAGGCACTGGTAATGGTCATAGGCCTTACAAAACTCAATACAATCCTTGTAGATGGTTTCCCACCAAATCCCTTCTAATAAAATCTTTTACATGGTAGCATTTCCTGCATAGTGTCCTCCTGTAATCCTACCATGTGTTTCCTCCATAATTTCCATGTGCTATTGTTTCAATATGCATCATTACTGAGAACCTCGTCATGACCTAACTTATACAGCTCTCCACTAATAAACATGTAGGGTGAGGCAAGTATTACTAATTATTTTCTCTCCAGAGCCTTCATCCCTTCCGACACCATACTTGTTTTTAAGAACAATGTGAAATCTTCCAAGTTTGAGGGTGCATGCCGTAACCTAAATAGTTGCATTTATTGCATGGTATCCTCAATTCTTTTCATTTCCTCCCATGAGTTAATCCTTAATAAGTGGTCAGGTCCTGAATTGCTATTTCCTAGTTTTATAACCGTTTTGAACTCAAACTCTTAGAATAATAGGACCTAATGACATATGCTCCCTTACAGAATGGGATTTTTGAATAATTATTTCAACATCCCGTGGTTCGTGTAGAATATAAAGGTGTTTCCAATAGGTACTTCGTAAACTTGTGTAGTGCATAGATCATGACGGTGCCTCATGCTCAATAGTTGTGTAATTTTATTCGATGGTGTCAACTTTATACTTGGAAAAACACAAGGGATGACCAATAATTCCCTCACCGATTTGTTCTAGTACTACTCCCATAGCTATCCCCGAGGCATCAACATGGACATGGAAAGGATTATCCCAAGAAGGAAAATGTAGTATGGGCACCGTGATAAGCCTATCCTTGAAAGTGTCAAATTCTCTTTGTTTCACCTCTCCCCAATGAGCGACACTCTTCTGTTTTAAAAATTCTTCCAAGGGTGTGGAAATGTTTGCATAACCCTTGATTAATTTCCTATAGTATCCCATATGCCCAAGGAGTCTACACACTTTGTGCTTTGATTAATAGGATCCCATAATCCCACAATAAGCGTAACTTTGGCGGGATCCACTAGTAAGCCTTATTTGCATATAATATGCCCTAACATGGTTCCAAATGGAGTAGAAAAGATACATTTCTTAATGTTGAGAGATATCCTTAATTTCCCAAATCTCTCAAACATCGGTCTCAAATTGTCACAATGGTCTTTCACCAACCCATACATAGTACAATCATCTAGGTAAACTTTCAAGAAATTTATGGATGAAGTCCTAAAATGCTTGTACCATGATGTGTGAGAACATAGTAGGTACATTATTCAATCCAAAAGCATAACTATGTAGGAAAAAAACTCCCATTTAGTGGAAAAAATTTCTTTCTCTAGTCTTCCTTTGCAATCGACTTAGTGATACCTTGAGAACCCATCCGTGATAGAGGAGACTTTTCGCCCGACTACTCCCTCAAAAATTCTTGATAAAGGGGATTGAAAAAGGATCGATGACACATACACCATTAAGGTCCCTATAGTCCAAACAGATCCTTATCCTTCCATCCTTCTTGATACTGATGACCATTGGGATTATCCATTCTAATTCTTCCACTGCATCGATAATACCAGATGCTATCGTCTTGTCTATTTCTTCCTTTACTAGTACACATAGATTTAGATTCATCTAATAATGATTCATCCAAATTGGTCACGCAACTTCCTTTAACTTGATCTTCATCTCCCATAAGGAATGGTGGATGCCTTTGAGTTCATGATACCCGCGATGGAACAAATCCGAAACTCATGCAACGAGATCAATGACCTTTGAAACTTCTTTTTTAACCAATAGTCCCCAATGATAGCTTCCTTAGGCTCCATGTCTATCCCAATATTGACCTTATTTTTTTTTCAAGGGCTCTTGGTAGGCACATTCTCACTCATCATTACTATCTATGACTTCGCACGTACCTTCAAAATGGTTAACATCAAAAGTTTCCATCTCTTCTCCATCTACTACATAGACCATTTTTCCTTTTTCTTTTTCCATGCACGCACATTAAATTTTTACTTCCTCTGAATCTTCTTAATTAAGGTGTGTCTCTAAATAAGTCTCACCTAGAAATTTCAATAGCCTATCTTCTCCCATAGCACTATCTCCCATCGTAAGGCATTTGAGTACTTGCAACGGCTTATCCAACGATGTCTTTGTACTCATTTATTCGAAATATTGAATGAGATCAGTCACCAACTCTTGTCAATTACCTATTTTATGATGCATCTCCGAATGAATATACCATGAATGCACACAACCTTGTAAGGTGGAATACGACTTATGCACCCATAAAAAAGTGGTAATGTTTTTTTCTTCCCATCTAGGCCTTCGACACACTCTTGGATATGAAATGAGGTGGTATCTTTATCATGGTAATATCGTATGATAGTGGGCACGTTTCTCCAAGAGAACCTTATAGAAAATTTGATTCTTATCTCACACCATTCTAGGAGGATCTCCCGATGTGTAACCCACCGGCGTCTTTGTAGTTCCAAACAAATTATAACTAAGCATTCCCTTCTCTTGTCCTCATTCTTCCTTTGAGCCTCCATTTTTCGTAAGAAAATTTTAGGGTATCCTCCTCCGCAGTAACTTGGCAACTTCTTCCCTCCCGGGAACTTGGTGAGCATGCTTTTGTTACACTTGTTACAGATCCTCTCATTTATTACCCAATCAACTCATAATTTACATGTGCCCAATTATCACATGCCATGCTACTAGTATCACTCAAGGACTGAGCATATTCAAACTAGATGACTCCCTCCGTGGGATGAATTATCTCAGGATCTCTGATGGAGTGCACATATATTTTATCGAGGAATTCCTCTCCTAAGGGCTCTATATAGAGCACCGATTTCCCATCTGTTAAAGGGATAATCACCCTTTCTCCCTTGTTCTCAAATATTATATACCCCTTGTTAAACCACATGTTAGAATTGTTCTTATAACACCAAGGGTTCCCAAGAAACATTGGAAAGTTTTACGCCTCGACGAGTGTCAAGACTTCAAAGTCTCTAGTGAACTTGGCCCTTGAATGGCGGTAAATACATCCTTTAAGACATTCAAAGATGTTTGTAATGTGGGCCTTCCCATTTGATGTTAGGCATCTAAGGTAAGAAAATTGACCTCTGCTCTTGATTCAATGAGGATATTACTTAGAAGCCATCCATCAGCAACTGCATTCAATGTAATTTCCTTATCATAATCAAGGTTGTGAGGAGGAAGGTTTGCATGCAAAACCTTCCTTTTGAGCTCTATTCCAAAGTACATGGTACCTTCTCCCTCAGCCATTATCCTAGATAGGGAATAATATTCACTTTCCTTAACATCCTACATACTTCCTTGACCTCATCCACATCATCCTTTGGAGCTTCATTATTATTCCTTTACTCCAACTACTTTGATTTCTCTTTTACACATTGGAACTCCCCTTGTAAACTCCGAATCACATCCATAGTCTCTTGATACACCTAGTTTTGATGAGTAGGATCTGGATACTTCCCATGTACCACTTCTCTTAAAATCAATGTCCTTTTTCTTGGCATCTCTTTAGCGCACACGACCTCTTCTCGCATCATCACCAAAGACAGTTCCAGTCCGACTCACTCGCCACTCTTGACATCCACTATGAATTGGCCTTCTTGATGTTTACTATCTCAGCACCTTTGTCCTTCTCGGTGTTACTTGTTCATATTCTCATAGAGCTCTAGACACTCTTTGTACTTATGTTTCTTCCCACACCATTAACATATTTATAGATCGGGACACTCACATTTTTAATGCTCGTAGATCCATATTTATAATAGGTTCCTCACGTGAAATTTGCTTCATCCTCCACCATGGTTATTGCGACCACAAAATCCTCTACAAAAACTTCTTCCATGTGTTCCTCCATCTGTGTGTCCTTTGTAGGGATAATCATCATCCTTGAAACTTCCTTTAAAACTAGTATGGCACACACCAAGATCAATAACATCATGAATCTAATCAATCATTCGTAATCCTTGGTATCATGGGTCGTAGAGGTATAGATCTTACAATAGAAAAATATTTTTTGTATATTGTGCGCTATAGTAGAGGGCACCTACTTGCATCATGATCCCCATGGAAAATTTCATAATCTACCGCTATGGTGCGTACCAACTTCCGAGGGCAATAGGGACAATTTTAGTGGTGAATATTCATAATATGACAAATATTACATTTTTGAAAAAATTGAAAATTATAGTTTAATTATTTTTAGGTGGTAAAATTATTTGAAAATTTTAGTGGTGAATAGTCAGTGACTGTTTTCCTAAAAATTATAGTTTAATTATTTTTAGGTGTCGACTTCGCCTACCCTTGAAACTATCCCATATATAATCCTTGATTATTTGTGAGGTAGAACACTACTAGCTCACTCATACCACACAGGGCATATGTATTATCAAGTAAAATAAATGCACAACAAAAATTTTGTTGACATGCGATAGGGAGAGTTTGTTGACGCATGATAGGAGTATGGAGGAAACATATACACGACAGAGAGTTTGTTGACATGTGACATGAGATTTTTTGTCATGTGACCGGAGGGTAGAGGCCGTAGATGCATGATAGGATATTTTATATCATGCATCAATAAGGTTGTTTTCACGGGATAAAAACCTCTGTCATGTGTCAACAAGGTTGTTGCGTGCGACAAAAACTTGTTGATGTGTGATAACAAACTTGTTGACGCGCATCGGCGAGGATGCAATTTTGTTTTCACATGTTAACAACCTTGTTGATGTGCGACATGAGGTATTTTTTCATGTAAAAATAACCTTGTTGATGCATGATAAAAAATCTCCTATCGCACGTCTCTGCACCTTCTATCACACCACCGAAAATCAGTGAAAACTTTTCATACAACCCCCAAAAAGATCACCTTCCCATGGCGGTTCCGGGGATATTCGCCGCTTTTTCCACCTCGATTTCCAAGAGTTCTCTTAAAATGAACCTTGGAGGGAAAATATCCTTTGTATACCCCTCAACTTCACAGTTTATACACCAAATCTCACTACGAACCTCGTGTGTTGAGTTTGTAGACATCTTCACCAACCGCTTGGCCATTATAGCAATTTGAGCCTCTAGAAAGGGGATAACACTAGTATCAACACTCCTAACATGACCTCAATGCATAGTGAAGCTTCCAATGCCTTCCGCGAGTCTCGTTAAAGTATTGTGTGACATAGCCCTCTTAAATGGTGTTATCAATCCTCCAAAAAATCATTGAGCATGTTGAGAAGGATGAATTCCATAGGATAGTTTAGACAAGAGAGTCTTGAACTACACATCATACTCTCACACACTCTCTATCATTCCTTAGTGGATCTCTTTCAGAATGTTAATGCTCTTCTATTCAAATTCCAGGATATGGAACTATGCACGAGGAAGACATTTTTTTAATAAAGTGTAGTCTACCACCATCTAATGGGGGTCATATTTCTGATACCAACTATGTGCGTGCCCTTGTAACATCATTGAAAACTAACTTTCCTTTCACTCCAGGGTATTGATCCCTTTCACGTGCTATAGTAATTCACACTTGTGCACATGCTCTATGGCATCTTCAATAACCCTATAGTCTTGTAAGTACAAAGACATCTCAAATAATACTTGTGTAGGTGGTTGAGGCCTTTGTCCTCTTGATCTAGAGCCTTGGTTTCCTTTGGTGTTTCCTCCTCAACCAGATCCACTAGATCCACTAGGTCATGTTCCTCTTGATCCTCCAGATCTGCTAGGTCCACCAAGTCCTCTAGCCCTTATACCACCAATTCCACCTCTTGCAGCCAAAAAATGGCCTAAAATGGTCGTGCCTAGTGTTCCCAATGTTCCACTAAACTTTGTGTCAATGCTTTGTGATACTATCCCACTTCTAGTTCTATGTCCCTTTCCACTCCTAGAATTGATAACCAAATCTTACGTACTTACACCTTGTCCAAAAATTCCTCCAAATACCTGGATGGTTTATGTAGCCATGGATGTTTCAAATGAGAAATTATATCTCCTAGGCACAGATCGGTTACTCCCATTAATACCAACTAGGTTAACAATAATTATCCCTTGATCTAGAAAACCAAGTACCAAGGGTTGGTCACCAGGTGTGTTTAGACACATGCCAATGGCTCTCCTTTCTCCATGTGACAAACTCTTATCATAATTTGAAGGGTCTTCTCTCCCATGCTTACCAAGATGGGGTAGCATAAACTGCTCAGGTTCCACGTCCTCTAAGTGAACCTCAACTCCTTCCCGTAACATCTACCTCCATAGATCCATCACACTTGAAACCTCACATTTTCAAGTCATCTCCCTTTCATGAGCTTCATTATACTTGAGTCATCTCTCCTCCCTTTCCTTCTAAGTTGTAATGCGTGCCATCTTCCTCCACCCTAGCTTCCTCTCCTAGTACATAGAGAATTTTAGCCCGCTATGGGAAATGCCTCTAAACTTAAGGTAATGATCAAGATATTCATATCCAAAGGAATAACATGATAAAATGATCCTCTCGGATCCCTCATAAACTCAAACTCAACAACTTCTAGGAAATAATACATAGAAATGGCGTATTCTATAGTATAACTAGTCAGCACTCCTTTGCACCAGTGATCAACAACAAGCATCCAAGTCATATCTACATCTTCTAGCATCTGATAATCATCTTGGGTCTATATGCATTATCTATAGTACCAAATCAATCTGGAGGCATATGATGAAAGCAATTCATATAGTTCTACAAGAAAAGAACATAATAATGTCTCATGCATAACTCATAGTATAGGTTCTCTTCTACCCATCTCCACACATCAAACTCAAGTCTAATTCTGAATCTTTGAGAAAATTCATCCTCCTTGCTCTTGAACCATGGTTTAAAAATTTCAAAGGTCGAGCGTTCGTCATCATGCATCACAGGGACCAAGATGTATGTCATTTCTCACAACAACTTAGAAAATATTTCCGACAATGCAACCCAGATGTATTCATTTTTATACCCTTAGATTAACAGTAAAATACCATGTGTGTCATTCTATCACCTAGTGGACACTCATCCGAGGCATGTGTGGGAGCCAAGACTCTCCTTTATGTGAGTCTTGTGAAAATGCATCATCTTATGATAGATATTTAAATGCAAAATAAAAAAGAAAATAAGAGTTCATCCCGAGAACCTATGATGAGTTATTACCTCGATGCATATATAAAAGATAAATAACAAACAACATATGGAAAGGGTTCATACCCAATGGAAATACACTATGGTTATGCTTGTGAACACATATATGATTTAGAACAAAGACTTATATTCATATTAATGAGTTCAATAACCAAATTACATTCCTTGAGGTCATAACAGACCCGTATAAAAATGTAGAGCAAGGTCATCCATCGAACTACACTATATCCTTCACATTACAAGGATGAATACAGACCCATCCTTCTAAATATGCCATCACTCCTCATTTTCACTAATATCAACCCATATAATCCTCCATTATATTTCTATAGAGATTCACCCCTATTCCATCACCTCTACTCTCTTAGGATGATTCCATGTATCTATCTATCTCTAGTCTCTCTTTTGAGCTTATCCACACACCCTCTGAGATAGATTTTCTGCATTCACCACCATGCCTTTTGACGTGAGATCAGCCGCCAAGTGTCCAAGTGGTCCTCCAATGCATCATGCCTCCTTTGATTCGGGATCTCCACTGTGTAATGATTTTATTTTGGAACCTTCCATCACATGCATGGAATATTACCTTTTGATCCTATAGTTGCTAGGCTAGCACCTTATTTGTTCCGCATGCTAGATGGTTCACGTTTTTATCATGTGTTATCTAGAGCTCTAACTATGGATAATTACTAAAACCATTTTTCCTTGTGCGCACGTTGTTTGTTCTACATAACCCTTTTAGAGCCTTGTCTGCGCGCCTTCAACCCACGCACCCTTCTTCAAATAGGTCTCGCGCACCCATGCACTTTCTTGTACTTAGCCAATATTCTCGGGGCCCAACAAGAAGTATTCTTTACATACCTCATATAGTCTCTTCGCAAATGAGGATGTGTCACCTTTCACTAAAAGAAATATTTGTGCACCTTTGCATATTACTGTTTTTGTTACCACCACTTGTATTAAATGAGTTCTTATTGATAATGGATCAGCCATCAAATTATGTGTTTATTCCCTTTTAAAGAAAGTAGGTATTAGTGACAATCTCATTTCTAAGAATTCTATTTTCATTCAAGGCTATGACTCTACCACTTGTACATGTTTAGGGACTATTTAATTACACATCCGGGTTAGGCCTAAAAATATTATTGCTGAATTTTATGTTATATATGTCTCATTTCAATTCAATATCTTGCTAGGTAGATCTTGTATTAAAAAAATGCAAGCAATTCTATCTACTATTCATCAATGTGTCAATTTTTACATGATGTTTATGAACATATTATAGATGTAGATCCATAGTCATTCAAATACTATCGCATAAACTATATTACTGATATGCCCATCCCACCTTCATAATGTATTCCTTATGGTATCCTTGACACATGAAATTGGTTAGTCTAGTGCTTTAGAACCTTCTTCTACCGATACAAATACTGTTGGAACATAATTTTTAATTTTTTTGGCCAACCCTAAATGTATATGGGTCCATCACTAATATATAGGTTAATATTTAATAATATGAAATATTTCTATTTCTATTATTAAATATGCTAACCTAGGTATATACTTTAGGTTAAATATTTAATATCATGAAATGATTATATTTCTAATATTAAATATTATAAACCTAGGTGTATGTGTCAACCGTTTAGGTTGAAAAGGTGGGTCGGGAGACATACCCGATCACCTTATATAAAAAGGACTTTAGGTCCTCATTTGATATATTTGAGAAATATATCAAAGGTGTGTAAATCAAGTGATTTGGTTTTAACCTTGGTAAATAGGGTTTTAAAGGAGGAGGTGATCTTACTGGATCTAAAAAAAATTCTTTGAAGTAAAACATTATTTTCAAAGTGGTTTTTACCCTATTGGGGTTTTCCACTATAAATAATGTGTGTGTTATTTATTTCCTATAAGTATTTTTGTATTTACTTATGTTATGTTATAATGTTTATTTAAATATTTATTGTAATATTATATAATATGTAAATTGATTAAATCCGTATGTATTAGAATCCTTAAATACTAACATGGTATCAGAACGAGGTAAATTAAATAAATTAAGATCAAATGTTGTGTATTTTATTTATTTAATTTGTACGGTTTTTTTTCAACCAACCCGAAGGATATTTAAAATAATCTGGCCCCTTCTTTCCATTGTGCAACCTAAAAGTTTTTCTTTGTGAAGAATTAAGGTGAATTCACAAGTGAAAAATTTAGAAATTTCTTACCTTCCGTGAAAACTTGTGTATGGTAAGGGTAAAATATTTGAATTATTTTTTTCTATAGTTTTAATATGTATAGGTTAAAAATATATTCAAAATAAAAACACAAAGTTAAATACAAGAAAAAGGAGACAAACTCCATAGAAATAGGATTTTCAATTTATTTCATTGATAGGGTGAAAGTAATTCTCCCCTCTATAAATATCCAAGTTAACTTGTATTTTTTTCATGTGGAATCATGCCCCTTGGTAAAATTCATTTACTATTTTAACCTTATTGTGTTTTCAAAAGTAATCTATGTGTGTCCTTTGGACTCCTTTAATAAGATTCGATTTGAAAAACTATAGTTTATAGTTAATCTATAACTATTTTATTATTTTTAAATAAAATATATATAATATAGAATAAGGTTTATATAATAATTTATATAAACATCATATTAAAATTGATATATTTTTGAAAAAATATATATCTTAAAAGTCTTAAACCATATTAAAATTACATAGGATTGAGAGAAGAGTCAACGGACCATATTCTAAGCCTAAGTTTAAATCATATTTAAATTTAACTTATAAATCTAGGCATATATAGTTTAAAAAAGAAAAAAATAAACCTAATTTTGAATCATATTATATATATATGGTTAGTTTAAACCACTTAAAATATGAATTTTATTAGATTTGGTTTATATATGTTTTTAAAAAAAAATTAGTACTTATTTTTTTTGGGAAGGGGGCCCGTGTTTATTGCTTGACCATGAAGGAATTACTTTTTAAATCTTAATACTTATTAAATAAAACCAAACACGTGTCCTTAACCATTTATATTATGTGTGTAAGGGGCAGCCCCATTCATTTATATCTTATAGTTTATAAAAACTATATAAATAAACCTATTTAAAGGTATTCTTTTATATAAGAGTGGGAGTGAAGAATAAAATGAGATAATAGCTCGGTATAAATGTGGAATTATCAAGTATAAATGGATATTTTTATTTAAAAACTGGTTTATTGGTGGCCCACTTGAAGTGTGGTATATATATTTATTAAAATATTGGTAGTTATAGTAACATAAAAATTTTAAAGTTTTCACTTACAGAATTATACAAAATATTTTGCAATCTTTCCATAGTTTTAAATGTGTGCAGGGTAAAATTAAAAGTAAATGAAGGGAGGAGACTAGGTTCATGAAAATAGGTATTTCAATTTATTTCATTGGTTGAGTGAAATACTTGTCCCTCTATAAAATATGCAGTTAATCTATACTCTCATAAATCTACTTGCACTTGGTAAAATTCTTTTAACCTGGTCTATGTCTTTTAAACCCCTTTAATAAGGGTTATGTGTTTTTATATAAAAAAATATACTATAGTTTAGAATTTTTATGAACTATATGTTATTTTTCATTTACATTCTATAAACTATATACCTTTTTTTTTTAAAAAGTGTATATATTTATACATTATAGATTATAATAGGCTATTATAATGTGTTCAAATATAACCTCCCTGATATTATACAGGAGAAGAAATTCTCGAATTTTACATTCTGGAAATATACAACAAGTTTTGGCTTCATTAAATTTGACGGTCAAATGACTGTCACAGTAGACCAAACATAAGACAATATGACGGTCATTTAGATGTCAAATTTAAGCTCGTAGGTTCCATAAAAATTTCACTATGTTAAAATTGATAGTCAAATGACCGTCACGTCAGACCAAAAAATAAGCCTTTATGATGGTCATTTAGACGTCAAATTTAAATTGACCGATTTTTGTCTACATTAATTTTTTCAGAAATTTAAATTTGTTATGCATTCTTAGGGGTCTCTTCTTCACTTCTATATGGTTGGAAATATTTTTATATAAATATGAGGTATAATGCAGAGCCCTTTATATTGCGGGTTATTATTTTGATCATGAGAGGTTAATTAGTATGCATTGTAATGACAAAATTAGTTATGATCAAATAGTTTATTTAGATCTATAAAATTTAGATATGATTCTATTAAAAGTGTTGTTTTTATTATCGATAAATATGTATTTAACTCGTGGTACATTGTATATTATAATGGGGTGTGTTTTACAAGTTTAGGAAAATAATGGCGTCCAACTATTTCTATCTTGACAAAACCTAGATCTTGAATGAAACCAACTACAACATTTGGGTCAAAATAGAATTTATGGCAAGGAAACTCTGGACAATTATTTTTAGATTTGAGGTTGCTCCACCAGTCATCAAGAAACTGTAGATAACATGAATACATTCTTGTAACAAATGCAAGAGGCTCTTTCTATGATTTTACGCAATGTGAATGATGAGTACCTTCTACACATTGGTAATATTGAACATCCAAAAGAGGTATGGACATAACTAGAATCAATACATAAAGGATACTTGGTATATCAAGGATAGTAATGAGAATACAATAGATGAAGAAATTCAAAGAAATGGTATGTATATTTTTGATGATTTCTCTTCTGCATCTTGTTTTATATCTCAAAGTTTGAATAATTCAAAACTATGACATGAAAGGTTAGGACATGTTAATTATCGAAGATTATATGAAATTTCTAGATATAGTACACTTTGAATATGTGTTCAAGTTTTTGGTGTAGGAACCATTACTTGGAACAACAAATACAATCAATGAGACTTTGTTTCTTCTACTTAGGAATAGAAGTATAATGGAAGAAGTAAAGAATCCATGTGGCTACAACGATCATTTGTTGGTAGAGATACACATGGAAGCTAAAGGAATTATTTCTCTTTTATGTGGTGGTCAGAGTTGTATTACTCTTGATTAAGAATCCAGTTCAACATCATAGGACGAAGAACATTGAGATACATATACACTTCACCCGTGAAGATGTGTAAAGTGGTGAGATAAATCTCAAGTTCATGTTGATCAAGAGTAGGTTGATGACATCTTCACAAATTCTCGAGTGCTACAAAGTTTTGTCACTTTCATGAAAATCTTGGATTTTCGGTGTTTCCATTGAGGGGGAGTGTACATGAAAATGTCACGTCGAATGGAACTTGGTTTTTGTAAAAAGGATTTTGGGTCTGTATACCTCATCGGCTTATTTTTTTGAAAGAAGTCTAGAAAGATCTTAAAGGAGGCCTTTAGTAAACTCTTTATTGCTTTATTGAGTTTACTGGTAAACATCTAGTACAAACATATTGGTAAGGAGGTCCTTGGTTGTTAAAGGCTCCTATATGCTTGGGTTCAATAACCTTTTATGAGAACCTGTGAGAACATGTAAAACTCATAAATCATACTTAGCCACTGATTATGGGATGATCTTTGGGATTATAAATCCTTTTGTACCAAAAGGTAAATTGAGTATGATGAAGGTGTTATAATTCCTTCAACTGATATGCTAACCTAGAACCTTTATGGTTTAAGGATTGTAAATCATGTAGTGTACCATGGGCGGGTAATCTATTGTCATATGTTATGTCATCCAACTTAACATTAAGGGGGAGTGTTGGAACATAATGATTAAGTGGTCTAGCCAAGCCTTAATATACATGGGTCCATCACTAATATATAGGTTAATATTTAATAATATGAAATATTTACATTTCTATTATTAAATATACTAACCTACGTATATACTTTAGGTTAAATATTTAATATCATGAAATGATTATATTTCTAATATTAAATATTATAAACCTAGGTGTATGTTTCAATTGTTTAGGTTGAAAAGGTGGATCGGGAGACATACCCGATCACCTTATATAAAAAGGACTTTAGGTACTCATTTGATATATATGGGAAATATATTAAAGGTATGAAAATCAAGTGATTTGGTTTTACCCTTGGTAAATAGAGTTTCAAAAGAGGAGGTGATCTTCTTGGATGTAAAATAAGTTCTTTGAAGTAAAAGGTTATTTTACAAGTAGTTTTTACCCTATTGGGGTTTTCCACTATAAATAATGTGTCACTTGTATTATTTATTTCCTATAAGTATTTATTTATTTATTTATTTATTTATTTATGTTGTAATTTTTATTTAAATATTTATCGTAACATTATATAATATGTAAGTTGATTAAATCCATATTTATTAGAATCCTCAAATTCTAACAAATACTCCCACTATTTCTACTCACACTATGGCTATTATATCACCTACAGTATCAACACCTATCAACATTGCTTCTCCACCTATCATGACACCTTCCATTCCTCTCGCTTAGTGTGCCACCTACCAACATAATCAATAATGCCACAAAACATAATGATGATAACACTGATGATTCTAAGGATTCTAATGATGAATTTGATGCAGTAGAGATCACTAACGAAGCATTAGGACAACTTAACTTTACTCCTCTAGATGTTGACAAATCTTATTTCGAGGACACCTTTGTGGCCAATGGCCTAGGTGAATACAAAGTTAAAACCCCTCTTTTAACCAATTCTATGATACTTTACCAAGGATCATCAACACCATTGAGACTATTTCATCTTTAACCATCCAAACTACATCTTCTCCAATCCCTTCCACATGCACACTACTCATCAACAAATCCTATTGGCATAACATCCAGTCAATCGTACTTCTTCAAATACTATTTTCACACATGAGGACTTAGCTAGACTTAGTTTAACACTTAATGACATCTTACCCCCACTTCACTCATCTCATCTTTATCATGGCTATTGTCACATTTCAGCCACATATGGCCTTTGTGTGTTTCATTTGACAATATTTGTTGCACATGCCCCTCATGATTCTCCATTGACTCTTGGGAAATATTGGCTTGACTATATTGGTGGTACCATAGATACTAATCACACTTCACTTACATTTCCTATGTCATTTGGTAATATTTCCATAGCTAATGACTCATCTCCTACTTACTCTTTGAATCTCTCTTGATGGCATGCACATGATTGTCCACTAGTTCCCTTCACTAATGAATAATATTCCATGACTGTCTACACATTATGTTGTCATGGTTCTTTATATGATCCTCCTAACTCTTTCTTATCATGACTCCAATACTTATCTGATAGTATTTGATCCTGGCAATGATGATTTTCTCAAAATTTCACATGACTATATTCACCACCACAAACTTGGGGGCATAACATCCAACACACCCCCCTCTCATGTTAGCATTATCACATATTTCATCTTGGAATTATCACCCATAAATATCCTCACATAGGTACATTCATCTACACTTTCACGTCATTCTTACACGATGACACACTCTTGTGCTTCGGCTCACACTTGACAATTGAGGGCATACTACACATGAACCCCACACAATAGACACTAGATACAACACATTTTGACCCTTCATACATCTTGTGTCATATGTTTTACATATTACATGATACACTCTATGTTTATTCTACATCAGTTCACCATTTACATTTCTATACATCATACATATGTCACACTCCTATCATCTAATAATCTTACATCACCTACTTCTCATTCTACATAATACATAACACTATTACATTGCATATTATACATCGCACATTACCAATCACATGGTCATGTTTAATCATCACACATCCTACATATTAGTATTCACGATGCACTCATTACCCTATGAAACACCATACTTCCTCGGTTCATGTTAGACTATTGAGGGTATGCATCAAAAATGAACCACATCATGCGCACTCATTCATCATTAGATATTCTGGGTGAAATTGTATGATAGAAAAGTGACAAGCGAGCATGGGAATCTACAAGTGACTCTTCCTTGCACCTAACCTCCCGAGGTCATCCCGAGAGAGTCGGTGGGGATGGATTATATGTGGGGTATGGGTAAACTAGTTAGGAAATCTTATATCTTCGACACGCACTAATGGAATCTACGAATCTAAGGAAAAGAAGGCCCTCCTAACTTGAACTAGCATGATAGATCGGTCAGCCCAAGATGACTGTTCAAGGCTCCAATCAATATCAAGCTCTAGCATGATCCGATCTATAGGTTGTGGGATACGAGGAAAATGACCTGGGATTTTTTCATGTATATCTCCAGATAGGATCATAGGATGGATGATGGATATAGTGGACTCTATGGGTGATTCTCCTGTCTAGTCCAGAAATCCTTAGCGTCATTAGCTCCTATATCCAACAAGGATAAATATGTGATTATGATAGGCAGAAGTGGAGTGGATCTAAATACTAATGTGCGTAAGCCAAACATCAACATTGGATTGACTTGTGGACTCATTGGGTTGTGGGATTTGTGGATCACAACCATAGATTTGTGGTTTTGTGGACTAGCTATGGTCATGTGCGAATCAGTCCCTAATCCCTAGTATTGAATAGTCGTATGTGTTTTCATCTTCTATGTTTAGAATTAACAGTTGTGTAATATTTTCAGAGTATCTTACAGGTGTTTTTGTAACCTGAATTATTAAGTTAGAGTCTATATCATTGAGAATATCTCCTGCGTCTGGTTGTGGGACCAAAGGGTCACAACCGAATGTTTTCTCTCTTTCAAGCCCTTCTACAGTCATGTGGATGTTTATCTAAGGTAACCTGTAGTTTGGCTGGTTTGAAATGAATATGTGCGCTTGGTCATCTTCTATGTTTAACCCTCTTAACTGCGAGCTGATCTGTTGTAAGTCTCGTTGTTGTTTGGAAGACTTTTATTATAATATTCTATTCTATATCGGTTATTGCTTTGTGAAAAGATTAGCTTGAGGCACGATAGACTCGAATATGTATTCTTTGGGCTCCCTAGGTCTTGTGATTGTCATGCAAAAGGAAATGATATAAATCTAATTAATGATGAGAATAAATCGACTACGTAATATATATCTATATATGTTTCTAAATCTTACATTTTGATAAGCTACTAAATAGAATTTAAAAGAGCAATTATCTAATATATCTAGAAATTGACAACTAAACTAATTACGAAATTAAAACAAAGTAGCCGATTATAGCTACTTGTCTCGTGTGATTGTGAATTTATTCTAAGTAACTAGATAAGCGATTTAATCTATTTGAAAGACTCTCGATCCTACCTCAGGAGTGAGGAGTGAATCATAGTTTCTTAGAAACTATCAATCCCCACAGCTTCCCTGGCAATATTGAAAGTAAAATTAACTAAAATGAAATGATCGGCTACTCTATTTGATATGCTTTAACTAGAACTTTTAAAAGCTTGAACCTGGATTTTGTAGAACAGTGGTGAATCCAATGGTGTGTGGCCTTATCCCCTTAGTGTGATCTCCTCGTTCCTTTATGCTCACGTGGATCCAGAAAAGCGTATAATTCTAGCATTAATAGAAGTAGATACTAGAACAAAGGAAGCTTAGGATGTAGACTGAATACAATGTGAGTAGGAGAGGGATAGCACAAGAGAATAGAGCTTGGCTTATGAAATTCCTAGTGAGATTTATTCATGAGTCATACAACATAAAACATCAAGAACCTTAAACTATCCTATTCGATGAGTAGAACTTGCAACTTTAATGGCTTTCTACCTGAAAATCAAACTATCCTACCCCAATTGATGGGATGAAATAATAACAGCACTTGCACAAGGAGAATATGTGGCTTTCTAACAGCTAAACAACACTACCATGCATACAACAAATGAAACTATGAATCCTAAACAAAATTGAAAGGCTAAGATATTGAAATGAGAAATTTAGAGGAAAATTTGAGGGTCCATTTGCTTGAGCAGAAGCTAGCTATTTATAGAATCCCATTTACCCAAAGGTGAAAACCAAATTGATCTCTTAAACCATAAACAATGCCAAAACACTATTCCAGGGAACCAGAATCATAAATACAAGCAAAGGTGGTGAAAAAAAGATGGTAAACGTTGAAAATTTACACGAGTCGCATTAAAAGAGCATTCTAGAAAATGCATGAAGGACCACCGCCCGAGGACGGTGGCGGTTACAAGATTGCTTTGCCTTGCAGGTGGTGGTCGCGAGACCACTACCTAGGTAGGCGGTGGTTTCGTATCAAGACCAAAAAGCAAAGAAAAGGAGGGGGAAGGAAAAAGTAAAGCATGCAGGGGCTAAGCGGGGTATGCAGGATGTTAACATATACTTGGAGAGCTTTTCCAGATCTCGAACACCTTGCGAGGAGACCTGTATCATCATTGGGGCACGTGTAACATTGTTCCTACGGTGCCAGTACCCTACAATTTTGGGTACATACATATTGACCCCTCAGAGAAATGTTTTAGCCATGAAGAGGCATAAAATGGTGGGTCCGAGTATGGTGGTCCCAAAAATGGGAAGTTAGAAGTTATACTGTAGTACGTCGTGTGTCGAAATGACACCATCCAAAATTCCCGCCACTGTAAAATGAAAAGAGGATTGAAGTGCGAGATAGAAAAAATAGATCAAAGAATAAATACTAAAATAATATGAAATGAGGACGTACCATTTGTGTAGGGATAAGAACTTACCTCCATCAGCTCTCCAAACCTGTGAAAAGGGCATTCAAAATAGGTCAGGTTGTTATATATGTAAAGGTGGGCCCATTTTCCTATTCATTTGCGCATGTTGATTTGGTTGATTTTGAGCTCTCGGACCCACGGTGATAGTTTCTCACGTGAGTATAGTCAAAATGTTCAGGACGAGATCGTGATCATGCCTCCACGAGTGAAACACCAACCCGTGAGTTCACAGGTTGGTTTTTCTCGATTTATCATTTTTATCCCCAAAATGTTAAAATGACGAAAACTTTGTCATGGGGGGATTATTTTTGAAAATTTTAGTTTTAATAGGTCTATCTAGGGGGCGCCTACTGGGTAGGCTTTGTTTTAATCAAAATAGTCTTTATTTTGCATTTTTAGGCATTTTTAGGGCACATGACCCACGTGGGTTTTGGGACATTTGCCGCCCGAGCAAGGTGGCGATTCACTGAGACCGCTACCCTAATCAGGGTGGCGTTTACAAGACCACCGCCTTTGAGGCGGTGATTACGGAACCACCACTCTACTTAGGGCGGCGGTTCTTCTCAGAATGTATAAATAATACTTATTTGAATTTGCTTTGCATTTTTAGCATTCTTATGTGTTTTCATGATTTTTCTAATGTCATTTGGATAGTAACTTACTCTGTTTCATGTGTTTTTGTGTGTATGCAGGTAAAGGAGGAGTATATCAGATGGAGCCGAGAGAGAGTGTTTGATTGGATTCTGGCAGTATTGGATGCCCTTTCTCAGGATGAGCAGGACACTCTTCAGAGGGCCAGTATACTGCGTATTTCACGGGTCCCGCATGTTACACCATCTAGTCACATACTTTGTGACTTATTTTTATATTGGGATGTAGATCGGAACACTTTTTGATTACCAGGGGTCCGAGGTGAGTGGACCATTACTTTCGAGGACGTTTACCATATCCTGAGGGTCCCGATTATCAGGAGAGAACTCACTCTTGAGACAGCAGGGTCATGGGCTCAGACAGCACAGTGGGCCTCATATATGGGAGATGCAGTTATCTCCACTAGTTTGAAGAAGGGGGTGAGGGTCCAATCTATTCCTAGCCTACCTATCCCCTTGATTCATAAGGCCATTATGGGGATCCTTGCCTCGAGATTAATCAGGGACAAGGAGGAGACACCTTACTATATTGTTGGTCCCTCATCATTACAGATTGAGCTACATGGCGGATTTACACAGGGTGCCAAAATTCTTGGGACCACCTATCATGATTTGTACCGGGTGGTCTATTTACAGGGGCAGTCATTGAGCCATCTAACCCTGGTTATGAGCTGGGTCTATGAGCGTTTCATCCCTTATGGGAGAGGTGTAGAGGTGGCAGATCTCGGAGCTTTAAGGGCACGCAGATGGACAGACATGTCGGTGCTCAGAGAACCTCACAAGCCGGTTGCCTCCTTGACCACTGATGACATGGAGGCCACATCTTATCAGACCATGGTAGGTTTATGGGGCGACGAGGCTCTTACTTTGATTTCTTGCTCCACCATAGGGCAGCTTGTTGACAAGATGGGGAGGATGGAGATACATCCATTTTGTCGAGTGCCCCAGCAGTTTGGCCTTCCATATGTGGGTATGCTTCCCCTAGTAGTACCAGTATATAGATCAGTCCAAGAGGCTAGAGGAGGTCCTAGAGGCCGGGGTTGGACAGTTTTTACTCTTGGTGTCCCCATTGCAGCTCGGAGGGTTGTACGAGCTTGGGAGAGCCAGTGCTCCTCGAGCACCCTTGCTCAGATTGCCGCTAGTCCCGCCCCACATCAATGGCGACCCTATTGACATAGAATATGAGTCTCGAGGATTTCACAAGGGGAGAGACAGAGGAGGAGACCGAGGCTGAGGTCAGTGAGTCAGGTGGAGAGGAGGACAGCGATCCTGAGTGGCATGATACTCAGGACATTTTACAGGCAGAGAGGGCGGAGCAGAGTGTAGAGAGGGTGACCCTAGCTTCAGAGGAGCCACTCTCTCAGGGCTTGGGCGGAGAGGATGAGTCTGTAGTAGGATGTTATGTGGCCCCAGGCATAGGAGGAGTGCACCAGTCAGTAGTGGCATCTGTGGCAGGTGCCGACCCTAGAGATCCATCTTGGAGGCTGGAGATCGAGTGAGTTATTATCCTTCCTTCTAATGTTTGTTTCTAGTTATAATTTGTCTTAGTTGCTATTTATCCTTTCGTTTATATTTTTTTATCTGTTCATTATTTCTAATCAGGTTTCCTCCTTTACTTGCAGAGGCTAGCTGATGAGTGGCGAGACACGATTCACCGGTGTCTGCACCGATACCCCGATGATCCCTATGGAGAAGACCCGTGCGGAGCTATCTCGAGGATGCAGGGATCCCTCACCAACCTGGTAGACATACTGAAATTTTTTCCCCTATCTAGAATGTGGCAAGGATGGTGTCTACCCTTTGTACTGAGTTGGGAGGATACAGGACAGCATAGCACCTGATGAGGAGTCACTCTCATGGCGAGACCGCAGCTGCTCCTCGGGATCATGAGCCCTCCATGCACTCAGAGTGCCGGCGCAGCGAGTCCTAGATGAGGGCGTGCACCTTTGGAGGGATCTCATAGGGGTTGAGAGGCCATTAGCTCTCGTAGATCATTAGTATGATGTATTTGTATTTCCCGGGCTCTTTGAGCATTTTGACCATGCTTGGCGCATGATGGCATTGTTCAGAAAATTTGATTATATATATATAGATATTATTCTTGGTTTAGACTCTTGGTATCAATGTTCTTGTGATTTGCTTTCGTATGTAAATTACAATGTTGTTTTTATATGCTTTTCAGAATGTATGCAATGGAGGACAAATGATTTTCTTTTTGTATTTCATGATGCTGATATATGATAATGTAGACACAATGTGATTTTGAACTCTAGTTTCCATAAGTAATTTTTGGTACTTCATTTTTGTTTTGACAAAATGAGATGATAAACCGGTATGATGAGTAGATGAACTTGCCCCACTCCTAACTCCACGCAACTAGTAAGATGCGAGGGCTCATCACCGAGAGCTAAAAAGGGCACAAGTTGTGAAATTTGTCGAATGGTTGTGATGAGAGATAGAAAAAGCTTTGGTGGAACCAAATTAGGATGCTACAAACCTACTCTACTCGAGTGACTCCATAGTTTAGAATGCTACTTACTTTGCGGTTTATCTAGACTTAGATCCGTAGATGGCCACATGGTAGACAAAATCTGGTTTTCAGGGTTTTGAGCTCTCTTGGAATTTTGGACATCTGATTCATTTGTTTTTGACTCAAGATTTCAAAAGTTTATTTGAGTTGTTTGTTGACTACCTTCAACGTTTATTGTTAAGAGGACCCCCCATACCCTACCCCATGCTACTAGTCAGAAGTGTGGGCTTATCACCATGGACAAGGTATAGGCAAGTAAGGGCATTCCCATCCTTTCCCAACCCTACGTCACTAGTAAGAGACACAAGCTCATCACCGAAGGTTGGTAGGGCAAGGAAATGTGTAAAAATAAATTTTTTTGTTTGATCTATATTTGACTTGTTTATTTGAGCAAAATGTCAGTATGTTCTTACTTCCAAAGAGATATGCATACGGGATAGATGTGACACGATGAAGCTTCTAGAACAGACCATAGGAAAGACACCTATCCTAGGGAGAAACCAAAAGAGAGAAAAATCATGCGCAGACCTTGGTATGGTTACGTTAATACTTTTTCATATCTAGCTTTGTATGGATGAAATGATTCTAAAATGGTAATGATGTTATGAAAATGAAGAAGTATGTCTCGAAAGCTAATGTCAATATCATCGAATTTTGTAATGAATTGCTTTGGGAATAAGTTCCTTGATCACAAGATTTGTACAAAATAAGTGGATGAAATGAACCTAACGACATGAAGATGCAATACAGATATAATTATATAGATAGTGCTAGTCACTTATGCATAGAATCGTTTAAGGTGTAGAGAATTGAGAGTTTCACTAAATTCCTCACCCTCTAGTGTGCATAAGAGATATGCACCATTTCCATAGTCTTTCATGACTCGGTATGGGCCCAACCATTTGGGCCGAAATTTCCTCCCTTCACTGGTCTTTTTATCGATCCAGTTGTCTACTCTTAGAACTAGATCACCTTCGTATATGTCTCGTTCATAAACCTTCTTGTTGTACTGCCGGTACATCCAGTCAGCATAGACTCTATGTCACTATTCGATTGTCAGCTCTGGCCTCATCTAGGCTTTCTAGTTGAGAGAGATGTGCTTCTCTATAAGCTTATTCATCCATAATCCCTTGTAATGAGATGCAGAGATTGGGTATTTCAACCGTAAGTGGGAGAACTGCTTCCGCTCCGAATACCAGCGAGAAAGGAGTTGCTCCTGTTGGTATTATTATTGAGTTTTGGTGGGCCCACAAGGCTGGGTATAACTTTAAATGCCAATATTTTTTGTTTTCTTTTACCATTTTAAGGAGAATGGCTTTCAATGTTTTGTTTGTTGCTTCAGCCTATCCGTTGGCTTGAGGGTAATACAGGGAGGCTGTATGATGGTTTATTTTAAATTTATTGCACAACTCATGAACCTCGTCATTCTTAAAAGAAGTCCCGTGATAATGGTTTTGGGACACCATACCTAAAAAGATCTGGTTCAAAATGAACTTGGCGATCACGAAACCTGCATGAAGTGGTGAGAGGCATAACCTCTACCCATTTGGTAAAATAATCGGTGGCCGTGATTATGAAGTTATGGCCATCTATAGATGAGGGAGAGAATTTCCTATCAAATCTATCCCCCATGTAGAAAAGGGCCATGGAGTAGCGATTGGTTGTAGAGCTTGTCTTTGGCATGTGAATCTCATGGGAGAATTCTTGGCATTTATGACACTGCGTATAAACTCTACTTCGTCGTGTTCTAGAGTGGGCGAAATATCCCATCCGATGTATTTTGTGGGTAGTGGCATGACCACCAAAGTGGCCTCTACATATTCCACTATGATATTCGTGGAGAATCTTCTTGGATTCTTCGTGTCAACACACCTTAGAAGTATTCCATCGAAAGCCTTACGATAGAGCACTTGTTCTATAATAACGTATTTAGCTACGATAATGTGTAACCATCTTCTTTGTTGCGGTGTAACACTTTCTGGATAGGTATGGCTCATGATATAATTAATAATATCAGTATACCAAGGACATTTAGAGATGAGAGGTCTAGTTTCGACGTAATATATGCATTCATCGGGAAAGCCCAAATCGACTAGATCACCTCCATCTAATGGGTTGTCATCTAACCAATCTGCTGTGATTTTTCCCTTAATAGACTTTTTACTTACAAAAGTTAATTCAAACTCACCCATTAAGGTCATAAAGCATCCAGCCTTTTTAGACAAGGACCCTTGCGCTAGAAAGGTTCGTAAATGGTCTATTTTTACAATGACCCTCGTTTCTTGATTTAGCATGTAATGTCTTAAGCGTTTGGTTGCGAAGACTATGGCAAGGCATTCTCATTCTGCTTGTGTATAGTGTGTTTCATAATCAAGTAATGTGCGGCTTATAAAATAAATCACACGTTCTCTCGTGTCATCATCTTCTTGAGTCAACATGCAGGCTAGTGAGACATTGGTAGCTCATGTATATAAGATTAAAGGGCGATCTGGTTTAGGTGACATTAGCGTGGGTGGTGACAAAGGAAACACTTAACTGCTTCGAAATCCTCCTTGTAGTCTTGATCCAATCGGTGTTGTACTCTTTCTTGAGTAGATTGTTGATTGGATTAATGGAAAAGCTTAAATCTGGGATGAATCTTTAGATGGCACCGAGTTTCCCAAGAAACGACCTGATTCCATATTCATCTGATGGTGGGATCATTTCAAAAACAACGTGGATTTTAACTGGGTCTATGTTGATCCCTCATGACGATATAATGTAACCTAGGAGCTTCCCTCCTTTCACACCAAATATGTATTTTTCTAGGTTTATTCTGACTCTGTATTCTATCAAACATGAAAGAATTATACGGAGCACTTTTGCGTGATCACAACACTTCCTGGCCTTGGCCAACAAGTCATCTATGTAGGATTCCATGATCTTGTGAATAAGATCATGAAATATGTATGTCATTGCCCGCTGGTATGTGGCACCAGCGTTCTTGAGACCGAATGGCATAACAACATAGCAATAGGTTCCCCAAGGAGTTATAAACATGGTTTTGGCTTGGTCTTGTTCGGATATTTTGATTTGATTATATCCTGAGAATCCATCCATGAGAGACAAAAGCTCAAAGCCAGTTGTTGCATCAATGATGACATCAATGGATGGTAATGGGAAGTCGTCCTTGGGGCACACTTTGTTAATGTCTCAAAATCTATGCAAATGCGTATCTTCCCATTCTTTTTGAGAATGGGAATGATATTAGATATCCATTGAGAATAATCGATTAGTTTGATGAACCCTACTTGGAGGAGTTTCATTACTTCTTCTTTTACCATGAGAGCTACCTTGGGTTTCATTGGTCTCAATTTTTGTTTAATTGGCTTTGCATCTAATTTGGTGACAAGATTATGTACCGCGATGTGTGGTGTAACCCCTGTCATTTCTTTATAATTAAATGCGAAATCCTTCTGATGTTCTTTGAGGATTCGAGTGTGTATTTCTATTTCTTCTGGAGTTAACGAAGATCCTAGTTTCAAGATCCTTGGGTCTTCCTCTGTTCTAATGTTAATATCAATTGTTTCTTCGATTAAAGAAGTGTTACCTTCTTCAAACTCAAGCGGGGCTGGAGGTAATCCCAGATCGTCTCCATTCTCTACTATGTACATGCTGAGTTCCTTTTGTGGGGGAAGCTCTATCATGGGATTTCCGAAGTAGGAAGATGAATGTCGGATTAAGGATGAATCTACCTCGTGATGGGTGAGATGTAACATTACATAGGCATTTAAGTAATCTAGAGTGGCTCTATCACTATCAACGTGGTCTAGGATAATAGAGTTGTTCTCAGCTATATTTGTTAAAAGAGGGTTTGACATTGTTTTCACTAATGGTTTAGTATGAAGGGATACCACGAAATGGGTATCTTCTAACTCACTGTTTGGGGTGAAGCGTGACGCTGAGGTTGCTATAGAATCTGCAAGAATATTTTGTTCTCGGATTGCTTCAATGGATATGAAGTCAAATTCTTTGCTCAAAGTTAATACCACTATTTTGTAGAGCTGTAAGTGTTCAACTCTAGTTTCATACACCTCAGAGACTTGGTTCGCTACTAATTGAGAGTCTCCTAACACCTTGATATCGTTAACACCAAGCCTTTTAGCTATGATGAGGCCAAGGAGGAGGGCTTCATACTCTGCGCCATTGTTTGTACATTCAAAATTTAGTTTAAAGGTGAACGGTAGGATCTTTCCCTCGGGAGAAGTAAAGATCACACCTACCCCAGCCCCATAATGACATCTTGCTCCATCGAAATGGAGAGTCCAATATTTAGTTGGGAATATGGATGTTGGGAAATTTGTTACGTCAATTTTTTCTACTTCGGTCACTTCTACCATGCAAAGATCCTCTGTTGGAAGAGAACCAACACCTAGGGTATATCCCATACATATATAATAAAATGGTAGGAAAATTGGTAGATCCTGCTCTAGTAAGTCGACAATCTTCGCAGTATTTACTAATGATACTACTTCTACAATGTTAGTCTCATCCTTGAGGGCTGGGATAACTTTGACTAGGCTCATAGTCTCAAGATCTGTTGTAGGTACCAACTTTTCTTCTAGTTTTGCATCGGTTGGTTTGTTAAGTTGGTTTGTTGGGAGTTCAAACTCAAAGTGAATACCCGGTCTTTTCTTTAAGTCATCTAGGTGTATATCAAATGGTTTTGGATCACCTTTGGCTATGAATACCTTTCCTAAGTGCAAGAACCTTACTTCTTGAAATAGCGTAGAAGGGATTTCCTTCATACGGTGTATCCATGGTCACCGAGGATCATATTATAATTGGTTTCCCGATCTATAATATAAAACTTAGTCAGGATTGTTTTGGGTCCTAAGGTAACTGGTAGTGTTATAGTTCTAATTGAAGTGGCCTTAAGGCTATCATAGCCTCTTAGTGTATTTCGAGTCCTGGAACAGTTTGTTTCTCCATACCCTAGCTTTTGAAGGAAAGAGAAGGGGACTATGTTAACTGCTGCCCCATCGTCAACCATTATGCATTTAACGTAATTGTTATAAACCCATACTTGCAAATGTAAGGCCGGATCACCTCTATGTGTAATCTCAGCGTCTGTTGGCATTTTGTTTATTTTGAATATAAACTCGGCATCCCTCTCCGGCTGCCCCGGAGGGTAGATATCAAATTCTATATGGTTTACCTATGTTTCAGGAGGTGGAGTGATGTTAATTAAATGACCTAACCCTAATTCCTCTAAAAGAGCAGCCCTGTGGGTAGGAGAGTTCCTCAGCAAATCCAAAAAGGAAATGTGAGAGAAGGTTTTTGTTAGGTCATTAATCAGATCATAGGCACCTACGGGTTTCACTAATATTTGTTGGATGTTATCTGTCTCTAGCGAGTAACTTGGATTTGGCTGAGAGGAATACTCTTGTGTCCTTGTTATGGCTTCCATGGGTAGTTCGATATCTAATTCTACTAAACCAACTATCTTGGGCCATGGTTGACTTCCTAATTGTGGTGCAACAGGTGGATTTAGTGAAGTCGAGGCTTCATAATCATTATTTCCTACCATTACACCTTTGTTCGTCCCATTTGGATTTAATTTGCTGTTATTGTGACTTGGGAGCGGATCATTGAAGATCTTGAGGGGAGCATTTTGAGGGGAAACTGCCCCAGAAAAGCATTTGGTGTTGGTGACACAGGATCTCGCCAAGAACATATCTATGAAAAGTTGTCTTTGCTCCTCTGGCAAACGTTGCATGAATTTATTGTAGTCATGGCACATTCTAGTGTCGTGGCCTCGAATCTTGTGAAAACCACAATACAAGTTAGGATTGTAATCGGGGATAATTTTAGCGGTGAATATTCGTAATATGGCGAAAATTTCATTTTAGGAAAATTTGAAAAGGTGAATTATTCGGAGTGGGTCGGTGTCCTGTTCACCTAAAATATATAGTATATTTTTTTGGGGGTCGGCTTCGCCTTCATTTGAAAACATCTCCTATAAAAACCTAGCTGATTCACCGGGTAGTATACCTCAAGTAGCTTAACAAATTACCAATACTGTGAAATTTGAACTTGCATACCCTTAAGCACCGAGGTTGACATCGTTAGCCTATGATTGTTGACGCGTGACAAATGCAGTGTTGACGTGTGACAAGGGAATTGTTGACACATGACAACAGTTGTACTGACGCGCGACAGAGGAAGTGTTGACACATGACTTGGGCAAAGAAGTTGACACGCGACAAGGGTAGTGTTGACGCGTGACAGTATATTCAGACAGTGGATGCACGACAGGAAATGGGTTGTTGACGCGTGACAAGTGCAGAGTTGACACGTGACAAAGACCTCAGACAGGGGACGTGCGACAAGACCTCAGACACTGGATAGAGTCGCTACTTGGTTCTTTTCACTACGATGTAGGACTCTTTCGAATAATGGAAGGTGTCAGCTCAAAGAATACGAATAACCTAAAAGTAAGTAAGAAATCTCAGAAATCACTCTTCAAGTATTTTGGAAACTCTACGGATACAGATATTGTAAATACCAATCATATAGATGCCACCACAAAGAATCAGAATATTGACTGTGTGGAAGGTATTATTGAGGTGGACATGCATTCTGCACAGTATCAAAGTCAAACAAATGAAACCTACGATAATATGCCAGATCTTGAAGATATTGTTCCTGTTGGGGTGCAACCAGAAGTGCAGCTAGATATCACAGATACAAACACTCAGCAAAATGGAAGACAGAAATCAAAATCAAACTCCGGTCCAAGAAAGA
Source organism: Taxus wallichiana var. yunnanensis (assembly GCA_018340775.1). NCBI lineage: Eukaryota > Viridiplantae > Streptophyta > Pinopsida > Cupressales > Taxaceae > Taxus > Taxus wallichiana. The sequence goes on from CM031243.1 coordinate 78,045,622, forward strand.
GGAAACCAGGTGATTGTGATATTGCTCAAAATTCTACTCAAAAAAGTAAAGCATTGAAAACGAACAAGAATATGTGGACCATTGGCAGGACATACAAGTTTGATTGGGTAGCTAAATTTATGTTTATTGAACTGCATAATCATCTAATTTCGAAGAAATCCCATCCGAATGTACATGTACAATATATACGTGGAAATTGGGAAAGAAACAAAAAATGTAACTGAAGCTGGACATTATAGAAAAACATTGTGGAAAACAATATTTAACTGTAACGGGGGCGGATGGCCAGAAAATCAAAACACATAGGTGGAAAAATGAAAAAGAATGCATGCATGTTAGATATGCGGAATATGAGGCAGAGCAGAAAAAACACAGACATCTGTTGGAAAAGGGAGGAACGATCACATCGCATATTGGTAAGATGAAAGAAACAAATCTACATGCAAAATTCATACAATTCTCTACTCTTTTTCAAATACTAAAAAAAGGAAGAGTGATTTCGGATTTCCTCGATTTCAAAGTTTTGTATCAATTTAACGGAATGCTGAATGTACCTCAGTCTCATTGGTCTGAAAGTAGTGGATGGGAAATGGAAAAATGCCTCTCGATGATAGAGAAGGAAGATTTGAAAGAGAATGTAAAAAAAGCAAACTTTATCTCTCTTTCAATTGATGAAGTGACAACAGTTGACAACACCGCATGGGTATGTATCCACATCTATACTTTAGAAAATCATATAAGGACACCTCATCTATTGGGTGTTATGAAAATGGTTGAAAACTGCAATGCCGAAAACCTATATAAAATAGTTGTTTCTCATTTGAAAGATGTTGCTGGAATGACTGATTATGAAATTGCTACGAAGTTGGTATGCATTGGAGCAGATGGTGCATCTGTCATGCAGGGTCACCGAATAGGGCTCTGTGTTAGATTACAAACAACAGTGGCCCCATATATGCTACCAATTCACTGTATGGCTCACAAAATGAATTTAGCGTATAAAATGGTAAGCAACCATGAAAATGTTGCTAAATTAGAAGACCTTATAAGAGAACTTCATGCCTATATGTCAAGCAGCCCAAAGCATTTTCTCGAGTTCCAAAAATTTGCAATTGGAATTACAGATGGCAAAAAACTTCTGAAGGATGTGGAGACTAGATGGATCTCTTTGTATGAACCTGCATGCAGAGTTCATGAGGAGTATCCTTCATTGGTTGGTTTCATGCACAAATACCGTCATGAAGTTGATAGGGCAAGGGACTTGTTGTTTCATTTAACTGATTTGGAGACATTGCTTACATTGGTTGGTATTCTTCCAATGTTAAAGGAGATCAATACAACGATGAAGCATGCATAGGCGATTAATCTATATTGTGGATTTTATACGGATGAGAAAAATGGTATGTCAAAGTCTTGATATATTTTATCGTTCCCAGGATAATTTTGATGCACCTATTTTTGAAAATTGGAAAGATTTATTAGATCTTAAGAATCCTAATTTTTTTTTGAGATTTAATATCCATGATCACCTCTGCATCACTGTTAATGGGAGGGAAATACCAATGCACATTTTGCAAAAACGTCAAGATATTACAGGATCAGAACGAGAAGATGTTCCCGTGACACGTAATTTGTTTGAGTCTATTATAGTTGAAACAAGAATAAAGCTTAAAAAAATTTCAGAAACCTTGTCATCAGAAATTAGGGAACGTTTCTGTAAAGATAAAATTCTAGAAGCCATGGGTGTGATGAATCCTAATTTTTGGAATACTGAAGGTGGCCGTGCAGACTTTGTCAGAAAGTATTTCCATAAATCAATGGGTACAATAATGGAACAATTTACAAAGACGTCAGAGCTCAAGGGTATGGAAATCAAAGGTATACTGAATGCCGATTTATTAAAGTTTCAGTCAACAAATTTTGCAACAACAATGAGGAACCAATATAAGAATTTAGATCAACCTTCTGAAAGTGGTGCTATTACAAGGTTGTGGCGAGGAATCTATCAAAGTTCTATCTTACAAGAAGATATCAGTGAATATTTCAGATTATATGAGTTATGCCAAACAATGATTTTGGGGTCTGTGGAGGATGAAAGGGTTTTCAGTGCATTGTCATTTATAAAATCAAAACTGAGAAATAGGTTGGATAAAAATCTAGAAAGTTACATGAGGTGTTATGTTTCTCGATACTCCATCGAAACCTTTCCTTTCGACAGAGCAATTGCGCACTGGAATTCCCTTTGCAAAAGAAGAGGTGTGAATAATATAGCAACAAGTACAAATATTACCAACCTTGAGAGTGTAATTGGCTCTTCATCACATTCTATAGAAGACAACATCGAGTTTGATGAAGCTATTGATAATGGATTGTTTCAACTTTAAGTTTAAATAGGTATCTTATTTATCTATATTTTATCTTTATCATTAAAGATGTTACAGTCTATATACTAAAAATGTCGTGCAATTCACCCATCTATCTACTAATCTATTTCTCGTGTTGGGTTTTTTTAAAAAACAAATCTAGCTCATTACCAAAGTAGCGGTGATGATTTCAACTTTAAGGAGGTATCTTTTTCCCCTTAATCTTATTGTTTGTTACTATTCATTTTTTTCAGCTCTGGTTATCATTAAAGATGTTACAGGTCTATGTATTTACATTTAGTTAAATACAATCTTTTTATTTTTTTAAAACGTGGGTTGACATCCGTCCAAGGAAGCTGTTACTTCTCGGGACTAACAATGTCAGGCAACTCACCCATCTATCTACTAATCCATTTTTTGTGTTGAATTTTTTTAAGACAAAGATCTAGCACATTACCGGTGATGATTTCAATTTTAAATAGGTATCTTCTTCAACATAATCTTATTGTTTGTTACTTTACATTTTTTCAGCTCTTGTTATCATTAAAGATGTTACAGGTCTAATTCTATATATTTACATTTATTTAAAGATATTGTTGGTCTATATATTTAAAGATGTTGCTGGCACTTCTCAGGACTAACAATGTCAGGCAACTCACCCCTCTATCTACAATGTCAGGTAAAACAAAGATCTAGCACATTACCCTTGATGATTTCACAACAATCTAATACGCAAGAGGTAAGCTAAACCCTATCATATTTGCAATTATGTTTAATTTCTTACCAGTGATGATTCTTTCTTGATTTCTTAGAATTATATTTAATTTATTTTTTATATGTGCAAAATCCTTTGATATATTTTTTTAACTGTGGGATAAACAATACATTATACAATTTTAAATATAAGTCCACATAAAATTCCTCATCATCCATATATATCATATCATCACCATATCATTATCATATCTTGACTCCTGACACTACAATTATTATTAACACAATTATTTATCTAATTTAAATTTATTAAAACAATTCAGTTTTTTTTAAATAATTCATAATCATATCATTACAATTCTATTCGTTCTAATGTCATCTATATCCATTCTAATGACATTATGATCATATCGTTACAAGTATAGAGAATAATTATCTTAAAACAAGTACAAAAGTCTAGAGAAGAAGAATTACTGTGCTTGATGATAAATCTACGTCCACATTAAATTGATCATCATCCATATATATCATATCATTATCGTCATTCATCATCTTTCATCATCATCTATCATTAATTATCAATTATCATCATTCATCATCTACGTCCACATATAATTCATGACAATGCAAGTAAACAAGAAACATACATATAATTCATGATAATCACCATCTAATGCAATTAAAATTAAAGATTGTATATAAATCCATATAATTAAATTCAAATACCATAGTACATACTCAATAGTAGAAGTTTTCAAATTCAATATTTAAAGTTTCCTCAATAATAAAAGTTTCTAGTTTTCAAAACCCTCTTTTTCTTTATCCAATTCTACTCCTCTGCTCTCTTCCCCAACGGCTTCTTCCACTGTGGTTGTACCTCTTTCCCCAACACCAGAAATAACCCCTAAACTTATAAGATCTTCCGCAGCACTATCCAGATTTTTTAAAATTCTTTCTGCTTGATTTGTCGCATCTCCATGCGACAGCAAATTTGGATCAGCTGCTGCTTTAGCTTTGAATAATATGTCAAGGTCGAAACCATGCTCTTTAATTATCCGCTTTAGTGTATTGTTTTCTTTGTTAACCAAAACATTATTTTGCTTCAAATTTTTTTCTCATGGATAAGTTGTTCTTTGTTGTTTCCAAGTGAACTTGCAAAACCTTCACCTGACTCTTCAAATTTTCATATTTCAACTACACAAAAAGAGTAATGTCAATTCAAAATATTACTAAAAAATGAAAATTTCAAATTAACAAGAATGATTGTTTGAATGTAATAGTACTTACAACCGCTCTATCTCTTTCAACATTTGTGATTGCTACCAAATCCTTGTCCTTGGACCATTTGTTAAAATATGCCTGGGCCTCGGCACTAATATTTTCCAATTTGTTTAATGACTTATCTAAAATTTCGTCTTTATAGTTGTTGTTATACGTGACAGTCCCACTTCTTACTTGGGTAAGTAAGGAATCCATCTTCGCAGGTTGATTCTGGACTGCAGCGTATAAACTATCCCGTTGCCAATAATTTTCATAACGACTAATAATCTCATTGATAAGAACTTTAGCCCTTCTCTCCCATTCTATAAGTTGATTGATATGAGGAAGAATAAACTCACTGACATGGGATTGACAATCATAACCAATTAAGTTCTCCAAAGGAAAAGGTGGCAACTGTTCACTATCTGAATCTGATGAAGACGATCTTGCTGGAGAAGTATGGGGGCTTTCAGAAAGATCAAATGCTACTTGTTTCTACCTTTGGGTGGGCTGATCCTGTTTGTGAAAAAATTAATCAAGATTTAGATAAATAAATTTAAATCGAAATGTAATTCAAAATTGTAAAGCATATTTAAATTGAAATTTGAAGTATACCTGCTGGCCTTGAATCATCTCGGGTATTGAAAAAACCAGTTGGGTCATTGCTATCAATGCCCAAATAATATTCATCTAAATTTATATTGTTCAAAACAGATATGCCCGTTGCACTGGGCAAGCCACCAAGTGAGAGAGTTGGAATTCGAAAGGAGGAGGCAATGTTTAGTGTCCCACTAGGGGCCGGAGCAAAAGGCATGCGTTTACCAATGTTATTTTTCACTGTTCCTCTGGTTGGCATTTTAAAAATTATTGGTTGAGTGGGTGTCGAGCCGCGGTTTGATCAGGACTGACATGTGCTGAAAAGTACAAGAAAAAAATGAAAAATAGGAAAACAATTCATAAAGTCAAAATTTTCGAAATTAAACGTACTATCGAAGAGTTGTACCTTGTTGTCGAGGGGTTGTTTTTCTCGGTGCTACGGGTGGCCTTGTAGGAGTTGTACTCAGTGTCTGTTCAGAAGATATGAATGCATGCGACTGTATGGAGTGAGTTGGGGAAGAAGGTTGAGTTTGTGAAACAGGTGTATGTTCCAAAGTCCCTGCAATTCATCAATATTAAATGTTGTCAATTCATTTGGTTAAAATTTAAATTGAAAAATAAATATGCAACTTTGGAATTTGTAAATAATATATGAGAAGGTATTACTTCTCTGGCATTTAACAAGTTCAAACTATTGAGGGTTTGGAGAGGAGTGAGCTTCCATTTCAGATTGGGAGTCCCCCAAAGCCTCAGCATGTTGTTGGCCTCTTCCTCTCGATAACGCCTTTTTTCGGGGAAGGGCTTCAATAAATCTTCTCTGCAAAACATTAAAATTTAAGTTTTAATAACTGTGCACTGTAATGTCAAAAATTGAAATACAATTACAAACTAAATAGTTTATACATGTTGTTCTTCAAATGGAATTGACAACTTCATCAACTCCTCATCAGTGCAAGTAGGAATTTTTTTATCTTTTAAATTTAAAAGTGCCTCATAATAAAGGCCGAGGAGATAGTTTGTTGAATAAATGAAAGGTTTTTTTGAAAGTTTTGAATTTGTTATGTCAGTTCTTATTTTTTTGGATAGATATGTGCACCAATTGAATTTTTGTTTTGAGATAGTGGCAACAATGTATGCAATGGCCCAATTTGGTATATCTGTTTGGCGACCCTGCAAAACAATTCTAGATTGAAAAAATGAAATAAGTGCAACAAGAAAGTGGTGTGCAATTGATTGTGTATCCACACCACGCCTAGATTTATTGACATGGGCTGCAAATGTGAAACAGTGAAAATTACTATAAATTTATAACAGTAAATTGTATCAGAATAAAAAACAGAATAAAAATATGAATTAAAACGAATTATACTTACAATCAACATGGAAACCGAACGTTGATTCGAGAAATTTCTTGTCTTCTTCCAGGAGTGTTGCCTTGGTTGTAACAATTGGTAAATTTTTGAACGGAAGGCCCGTAAACCGATGGATGTCATTTGCTTCAATATGAATTAGAACATTCAGCCATCGTTCAGAGTCACATAAAAAATGCCGTCCTCTGAATTGTAGGATGACAGAAGGTAATTCAAAATATCCGGATCTGTTTCAAAATGGGGCATATTAACGAGCCCTGTAAATTCACACGCATCCATCAAATCTTTATATTCTGAAGACATCTTTAAAATAGTATGGATGTGAGGGCATAAGGGATTCCTGTAGTTGATCTTGGAAATCGATTGAATTGGATTCTCTTGATTTTTTTGCTGAACTTGCAGTTGGGAAGCATGTGAAGTCGACATTATAGTTGTACTTGCGTCTTTGACAATGATTGAGACCTACAAAAATTCAAGAGCGGGAAGGTGAAAACGAGAAAATGACCAGTTGAAGGGTATTTATAGGCTAAATCAGCGTCAATGGCTTCAATTGACATGCGTCAATGGTCTTAGCTGACGTGCGTCGATAGTGTTGGTCGACATGCATCAATAGGATTTATTGACATGTGTCAATAGGAGCCAGAGATGCGTGTCAATAGGATCCAGTGACGTGCGTCAATAGGATCCGATGGTGACGCGTCGCCAAGAGGATCCGATGACGCGTCAATATGAGCGCAAGAACGCCGCGTCAATAGGAGCTAGTGACGCGCGTCAATCAGAGCCAGTGACACACATGTCAATCGGGCCAGTGAAGCTAGCGACGCGTCGGTGGAGCCGTGATGCGCATCAATTGGAGCCTGTGACATGTGTCAACCGGAGCCGATGACGCGTTAATTAGAGCCGTGACGCGTGTTAATAGGAGCGTTGACGCGCGTACCAAGACCATTGACGCCCATCGACGCATGTCAGGAGTGATTATTGACGTCTTGTTGTCGCACGTCCATGATGGAGCCATGAAAAAACCAAGAAATTTTTTTGTTTTGGAATATTGTCAAATTCACCTTTCACTGAAACTGGTTCCGGGGATATTCGCCAGGTATTTTCCACCTACAATTTTATAGAGGTGTCTTAAAATGAAAACGATTGTAATTTCTAGGTTGTTGGTTTGGTGTATATTGTGGTCCAAGACTCTGATCAAACCGTTGTCTATTAGGATTAAGGTTTTGTATTTGTTGTTTTTGGTTTTGGTTCTGATTTTGATATCCAGTTGAGTTTTGGCTTGGACCCTATGTCTGGATCTGTCATTGTTGTTGTTGTTGTTGTGGATGATTAAAATCCACCGAATTGATTGTTGGGGTAAAGTTGTTGTTTCGTTGATTGTTAACCAGCGGTGGAGTATTTAGAACATTGACCTTTTTAGCTTGGTCAGTTACCCCATCGGTTGTTGCGCCGTGATTTTTGTTAAGGATTTTAGGTCCTTGATTGACGTTTGTGGCAGTAGGGTAAGTCATAGTATTCTGGTTGGGGGTGATTAACCTCCCGTTTGCTCCATATGTCTTGCGACCACTATCTATTGTCACTTGATCTATTTGGAGAGCACTCTCAAGTACTTCATCGTAAGTCCTTAGTGGGAAATTTTGGACTTCTTCCTTTACCTCTCTGTTGAGAGAATGAAGGAATAAATCACATAGCTCCATTTGGTCCATGTTTGGATCATTGGCCAAAGAATAAAGGATTGTATGCCATCTATGGATGAAATGAGTGATGATTCATTGTGTTCTTGTTTAATGTACAAGAATTCCCTGATTCCTGTTCTTAACAGTTTGTTCATGTCAAATGCCTTAATGAACTCTTAAACTAGTTGTTTAAATGAATGGATGGAAGCTTCAGGTATTTTGTAATACCAATCGAGGGCGATGCCCTCCAAGGTCTTGGGGAATATTTTGGCAACAACCCCATCCTAAGGAAGCAATTCTCGAATGGTTGTAGCATAGGCCTTAATGTGTGTATTCAGGTCTCCCTCCCCTTCTTATTTGGGCAAATCGGGAAGAGGTCTTGGAAGCATGACGCTTCATATGGTGAATTCTAAGGGCTCTTTCAAGTACTCTGAGTAAGTCCCTATCACATAGGTTTCGACCATTGATGGTTCTTGTTGAGGGGGAGGTGGAATGGGTTGTTGATACGACGTAGTGTATGTGTTTGCAGGGGCATAAGGAAGCCCCTGTGGTTGAGCAAGCATGCTGGGAGAGGAGAACATATCTTTTTGTGGAAACTTGGAGTACATGTTTAAGTATGAAGGAGTATTGCCCAAGAGTGAATTGTGTTGTACAAGACCGGGGTATCATATTCCCACCCGAATGGTGTTGGAGGCGGCGGTTCTAGTCGGTGTTTGTTGTGAATATTGAGGAGGCATGCCCAACGTGCCTATTCTTGTGAGGAGGTCACATAGGTTTCGACCATTGATGGTTCCTATTGAGGGGGAGGTGGAATGGGTTGCTTTGATATAGTGTAGTGTATGTGTTTGCAGGGGCATAAGGAAGCCCTTGTGGTTGAGAAAGCATCTTTGGGAGAGGAGAACATATCTTTTTATGGAAACTTGGAGTACATGTTTAAGTATGAAGGAGTATTCCCAAGAGTGGATTGTGTTGTACAAGACAGGGGGTATCATATTCCCAACCCGAACAGTGTTGGAGGTGGCGGTTCTAGTCGGTGTTTCTTTGTGAATACCGAGGAGGTATGCCCAATGTGCCTATTCTTGTGAGGAGGTCTACTTGGCTAGGATGATGTGGAGGATTAGAATTTCCTACCTACATGAATTGAGATGTTTGAATTGCTTGAGCAAGTTCTAACCCTCTAATTCTTTCTACTAAAGTCAAAATGACTTCATTTGGTGAAGTACCAAGTATTTTCCTTGATGGCGTTTGTTGTATATTCTGAGGTTGTATAGTCTTGTGATACCCTACTATGAATTGATCGTTACCCTACCAAGTTTCACCGAGGGAATTTCCTATAGGTAGTGGTATGGAGGTGTTTTCTTGAAAAGAGACCTCAGGTCGTGTTTGTAAACTTCCTATAGGTGGGTATATACTCCCAGAGCGTTGTTCATTCCTGGCATAATGCACTGAATGTTCATCATCTAAAACTAGGTATGGATCTGATTGTCTGCTAATTTTTGTCTAAGCAAAGACTGAGGAGATGAACCAGATTCTCTTGTGAATGTCATATTGTTTGAGCCTGAAGGCTCTGTTTGTTGCGTTTGCACGAGTTGATCCAACTCCTCTATTTGGAAAGATGAACTATATCTAGTCCTTGGAGGTGGAGCTTGTGTTGATAATTGGTTATTTGAATAGTTGTCACCCCATACTGAAAGCGAGGGTGATGACTGTCTATTTAGTTGAGTGTAGTATGCCTCAAGACCTAGGAGAGGTGCATCATATGCATCAAATCCCGACATATTCGGGGGGTATATGAATACCCGCAGAATAATGGGAAAGAGCGAAGGTGGAAGAAAGAGGTAATAAAGAAAAGGGGAAGCACTATGTCCTTCATGTCGGGTTCACCAATTTTGTTGGTGAAGCTGATGTGAAGGAAAATGATGCGGGAAAGACGAAACGTATACTAATGGGAAGAACATGTAGCAATATGACTCTAAACAAGAAAGTAGGAAGTTCACGTTGGGTTCACTAATTTTGTACGATGGAAAAGTGACAAGCGAGCATGGGAATCTACAAGTGACTCTTCCTCACACCCGACCTCCCGAGGTCGTGCCGAGATAGCCGGTGGGGATGGATTATACGTGGGGTATGGGAAAACTAGTTAGGTAATCTTATATCTTCAACACGCACTAATGGAATTTGTGAATCTAAGGCAAAGAAGGCCCTCCTAACCTGAACTGGCATGATAGATCGGTCGGCGAGGATGACTGCTCGAAGGCTCCAATCAATATTGAGCTCTGGCGTGATCCGATATATAGGTTGTGGGATACGAGGAAAATGACTTGGGATTTTTTCGTGTATATCTCTAGATAGGGTCATAGGATGGATGATGGATATAGTGGACTCTATGTTTTATTCTTTGGTCTAGTCCAAAATCCTTAGCTTTGTTAGCTGCTATATCCAACAAGGATAACTATGTGATTATGACAGGTGGAAGTGGAGTGGATCTAAATACTAATGTGCATAAGCCATTGTCAACATCAGATTGACTTGTGGACTCGTTGGGTTGTGGGATTTGTGGATCAAAACCATAGATTTGTGGTTGTTATGGACCTGTTATGGTCATGCATAGAATCAGTCCCTAATCATTAGTATCAAATAGTCGTATGCCTTTTTAGCTTCTATGTTTAGAATTAACAGTTGTGCAATCTTTTCATAGTATCTTATAGGAATTCTTGCAACCTGAATTCTTAAGTTAGTGTCTATATTAGTGAGAATATATCTTGCGTCTGGCTGTGGGACCAAAGGGTCACAACCGAATGTTTTCTCTCTTTCAATCCCTTCTACAGTCATGTGGATGTTTATCTAAGGTAACATGTAGTTTGGTTGGTTTGACCAGAATATGTGCGCTTGGTCATCTTCTATGTTTAACCCTCTTAACTGCGAGCTGATCTGTTGTAAGTCTGTTGTTGTTTGGAAGACTTGGATTCTAAGATTCTGGTCTATATCGGTTATTGCTGTGACAAGATTGGGTTGAGGCACGATAGACTCGAATATGTATTCTCTGGGCTCCCTAGGTCCCGTGATTGTCACGCAAAAGGAAATGATATAAAGCTAATTAATGACAGAATCAATCAACTACGTAAGATATATCTATGTATGTTTCTAAATCGACATTTTGATAAGCTACTAAATAGAATTTAAAAGAGCAATTATCTAATATATCTAGAAATTGACAACTAAACTAATAACAAAATTAAAACAAACAAAGCAGCTGAGTATAGCTACTTGTCTATGTAGTTGTGAATCTATTCTAAGTAACCAGATAACTGATCTAATCTATTTGAAATACTCTCGATCCTACCTCAGATGTGAGGAGTGAATCATAGTTTCTTAGAAACTATCAATCCCCGCCTTCCCGGCAATATCGAAAGTAAAATTAACTGAAATGAAATGATCGGCTACTCTATTTGATATGCTTTAACTAGAAATTTTGAAAGCTTGAACCTAGATTTTGCAGAATAGTGGCGAATCTGATGGTGTGTGGCCTTGTCCCCTTAGTGTGATCTCCTCGTTCCTTTGTGCTCATGTGGATCCAGAAAATTTTGTAATGCTAGCATTAACAGAAGTAGATACTAGAACAAAGGTAGATTAGGATGCAGATCAATACAATTCGAGTAGGAGAGGGATAGCATAAGATAATAGAGCTTGGCTTATGTAATTCCTAGTGGGATTTATTATGAGTCATGCAACATAAAACATGAAGAACATAAAACTATCCTATTTGATGAGCAGAACCTATAAATTTAATGGCTTCCTACTGAAAAATCAAACTATCCTACTCCAATTGATGGGATGAAATAATAACAGTACTTGCACAAGGAGAATATGTGGCTTTCTAACAGCTAAACAACACTACCATGCATACACCAAAAAAATATGAATCCCAAACAAAATTGAAAGGCTACGCTATTGAAATGAGAAATTCGAGGCAAATTTGAGAGGCCATTTGATTGAGCACAAGCCACTATTTATAGAATCCCATTTACCCAAAGGTGAAAACAAAACCGATCTCTTAAACCATAAACAATGTCAAAACACTATTCCAGGAACCAAAATCATAAATACAAGCAAAGGCGATGAAAAAAGTTGGTAAATGTTGAAAATTTACATGAGTCATGTTAAAAGAGCATTCTGGAAAATGCGTGAAGGACCACCATCCTGAGCAGGGTGGCGGTTACCGGACCTCCGCCCTCCTCGCCGGGTGGTGGTCGCGAGACCGCTGCCGCCTGCGGGCGGCGGTCGGGAGACCACCGCCAAGAAGTGTGGTAGTTTCGTCACATCGAATACCGAAAAGAAAAGAAAAGGAGGGGGAAGGAAAAATCAAAGCATGCAGGGGCTAAGCAGGTATGCGGGATGTTAACATATACTTGGAGAGATTTTCTAGATCCCGAACACCTTGCGAGGAGACTTGTATCATCATTGGGGCACGTGTAACATTGTTCCAATGGTGCAGTACCCTACAATTTTGGATACGTATAGAAACTCCTAGGATTAGAGATATATGCCTTAGGCTATAGGGTCACTTATTCTAGCATCATCTCATGATAGGATATATCATAACTTTTTATTACATTGTGTAGTTGTATATTCTTTAGGCTACATCACCACTCCCTCTCTTCATCTTGTAGTGATATACAGTTTAGGATACATCATCATTCCTTCGATCATCTTGTTGTGATAAATTCTTTGGTTATAGGGTCACACACACTACATACCTAGGTCACATATCATCACTACACATACAAACTCATGACAAAGCATTAGAGAGACGACACACAAAATTTGACTATTTCTTGATGATGCACTCTAGTTTGTGGTTAATTATTGACTATTTAGGGGGAAAACTAGATGAACCTCTTTGCATACAAATTCATTCACTTGGGGGGCATGCAGATCCTATTTTCCATCTTGCATTCCACTCCATCCATCCACAACATATTTCATATCTTGGTTGTTTTTAATATTTCTTACTTTTACTTGTATATGGTCTGTTATTGCACATGGTAGATAGGTCTCTTGTATGTCATTATCTTTACCATACACACATGTGCATTCACAAATTTCTCTATTTGTGATTACAGATACATGTCTCTTACACACAATATGGATGATTTCCTTCGCCACTCCTACAATGGTCACTTTGGGGAATCCACATTCGTCTTCTTCAAAGTGCTAATGTTTTATTTTGTACTTAGCACTCTAAATTACTTACATATACACACTTTGTACATATGAGTTATCTTTATAACATACTAATGGGTGTTTCATGTGCATGAATTATTTTGAAAGATTATTTCATTCCATGGCTATCTATTTTTTTACTTTCTTGTTTTGATTGCTATTGTATGTAGGCATTGCCCTTTTTTTGGTGTGCACACTTGTTTGTTTGTATTTGGCCATTATGGCCTTGAGTGTCTTGCGAAATATTGAGTGGTGTCCCATGTTTACAACCCTCTTTGGTGGTCTATATTTCTTTCTGTGTGTTTACTTTCATTTTAACTTCTACATTATTTGGTAGCGTACACTTGTCTTTTATATGCATGCTTGTTCATAATAACACTTGAATTATAGTCATTTGTTTGTGTTCATTATTTTCTACCAAGCATATTCCCTTCCCCTTAGAGGGCATAATTTATATGGTTGGTCCTCTTTTGGGGAAAAATTATCCTATCAATGACATTGCATGCACCCCAAAGAGGGGGTGTTATTTGGGGTTTTACACACTACACAAAACTCTCTACCAAAGATAGTTCACTTCACTTTTTTTCCTTTACATTGTGGGTTTTACAACGAGTAAGTTTAGACCAATCTACAAACCCCGTAAACATCAAATTTTACAAGACATGGTTTTATTTAACATTCTAGGGAGTAGTTACAAGTTATAGGATACATCAGATTTCCCCTTTACCCTACTTCATCTAGTGGTATTAGATCACCAAAAAAAAGAATTATAGAGATCTCTTCACACAAACTCAAGGAAGTAGTTACGGGTTGGAGAATAATGAAACTTTCTCCCTACACTTGTTTGACTAGGGTGGCATGAGATCACCCAAAAACTCACAAAGATAGGATATCCTCGCTACACTTTCTCTCTCGTCACGGATCATGTGCACATGTTCATTTTTCTATTTAAAGTATATTTTCCATACTTCTATTTAAAGTATATTTTCCATATACATGTGATTTTTACATATACATATGTATTTGACTACTTGATTGAATTCTCCTTGCAGTCCATCTATATGGGAAGAAAGAAGTAGACAATAAACAAATATAACAAAGTCATCAAAAACAACAATAACAACATTTCATGGAAGCACATGTGTTATCCAAGATTCACCCCCATGGTAAATTTGATAACATGCATTGAATTCTCAAGCCCCAGGCAAATTGATTGATTCAGGGAAAAAATCATGTTTCTAGGGTCCCCTCAGATTTTTTCTAATTCTCCCGGCCGAAGAAGAAAAGATCAAGTTCTGAGAAAATGTGAAAAGTTGAGAAGACAAGCTTGGGCGGGAAAATCATGAAAAATGGCTAAGTCCTAGTCCTCACAACATCGGGACGTGAGGGGCATCTCGGGCACGAATCGGCCAAAGGTCGCTAGCAGCGATGGGCAGAGCAAAAGGAACATCGGGCCATCAGGACGTGCGGGACACGGAAAGCTGGTTCGGCCAAAGGAGAAGAAAATCAACTAACCGCTCTAGGACATTTGGGACAAAAAGACGCGAAGGACGCGAACTACCTGGATCGGCCGAAAAAGAGAACTTCATCTCTGGGACATTTGGGACAAAAGGACGCGTGGGACGCGGATAGCCGAAGGAGCCAAAAGCCAATCAAGCATCGCCACGTGTCATCGGCCGAATGAGGGACAAGGAAGCCCATTTCAGGCGGATCGGGAGTTTTTGTCCCAAACAGTTTGGGACATCCGGGACAAATGTACGTGAAGGACGTGAAAATCCGGCAAGCCCGAGAACCAATCAAATCACGACACGTGTCACAAGGGAGAAAGTCCAAAAGTCAAAGGGCGAGGTTTCAAGCACTGACCCGAGCCAATAAAAAGAGGACACGTGTCCAATGAAGTAGGAAAACCCGCGGGACAGGGAAGGAGAGATAATTACGCATCCAATCAGTGCTTGACACGTGTCGTCCAGGTAGCAGAGCGCGGGAAAAGATTTCAAAATCTGTTTTGGCCTGTTTCGTGCCCTAAATCTTTAGATCGTCATATCTTTCGATCCAGAGCTCGGATTTGCACGTTCTTTATATCAACGGAAAGCTGTTGAAATTCTCTACATGATTCCGGGTCAGTCTTGCATTTTGGTTCAGTTTGGAGAGAGAAAATTGAGAAAACGTCTCTGACACATGGTAATGCCAAAAGTGACGCTTCAACAACCAGCTTTAATGTAGCATAGATTCGCCGCCACTGTTAGACAAACCCCGCGTTTTGCCAGATCTCGCCACTTCGCCATAATGAGATGATTTAAAATCTAACCTAGAAGTGGTTGGGGCAGATTTTGAATTTCCTCTCTTTTCCCTCTTTCATTCTTCCTATATATTGAAAAGAGGGGCTTTTTTCAAAAGGTCGAACATTTCCTGTTTTGCTCCTCCCTTCTTCTCTTTATCAGGTGAATTTGTGGAGTTCGAACCTCCCATTTGAAAGCGTAATGTGACTCTACCTCTCGGAATTTTGTACTATATTGTATCAATCTTTAGAGCAAGTAATGCATGTCTGTGGATGATTCTCAACCCTCTATGTGTTCATTTGCATCCTCCTAGTCTTTCACTGCAAGTTTTGTTATCTGTGCATGATCTTGCATCACATTTGAATGGTCTGTGTTTATTAGCAAGATAGGTGTTCTTCATTCCTCGGTGCATCACCTCTATTAGCTTAGGTTTATTTTTATGCATCCCTCTCTCTCTGTCTCCTTGGCAAGTTAGATTAGGTTTTGAGTAAAACCTCTGCATTTTCGTGTGCATCTGAACAGAGGAATAGGAACCAGCCTTCTCTGGAGAATCCTTTCTCATCTTTACAAGTCCCACACTTGGAGAAAGGATTCCATGTTGTGCAATCACACTGGATGCCTAAACATCAACCTAGAAACCTGATCTGCATCCAGGGGTGCTATGATTTTTCCATAACGGTTTTGGCACGCTGGGTGGGACATTAGAGGTCTCATTTTGATTGCAGCAAGGTTGATGTGCATCTCGCTGCAATTTTCTTGCTTATAAGAGCTATTATTTGCATATCCGGTGACTCCAAGGGGAAGAATCAACTGGTTCCAAGTGTAGGCCTCGAAAACTTATGAGAAGAATCACCACAAGGTCAAGAGTTGGAGAAGAAGAAGTGTTGTTTGAATACTCCGTAATTATCTCCAAGAAGAAGACAAAGAGGAAGAAGGATTCAAAGGTCTCCATCTCCACCAAACAGTAACTCTCTCAACTCCTCCACTCCAGTAGGCCTTTCATTCACCAACAAGGGTTTTAAGACCAATTAGAATGGCTCGTAACAATCCCTACGTCAACTTCACAGCAGCAGCCCACTTGCTCTCAATGCACAACATCCAGTTCCTATTGCAGCCTTCAAGAACATTCCCTACTTCATGGAGAAAATCAGACCACTCCTGTGATCATGTTAAAGATATTGCTAACCTTTGTGTAATTCATGAAATCAATGAAATGCAAGTGGCTGTCAAGTTACTGGCATCTTCCTTCAAGGGTAAAGCATTACAATGGTTTAGGAGCCTTGGAGCTGGTTCTATCACAAATTGGAATCAGCTGTGTATAGCACTTCATGAGTAATTTGGGGAGAAGGGAGACAACTTGTCTCTTTTGGAGCAGCTAACAACCATCAAGAGGGCTCCTAATGAGCAGCTGACCGATTTCAACTTCAGATTTCAAAAGACTTGGGAAAGGATTCCAGTGGCAGTCAGGCCAACAGCAGAAGGTGCTTTTCTATACTATCTCAAAGCTTTAAATTCTGATATTTCTATGTTGATTCAGTCCATGGGAGGCATAACTATCCCTATGGCTTATAGCATTGCCATTAGGGCTGAAAATTGTTTAATCCAAGGACAAACTTGCCCCTAGACCTCCCACGCCATTGTTTCCAAGTTTAGAGAGCCCAAACACCCATCAAGCACCTAATTTGGCTCCTTCTCCCACTCCTAGAAATCACAGTTCAAATGAAGCTTCCACTTCATCTCCAAGTGCCCCAAATGAGCTTCAAGAGGTCATGAAGCAATTGCAAAACCTAGGAAATGAGCTAGTTACTCTCAAGAGGCAACAAGCCCAAGGTTTCAGACCTTCTTATCAACCCCAAGCTCAGCCTAATAGACATCCATACCAACCACAAAGACCACCTAATCCAGCTGCAAATATGAATCAAACAAGGCCTCCTACTAATAGACCATTCCAGCCCTATAATCCAAATGCCATATCTACCTCTAAGGAATTAGTGCCAACACAAAAAAACATTGCTCAGGAATATGATTGGTGCTTTCCATGCAATGAGCCTCATAACCAATCCATGTGTTTCAACGGTGCTCTCAATCAAGCACTAATGGTGACAACTACTGGTGTGGAGGGCGAGGGCAGTCAAGGAAACAGTCAACAACAAGAAACATTCCAACAGTAATCAGCCCCAAATGACACCACATTGGTGAACTGGCAAGCAAAATATTTCTGTGGCATGAATCAAGTAGTTTCTCAAGGTGTTGTAGCCAACACAAGGTCAAAGAGGAGAAATTTGGGTGAAGAACAGCCATTAGCCCCAGCCAATCCGCAACCTTCCATAGCTCCACAAATGATTGGAAAGTAAAGTCCAGTTTCAAATGCATAAGGGCAGCCAAGAACAGCCCCTAGGCCAACTCAAAGTGCCAGCTGTTGCTGCCCACGTGCAAGGAGTAAATGTGCAAAACAAGGGACAACAAAGAGATCCTTCATCACCATTCAGTATCATTGATGAGATGAAGAAGACAAACATCAACATATCAATGTGGGAATCCCTATCTATCCCAGGCCAAAGAGATTTGCTGCAAGCTTCCATAAAGGATTGGACAACTTCGAATCAGCAAATGTAAGACAAAGTTCTTACAAATGCCGCCCAACCTGAAGGAAATCATGGAGGACAGCAAGGTAAAATGTTGAAGCCCGTGTCCTTTCTATGTTTCATTGATAATTGGAAATCAGCTAGTGCACAATTGCATGATAGACTCCGGAGCAAGTAGCTCAAGAATGCCTAAACAAATAGCTGATCAGCTAGGGCTCCAAGATGAAATGATATCCAAAGGGGTAGTGCAACTAGATGGGACAAGAGTAGCAACAGATTGGAGTGATTAAAAACTTGAGTCTTACCTCGCATGCATGTCCAAACGTTTTTGTTTCACAAGATGTATCAGTCATAGACCTTCCACCACTCTTTACCCTTTGCTTGTCAAGGGACTTCACGGCCGGGATTGGAGGATATTTGTCTGCTGATTGGTCACACATGCTGTTCGTAATGAGGTATGGAACTATGGCTACAATTAGGTCGAACCTATTGCAAACTTCCATATTGAGCCTTACACTCCAAGTCGATTAATACCAATTGCTCAAAGATTTGATCAAGAAGACCACCCAAGCACCGATGAGGTGACATCAAGGTTGGAAGCATCCTGGATCTAACTCGGATGAATGGGAAAACAAGGTACATGCTTTTGATCCTTATCAAGAAGTAGAAGAATCTGAGCTAGGAGTCTATTGTATACACGAAGAGAATCAACCTCTCCCCAAAGATCACCAAGCTAGATCATAAAGACAAGAATGAAGTATGACAATTGTTCTTTGATCGGTCAAGGAGTAGGCAAGGTGCAGGAGGTGGAGCCATGCTTGTTTCACCTCAAGGAATAAAGTACTATTCAGCTTTTAGATTTCAATTTGCATGCTCCAATAACACTGCTGAATATGAAGCCTTGGTGCAAGGGATGCATTGGGCAATCAAGAGAAAAATAAAGAACTTGCAAGTCTTTGGGGACAGTGAATTGATTGTAAATCAGGTCAAGGGACAACATGCTGCCAAGAATGATCTACTCAAGTGCTACAAGAATAGGGTGTGGGACCTCATGGAAGATTTTGAAGGTTTTGGCATCGAATCCATTCCCAGGAAAGAGAATCAAGCTGCTGATAGGCTTGCAGCAGTAGGGGCAGCCTTTGACATTATGGAAAGCATTCAACAAGACAAGGTACAGCCAAACATCCACATGATTGTGAGGCCTTGATTCGGATAATAATGTCGGTTGGCAAGTGTTTGAGAATGACCAAAAATCATCCATTTCTTAGAAGAAGAAGCGAGTTCTCTCGCCTAAGAATCAAGAAAAATTGCATCAGCAAAGATGGTGACCAAGTGGTGCAGCTGAGAACTAACAAATTTCCAAAAGGCCTCATAACCTTGGAGTCAATCTTCAACCCGAATGATCAGTTTCGAAATGAGAAAGTGAACATTCAAGTGAAGGGTGAAGATTCGATATCCATCTTCGTAGAAGAGAACAAACCATTGCAAATTGGAAAGATGACAACTAAACAAGAAAGTTATGAGTTCATACAGCTGTGTCAAGAGTTCCCCGATGTGTTTTCTTGGAGCTATGAAGACTTGAAGGGTTTCAACTCCAAGTTAGTTCAAGCATACCATTGAATTGGATCCGAATATTAAGCCTCGCGTAGTAAACAAAGACCATTCAATCCACACATGGAGCCTCTCATGAGAAAAGAATTGGACAAGCTAATTGAGTCAAGGATCATATTCCCAATCAAGCATTCTAGTTGGGTTGCCAACTTAGTTCTAGTCAGAAAGAAGAGTGGAGAGATCAGATTGTGTGTTGACTTCAGAGACTTGAATAGAGCCTCTCTCAAGGACCATTACCCACTCCCTTCCATGGAGCAAATATTGCAGGTTGTAGCTGGTTTAGAAAGGTTTTCACTACTTGATGGCTACTCAGGCTACAATCAGATTATGGTGAAGGAGGAAGACCAGTTCAAGACAGCCTTCACAACCAAATGGGGCACATTTTCCTACAAGAAAATGCCATTTGGCCTATCAAATGCTGGAGCCACTTTCCAAAGGGCAATGGACATGGCATTTAAGGGGTTGATCAATAAAATAGTTTTGATATATCTTGATGACATCACTGTATTCTCCAAAAATGCAGTGGATCACCTTTTTCATCTGAGGCAGGTATTTCAGAGGTGTAGAAAGTTTGGAGTGTCCTTGAATCCTAAGAAGTGCATCTTTCTTGCACATGAAGGAAAGCTCCTTGGCCATATTGTCTCCAAGGAGGGATTAGCAATTGATCTAGAGAGGGTTGAAGCCATAAGAGCACTACCATTGCCAAGTCACAAGAAAGCCCTTCAGAGTTTCTTGGGAAGGATAAACTTTGTTCGGAGGTTTGTCCCAGATTTTGCAGCCCTTGTCAAGCCCATCACCAAAATGTTAAAGAAGAGCATGGCTTTCAAGTGGACATAAAAAGGCAAGGAGAGTTTTGAAGCAATCAAAGAAGCTATCTCTCAAGCACCAACTCTCATCAACCTGGACTTCTCCAAGGATTTCATCCTCTATGCATTTGGAAGTAATGACTCTATTTTCGCCATTTTGGTACAAAGACAACAAGGAAAATGATGAGCAGCCAATTGCCTTCTTCACCAGAGCCTAGATGACTATGAGATGAGGTACTCTTTTATTGAGAAGCATGTGCTTGCAGTAATCAGAAGCTTGAAGAAATTCAAGCATTTAATCTCAAACAACAAGGTCCAGTTGTTGGTCTCACATGTTGGAGTTAAGGACTTCCTCCTCAACAAGGATTTGAATGAGAAAAGGGCAGGTTGGATCACCCATGTCATGGAATATGACATTGAGATCAAGATCACCAAGCTAGTAAGAGGGAAAGGATTGTGTGAGCAACTGGTTTTGGGGAAGCAAAAAGAAGTATACAACAAAGAAGAGGCTGTTTTGACAGTCCAAGACAGCCATGAGCCAAGTGGCAATCATGAAGAAGACAATGCTTCCCCCACTCCTTGCTGGACCCAAGGTATTATGCACTTCCTAGGCATAGGCCTATGCCCTCCAGAGATGAACAAGACCCAAAGGAGACACTTCAGGTTGTAGGCTGTTCCGTATGCCATTTTGATGGAGTTTTGTTCAAGAAAGATGTGAATGGAGTATTGCTTTGAGATGCATTAGCACAAATCAGATTCAAAGGGTGTTGGAAGAGTTTCATGGTAGACCAGTGGTGGCCATTTTGCACCAAGGGTGACAGCTCTAAAAATCATGAAGGCTGGTTATTATTGGCCTAAAATCTTCAAGAATTGCTATGCATGGATCAAGAGGTGTAAGAACTGTGCATTCTTCATAGGAAAAGAGAGACTTGCTGCCCTTCCATTGCATCCAATCTCAGTTGACCAGCCATTCATGCAATGGGGTTTGGACTTCATTGGAGTCATTAATCCCAATTCAAGCCAAGGGTACAAATGGATTTTGACAGCCACAGACTACTTCACCAAATGGACAGAAGCAGTAGCACTCAAAGAGGCGAATGAGTCTAGCATCTTAGACTTTTATGAGGGGATAACAACCAGATTTGGTGTACCTGCTACAATAATCTCTGATAATGCATTGGCATTCATTGGATCTAAGGTGACTGAGTGGGCTGTCAAGAATGGGATCTACCTAAGCACTTCATCAAACTATTACCCTCAAGGTAATGGCCAGGCCGAGTCTACAAACAAGAACTTGTTGAGGATCATTAGGAGGACTCTTGATGAGAATCAAAGGTCTTGGCATACCAAACTGAAATCAGCCTTATGGGTTGATAGGATAACTCCCAAGAGATCCACAGGTAACTCTCCATTCAGGCTTGTCTATGGAAGAGAAGCAATCTTGCCCATGTCACTTGAGTTGCCAACATTGGAACTCATGAAGCAGCTGGAGTTGCTAGAGTTTGAGCCCATGGAGGTGAGGTATGCAGAGCTGATGGAGCTGCAAGAGATCAGAAATCAGGCATCCCAAGGATGGAAAAGGATCAAGCTTTGATCAAAGGGACCTTTGATAGGAAGGCCAAGGATAGATCATTTTAGGTTGGAGATCTAGTGTTGAAATGGGATGTGGATAGAGAAAACCGGGAAGGCATTCAAAATTTGATGCCATTTGGAGTGGCCCATACATGGTCATGAAGTGCAAGAGCAACAATGCTTTCCAATTGGCCTCATTAGATGGTGAAGAACCGCAGATTCCAAGAATGGAATCTATCTCAAGAATTGCTTCTAGAGGGAAATTACCACCTTGTAAATATTAATTAGATTTTCATTCCTCCAAGTGCTTTGCACATTGTCTTGTTATAGTTAGGTTTTGAGTTTCCTAAGTGCTTTGGCACAACTTGTTGTCCATGGAGATGCTTATGCAGTCTTTGCTTCCATTAGGTGATATTCCATCTTCCTCCTTGCACATTCTAAGTCGGGTTGGGATTCCAAACTGAATGTTTGATAACTCCATGCCCAATGGACGCTTGGAGTTCTTGGTCTTTCCACCTAGCAAAGTGTACCCCCACCGAGTCGCCAAATTGTTATCCAAGATTCACCCCCTGTGGTAAATTTGATAACATGCATTGAATTCTCAAGCCCCATGCAAATTGATTGATTCAGGGCAAAAATCATGTTTCTAGGGTCCCCTCAGATTTTTTCTAATTCTCTCCGGCCAAGAAGAAAAGAGAAAGTTCGAAAAATGTGAAAAGTTCTGAAGACAAGCTTGGGCAGGAAAATCATGAAAATGGCTAATTCCTATTCCTCGCAATACAATCGGGACGTGAGGGACATCAGGGCGAATCGGCCGAAAGGCCGCCAGCAGCAATCTGCAAAGCAAAAGGAACATCAGGGCCGTCGGACGCGTGGGCAGACGTGAAAAGCCGGTTCGGCCAAGGAGAAGAAAATCGACTAACCACATTAGGACATTTGGGACAAGAAGACATGAAGGACGCGAACCGCCGGATTGGCCAAAAAAGAGAACTTCAGCATTGGGACAGAATTTGGGACAAAAGGACGCGTGGACGTGGATAGCGAGAAGGAGTCGAAAGCCAATCAAGCATCACGTGTCATCGGCCGAATGAGGAATAAGGAGGCCCATTTTAGGTGGATCAGGAGTTTTTGTCCCAAACAGTTTGGGACATCCGGGACAAATGTACGCGAATGACGTGAAAATCCGGCAGGCCCGAGAACCAATCAAATCATGACACGTGTCACAAGGGAGAAAGTCCAAAAGTCAAAGGGTGAGGTTTCAAGCACTGACCCGAGCAAATAAAAAGAGGACACGTGTCCAATGAAGCAGGAAAACCCATGGGATAGGGAAGGAGAGATAATTATGCATCCATTCAGCGCTTGACATGTGTCGTCAGGTGTAGCAGAGTGCGGGAAAAGTTTTCAAAATCCGTTTTGGCCTGTTTCGTGCCCTAAATCTTCAGATCGTCATATCTTTCGATCCAGAGCTCGGATTTGCACGTTCTTTATATCAACGGAAAGATGTTGAAATTCCCTACATGATTCTAGGTCAGTATTACATTTTGGTTCAGTTTAGAGAGAGAAAATTGAGAAAACGTCTCTGACGCGTGGTAATGCTAGAAGTGACGCTTCAACAACCAACTTTAATGCAGCAGACAGTTCGCCGCTTCTGTTAGACAGCCTGCCATTTTGCTAGGATCCGCCGCTTCTGCCGTAATGAGATGATTTAAAATCTGACCTAGAAGTGGTTGGGGCAGATTCTGAATTTCTTCTCTTTTCCCTCTTTCATTCTTCCTATATGTTGAAAAGAGGGGCTTTTTCAAAAGGTCGAACATTTCCTGTTTTGCTCCTCCCTTCTTCTCTTTATCAGGTGAATTTGTGGAGTTCGAACCTCCCATTTGAAACTGTAATGTGACTCTACCTCTTGGCATTTTTTAGTGTATTGTATCAATCTTTGGAGCAAGTAATGCATGTCTATGGATGATTCTCAACCCTCTCTGTGTTCATTTGCATCCTCCTAGTCTTTCACTGCAAGTTTTGTTATCTGTGCATGATCTTGCATCACATTTGAATGGTCTCGTGTTTATTAGTGAGACAGTGTTCTTCATTCCTCGGTGCATCACCTCTATTAGCTTAGGTTTATTTTTATGCATCCCTCTCTCTCTGTCTCCTTGGCAAGTTAGATTAGGTTTTGAGTAAAACCTCTGCATTTTTTGTGTGCATCTGAATAGAGGAATAGGAACTAGCCTTCTCTGGAGAATCCTTTCTCATCTTTACAAGTCCCACACTTAGAGAAAGGATTCCATGTTATGCAATCACACTGGATGCCTGAACATCAACCTAGAAACCTGATCTGCATCTAGGGGTGCTATGATTTTGCCATAACACATGCCTTATAGTAAAATTCAAGTACATCACACACATTGGAAACTACACATGTATTTCCACCCTAGGTTCACTCTCACTTTGATTTTTGCACTTTTATATCATTAGTTTCCATGCTCCATTATTTTCTCATTCCACACTTTGTCTAATTGGCACATTGTCTACATCACTCTACATGGATCATCAAGTACGCATCTCTATCTACTTTATGTTACCAAGATTTCTGCTCAACAACATAAAGTGGGGGAAAATTTAGTAAACAAATCACACAATTTAGACATTATTTAGTCTCATACTACTATTCATATGGTTTTTGAGTGAAGAAATTACTAATTAACTCATGTTCTTTGGACATTTTACTTTGCTTTTTTTCATCACTTCCAACCTCCAGCATCTACTTGCCCAAATCAATTCTACCATTTGTTGTCATTTTATCTTTGACTAGGGTGCCCCAAGTGCCCTAATTCTTTTTACACTTTCCTACCACTTTTTAGGCACTTTCTAGCCATTTGAGTTTTATATCCTTTTAGTGGTTAGACTATTTAGAGTTGATTACGAAATTAGAACAAGAGAACCATATAAATATAAAGTTATGAGACCATAATGAGGGACCAAAAATAAGTAATAGTATCATCACCTAAGTTTGCATCCATCAAAGGATACATTTGCATCCATCTATCTCCATCAACGAGTGCACAAGGTTGGTTTATCTCGCATCACACTACATATGAGGGAGTTTTATTCTATTCCATCTACCATTTTATTACATTTCTACACATAGCTACTTGATCGCTACTTTCACAAAATGTGACTCGACACAAAAGCACCTATAACATGATCGCACACACACACATAGAGAGAACTACATTGGGTCCGATATGTAGTGCAACACTCGATTAGTAAGTCCACCATTGTGTCCGTTAAGGACATTCGACCCCTTCATATGCATTTTTTTTAGGGGTTTGATACCTTTCTTAGGGTTATGAAGGTCTCTCCTTCATCAATGATTTACAACGACATATAACCGAGTGTAACGACACTAGTGTGACATGAAGAAAACATAGGTGATCACTTAACAACAGCTAAGAGGAGGTTTGCATAGGTTTTCACATACCGAGGTGCCCATATCTCATACTAGGGCACCCACAGCACCCCTGTACCTCTCTAGAAATCCCAATACAACCCAATATTCCATATATGTGCTTTCTAGAGGTTTTGTGTGTTTAGTCCTACATTTTTTTCATCCATTTCATTCTCGCAACATAGTCATGAGGCATTTTCAAACCAGATAAGCTCTTTCTAACTCTCCTTACACATTAGGGTTTCATATTTTCATCACCTCAATGACATGGGTGATTTTATTTATGCAATTATTTGTTATTTACTATTGTTATTTATATTAGATTAACTATATAATTATAATAAATTTCATATTTTGTTAATTAGTCACCGATAGGGTAGTATTTATATTCCTCATCGACAATCGAGAAAAACATTTTAAACTTCAGAAATGACTTAATTATTAATCTATTTTTCTCTAATTATAAGTAAAATGTCTTCCATTGTTCACTCTCTATTCACGAAAAATTCCATTTATCACAAAGTATAATTGTTGGAAGAAAAGAGATGAGGAATAATTTTTGAAATCAATTCCCCTAAAAACTATGACGTTGACCTATGGTTGTTTTTTTGTTATAGATGATAATCAACGGGAAGTTGGTATTGTTCTATCCACATAAGCTATTGATTTTTGGACCTTTGGGTGTTGGGTTGAACACATTAACTTTGAAAACAATAAGTGTTGTATTATAGATATGGAGTTGGATGTTTCTTTATTCAGGAAATGGGAAATGCATACATCACTAAACATCGACCATATTCCTATTTAAAATATAGTTGGAATTTGGGGATGCTTACAGATTATGAAAAAACTGGATGTTCAAATGCAAAAGAAATTCATAATGGTATATTTATAGTATTCATAAAATTGTATAGAAACAAAAAATCATCTTTTGTTTGTCATTTCTTGCATATAAAAGGTTTTCTTTCACCTCTAAAACATGCCAATCTGTTTACTATGCCAAGGTGAACATATTTGACTAAATTGGAGATAGACCCATCTAAATAAAAGTTTCATGGGTTGAAAATGAATACTAAATCATCTACATTGTTGAATAAGGAAACCACTATATTCGAGAAAAATAGAACCTTTGACTATTCAATAGTTTCATTTAATTTTTTTCAATGGTAAAGTATTTTCAATTGATGTTTCAATATGCCATATAACACTTCTAGAATATCAATATCATCTGATAGGTGATGAAAATGTTGACCTTCTTTTCCACTCCATGTTGATAACTGTTACTACTACACAAATAGACACAATTCTTCTTCCTTTCTTGTATTCTATGAATAACATTGTAGAACTCCATGATCCGAATGACCTAGAAAGTAATGATGTGAAATTTTATATACTTGATGTCCATCATACAATTTGTGCGCAAAAATTGATTTTGGGCTTAGAAACTTATAAGTATTTACATTCGAGGCTAAGGTTTCAAAAGGATAAAATTTTATCTCTAAATGCATCTAACGAAGCCATTGCTGATATTTTCAAACAATATATGAAGTAAACAAAACTTGGATAGAAACTAAGTGTATTGATTTTTTGTACAAAGCTAGATCATTTTTCTAATCGTGAGGATGTCCTCAACGAATTGGATTGACAAAAAAAAGAGATAGAATATTAGAAGGAAATGTATTTTAATTATATTGCATTGGTTATTAATATTTACTTTCGTCACATAAAAAGATTAAAAATATATATTTATCCTTTGAATGTAGAGCTTTGAAAATCAACGACTCTCAATTTTTTGAGTGAAAAAAACTAAGAATTTATACAATAAATGAACTTTTATATTGTTTCTTGATGATATATGGACTAAATGGAAAAAAATTAGTTTCTTAGATCAATTGGCCTCACTTGTTCACGTATTACGGATAATCAAGTTAATTTTCAACCAAATTCACTTTCAAGATTCAAAGATAATCCACTCAATGTTCTTTAGAGGAATGACCAACAAAGAACTATGAGTACTAGCTCATAAAGTGCAATCGGGGGATGTTTAGTTAACTAGATCTATTGAGGCTTGTGTAATAGTAGAGACATTTGATTCTTACTTCTGGAGAATAAAAGGAGACAACAATTTGAGAGAAATTTTTTTACATTATTTGAAAAATAAGCATGCGAGATAATAGTATATTGACATCCTATAATGAATCCAATGTAATTGAAAAATTTAAATTGCATGAATCAAAATACCACAAGTTATTTGTACTATTGGGTGAACAGAGAAATGGAAAAACAAAATGTGATTCCCATATAAGGAGGAAAATGGAAAAATAGAAAAATACCATGAGGTGGAAGAATTTCTTCTGTCGAGGCTCAAACAATATTGGATAACTATGTGATGTCAATGGAAGGAAATATACGATCAAGGATAGAAGAAACAAACAATTTTTCTTGTAAATGTGCATATCCATTCCAGCTTCCATCAATTTTATCAACTATTCCTTGAATAATCCCTTCAATGTTGAATGCGTGATCACCTTTGATTTTTGTAATTTGGCTAGAGATATTTCTTCTAATGTAATAATGGAACTTCTTAACACATATTGAAACCAGTTTTCGGATTGTATTGTTATTTTTCTAACACCAATTGATTATTCAAAAATGTTAAGAGATAAACTAAAATGATACATGGAAAATGTTAAAGACATTGGAGTATCAATTCTGGATGGATGTTATAGACTCTCTAACAGAAATGAGATATTTAAAAGTTTGTGTCTTATGTACACAATATCTGGTGTGCACAACTACTAATAAAGATGATTATAGGGAAGAGTTCACTAGGGATTGGATGGAGAAACTGCTGCAAAAATTAGTAACTACAAGTGAAATTGGCCTATAAGGAAACATCCATTATTTTCCTTGTCAAATATCTTATAAGTTTTGGGTTGAGATGTTCACTCGATGTTGTTCCAAAAATTATCTAGTACTAGTGCTTTACGGAAGAAGTGTCACAATCTATTCATTAGTTGATTCCAATCTATTTTCTATTTTATTTTTGAGACACATAGTCAAGAAATGTTTCTAAAACATTACTATTCTCATACGAAGAAAAGTTCGTCGCCAAAGACAACTTCAACAAGTGATTTTTTTAATGGATTTGAACCTATATATGCTACTTATACAATTATTGTTTAAGTAGATAACCTAAAATCTATAAAATATGGTGTACAACCCTTTCAAATTGACGTTACACAATGAGTTCAACATGGTGATTTACCTTCAATAATTCTATAAATATGTTTAATGAGCTCTATTTTCAATTTCTAGGGTTTTAAATTTTTGAACAAACTTATGTTTTTTATAGTTCAAATGATAGATGTGGAGAACACAGGGACATCAGACATGAATACACAATTAGATTCTAGTATGTCGGTTGTGTGACTTTATAAACAAAACCACTAAAAATCCCCACGAATTTATAAGACAATAAATGATTATGCATACAACTAACAACCAAAGAACATAACCATGAAGGGTGTGGAGGTATCCAACATGAATAAACACTCACAATGCCGTGTCTACTTTAAAAAAATCATTTATAGGGCTCACAAGTTTATCGTAAATGATAACTTATATATCTTAGTTTATATGTTTGGCATACAATAGAAGACAAAATTTAAGGAAATCCATTTGTAAGCTACACTAACAATTTAAAATCAAGTATAGAGCTTAGCAGAATCTATGCATCCATATTCAATACATGATAATTGTTAGACTAAAAAACCTTACTTTCATCAATGTCTCGTTGATTTACAACTCGCTTATTGTCACAATGTTTCACCGATTCACTACTACATACCGAATACTTACATTGAATTAACATTGTTTTGGCTTCACGGGGGTTCACTAAGTAAAATTATGGCATAACATGTGCATTTTAAGGGTATTAAAGAATACCCTTACTTCTAGTTTCTACCTCTCATTATTCAATTGATAATACACCCTCCGGTTATATTATTAGAATGAAAATACCCCTATTTTTTCCTGTGTACCTTACTTACCCATTTTTCAATTACAATTTAATTTACCCCTTTATATTTTTACCCTAATATATTAAACATAAAATATATTATATTTCTCACTCATTTTTTTACTATGTATTTCCTCTCAAAATATAGTTTGAAGCCATTGAAGACATATTACAAATCACCTTATAAATGTCAAGCTTTAATCATTTATCAATAGTTCTTCAAATAATTATGATGGTGAAATAATATCACTTGTGTTGAAAAGCATACTCAATCCTAGTTTTCTACCATCCTATTATTTCTTGGTTAAGAATCTCGTAATTGATATTTCATTATTAAAAAGAGATTATAATTTAATTTATGACCACACTCTTTTTTGCAATTTGAAGATATTTAATTTTAAAAACTAGGGTTCAAATATTTTAGTTTAATATTAAAATTAAACCTCCATTTCCTTTGGCCAACCTCTCTAACCTACCCCCAATACCTAATTCAAAACATTAATAAATTAAACCCTTTCAACCCCTCCTATCTACCGGTATATTGAATTTAATTTTATTAATTTTAATTACCTCAATATGAACCAACGTGCTACGATATTGCATAGCTAATGAAACCCCGTGTTTGACTTCAACATCATCATACAAAGAACTACATATGGCTTGATGTCTCTCTTAGGTATGTCAATTAACACTTGGCTATCCTCATTATAGGTTTTTAACAAAGTGTAGTTCAACAAATGATGACATAGCCTAGCAAGTCACAAATCCTAATCCATAATCGAGGATTGTTTTCCACCAAAGGGTGGTTTGAAAAATATAAGTGTAGCCTAGTTTGTGATGCCCGCTAAAAAAACCCACTTGGACTCCAAGAAATAACCTAGATTAGTTAGAAAAATTATGGAATAATTTTTTTTATTAGAAGTGTCTACAACTGTGGGTTGTAAGACAATGATTGTCACTAACGAGTTCTGGAACAAATTTAATCTATTAGAACATACTTTTATTTTATTAATAATTATCAGAGGCCACAAGGTCCAAATTTTAGGGTTAGAAGTTTCAGTTAGGTTCAAGGGGTAATTTATCCCCATACCCACTCTCTAACAGGCTCAGAGTTTCAACTTAATTTTTCTCACATGTAACATATTTAAAATTTCCCTAAATCATTTCCATTGGATAGGAAATTTCCTCACCTTTCTGGTGATATAAAGAAGTCCTCCTAACTCCTTGTAAAACTCCAGTTATGGACCGGCGGGCTTTGGGAGTCAAATTTTCCCCCAAAGGGACACGTGTCGTAGGGGCAAAAAGTTTTTTTTTCGAGTTGGAGGGTCGCGGGGTGATGTTTTGAAATTTTTCCCATGTGGGAGAAAGGTCCAAATTTTTCCCGTGCCTCCGCCTGCGCCTCTGTGGACACGTGGTGCTCAACGAGCCAAAGTAGAGAAGGGATGAGGGAAGAGTGGGGGGCAGCGGAGAAGTTTGGGGATATTCGTTGAAGGGGAGATGAGGGGTAAAAGGCATGCATGGGTCTATGCGTCTACTGAGGGGATTACACCGGGATGAGGGTGGGAGTTTGGGGCCGTGGGGTTTTTAAAACATTTTTCCCAAGTAATAAAATTTGAAAAGGGACAAAGTTTGTGAGGGTTCTAACCCTCTTCCGTCACCCCCATGGTGCCACGTGGGAGCCTATGATTGGATGTGGGCCAGTGGGGTGGTGTGGAAAAGTTTAAAAAAAATTCCCAAAAAAAATTCAAATTTTTTTTCTAAGGTTTTCAATGGGAAAAATTTGAGTCGGGCTCGCCAGGGAAATTTTTTCCAAATTTTCCTGCAAAGGAAGGAAAACTTCAAAAGACCACAAATTTTTCTAGAAAGCTAAGTTTTGGGAAAACAAGGACTTTCTAGAAATCTCTCGACGCCCTCTTTTCACAGGAAACATAAATTTTACATTTGATAAGGTTTAAGGGGTCAAATTCATGAAAACATTTTACAAGCTTTCTAAAAGCAAACTAGTAATTTTTGACTTATAAATTTGGTTCAATTTGATCTTCTCCTTCACTCAACATGCCAAAAAGACATGGAGGATTGTTCTAAAAAGGATTTAGGATGTTTTTGGAAGGTGATTTTTCTTGATTGATTCCAATTTGAATTTTTTTCCAACAATTGATAGGAAAAACTGCAAAACAAATGTGAAAGGTTTGGGTCCGATTTTGCAATGTTTTAAATTTCCATAAGTATTTTTGTCAAAATTGAGTTCCTTGATATCCTAGTATGCTAAATTTCAATGTTTTGATGTTGGTTATTGTTTTCAGTCCGAATCTGTGCATTTTAAATAACTTATTTGCCAATATTAAATTTACAATGACATGGATCAATTCTAGAGGGTTTGTTTAACAATTTCATCTTCCATATATGCAAATTTAATCTTTCATCTAGTCTAATACATTTAGTAGTTTAAAAAAACCATTCAAGATCAAAAGGCAACATCGAATTCAATTTTACACATTTCAAAAGATACAAAATATCGTATTATTTCCACATACATTTCTTCCTTTCAAACGAGATATTTAAATATCTCTTTTGTCATCCAATGAAACATTGAATTCATTCCATGCTAGCCTTAAATTTTTTTCCTTCTTCATTCAAACATTAAAAAAAGAATCCAGTTTCTATCCTTTCCCAAAATCATATAATTTAAACAAGGCGTAATAATACAATTCCTTCATACGTGTTTCTTCCTTTTCCATTTTTACGAATAGGGATTTCATTCACAATCTGATATTCCAATTCAAATCAACAATACAAATGAGGAAAGGTCTTGCAATCCTTTATTGATTTTAAAATAAATACATCTTTACAAAAAAATTTCAATTCCTTGAATACGGATAATGATTTCAATTTCTTTCTTTCAAATGATAAGAACAGAATATAAATTTCTTTCACATTCAAATATGAAACTTTCATAACCAATCACAACCATCTTCTCTTCACAAAATACATTACAATTTCATCCACATCAAAGTGGGAAAGGTTACAAATGAATTTGTTTCACAAGGTACTGTCAAACTATATTTTCCTTTACTCCAGAAAGGCAACATGTAAAGTTCCCTTTTCTTCCAATTTGATCACAACAAAAGTGGGGGAAAGGCAATGCTCTCCACCCAACCAAGACATCCAATGAAAGGAGAATCCATCCTTCATCATTGGCCCCCAAGCCCCAACCACAATGCAATAGAAGGTGTGATTCAACTCATGGCAACAACAGGCTTCCACAAAACATACACACAACATTCTTTCAACATGCACATTTCAAATTTAAACACAATTCAACACAAGACAAAAGTTTACAACTGCATTGAAAACATTAAAATAGAACTTGGGCTTTATCATGCAATCCAAAGGAGCAAGGACTATGGGGAAATTTGCTTATGCATCCCAAAAGGGAATTGGGCATCCACTTGTAACAAACCACAAATAAAAATTCACCACACATATCCTTATGCCCCCACAATCCCTCCCACCATCCCTTCGTATGCCCCCCCACAAGTAAGAAATGCAAGCTATTTCTTTTCCATGGTGGATCCTAAAGCCAAATTCCCTCCACAATAATTTTGATGCCACTAGCATTCCCTTATGCCCCTCACATGAATTCCCCATAGCCTTCTCCTACACCATTCCTATGGCATTCTACCCAACCAGCCAAGAAACACATACAAAGGATTCACCATTCACACAACACAAAAGAAATAGAACATAAATGAAGAGATGAGCTCCTACCTCTCGATGGTAGAATTTTTTTCCAAACAACAAGATTTCAATTCCCAAAAACACAATCCCAAAATACGCAACCTAAAATCATGCCAAGTTCTCCAATCTCCTTCCAAAATCAATACCTCCAATCACAAGAAAATTCACCCAAAGGAAGCATGCAAAATGTTTCAACAACCCAAAACAAAACAAAGAGTTTGAATTTTATAAAAGAGGGAAGAGAAGAGGATGATGTGGATCTATGTAGGATGCCACATCACACATCCTCAACTCCAACACAAAATAAATTTCATTCTCCCAAGAATAATAAAGAGGTGGGTGAAAATATGACAAATTTACTTGCACACTTCAAAAACCCACACCCCAAAGGACTGAATTAAATAAAATGTAAACAGAGTGTAAATAAAACAATGCAACATGATTAATAAAAAAAAATTAAAAGGGTCTAAAATCAACCCTCCAACCATAGGTATGGTTGGTAAATAAACTTAAGAGGTATGGGACAAGTTTTACTTGTCTCACAAGCCTAAAAAAATCCTCCAATGATAAATTCGAGTTTCCAAGGAGGTGGAGTGTTTCATACTCCAAAATTTGACTTACAAAAATCTTACCCATCACTTACATATTTAATACAAAATCCAACAACTCTTATAATTACTTTCTCATTTCCCAATTTTATTTATTTATTTATTTATTTATTTTTAACAATAAGATTTTTTTATTAAGGGCAAATAGTTTTGAAGGGACTATACCCTGTATACAAAAGGGCTCAAAAGCCAGATAGTAAAGGTGAGAGAAACAACCTAGAGAAGGGAAAAACGGCCAACCAAAGAGGGCTCAACAGCCAAATATGACAATACAAGTGAAGAAAGGATCCAAACGAACAATGATCCAAAAAGAAGCAGAAAAGATCAAAAAGCAACCAAAAGAGAAACAACATATAGAACTCCGCCAAAAAGTAGCACCAGAACCACCAGATAACAACAACTTCACAGCCAAAAAATAGCATCACAGCAACCCGTTACTTGATAGCCCTGTCAATCTTGGTCTTGATAGCCTACAGTGACATGAAGAAGGCAATGGCAGTGGCCTGAGAGGAGTCTCTCATATCCTGAGCAATTGCAATATCCCTTTTCTCTTTAGGGCCCCAAATGTCCTCATTAACCCCACTTAAACTGCAGACACTATGAACATGTTGTTCAATGAAATTATAAATGCTTTTAAGGGAAGATAATATGCAGTCATTGCTGACTTTTTGCATTCCCCATTCTGCCATCCAAGGACTGTAACTTCTTGAAGACTTCAGCAATAACCCCCTCTTCATCATCACTTTGAATAATTCCTTTTCCCTTAGCTCTTTCCATATTTTTTATAGTCCCTTTGAGCTCTTGTATCTCCTTTTCTAATCTATCCACTCTGTCCATCAATTCCTCCTCCTTGGGATCCTCCATTGGTTTACTGATATGCAGGAGGTTCTCAGCAAGTTCCAGGTCTTTGTGGCTCCTTAGGACCCATTGGGAAGCAGGAATTTTAGCTTTTATGCTCTTGCTTTTCTTCTTTGGAAGAAGAAGAAGCTGACTTCAATCTTCCTTTTCAGCAGGGGGAGTGGAAGCGGTGCGAGAAGGTGGAGGTATGGAGGAAGAAGGTGGGGTAGGATTCATGGGGGCAGCTAGAACAGTGGCGATGGATCAGGAGGATAAGCCCTTGGTGCAAAGGGATAGCCCTAGAGTGGGCTCCTAATTGATTTCTCCAGTGAGTTTATCAAATAGTGAGGAAAGCTGATGATGATATTTCTACGAAAGTGATTTAGAAATATCAAATGCTTTTGAGGTATAGTCACAAATCTTCCTTCAAGAGTTACATACCTAACCACCATCTGTGCAAGCTCAAGAAAAGGCTCGGGAATGATGCCACCTTCATTCAAGCAAGATCATGAATTCAAGATTCTCCCCTCATCCAGAACTTCTTGGTCTCCACCTCCTGTCCACCTTCTATGAAGAATTTGTGCCCTCAGCCGAGGCCCATGATCTAGGTGATGAGATCTTCCATGATATCAATCTCCATGTTACTATATTTGATAATCCGATTCTTCCATCCCCTGGGTGAATCGATAGAAATGTCTTGGTCAAATACTTGAATCCTTTCAATTAAATTAGACAGACCCCGATTTGCAGGTAATTCCAAAGCTCTGTATTCTCTTTCCACGCAGGATTGTGGGTCGGTTCAGTTTTGAAAGGTGGACCCCCATGTTTCCTCTATTCCTTTTCCTGTTCTCAACGGTAAAAATGCTACCACTATGCGGGACAGGAAGAGATTTGATGTTGGTATTTGAATCTTTCCTTTCCGTGAAAGAAAGTTTAATTATTATGCCATACTTGTAATTATTTCCCGCTCCTCGACTTTCCTCCTATGCCTAGAAATGATGACAGTCCATCTCACACATATCGCATCAATCATCCATATCTTATGTGATGTCATCATATTGTACTTGAGGATCCGCACATTAGCGCCCAAATTACAGCCGTTAGTGCTGATTTTCACTGCCATGTAGATCATTGATTATGGCTTTATTGATTTGAGTGGGCAGAATGTCCCCCCTAAGCCAAGTTTGAAAGGAATTAGTAACACCGAGGTTAGCCAAACTGTCAGCGACCCTATTTCCTTCCCGATAGGTGTGGGTGATTTTAACATTTTCAAAGCTCTTGCATATATCAATAGCTTCCCCAATAAAATCTCTGATAGACCAGCTGGGGTGTTGCTTTTTGTTTAATAGATTGATGATATTCAGAGAATCACCTTCAATTATAATATTCGGAATATTACAATCTCTGGTAAGTCTTATACCCCAAAGAGCCGCCAGGGCTTCAGAATAATGATTAGTCTACTGCCCATTCTCCTAGAAAAAGTAGCAACAAAACAACCTCTTTGATCTCTGATGACTCCCCCTCCTCCAGAGTCCCCCGATTTCCTTTTGAGGCCCCATCAAAATTTAACTTGTGCCAATCAGTGGGAGGCTTAATCCATCGGACTGTGTTTCTATCAATACCATTGTTATTCTTATTGACAGTGTCAATATTCCAATCAGTCAGGATGTATTCTTCCTTCTCGGGTAAAGCCTATTTTTAGGAGGTTTAAATCTAGCAATATTATCTTGCACAGAAATGATAATTTCCTTATAGACTTTGTTACATGCCTTTCTATTGTTTATGAAAATGTTATCATTACGAGCCTTCTAAACTCTCCACATAGTGTGGGGTAAAACAAGTTGCCACAATCTTTTCACCACATAATGCTTAAATGGAGAGTCCCATTGTTCCCAGGCCTAAAGACAGGTAAGGGGAAAAATCCATCTCTGATTAAATTTTGCAAAAACAAGCTACCAAATTTTGGAAGCAAACTCACAATGGAGGAATAAATGCTTTATATCTTCTGCCTCTTTCTGACACATGCAACATCTATTTGGCATGATGAATCCCTTCTTGATGAGGTTGTCATTAGTTAGGATCTTGCCATTAATAATTAGCCACCAAAAGAAGTTCACTCTAGGGGTTAACTCCGGCATCCACAACTTGTGCCACTTAATTTCACTTTCCATGGATATAAAGAAAGAATTATATCCTGATTTAACAGAGTATTCCCCATCAAAAGAATCTTTCCAAATGATTTCATCCTTAAGATTTTGATTACTTATATGGATTAGAGAAAGTTGATTCTGTAAAGATGAAACATAATCCTGTATATTATCATTCTCCACTTTTAGTTGTTTCCATTTTATTTTGTTTCCATCCCTCTCAATGTACCCCTGAATTTTGTGCCCATACTTTGTAATTAAGTTGTCTTTAATGTGATCATAAGCAGAAATCCAGTTAGAATCAGTCCACTTATCAGTCCAGAAGTTTATGTTTTGTCCATCCCCAAGCTTCCAGCTACACCCCTGAGAAAGAATGTGTCTGCTGCGAAGAAGGTTGTTCTAGAAAATAGAACCACTCGGAAGAGACTGATCATATATGAAGGAAATCTTGTTTTGGTTTGAAATATATTTGATCTTAACCAAATTTGTCCAAGGTTTGTGCTCTTTTATAAGCCTCCATCCTAATTTTGCAATAAGGGTAGCACTCATATGTTTGATATCTTTGATGTCTAACCCCCCAAGTCTCTTAGGTTTACATACCTGCTCCCAAGCCACAAGATGATATCTGAATCTGTCCTTAGTACCGTGCCATAAAAAGTGCTTTTGAATCTTTTCAATACTGTTCATCACTACTGCAGGTATGCTGAACATTGACATGATGTAAATAGGCAAGTTTTGGAGCGTGCTTTTAACCAAAAGGCACTTTCCTGCACTTGAAAGAACAGCTCCTTTCTAGCCAGCCAACTTTCTTTGAAATCTCTTAATAAGATCATTCCATACCTCCACAGAAATCTTTCCAGTACTTAAAGGTAAACCTAAGTAAGTAGCTGGTAGAGAATTAATAGTGCATCCTAGAATATTAGCAATCTTTCTTTGCCTTTCTAAAGGAGTATTGAAGAAATAAATAGAGATTTTGTCAAAATTAACTTTTTGTCCCGAGGCTTCCTCATAAAATATAAGGACAATTTTGATAGCCTTTTCCTCAATGATTGAGGCCATCAGGAGAAGCAGAGTGTCATCAGCAAACTGCTGGTGTGAGGAGATCTGATTGCCAGAAGTTGGAGGGAAGCCTTTTATCATGCCAATGCCAATAGATTTGGAAAGAGATCTACTTAAACTGTTAGCCATAATAATGAATAATAGAGGGGAAATTGGTTCACCTTGCCAGATACCTCTATTGCTGGAAAAAAAACCCACAGGTTCCCCATTAACAACCACTGAGAATCTAGAGGTAGAGATACAAGAGTGAATGATTTTTCTGAATTTGATTTGAAAACCAAACTTGGATAAGACCTCATCCATGAATCTCCAGGAGACTCTGTCGAATGCTTTATGCATGTCCAGCTTGATAGCCATCCCCGCCTTTTTACTCTTATCCATAGAATGTATAGTGTCATGAACCATGATAATTCCATCTTGAATAATTCTTCCCTGGATGAATTCACTCTGCTGTTGTGAAATGATCTCCATAAGAATAGGTTGCATTCTAGTGGTGAGAATCTTTGTGAAAATCCTATATATAACATTAACTAAACTGATAGGCCTGAAATCTTTGAAGTCCTTTGCATCCAACTTTTCGGGGCAAGCACAATGTGTGTATTATTTAGTTCTTTAATGAGATTTCCCATTCTATAAAACTCATTAATGATTTCAAGAGATCTTCAGAGCATATTTCCCAACATCTTTGGTAAAAGTTAGCCAAAAAGCTATCTCGGACCTGGAGCCTTATCCCCTTCTAAAGTAAAAACAACCTTTTTTAATTCCTCAATGGTGACAGGTTTTGAAAGACTTTTAAATCTCTCAGAAGGTATCAAATTATTAGGAATGGAGTCTAAGAGGAAAGAGGTCGCTTGTTCATTATAGGAGTTATTCTCAGTGAGGAGGTTCTTGTAAAAATTAAGTGCCTCTGTTTTGATGTCCTCTAGATCCTTAGTAATGTTTCCATTGCCTTTAGCAACCTCAGATATTCTATTACAAGCTCTATGTTTGAGGGCTGTCAAATGAAAAAAAATTGTATTCCTGTCGCTGCTTTAAGCCAAAGGGCTCTAGACTTCATTCTCCAAAAGGATTCTTCATGTTTTTTTATATTATGCAGATCCGAGAGGATTTTTTTCCCTTGATGATCCTCTAGAGACATACCTTTCATGGAAACATTTAGCTCAAGCTCTTCTAATCTGTTGCTTAAGTTCTTTCTTCTTTTCAAAAATGTTTCCAAAAACCTCTTTATTCCAAATTCTAATCTTTTGTTTAACATTCTTCAACTTCTGCAGAAGCCTGAATTGGGCCATCCCTGTGCCTTCCCAATACCACCACTCTTTAATTCTGTCCAAAATATCTTCATGCTCGAGCCACATTTTCTCAAATTTGAAATTACCATGAAAAGGTTTTGTCCAATTGAAGAAATTTAGGACAATTGGATTATGATCAGAGCCCGTTCTGGGGAGAGAAGAAAGATGAAAATTTTGGTCCAGAATCCAATTGGTAGAAATAAGAGCTCTTTCAAGTTTAACCTGGATTAAGTTCTCCCCAAATCTTCTGTTGGACAGGGTAAATTGATTTCCATGAAGCTCTATGTCCATAAGATTAAGAGTCGAAATAAAGCCGACAAATTCTTCCATACCAAGGGAGAATTCGAGCTTCCCAAATTTTTCTCCCGGATTCAAAGGAGTATTGAAGTCTCCCATAACCAACCAGTTCATGTTTTCAACATTGCTTCGGAATAAGGTTAACTCTTTCCATAGATTTCTTTTACCAGTAGTAGTATTGGGCACGTAAATATTAGACAAAATCCAGCTATGATTATTTTCAAGACTTTTAAAAATAATAGCTAAATGGTTCTAGGTGGAGGAGAGTACCTTACCATTAACAATCTTGGTATCCCAAAAGATCGCTAAGCCTCTAGAAGCCCCTTGAGAATCAACAGCAGCAAAGGCAACGTTCTCCCAGAAATATCTTTTGAAGTCTTCAACTGCCTTACTTTTCATTTTAGTTTCCTGAATAAGAAGGATGTTGGGTCTATTTGATCTTTTAATTTCCTTTAGCATTATTTTCTTAGGCCCCCCATTGAGGCCTCTGACATTCCAAGAAATAACCTTCATTAAAAAAATTTGGAGATGCATTTTCCGGATGGTTCAAAATTCTTTGTGTACCATCTGCAATTTCTTTTTCAGTCTCTTTTT
Source organism: Taxus wallichiana var. yunnanensis (assembly GCA_018340775.1). Taxonomy (NCBI): domain Eukaryota; kingdom Viridiplantae; phylum Streptophyta; class Pinopsida; order Cupressales; family Taxaceae; genus Taxus; species Taxus wallichiana. Next base: position 78,085,713 of record CM031243.1, read on the forward strand.
CTCTTGCTTCTCTCTTTGATAGCCTGCCTTTTCTATATGTGACTCCAATATTTGTAGTTCTTCTAGTAGTGGCCCTTGTGATTCTTGAGGTGGAAAATTCCCAACTTAATTCCCCACGATTAAGTTGGGAAGCTTCCACCACATCCCCATTATTTTTAACAATAAGATTACTCACATTAATTCCCCATAATTTAATTAATTAAAATAAAGGGACACATCACTAATAAAACACATACAATAAAATAGGGAACCACATTAATAAAATACACAAAACCCATGGTCACATTTAAAGGTGATCCCCCATGGGAATCCCTAACAACAATCAAACATAAAAACAATAAAACAAGTTGCCATGGTGACCTTAGTGAATTCATCTAGAATTCCAAGGTGGTTGGTCTTCAATCCCCTGATGTTTGTTGTGATATTTTAACTTACAAAACACAAATACCTCCTTCGACATCGTGGCCATATTAGAAAATATAACATGATATAAATATAATCAAAAAATCAACTATACATATGAATCACAACACATCAAGGCAATCAACAATATCACTTACAACTTATATCAACAACTATACCATCATCATATAATGTCCATTTTCTAGGTCTACTCACAATATCCAAAAATTACATGTCCAAAAACATTCATAATATATCCACATTAAAATAGTATATCATCATCCACATATGAAGTGTCTCTAATAATCATCATGCATCATAACTAAATCAAGATCACAATAATCCATGATCAAATATCTAACATCATACTAAATCAAAACTATAATAATGTCCATAATGTAATCAACAGTATTAAAATCAGTATCAAAAGGTGTTAAAGGGAAGTGGGCACTACATCCCCCTCCCCTTAGACTCGACTTCCTCCTGGAATTCACTGGAACAAATGTTGAAACTGAACTCGTAATGAAGTGGCATCCTCCCATGTAGCTGCAGTCTCACCATATTTGTCCCACCGCACCCAAACCCGATTAACCTCTCGCCTCAAAGGCCCTGTGGTCCTACGATTTAGGATGCGAATAGGCTACACCATCACCCGCCCCCGATCTTACACCTACAATGATTTCCAATCCAACACATGAGAAGGATATGTAATATATCTCCTATGAACTGAAACATGAGTATGCGAGACAAGCTAGGTGGCAATGCTAGATGGTAGGCTAAAGGTCTAATACATTCCAAGATCTCAAAAGGACCAATGAATCTAGGAGCTAACTTAGAAAATTTTCCATAATAGATAGGGCTCTTGTGTGGCCTGACATGAAGGAACACCTTCATGCCCACATCAAAAATATGGTCAATCCTATGTTAATATGCATACTTCTTCTTCCTTTCTTGTGCCTCTTGTAATCTTTGCCTGATCAACACCACCTATTGCTCCATGTCCTATATAAGATCTGGTCCAAGAGATACTCTGTCCTCTAACCTATCCCAGCTAAGAGGTGTCCTGCACTCTCTACCATATAAAGGCTGAAAAGGAGCCATGCCTATAGAACTCAAAACTATTATTGTAGGAAAACTCCACCAAATATAGGTACTCCTCCCATTTAGACCGCTGATCCATCACATACAACATGAGCATGTCCTTTAAAATCTGATTCACCCAGTCAGTCTATCCATCTGTCTCATGGTGATATGTTGTGTTGAAGTTGATTCTCATCCCGAGGACATACCGCATGGTAGTCCGAAATGGGAAGCGTACAAAGGATCGCGGTCAATGATCTTTTGCGGAATCCGTGTAACTTGACAATCTCATCCAAATATACCCGTGACATTGCTCTAGCTATATAAGTGGTCTTCACCAGAGAAAAGTGAGCCATTTTTGTCAATTTATCAACCGTGACCATAATGGCGTCATGGCGATATCTCGACATTGGTAGCCCAATAATAAAGTCCATGGAAATGGTGTCCCACTTCCATTCGGTATAACATGAGGAAAAAGAATGCCACCTAGATGCAAATGCTTGGCCTTAACTATTTATCACCCTAAACATTGTGACATGAATCGGGCCACATCTCTAAAGAGTCCTCTCTAATGATACAACTGTCTCAAGTGGCGTGCATCTTCTTCACCCCGGGATAGGTGAATAGGGTGCATGATGTGCCTCTGCCAAGATGTCATGCCTCAAGCCTCCATCTCTGGGAACATAAATCCACCTCTATTCTTGAGAAGACAATCGGCTCTAAGGAAAACTATCAAAGTTCCCTTCAAGGGTCTCGAGACTCGATCTCCGCTCGAATCGTAATGTAAAAGCTGTCAAGAGGAAGTTGTTGAAGAATCCTGCTCCGTAAATATATGCTCATTGATGTGACCAAAGCCACATGTCTCCATCTACTGAGAGTGTCTACTACAACATTCTCCTTCCCCTTCACATGCTCTATCTCCATATCATACTTACAAATAAAATCCATCTAATTCTACTTACGACAAGTGTTGAGATTGGGCTGCATGAAGAGGTGATGAAGACTCAAGTGATCTATCCTGAGTGTGAATCTCCGGCCAAGAAGAAAATTCCTCCATCAAACCAGAGAGTGCACAACAGCCGCAAGATCTAGATCATGAGCCGGATAATTAAGCTCGTAATCCTTGAGTTTACGAGACTCAAAATCCACTACTTTACCCTCCTACATCAACACACCTCCAAGCCCTACTAAGGAAGCATCTGTGCAAATGAAAAACTCACCTTGTGGATTCGGCACTGCAAGAATAGGTGTTATAGGGAGACACTCCTTCAGTGTTCTGAAGGCCTGCTCACATCTTTCTAACCAAACAAACTTCTTCCCTTTCCTCTCGAAAGGAAGAGACAGGTGTGCAATCCGAGAGAAGTCCTAAACAAATATCTTGTAGTATCCTCGCTAATCCCATGAAGCTACACACCTTAGTCACTGTAGTGAGGCTTTGGCCAATCCATAATGGCTCTAATCTTGAAAGAATCGATGGTGATACCTTCCACAGTAATCGATGTGACCTAAAAATCGCACCTCTCTGTCTCGAAAGAATGCATGTTTCTCCATGTTCCCGTAAATTTGCTACTCCCGAAGACACACCGAAGAACTGCGAAGGTGGCCCTCATGCTCCTCATGCATACATGAGTAAATAAAAATGTCATCAAGGAAGATGAGCACAAACCGATCTAAGAAGGTCCTAAATACCCCATTCATCAAACTCAGAAACACCGTAGGGGAATTATTTAAACCAAAAGGCACCACTGTGAACTCATAGTGCCCATATCTCATACGAAAAGTGGTCTTATGAATGTCTACCTCTGAAATCCTTAGTTGATGGTATCTTGACTTAAGATCAATCTTAGAGAAAATTGTGGCTCCCTTCATCTGATCAAACAAGTCATCAATACGCGGAATGGGATAACGATTCTTGATTGTTACCTTGTTTAGCTAGCGGTAATCATTACACAACCACAAGGATCCATCCTTATTCTTCACAAAGATCACCAGTAAACCCCAAGGGAATACACTAGGATGGATAAGGCCTTTCTTCAAAAGGCCCTCAAGCTGCAACTTGAGCTCACAAAGCTCTAGGGTGGTCATCTCGATAAGGTGCTAGTGAGATAGGCTCTACTCCAGGTACTAGATCTATATGAAAATCAATCTCACCTAGGGTCCAGTAACCCCAAAGTAGCTCCCCTGGAAAGACATCTGCAAACTCTCTCAAAATGGGATGATCATCTAGTGATGGTCCACTAGACCCATCCTCTGATCTCCACTAATCAGTAATAAAGATACATCGATAACCCCGTTTCACACACCACTTAAACTACATGGCAGAGATGGTGCAAATATAAATGGGTCTCCTGACCCTTGATACCAACGAATCAACCCCCAAATCATCTGCACAAGATATAACCTTCTCATAATAATCCATCCTGGCCCTATGTGCAGATAACCAATCCATACCCAAAATGACTCCATACGAGCCCAAAGGAAGAATACAGAGATCTGAGGTAGTGGTGAAAGGTCTCAAATCCACTACACACTCCTTAACTAAGGAGTCTACAAAGATCTTGGCTCTAGAAGCCATCTCAACATCCCAACTATGACCCTACCTAATTGCCACTAGCCTACATCGCTCTACTAAAGATGGTGCAATGAAAGAATCAGAAGAACTAGAATCAAACAATACAGAGGTAGGAATACCACCAATGCTACATGTGGTCTCAATAACTGTACTTTGATGCTCTTCCTAATGGTTCTCAACCACTGTATAAATCCTATGGCTACATCCCATGTCACCAGCATTCGGATTTGAGATCTGTGTCTTACCCTTGATATTAGGGTTCTATGGGAAATCTCTCCAAAAGTGTTCAGTAACACCAAAACCAAAACATCCTCCTAATCCTCCCCAATGAGTAGCACCTCCAGTAGGTGCCCTAGAATTCTATGGCATGGATCCTGATGATCCAGTTGTGGTCTACTGAGGTCTCTACTTGCAAGTTCCTGTTGACTAAGCTCTAGGTTCACCTGTGTCCCTGATGGGACCCCTAGGAGGAGGCCCCATACTCTGATCTCTCTGTGCATCAACTCTCTATAGAGGTCTATGAGGTGGGCAGGACTATTGTTGTTGTTGTTATGGCCTAAAGGATTACTTGTGAAGAACTCTTTCCACCATGAGGAAGAGGTACTAATCCCCTCAATATGTTGTCCCGCATCTGTTGTATGTGGCTCGGACTCGGTCTCTCAGCCTGTTGGGTCTTCCCTCATATCTCCTCTTCTATATAGGCCTTCTCGATGGTCTCTGCTAATGTCTATGGAAAAAGGATCCACACTGCACCTCTAATGTCCGGATTTAGGCCCGGATGATCTTGTGAATCCACACCGCTCATCTTGCATATACTCAACATATTCGAGTACATCAGAAACCTACTCTCATACTCTGCTACTGAAAGAGATGTTTGTCGAAGGTCATGAAGATCATCTATCCACTACTATATGAACCTCCATGACAAATATCTACTCCTGAATCTCTCCTCAAATAGCTCCCAAGTCACTATCTCAGAATCAACATGGAGCTTTTTCTCCTCTATCCTCCACCATAATTCTACTCCATCCCTCAAGAGTAGATGGATCGCAGCACAAGCTTTCGTGTTGCTAGATCAAGGATAAATCTTGAAGCAACTACTCAAGCTCACTAGCTAGGCCTCTGCCTGAAATCAACCTATTTCACCTGAGTAATGTGATGGCTGAAAACCACTGCTCTTATACTAAGTGTGATACCCACTAAAATACCCCACTTGAGACCCAAGAAACAACCTAGGATTAGTTAGGAAAATTATGGAATAATTTTTTTATTAGAAGTGTCTACAACCAGGTTGCAAGACAATAGTTGTCACTAATAGGTTCCGAAATAAGTTTAATCTATTAGAACATACTTTCTTTTATTAACAATTATCAGAGGTCACAAGGTCCAAATTTTAGGGTTAGAAGTTTCAGTTAGGTTCAGGGGGTAATTTATCCCCATACCCACTCTCTAACAGGCTCATAGTTTCAACTTAATTTTTCTCATGCTTAATGCATTAAAAATTTCCCTAAATCATTCTCATTGGATAGGAAATTTCCTCAACTTTCTGATGATATAAATAAGTCCTCCTAACTCCTTGTAAAACTCTAGTTATGGACCAGTGGGCTTTGGGAGTCAAATTTTTCCCCAAAGGGACATGTGTCGAGTGGAGGTGAAAAGCATTTTTTTGGGTTGGCAGGTCATGGGGTGATGTTTTGAAATTTTCCCCATGTAGGAGCAATGTCCACATTTCACCCATGCCTCTCGCTATGCCACCAGGGACACGTGGCACCGAACGAACCAAAGCAAAGAAGGGATGAGGGAAGGGCTGCAATGAGAAGTTTGTAGAGATTCCCAAAAGGAAGATGAAGGGTAAAAGGGACATGTGGGTCTATGCATCCATGGAGGGATTACACCAAGGTGAGGGGGTGTACGGGGCCACAGGGGTTTTTCAAATATTTTTCCCAATAACAAAATTTCAAAATGGACAAAGTTTGTGAGGGTTTTGCCCCTCTGTCATCACCCCATGCTGCCATGTGGCATCCTATGATTGGTTGCATGTCAGTGGGGCAGCAAGGAAAAGTTTAAATATTTTCCCAAAAAAATTTCCAAAAAAGTTTCTAAAGTTTTCAACGGGAAAATTTAGTCAGCCACTTGGGACCACCAGGGAAAATTTTCCCAAATTTTCCCGCCAAAGAAGGAAAACTTCAAAAGGCCATAACTTTTGCTAGAAAGCTCATTTTTGGGAAAACGAGGAATTTATGGAAAGCTCTCGATGCCCTCTTTGCATATAAAATATAAATTTTACATTTGAAAAAGTTTAAGGGGTAAAATTCATGAAAACACTCGCGACTTTCTAAAAGCAAATTGGTAATTTTTGACTTATAAATTTGGTTCAATTTGATCTTCTCCTTCACTCAACATGCCAAACATACATGGAGGGTTGTTCTAAGAAGGATTTAGGATGTTTTTGGAAGGTGATTTTGCTTGATTGATTCCAATTTGAATTTTTTTCCAATAATTGACAGAAAAAGACTGCAAAACAAATGTGAAAGGTTTGGGTCCGATTTTGCAATGTTTTAAATTATTTCCGTAAGTATTTTTGTCAAAATTGAGTTCCTTGATATCCTAGTATGCTAAATTTTAATGTTTCGATGTTGATTATTGTTTTCAGGTCCAAATCTGTGCATTTTAAATAACTTATTTACAATTTTAAATTTACAATGATAGGGATCAATTCCTTGAGGGTTTGTTTAACAATATCATCTTCCATATATGCAAATTTCATCTTTCATCTAGTCTAATACATTTATTTGTTTTAATAAAACCATTCAAGATCAAAAGGCAATACTAAATTAAATTTTACACATTTCCAAAAGATACAAAATATTGTATTATTTCAACACACATTTCTTCCTTTCAAACAGAGATTTAACTATCTCTTTTTCCAGATAATGAAACATTGAATTCATTCTATGATAGCATTAATTTTTTATCTTCTTCATTCAAACATTAAAACAAGAATCCAGTTTCTATCCTTTCCCAAAATCATATATTTTAGACAATACATAATAATACAATTCCTTTATACGTGTTCCTTCCTTTTCCATTTTTCCAAATAGGGATTTCATTTACAATATGATATTCCAATTCAAATCAAAAATGCAAATGAGGAAAGGTCTTGCAATCCTTTATTGATTTTAAAAGAAATACATCTTTACATTTTTTTTTTCAATTCCTTGAATGTAGATAACGGATTTCAATTTCTTTCTTTCAAATGACCAGAACAGAATATAAATTTCTTTCACATTCGAATATGCAACTTTCATAACCAATTACAACCATCTTTTCTTCAAAAATACATTACAATTTCATCCACATCAAAGTGGGAAAGGTTATAAATGAATTTGTTTCACAAGGTACTATCAAACTATATTTTCCTTTGCTCTAGAATAGCAACATGCAAAGTTCCCTTTTCTTCCAATTTGATCACAACAAAAGTGGGGGAAAGGCAACGCTCTCCACCCAACCAAGAAATTCAATGAAAGGAGAAGCCATCCTTCATCATGGCCCCGAGCCCCAACCACAATGCAATATCAGGTGTGATTCAACTCATGGAAACAACAGATTCCATAAAACATACACACAACATTCTTTCAACATGCACATTTCAAATTAAAATACAATTCAACACAAGACAACATTTTACAATCGCATTGAAAACATTAAATTAGAACTCATGATTTATCATGCAAGCCAAAGGAGAAAGGACTATGGGGAAATTTGCTTATGCCTCCCAATGGGAAATGGGAATCCACCTATAACAAACCACCACCAAAAAATTCACCACATATATCCTTATGCCTACCACAATCCCATCTTATGCCCCCACAATTTTCCTTATGCTCCCCACAAGTAAGAAATTCAATCTATTTCTTTTCCATGGTGGATCCCAAACCCAAACTCCCTCCACAAGAATTTCGATGCAACCGGCATTCCCTTATGCTCCCCACATGAATTCCCCATAGTCTTCCCTACACCATTCCTGTGGCATTCTTCCCAACTAGCCAATGAACACACACTAAGCATTCACCATTCACACAACACAAAATAAATAGAACATAAATGAAGAGTTGAGATCCTACCTCTCCATGGTAGAATTTGTTTCCAAACAACAAGCTTTCAATTCCCAAAACACAGTCCCAAAATCAGCAACCAACAAGCATGCCAAGTTCTTCAATCTCCTTCCGAAATAAAGAGCTCCAATCACAAGAAAATTCATCCTAGGAAGCTTGCAAAATGTTTCAACAACCCAAAACAAAGCAAAGAGTTTGAATTTTGTAGAAGAGGGAAGAGAAGAGGATGATGTGGATCCATGTAGGATGCCATATAACACATCCTCAACTCCAACAAAAAAGACAAATTTCATTCTCCCAAGCACAATAAAGAGGTGGGTGAAAATATGACAAATTTACTTGCACACTTCAAAAGCCCACACCCCAAAGGACTGAATTAAATAAAATGTAAGAAGAGTACAATTTTAAAAATGTAACACGATTAATAAAAAGCATTAAAAGGGTCTAAAATCAACCCTCCAACCATAGGTATGGTTGGTAAATAAACTTATTAGGTATGGAACAAGTTTTACTTATCCCACAAGCCTCCCAAAATAACCTCCAATGACAAATTCGAGTTTCCAAGGAGGTGGAGTGTTTCATACTCCAAAATCTGACTTACACAAATCTTACACATACTTACACATCACTTACATATTTAATACAAAAGCCAACAACTCTTATAATTACTTTCTCATATCCCAATTTGATTTATTTATTTATTTATTTTTAACAATAATATTACTCACATTAATTCTCCACAATTTAATTAATTAAAAGAAAGGGACACATCACTAATAAAACACATACAATAAAACAAGGAACCACATTAATAAAATACACAAAACCCATGGTCACATTTAAAGGTGATCCCCCATGGGAATCCCTAACAACAATCAAACACAAACACAATAAAACAAGTTGCCATGGTGACCTTGTTGAATTCATCTAGAATTCCAAAGTGGTTGGTCTCCAATCCCCGATGTTTGTTGTGATATTTTAACCTGCAAAACACAAATACCTCCTTCAGCCTCGTGGCCATATCATAACATCCAACATGATATAAATATAATCACAAAATCAACTATACATATGAATCACAACACATCAAGGCAATTAACAATATCACTTACAACTTATATCAACAACTATACCATCATCATATTATGTCCATTTTCTAGGTCTACTCACGTATCAAAAATCACATGTCCAAACAACATTCATAATAATCCACATATGAAGTGTCTCTAATAATCATCATGCATCATAACTAAATCAAGATCACAATAATCCATGATCAAATATCTAACATCATACTAAATCAAAACTATAACAATGTCCATAATGTAATCAATCAGTATATACTTAATACTTTTTAATATAATTAATATAAAAATAAATCTATAGAAAAATTGATGGTCATATCTAAAATATGAAATTCATATGTAATGGTTATTTCAAAGATTTGCAAGTATTTTATGGCTAAAAACGTTTTTAAATGTTTAAACAGGTGTCAAATTTAACACCTGGTTGTGCCCTTTGTTGCAACCATTGAAGTACATGGAAGATGTTTGGGATGTTATTTGATCAAAAATAGAATTAGAGGGAGCTTATTTTTTGGAGCTTTACTATGATTTATTTTTTTTATTTGGGATCCCAAATCTTTGGGAATAGTGTTACAATAAAATTCAAACAATTCTTAAAATGTTTTTCTACATTTCTATCTTTAGTAAAGCAATTTAAATTTATTTCATATCTATAATTGAATACACAAATATATCTGGATTGGTTTTACAATTAATTTTAATTAATTTCATATCCATATTTAAATATGAAAATATATATGGAATGGTTTTACAATTAATTACATTCTCCTACTCTAAATAGTCGCCCTCTTCTAGTTTCTTCATAATATCTTTAGTAATTCTCTAGTTACACTGAGGTTCAATCACATCATACTGAATGAACCTAGAAGTGTCTCAAATATCTTGAATTTCATTAGCCTAGCAGACACAAGGCATTTTAATTATTCAAATATTCATAATTTAATCTTAAAGACATTTAAACACTGATAAGAACCTTATTCCAAAACATTAATAATGCCTAGCAGTCATTACCCCGTATAAAACAAAAACATGTTCTGTTTATAACAAAGCATAAATAATTCCTAGCATTCACTAGCCCGTATAAAACATAAACATGTTCTATATATAACAAAGCATAAATAATTCCTAGCATCTGCTAGCCCGTATAAAACAAAAATATGTTTTGTATATAAGAAAGCATAAATAATGCCTAATGGACTCTATCCAATATAAAACATAAACATGTTATATTTATAACAAAGCAAAAATAATGTCTAGCGGATGCTAGCCCTTATAAAAAAAATTATGTTATGTATATAAAAATGATAAATAATGCCTAATGGTCACTAGCCTGCATAAAATAAATACATGTTCTATTTATTCCAACGAATAGATAATGCCCGATAGCCTCTAAAGCATGTATAACTCGATTCCAATATTTGAATTTTTGGATTCCAATATATGGGACTTTGGAGTGTAGTAAATTCCAATATATGTGATTTTGGATTCCAATATATGTGATTCTGGATTCCAATATATGTGATTTTGGATTCCAATATGTGAGATTTTGGAGTCCAGATAATTCCAATATTTAACATTTTGGAATCCAAAACTAGTACTTTTGGATTGTAATATTGGCTATATTTTTTTTCTTCTCAAACTGTAATAAGTCCATATTTAGTGAAATAATCATTAATATGTTACGTAAGGAATAGGAAAAGTCACCATTCCTCTTAGGCTAATAAGTTGTACTCTCACAAAGGTGTTCTATGTTTTGGTCTTGACCAAAAATATCATGTCTATCTCTCAGCTATTGAATCACAATCTCAAGGGGGAGTTCATGGTTCAGAAAGGCATAAAATTGTGTTTAATCTCATGATAAGGTATGATACTTGCTATATTTTTTTGAAGGATTGTTTATTTGCATTAGATGGAGTTTCATCATCTACATTTGCTTTATCTTCCTCCATAGTGGATTATATTGCACTCTAACATTATTGATATGGGCACCTTTTTCCTAGCTCCCTCTATCAAATTAGTTCCAAGCATATGGTATGAGGACTTCCTCCACTCTCCCATTCATTACCTACTTTTTTATGCCTCGCTAGAAAACAACATTAGGATCTATTTGAGTCAATTATCTTCCATGCCAAGAATGGTCTCAAGGTTGTTTGTACTGATTTATGCAGACCATTTCCTACTTAATTCCATGGATTCTAGTTCTTCTAGTTATTCATGATGACTATTTTCACAAGACATGGGTTTTAATTCTATGAAATAAGAGTGAAAATTTTGTAAATTTTCATATCTTCTATAAGCGAGTTATTCTCAGACTAGAAGACCTTTATTTTTCTCTACTTAGATCGAGGGAGGAATTCACATCTAATAAATTCCTATAATTATTGAAGGTGTAAGGCATCAAATAGTATTTGATTTCCCTATACTCCCTAGCAGTAATGTTATTCAATAACATCGCATGCATGCATTCCACTACAAAGTGGAGATTAGATTTTGGGAAGTAGTCCAGATAATTTTATATCTTATGAACAGACACCTACAAATATCTTGTAGGAAAATAAACCTAAAGAGGTATGGAGTTTCCATAATCCTTTAATCCCCCATTTGAGAGTTTTTGGTTGTATATCATATATACACTTACTAAATAGAAGAGGAAGAATATTGATGCAAAAACACTCTAGTGTATTATTTGGGACCTACAATACTACCTCAAAACAATATCATATCATGGATCCGATAGAAAATATATATATGAGTGTAGAGATGTGGTTTGTGATGAGTCATTATTTAACTCATTTCAACACAAACAAGATCCAATACCAACCTCCTCTCATAGATAACTATCATAGTTAGATGATGAGTATGAGGATTCTTCACAAAAGAAATATGAGTTGTAAGGATAATTTCTCGTTGATATTAGTAATTTGGAAAATAATTCTTCACATCGGCAATAACTTCAAATTCCAAAGTAGGTCTAAAGCACCATAAGGACTCCCACCTGACTCTCTTCTAGATACTTCATCAAGAGTCCTAAAAGAAGACAAGTGAGAAATGAGGTAAGTCTTGCAATCATGAGCTCGGGCCGTTGATAATTCCAAACCTGATATAGTTCACAAGGAACTTAGTCAAAAAGAGTGGAAGAATTCCATGGGTGAATAATATGACTCTTTGATTAAAAATCAGACATGGTAACTTGTCGATCATTCCAAAGAAAGAAATCCAACGGTTGCAAGTGGATTTTCAAAATGAAATAAATAATGATGGATCTATTGACAAGAAAAAAGCATGGATAGTTACAAAGAAATATTCTCAACAAGAAGGAATTGAAGATAAGTAGACATTTACACCCACCGTGAAGATCAAAACCATCATATTTGTTTGTGTATTGGTAGTGTAAAAAGTATGGAAACTTGAGCAAATGAATGTAAAATTTTTTTTCTTGAATTGTTATCTCAAAGAAGAAGTATACATGACGAGATAGAATTATTTGTCAACAAAAAAAATTCTAAAAAGGTATGTCATATAATTAAATATCTTTATGTAGCTAAACAAGAACCTGGGGCATGATAGATTAAAATAAATGATCACCTTTTGTAGCATGGATTCGCTCGTAACCCCTCTAATTCACATTTGTTTATTAAAATGATAGGCATATAGATTTTAATTTTGGTTTTATATGTGGATGCTCTTGTGATCAAAGAGAGTTATGATAATCTCATTGAATATGTTAGTAATTATATGAAGAAATCCTCCAACATGACAAATTTGGGGCTACTTCACTATTGTATTAGCTTGGAGATATGATAGGAGAAACATCATATTTTTATCTCCCAAATGAAATACCCTAATACACTCTCGGAAAAGTATGGCATGCACGATCTTAAACCTATGTCCACTCTAATGGATATTTTTTTGTAACTTTATAGATTCAAGGATTCACCTCAAGTATATGGTACTCACTAAAGTCAACTTGTTAGGAGTCTCATTTACTTGACTTATACTAGACCAAAACTTTTCTTTCTTATTTTCTATCTTTCTAGATGATTTACTTAATTCTAAATTAAATCTAAGTATTACAGAGTAACTTATTATATGAATATTAAAATGCAAAACTTAAGACAAGAAATCCAAGGAATAAATTATAAAAACCCTAAGCAAAGGAAAGAGATGAGAAGAGTTAATGACATCACGCACTTTGGAATTGATTTTTTTAGGGAGAAGTGATGAAAAAACTATGAAATGTGTCATAAATACTCACCGTAAAATCTGAAACTCACGAATAGAGATGGACATGGGCACCCACTGCATGGCAAGGGCATATGGGTGCTAAATCTTGAATCTAGGAACCCATAACTATGAAAAATCCTAGGATCTAATTTATAGTGTGTCGTAAGGTCTTCGTTGTTGTTCCTTGTTTATCACCTAATATTCGCTCCTTAAAATGGTGAAGATACCTATAACTTGTAAAATAAAACTTCATCTACACAAGCCCACAAACCACATAAAAACTAAAAATAAAAATTTTGAATTAGGAGTTGGATTGACCCCGATGCTCACCCCAAGAGTGAACTTACGATTGATCGCTACACTACATCTCAAAATCCATGTAGTTTTTGTGTGTGTATGCAATAATGATGCCCTAGGATTCCCTATTGCAAGTTGCACTTGATAGTGGGATAAAACAAGAATGTATAAATTTTTAGCATGTGTGAATGGAATAGAATGAACTTCCCCTTCCTATAACATGTATGAAGAATTGCAGTCCTTGTCTCTTGAAAGAATGTTAGATTGTTTCCTTTAGTTCTCTTTAGTTCTTTTGGATGCAAGCTTAGGTGATGATAGTATACACTTAGTGCTTAGTCCTTGATTTTGAAAACATAACTATGTATTTATATGATTCCCTTATTTGAATTTGGTAATTGAAAACCTGGAAGGTCAAACCATAAGTGGAAGAGATTCCCAAAAGATAAAAGATACCCAAAAAGAGTGAGTAAGATAAGAAAGGGCTAGGGTGCCTAAAGGGGGCATAATTTCTTGGGAACTACTTTCTTGGATGGGCACTGTGTCTGCAGCCATAAAATATAAATAATTAAAGTTATGACTAGGTTTTAGGGTGTGTAGACTAAATAGATAATAAGATACAAAAAAAGAGGACAAAGACAGTTGTCAATTACTAGTTTTCTTGCTTAGGAATCATATGAATGCTAGTATACTTTTAGGACCTAGAAATGTACCAAAGTGTGTGATTTTGTGTATACAATTTCCCCCACTTTATTTTATTGTGTTAATAATCGATAACATAAAGTAGATAAGAGATGTGTACCTTATGATCTTGTAGAGTGTGTGGCGAAATGCATGTTGGGTGGAAAAGTGAAGCATGGAATGATCGCAAAAGTGAAGTGTGGAGAATAGGTTGCTTCTTGTTGTGTATTAAGTATGTACCTGTAAAATAAGAGGAAAAGAGTAGTCAAAGTCCTATATATGAAAAATTTGAGCAAAGTATGTAAAAGTGTGTAAAAGTAGTAGTAAAGGAAAGTGTGCACTTGATGTAAAAGAGTCTAAAGGATAGAAAAGTGTCCTTAAATTCTATAAAGAGAATTTCTTTTGGGAGATATCACTCCATTAGTGAGTTTTTTGGGTGATCTCATGCCAAGTGTGATTTTTTTACGAAATCTCATGCTAAGTGCGATTTTTTGGGTGATCACATGCCAAAGAGAAAGTTTTGGAGAGAGAGGTCTATATTTACTCTCCTTCCATGAATATTATCAATAATAACCACTTCATACAAAGTGTGTCCCATTTTATTCCTATTATTTTGATTGTCTCAATTATTCCAAATTAGTTCCAATTATACCAATTGAAGGAGATATATGGAATTCTTCCATTGGAGGATTGTGATTATAACTATGAAGCTTCTTTGAAGACTTCTGTGAACTGTATTATACTGAAAAATGTGATTGTATGTGCCCCTAGGACATTAGTGCCCAAGGGAGGACACGGGAACCTAGGATCTACTATGTGATATGGGCGCTGGTGTCTATGTTGTGCCGAGGACCCAAGTCAAATTCTAGGCCATTTTCAGAATCGTGTTACTTGTTATATTTCTATAATGTGTAGATCGTGCTATAGCTCTGAGTTGTTGTAGGGGTGATTTGTTCACCTTATGTATACCCCCCAATTTGGGGTGCATGTGATGAGTGTAGGAGTGTTGCATCCCAAAGGAGATGACTTGATGTTTTTCTGAATTGGATACCCATAGGGGGTAGGGGATGTGCATGGTATAACCCAAGTAATATGTAAAAATAGTGGCTAGTAACATGTGTTAATATAAAAAGTATAAAGCATGCAATAGAAGATAATGTAACCAAGCAAGTATACCAACAAGATATATTACAAAAATTGGGTTTCAGGACATGGGACATTTCTCACAATGTCAAAAGACAATCATGGCGAAGCATCCATAAGAAATAAAAAAATGATCAAACAAGACATAGAGCATAGTGTGAAAACAATATCATACAATAAAAATCAATGTAAATCAAGTAGTGACAAATAGCCATGGTTAAATATAGTCTGCAAAGTAAATTCTAGAAATGAAGAACTCGTTAGCATGTTAGAAAAATAAATAGTATGTCAATTCATGTATGTATCAATGGAAATTAATGTTTGAGTAAGTATAAATAGTACATGATGAAATAATAACACATGTAATGTGTGAGAGAAGTAAAGGTATATGCCCCAGAGCCTTGGATGGATTGGTAAAAGGTGTAATGTTAAACATCATCGTAACTTGTAAAAATCTGTAATATATATGCACTCACTTCAAAAGAACAAGTGAATTCACATGTGTGTTTATATAAATATAATGAAATATTAAAAATCTGTCTAACATAGAAAACAAAATGCAACATATAAATAGAATAAGCCTAGCAAGAGTAGATGAAACCAAGATATGCAATGCAAAGTGTATGAGTGTGATGGAATGGTATACAATGTGTGAATGTGATAGGATAAATTTTCCTCAGTGTATGTGTATGAGATGAGGTTCATTTATAAAATACCCCTGAATAATCAAGAAGGAACCATATAACAAGAGTGTGTCATTGAGAAATGGTTTTTAAATGTGTGCTAGAAAGATAGATCATCAAGCATAGAGTATGAAGAGTGAATGTTGTGAGGTTCATTTCAGATTTATACCCTCACCAATTGAGTATGAACAATGGAACTAGAGTGCATCATAGGGTGATGAGGATACAAGGTGTGTATCAAAATGTGTAATAGTACTAAGTTATATTAAGTGTGAAGCACAAAGTGTAATAGCTGCTACTATAGACAATCGATGATGTTAGGAGGGGGAAGCGTAATTCCCACCTAAATGTATAATATACAAAGATATCAAGTAAACTCATCTAGTATATCATCAGTGTCAATGTCATAACCTATAAGACCTAGATCAAAGACTTGGTAGGCAATAGTGTTGGGTTGATCATATAGAGAGCCTACGCGGCATAAATTCTACATGCTAATAGCATATTCTTCATCAATAAAAGGATGTTGAGGAAAATCATGTGCATACCGATAAGTTAGATTTTGAGTATAGCTAAAGAATGAGTCATTACAAATATAAACATGACTAAAGGGCATTAGAAATGAAGTGTCAAGTATGATTAGGATCTAGTGTGCCGCCAATGTAGTCAAACAAATATTTCCCAATTATGAGTAGAGAGGAATGAGGGGAGCATGTAAGGAATACTAATAGATGGAATACGTGGAGGAAATAAGTAGTAGTAACAAATATACATCCATGATATAGGTGAGGAGAGTGAGGCGAGGGGAGGATATCAACAAGTGTGAATCCTAGGCATGTTAATCTATCATGTGTGCAAATAGTCTCATAATAAGTAGGGTCGAATGGAATATGAGGCCAATAAGAGTTACAAATGAAGAGAGTGCACATGAAGGGATCATTTTTGGGTGTAAAGGGATATTGGGCAGATGCAGAGATGGTAAGGTGTCTAATCTATGTATACAGTCTTGATTAAAAATCTATCACAATATTAGTGGAAGGAGGATATTTCTTGAATTGATATTCACTAGGACCAATAACAACAAAAGTATCCTAGAAGTAGGATTCATCAACTTCAATAGGATTAAATTTAATATCACATAATGTGTCATCATTAAGATCTATGACATCAGACTCATCATCGGAATCATCGGTGCTAGAATAATGTTATTGGATAACATTATCAAATACATTGGTAGGGATGGAGCCAAATGTAGAAGTGAGAGGACCCATGATAGGTGGAGAATTAGTATCCACAGAGGTATACATGGTAGGTGATAGGATATCGGTAGCATGAGTAGGAATGGATGGAATTCATGTAGAGGTTTCCAAAGGAGTAGTAACACTAGATTGACCAACATTGTATGTGCTAATATTGCGATATAGAATAGGTTGTGATGGAGGAATGGGCATGGTAGTGATAGGGCCTATATGGAAAAACTTAAATGGTTCAGTGGTCAACAACAATGGTATGTTCATATCCATCACATAATAATTTAACATACCTATGAACTATAGAGGGAATGCCATGTATTACATGAATCCATGGTCTACAAATTAATAAATCGAATCGAATGATGCATCAATAATAAATAATACCGTAGGAAAAATTTAGGCCCAACTTGTAGATGTAGAGTGATAGTTCCCATGCATGCGTGATTATTAGAATCATAACCATGAATGAATTGAGAGAATTTTTTAATCAAATCATGGATAATTCCTATTTTCCCTGAGGAGGGAGAGAGCACAAAGATTTATAGCATATCCATTATCAATGAGTACACACTTAATAAAGATGGCACCAATAGTAGAGGTGATAAAGAAAGGTGCAAAAGGATTTTCATCGAGAAGATGGAGGGATATCCTCATCAATAAAATATATAACATGTGCTAGGTTTTTGAGGGATTGAATAAGTAAAGGAAACAAATTAATTATTCCGATCAATGTGGATAGAGTGAAGGGTGGCCTCTAATGTATAATGACAATTGGGTGCACTGTGTAAGAGATCATAAAGAGATATTTTAGCTCGTGTATTCTTAAGTTCCTTAATGATGCCATAACCCTTAGAGGTATTGGTAGGAAATATTCAAGTGATATGTAGTGGGAAAGAAATTGGTGGATCCATGAGGACGAGTACGGTGGGTGATGACTATATTAATTGTTGTATCAGGCATTGGAGTGATGAATCAAGGAAGATATTGAGTATAAAATTTCATAAAATCAATAATAGTAGTAGCCATACTAGAAACCATGGTTGGAATAAAATAAGGATATGAAGATTGATCCATGAATTAAAAATAATGAGATAAATTTCAATGCATTCTTAGAAGGTAGGTTTTGAGTGAGTGGGTTCACTAAATGATTCAATGAATTCTAAATTAAATCTAAGTATTACAGAGTAACTTATTAAATGAATGCTAAAATATAGAAATGACATATAGTCTTTATTTTTATACTTAGATGCCTAGGCACACTGGCACTTCACTCGGACATATGTCAATGCTCACCCGAAGTGTGAGAAGCATACCCAATCCCTCTTTGTTCTTGAATTGCCAAGGTTCTATCATACATGAACATATATTCCATAACCATAACAAGTAAACAAGTGCAAGCATAAATGATTCAGATCACAACCATGATGCATAATAAACTAAACAAGGATCAAGATCAGATTTACCATACAATAACCATGAGTAAAGACATAAATTACCAAGATCCACTCACAACAATCCATCACATTAATTCATCATAAAACATAGAAGTTGAATACACCATAAACATCATCACAAATTCATGTGCACAAACATACCAACAACATAACTTTGTTACAATCTATATCTATTTAATCCATGAAAATTAATACATATATATAAGGGTGGGAAATTTCCCTTCACCACCCATGTAATCTGAAAATAGTTTACATAGCCATGTGCCATTACAAAGATAACTAAAGAAGCATGCAAGCTTCACCTAATAATAGATTATCTATAATTAACTCTAGATCTAATCCTATTATTAGCTCTAACACTGCATGACTCTTGGTCTTCCACTTGTTCCCAAAAATAGCCCTCGCTTATCCTTAAAGTCTTCATGTCCTTACCTTTCTTGGTCCATACTCCATCTTTCTTTTCCTATTCTTAGCTCGTCCCATGACAAATGGATAAGTCTCAAAATTTTTTACCAAGTACGAATCCTCAAGGCAAAAATATGTCAACCTTCCACACCTATCCACATGCCCCCTTCTTTTGTGCCACTATCATATGTGGTTTTTATATGTAGGAAATATTTGAAAAATTACCCCAAACTAATGTCATTGCCACTCTTGGGAATGTGTACTCATACCTTATCTCTCTAAAGAATTAAATAATTAAGAATAACTTAACATAATCAATGAATGAAAGAATGAAAAAATATATATAGTTTGTCCCAAAGTGTGTTCTTCTACGTCGATAGTAATAATTCAGGGTACTCACTCTTGATGTCTACTTCTAACTCATTCCAATCATTAAGTCCCTTCTTCACCTTTTATGGGATCTCCCTAAGCACAACTTGCATTTCATCCATTTTCATATCTTCACCCTTGTGCTTCAAAGCACCCTTATTACATTTTCTAAATAGGAAACCATTCCATCCATTACATCCATTCTTCTTTCTATTAATTGTTAACCTTTAAATTTTACCTTAAGAGGAAGATGTTTTAAAAGAAAATTAACTAAATTCTTTTTGAAATTTTTCTCCCGAATGTATTTTGAAATTTCAAAGTTTTCTAAAATCTAGAGTCTGAAATTTCAGACTTCAGATTTTGGAAGTTTTATTTTTCACGGTTTTGAAGAAACTACTATAAAAAAATTAACTTTAAAGTTCCAAATTTCAAAAGTACTAAAGACCGAAATTTCAAAATTTCATAACTTTCCGATTTGAGTCATCATCGGCATTTCTTCACATTTTCAACTCGAGTTCTGAAGTCCGAAACTCTAAAGTTCTGAAATTTCAAAATTTCATACTTTTGGGTTTCAAACGTCTGCATTTCCTTTTGGAAAATTCCTTACTAGAGTTCTAAAGTCCAAAGTTCCAAAATTTTATAATTTCAAACTTTTGGATTTCAGAGTTTCTTGTCATTTTTTTATAATTTTGTACCCCAAGTTCCAACTCGAAATGCCGAAGTTCCAAAATTTTGGAACTTCAGCTTTCAAGGTTTCAGACTTCAGGTTTCATATTTCAAAACTTGCATTCCATTTTGGAGTTTCGTGGTTTACAATTTTATAGCTTCTATGAGCATTTAATGTTCAACCACCCCCTTTTGTGTCAGCTTCTAAGAATTAATTCTAGGTTTTCTATATAAAATCAAGTTTTTGCCTTTCATTTTCACCTGACTTTTTCTCTGACACTCTAATTTTTACCAAACCATTTCATACTTTCAAGGCATCACTTTCAAGGTAAATTTTTTTAGGGTTATTTCTTCTTTCTTTATGATATTTTTGGGTTTTCTTTATTTGTTTATTCTCTTTTGTTCTTCTTTTCTTATTTGAAATGGAACCCTCTTCATCCACCATTTTTTCTCAATCATGTTATCTGATTCCCACAATGGAAAATTTCAATATGTGCAGGCATCTAGTCAAAATTTCACGCCAATTCCTTCTAGATCTTCAAAAATATTGGATTTTCATTATATGCCCTTCGGTAATTTTTAGGTTTTTGAAGTTTTATTTTCAAAACCTTGCTTTAAGATTTTCAGAGGTTTGAGATTTTTGGATTTTGGAGATGTGTTATTTTGGAGTTTGGAGGTCTGTTATTTCGGAGTTTCAGAGGTCTTCTATTTTGGAGTTTTGGAGGTCTGCTATTTTAGAGTTTTAGAGATTTATACTTGAAGTCACAATTTTTTGGAGTTAATATTTTCAAACTTTCAGACTTCGGCATTTCATATCTCTTACAACATTTTTACAAAATTTTCAAGGGCCATTCAGATTCTAAATTCCGAATTTAATGTTAACCTCCTTGTATAAGGAAAAGAGAAGATGAAATACACATTTTTAGGAGTTGCTCCTCACTCATGCCTATCTTCAGATTTGGGGAATATTGGAGATACTGACCTTGGACAAATAGATTTTCTAGATTTCTGGGAAATATTAAAAGCCCCTAATAAGAATCCTTAGATGTAGGCCATATTTGACAGTGGGCTCACTCTCATTACAGGATTTCCTTCATCCATGCATTGTCTGAGTTTATCTTAGTAATGGCAACCCATTTTGATAAGGATTCTGAATCAATAAAAGATGATGAAGGAAATGTGTACAAAATTCATGATGAAGAGTTACTTGGCCAAAAATGTCATTAAGCTTCACTAAAACATTGTTCCACTCAGACTTCATCCAAGAAGTAAGTGATCTTATTGTATTGTTGAGTCAAGTTTTAGGTCTTTCTTCTATAAAGGAGTTTCAAGAATGGATGCTCCTATATATTACCACTATTAAAAAGAACAATGGATTCATACAATGTGAAGAGCATGTCAGCATCTCCATTTGTTTTCAATTGAGTAAAGTCTTTTCTTCAAAAAAATTTACATGAATTATTTCTTGGTTTATGCTTTCGCCACCATGGGGGAATTCAATGGTTTAAACACAAAAGGTATCAGAATTGGGTCATAGATTTATCACTTTTATCCCCAAATCACAATGGAAGAAGGAAAAAAACATTTTCATAGGTCAATGATGCCTTTTTCATTGTTCTTCTTTATCATTTTGACAAGAATTTGTATAATCAAAGGATTTATTATGAGGCTTTTAAAGAAGTACGGGAGTGGGGAGCCATTTATCTTTAGTTTCCAACATTTACATACATCAGGATTCCCAGTTTCTTGGGTGCCCCTAATAAGTTACCAAGATGCCCTACTTGATAAATGGGTTTTTGTTATAATTGGTTCAAGTATTTATTGGATTATCACAAAATCTAGAACAAATGACATAAGGTGAGAGTCTAGTTTCCCATTTCGATTAGAAGGTATACTTGTGCAAGTATTTATAAAGTAAAGAATGTGGATGCAGAGATGTATAGAGTTACTTTGTGAACCTTTCATCCTAGAACCAACTTTGACTACTGGGGTAAGTTCAGTGAAACAGGTTTAGCCATTTCTCATGTGCCTCAGCTAGAGGATATTTGGATTCACTGTCGGGATGAGGTTATCATCAGGAAACAAGAATACGAAATATTGACTTTAGATGAGGTTAGACAATTTGGTATTGTAGAAATTCCAGAGGAGATGGAGGATGATGATGAAGTGTTGGATCCAATATACAAGGGTAATAATGTTTCCAATTAACCTTTTCCATGGATCAATTGGTATTAAGAGGAGAATTGCAATACTAATGAAAGTGTGGGGTCCATTTTACAAAGAACGTATGATTGGTTGGCTACCTTGGGAATTTCACCCAAAGAGTTGGATCAATCTATAAGAACACAATCCCAACCAAAAATATGTCTTCGTACACCCACAAAAGGAAAAAGGTCTACCCAAAAGGAAAATATAATTCCTAGGAATATTGCATTTATTGTTTGAATTTCCTCTCTTTCCAAGGCCCTTACTTCCAAGGTTGTGTCCTCTGCAATACCAGTATCAGAAGTTGTTGAAGTTATTGATTCTCCAGTTGTGTCACAAAATCTTCCACCCCCTCCTTCCTTGCCATTATCACTTCCTCTATCATTACCTTCTGCTTCTACACTCATTTCTTCTTTTCCATCCCCATCCATGGCCCAAGTATTTTCATCCCTTCCTATCCTCTTAGTAGGGGAAATGATTGGTTCTCTAATTCTCAATTCTTTACCTCAGCAATTTTCATTTCATTCCATTTCAAGTTATAGCCCCATTACATCCATTCATGAGGCTATTATCACATCCACCCCATTCATCATTACCACATCCATTTCGTTTCCAACTAATTTATTGTTGCTATTGTGTTATCTAGTACCCCAAGTTCGAATTGGTTGTACCACTTTTTTTGCATACATTATATGAGAATGGTTATAACACCAAACTCTAAAGAAAAATAAGAAGGTTCCTCTAGTATACATAATAAATCTAAGTTTTTATAATATACTCTAAGGAGATAGGCCAAATGGCCAAAGATCATCTCGGTTTATCTATGAGCCAATCAAGAAAGAGATTCAAGGAATTTTCTACCCCTTTTAAGGGGAAGACTAAAGAGAATATCATGGTATAAAATTATCAAATCTCTAGATTTTCACTAGGAAGGCAACACACAAAGGTGCCAAACAAGATGTGTAAGTGGCTCTTAGGAATTTGTTAGAGAAGTATGATAAAGATAAAGCTTCCAAAGATGAACTGAAAGTAAAGGTTGAACAACTCACTACTTTGTTGAGGAAAGTAACACAACCCACTCCAACCATTGATCTTTCAACTACAACTGCTTTGACAATTTCTTCCACTCTGGATGATATCTCATATCATGAGATTGAGAAGATAGGTCAGAAGGGAAGATCAGTGAATGGATGGATGGAACACATGCTTCAGAAGCTAATCCTTTGATCAAAGAAGTTGTTGAATTATATAATGATTTTCAAACCAAAAGAGCCTCCATTCATAGGATGGATGAAGTATTCTCCGAGGATAACAATAATTTGAATATGAATTTGACCACATGGGGTAAGATTAGAGATGAGGATCCATATTTACTTATTCAAGAAGAAGTAATTGATGATATTTCTAAGTTTTTCAAGTTTCATAAGGCTATGAAATTTATATCCCAGGTGTTATAAGATTTGATCAAGAAGTTGGATGACAAACGCGTAGAAATAATGGATGGTCTAAAAGATATCTCAAAAGAGTTTGATAATATTAACTACAAATTTTTCAATGATAATATTGATTCCCTTCTAGTGGATCAAATCAAATGAAATTCTAAATATTTGGTAAAGAAAGATAATGAGGTAACTAGTAATTTCAATAGTCATTCAATTGTGAGTTGGTTTCATGCCGAGAATTTGATAAGTAGACTAAAGAAAATGGTGATTAAGTTGAAAAATTTTATAGAGAGAGTGGTAAGAGAGATTGAAATAATGGATGTGGTGAATCATTACACATGTGGACCAGAAGAAGAGGAAGTACAAGGAATCATCAAGCGTTTCATTGATTACAAGCATCAGATGACTATGTGGGAGAAAGAGTAGGAGAAAACCGAAGAGGGAAAAGATGTTGCAGGACCAAGCTAAGCTAGGCGGCCATGAAAGGATAGTTCCAAGCTCTAGATCAGTCCAAGTTATAGGGTTGACTTAGTCAAACCTTTGCAACTACTTTGCTATTTTTATGGGATCTTGTTCCCTGGAACTTAATTACATTCTATTTTTAGTAACTTGTTAGTTAAGGTTCAACTATAATGGCTCAACCTAAAAACTTATAAATAGTTAGGTGCATAAAATGTAAATATAGTTCATTAGGAAGTTACTCTCAAGCTTGGAAGAATTATTTGAATTCTTGAGCCTTTCAATTATATTCAAAACAATATTTTTCTATGAAATTTATGATTTATTATGTTAATAGTTGATCAATGTATGTTTTGTGAATGAGTAACTCCTTAGAATAATTAATTAACCCACCTTTATTTTAAAGTATATTATTTCAATCTATGAGAGAATGATGTGGTTATCTTGAATATTAGTTGTGGAAATATTATATTCCTTCTGTTATAAAGTTACATTATAATTAATTGTCATGAAGAGAAAGGGATGTATGACATGTGTATATCATATATTGTTGTGATTTGTTGATTATGTATTTGAATAGATTTGATCTATCTGTTAGGTATGCTTGGGGTCTTACAAGGAAATGCATGCTATTATGTCTGTGGTATATTATTTTCCCTATCTAAATAGCATAAGGTGAATTGGATTGTGATGTTTACTTTATCCTTTCCGAGTTAACCCTTTCTGGTGTGAAGATCAGAAAATTATCTAATTATACTCTCTTGGTGTATCACCTTATTTCCTTATTTGTTATTTCTAACTCTGAGCCCCATGAATTGAGTAGATTAGAGTCATTTTAAAGTGTTTTTATCCTTGCACATCAATCTTAAATTGGGTTTCCCAAGTTCCAAAGGAATCTATCCTTCTCCAGGGGTTCATCCTAAGGCGACAAGGTCCCACACCTTGGGGATGTTCCAATGTTACATGAGATCATTCATAAATCTAACGGTTGCCCGATCCGCATGAGAAAATTAGTTTGAAAAGTCATTTTATTTTATCCTTGTGAGGATCTCAGGCTATTGTGAGCTCATCGCACTTCTCTGTTAGCAATGCTAGCCTCTCCTCATGTCCCAGAGTCTCATTT
This sequence comes from Taxus wallichiana var. yunnanensis, assembly GCA_018340775.1. NCBI lineage: Eukaryota > Viridiplantae > Streptophyta > Pinopsida > Cupressales > Taxaceae > Taxus > Taxus wallichiana. Next base: position 78,111,368 of record CM031243.1, read on the forward strand.
TTCTTTACGACAAGGACCTCATTCTCTTCGACCAATGTCCTTGTTTTAATTATCAGCTCTGGATATTCACACATATTCAACACCAAGTCTGCCTTCTTTAATTATTCCTTAATTATTTATAGTAGGGCATCATATTCAACTATCTTGCACATGATCTACTTTTAGTTCTCTCATTTTCATTTGCATCTTCTTTTTCCTTCTAGGTAGCTATATTTTTAAACTTGGGTTATGCATGTTGGCTCCCTAATTTAACAGAAAATGCACTAGGATTTGTAGATACTACAAGGATGATGGAAAGTTTCTAGTTACCTTTTCTTCATACTATGGCCATTCCTTTAAAATTTCCTCTCCAATATCCTCGGTCATCTCAAGAAAATTATCCACTGTATTTTCTGATTTCTCCTTTTCTTTCTTCAAGTCCTCTATTTCCTCTTCCTTATCCTTTTTATCCTCAAGAAAATTTCTCAATGTAGCTACTTTATCAACATTTCGGTGCGCGACCTCTGTAGTTATTTTCATTAATGAATTTCTCTCCTACTCATCAGAGAACTTTGTGGCTTGATTGGCACATGCTTGGAATGCAAAAAGCTCTTCATTCATATGGTGGCACATGATTCCTTGCAAAATTTTAACTCGGTATCATCCATGTGAGTCTCCATATTTTATGAAAATTGTTTCCTTATATGCATTTTTTTCCATCTCCCAGGGTCCATTAGGTCTCATCCATACAATTGTTCTAGGGAAAGATTTCTTTGGAACCTAACATGTATAATCTTCATTGGGTCATTGATGTACCCAAGGTATGGTGTTTGCACCATCTCTTCTTCTCGTTGTCTACTAGAGAATTCACCTATATTTCCCCATGTCTCAGCGCCTTCCTTAATTTTCTTTCTAATGCCATAGTTAGGGCCACCAGGGTGGTTTTTGCAACACTATCATCCAATTCTATATCTCCCCCAATGTTTATTTCTTCTTCACACTATTTTATACTCACATTGGGGATGTCTATGTCAAACTATAGTTTCTCAACATCAGTCCCTTTATCTTCTATGACTTCAAGGATAGATGAAGAAACATGTGTAGACACCTAAAATATGCTTACACTTAGCATTTCCTCCAATTCAAATAATTGACGATACTTCGTTAATTCCCTATTCTTCATTCCATTCTCGGATGCCCTTTTACGACACCTTATTGGTCATATTCATCCTATAAATCAGCTTATTAGGCTAATATCTCTCTTATTAGCTAAACATTCCTCCTTTTGACCATTCATAACCTCCCTAGTTCTCTCTAGACCACTTCTATTGGCTTCGTAGGCTATCTATTAGTCACAATTGGTTATCCAAACCCCTCCAAAGTCTCAATGATTCTCTAATCACTTGATAATCAAGTTTAACTACCCTAACCCTAAGCTTAACTAAGCCTAAAACATGTTTATCCTAATCTAATCTAAAAGTGATTTTTGAGATTTAGTACCACATGCACCCAAATTCCAAACTCTCCCATATGAAAAATATAAATAAAAGGGTCACCCCTCCCTCTAAAAACACACACCTTGTTTACATAACAAATTCTCTCTCACATTTGGAGATATTGGCATTAGACCTCATTTGCATTAGCCAAGCTAATGGGCGTTTGATCTTGGCTATCCTCCATTGTTGAAGCTCCTCCATCTTGCATCCATAACTTTATATTAGGTTAGTAGGATGGTATCTAACTTGGCCTTGTAGCCATTTTAGGGATACCTCTTCACCTCCATTGAAGAAAAGAACACATCTAATTTGATTGCTCATAGGTTTAAATAGGTTCAATTTATGTTTTAAGTAATCATATAGTAGTTAGAGATAAAATGATAGTGATTTAGTTTAATTCATTATTGTAGAAGTCATCTTGTTTAGCACTCATCTTGATGTTTATGATAGATTTAGTTAGATCATGGAACTACTTAGCTAGTTTCTTGTTTATTAACATAACTAATCTTCTCATGCATACATTTGGCACACCGGTGGGACTCTTAGTCCATCCTCCATTAATGGAGTCATTTTGAAGCTTTTATTTTAGTTTCTAAATTTTTTAGTTTCAATGTTTCTAGATTAGTTTCAAGCTTTCTAGATTAGTTTTTCAAAGTTTTTTAGATTAGTTTCAAGTTTTTAATTTCACTAACCTTTCTTGTATTAATGGATAAATATCAAGTTTCTTAGCTAGTTTAGCTAGGATTGTCTTGTTTTTGTGCTCTTTACAGGATCAAAGGAGGTGAAGTGCTGCCAAAATTGAACCAAATCGATAAAATTTTGATATTTTTGAGATTATTTTTGAAAAATCCTATGTTTTTTTAGCCACCTACAGGAAAGGGAGCACACATACCATTTTGTGTGTGCAGGTACAACTCTAACTGTCATTTTTTTACAGAGGCGCAGCACACATGCCCAAACCATGGCACACACGCACAAACCTTAGTGCTGGCATCATTAACAATCTTCCAGAGGCCATAAATTTTTCTCCGAGCTTGAAATGACTCTATTTTTGTTGTGTTGGAAAGGTATTGAAGATAACTACACAATGGAATCATAAAATTAGGATTTTGACTTACAAAAAATTTATGGTTTACATTATTAGGTAAATAATCATTTTCTAATGTATCTTAAAGTCTAAAAAATTATTTTCTTGACTATTCTAACACTTTGAAAGGTTTTGTGACACTAATCAGTTGGTTGCAAGGTTTTGTTTTGTTATTTCAACTTGCATAGCTTAAGTGTTTTCATTTCTTAGCTTGAATAAAGCTTGTAAAGTGTGTATGTTCTCTCCTCACTCCTTTTTGGCGATCTTAGAGATCAAAAAAACTTGTTCAAATTTTATGTCATACTTTAAAAACAATTTTTCTATGATGCTAAAAATGTAAAATAGATTTCCATACGATTTTTCTTAGTGGAATTTTCACATTGTGTATGCTCTTTCTTCGTGCCTTTTTGGTGATCTTAGGAATCAAAAGCAAAGTGTAAATTCTTTTTCTTAATTTTGCAAATGGAAAACTACTAAACTTGTTATCTGCGGGACCTAACACTTGCTAAATAAAGGCGTCAAAGAAAACACAAAAACTTCTAATACATGTGTTTCTTGTAGGATGTCAAATAGTGTGCCGCTTAAAACCACATTTAAGTTAAAAAGATTAAAAAACACAACATATTCAAAATATTGTATTACAAGTTTAGAAAAGGGTACATCCCTCTCCGCTCAATCGGAATATAACCCCTTTGGTATAATGCCTTAAGATACAACAATAAGGGTGGTACCGGGAACCCCAAAGTAGTCCACGCAAGAGGGAACCTTGTGGACAAAACAGAAGTGCTCCACACTACCTACTTGACTAATTTTCCTTGTGAGTTAGTGTTACAAAGTTTTTGTATTGTAACCTGGCAAGAGTACACGATGGATGCAATTAGTGCCCATTGTACTTGAAGGGAGCAAATCTGAGATACTCCCAAATTAGTCATTGTGAATTTTGGGTAAATCGTTTCTACTCTTAGATGGATTTATAACACCTAGGATGAGAGAACCAACTAGGAAAATATACTTTGGCCAGAGCCACTTTGACCAGTTCAAAATGGTGTTGAGTTGTGAACCATCATTCATCATGAAACATGGGAAGCATTACTTTTGTTTAGATTTTCACTTGCCTTAGGGAAAGGAAAAACTATACCGACGTAACGCCAACATAATTTACCCCCATTTGATCTACTTCCTTCACTTTATTTTGAAACTTTTTTATCAGAAGAGGAGTGACTACCTTTACGTTATCAATTGATTGTTTCACCACTTTTTTGTCCATTTACACCCATCCATGTTTGCAGTTGGGTTAGTTAAATGTCTAACATGTGTGGAGACATATTTATATCATTGGTAGTGTTTATGATCTTGATACCCATATCGGGATTGTCATTATAGTTAGGATTGATTCATCATTTTATCTCTCTTTGACATGTTACGTCGTTTGCATTGTCTCGACATAATTAAGATACTTATGTCACATTTCTCGTAAACATGATCTAAGTGTCCATATTGTGGCATTATGCTGCCCACATTTTAACACATCCTTAGTATAATTTGACTTAGTTTGATTTCAAACATTGTCCCAAATCTTGAAGAGTGTCACTTACTTTGTTTTTTCATTTCGATACCACTTTGGCACTAGTAACTCACTTCTTCATGAAGCTTGATTAATGTGTTCGATTGGTGTGGTTACGTGTCTTACATTTGTAATCCTTTCCCTTTTACATTTAGGCCTTGTTGGTTGTTGAACTTATCATGGTATCCTTTGATTGGGAGTCGCATCTACCCTTTAATAAAATTTATGCCTTGTTCATTTCAAGCTTGACTTAAATGTTGACATTGTGTTGATCATCTTTGCATCGAACTATCACTTTGCACACACATTTTCATATGGTGTATTTCCTTGTTGAATGGATTTATGTTTCACACTTCCATGATTGTTCCTTGTGATTATTCATTCAGAAAATGTATTTTCTAGGACAATCCCTTTTTATCTCATCGAGATTACATCATCACAATGTTTATTTTCCTTAGACCTTCTTCAGAAATTCACGCACGCATCTCCATACTTACCAAATGTCTAGTTGGTTGCCCTTATGCTACTCGAATCAACATATCACTTCCTCCCTTTTGAAGGATTTCCATCACACTATCTAGGTCTAGAAATTTGTGCTTAAAAATGATGCCAACAATGACCGACTATCACGTGGTTTCTCAAACTTATGACAATCTGAGTAACCTAGGTTTAGGCATTCAAATCAAAATATTCCCATTACAACTAAACCTCATTTGGTTCTTCACGCTAGAAAACCCATTTAGGTGACTCATTCCCCACATTCATCTAATAGTCGGTGGTATGATTTGGATGCTTGATTCAAATTATTATTCGAGTTTCCCCACTCTTCTTATAATTATAATCCAAACATTTCCTCTTCTTCTAAGGATTCCAATCCAAATATTTTCACCGACTCTTCCGATGATTCAGATCCAAACTACTATCAGATTACTATTCGATCAAACTACTATTTAAATTCATCTAATGTGACTCCTATGTCATTTTTGGGCCCCTAATTTAGCTTCCAAATCTTAAGGGCGCGTAGGCTCGCATGGCCGGAGGAAGCGTGCAAGGGTAGGTGCGTAAGGAAGATTTCAAAAGGCTTCTTGAAGAACATAATATGTGCGCCGCTTGAAGAATAATTTAGGACTTAGCCATTTTTGGCCTTTGGGACAGAACACATGAAGAACGTGTTCCATTTGGATAAGGTTCCAGCCTAGTGACAAGGTGTCTTGGAGGGAATATACCTTGTAATAGAAAGATCCAAAAAGTTAATCATAACATGGAGAGGCATGCGCCTGAGGCGACCCACACCTTGACACTTGGGGATAAATCGAGGTTACAGAGGAGTTTTTAGAGCTCGATGCCTATTTATATGTGCACCATTGGAAAAGAAGAATAGAGAAAAAGAGGTAATGAGCTCTATAGAATTACTGCGATAACTATGGGATGAAAATGGGTACAGAATTCAAGTAAGGATGTAATGGGGAAATGGGGAATGAAATTTTTGTCTTGTGAGAATACATGTATGGATCCACACATGGTGCATGACCACGGTCTTCCTTCTGTAATCTTTTATAAGTAACACTATGAATGAATGTGATAAGGTTACCATGACAAATGTGTTAAAAATATTTCCCGTATTACCTGCATATTTCTATTGTACTTTTGTTCTTGTATAATCATGAATCTTACTTGAATGGTTAAGTATAGTAGTAGATTTACAACTCTTAGTTCTATTATTTATGTTGCATGCTTTGGTTATAATATGACTGAAGGGGTGTAGAAGTTGTCTTGATCTCTATAGCTCTTCATGTCTATTAAATCACTAAGTCAGGATCATGAACTTTGCCTTCCCTAGACTCACATAAAAGAGAGACTCGGCTCCCTCTCACGTGCCTCGGGTGAGCACCCAACGCCATTGGATGATAGGCTAGCACGCATGAGGTTCCCTTGTTCTTAGTGGGTGAAAAAGTGACTACATCTTGGTTCCATTGCCTAAACCTCTTTTCGAAGTTGTAGGGGAACATGGCATATATCATGATCTCTGTAAAAAGTTATGGCGGAATGCTTAACACTTGAAGGTATTAAAGATTGGTTTAAAATCATGGAGCATTAATTCACTCAGAGATTTAGTATTGGATCTGGGTTTGATACGCGAAGGTGGGTGGAAGACACTCTTTATCATGAGTTGTATGAAACCTTCTTCTGTTGTTTCCCAGTAGAGTTATTCGAATGGCTCTCGGCTTATACATCTAGATTGGGGTGGCATTATAGATCACACCCTTGGACCCAAGAAACATATCAGAACCTGCAAGATGTTGATCTAACATGGACCTATGCTATAGATCATTGGTGGAAGGGAGTATTGACTAGCTACACTCTGGAATACGCCATTTCCACGTATTCATGTCTAGAAGTTGCTGAGTTTGAGTTCTTGCGAGAGCCGAGGATCATTTCTACATGTTATTCCCCTTGCGATCAAAATCTTGATGGTAACCATGGATTTAGAGGCATTCCCTATGGCCGACTAAATCACCCTGAGCACTAGGCGAGGAAGCCAAGTTGGGAAGGATGGTTGATCCGACGACTAAATAGAAAAGGGAGGAGATGCAGCTCAATTATCACGAAGTGCTTGAAAAGGAGATCGATAGATAACATGGGATTACAAGTGGGTTATGGAGCCAGAAATGGTGGAAAGGAGTTGAGGTTCACGTGGAGGATGTCGAACCCAAACAATCTGTGGTACCCCATCTTGGTAAGTGTAGAGAGAAAACCTTGCGGCTTCTGATGAGAGTCCGTCGCGTAGAGAGAGAAGAGTCATTGGTGCACATCTGACCCCACCTAGTGATCAAACCTTGGCACTTGGTTTGTTCAAATGAGGGAAGAGTACATTTGATCCATTTGATATCAGTGAAAGAAACCGATCAGTGCCTAGAACATACAATTTCTCATTTGGGACTTTTATGGCTTCACACACTATTCCGGTATTTGGTGGAATGTTTGGGCAAGGCATGTATACGGATGGTTTTGGAAGTGCATTAGGAGGTGGTGGAGGAACTACGACTAGGAGTGGTACTAGTTCACAAATTGTCGGTGCGTAATTCGGTGGAACGATAGGAGCATTAGGCATGACAAACATAGGCCCCCATGTACCTAACACGGGAGGATCTCGGAGGTGGAAGTGGTGGGCGGTGGCTCGGGATCCAATGGATCTAGTGGAGGAGGAAACACCAGAGGAAACCAAGGGACTGGATCGGGAGGGTAAGGGCCTTAGCCACCTCCTCAAGTCTTTTTTGAGATGTCTCTACACTTTCCAGATTACAGTGGAATAGAAGATTTCACGGAGCATGTGCATGAGTGCGGGATTCTTATATGGCGCGCGAAGGAATCATGACCGAGGATCAAAAGTCCGGTCAATTTGTGATGACCTTGCAAGGACGTGCACATAGTTGGTATAGAAATTATGACCCCTCATCGATCACTGTTGTGGATTATACCACACTGAGAAATGCATTCTTGGCAGAATTCCACATACCTAAGTTTGAACAGAAGAGCATTAGCTCTCTCAAAGAAATCCAATAGGGAATGGCAGAGAGCATGTGGGAATATGATGTGCACTTTAAAAATCTTTTGTCTAAGTTTTCTTATGATATCCACCCTTCACAACATGCTCAGTGGTTTTTGGAGGGTTGATCACACCCTTTAGGAGGGCCTTATCTCATAAAACATTCACGGACCCGCGCGAAGCATTAGAAGCTGCTTTACGTGATGAAGCGGTTAGTAGTGTTAGCCCATTTTTGGAGGTGCAGATTGCTGCCATGGCTAAGCAATTGGAGAAATTGTCTGCTAACACAATTCCAGAGATTCATGGAGGGATGTGTCTTGGGATTTGGACACTGATGGCAAAAACAAAGTAATAATACTCACTTGTATATTATATTTCCTATCACCAATCTCTTATGCAATACATTAGGCTAATATATAGCCATAATAATAGCTAAACAACCTCCTATAAAATAGGAAGGAGACACAACAATTAACCGGAATATTATTCACGGGTATAACAAACTCTATGAATAATATATTGTTGAAACAATATATTCTTTCAAACCTAATATTTATAATGTAAACATTAATAATTAATTTCCTAACATTCCTCCCCTTAATGTTTACATGGTACAACATATATCGTTCACTGATTATAGCCTGCCACCTCTGTGTGCTCATGATCAACTCCACAAATGTGTAGCATTGGGCTTGCACAAAACTCGAACATGTGCAAACACACATTTCTTCCACTGATGGGTTTCTCCAGCTTCTACCAACAACCTTACCAATTGGTTTTGCAGGTGTACCAATAACCTTTCACACTTGGTTTTGCAGGATCACCAAAAACCTTACACAATTGGTTTTTATAGGTTTACCAAAAACCTTACACAATTGTTTTTACAGGTTTACCAAAAACCTTACACAATTGGTTTTTACAGGTTTACCAAAAACCTTACACAATTGGTTTTTACAGGTTTACCAAAAACCTTACATCATGATTGCTACAATACTTTTGATCAATATTATACAATGTCACTACAAAAGGGAATCATGTAGGAAATATTGCTTACCAAAACTGAACAATAAAACATAATGGAAATGGAACAATGAGACCATGTTCCCCCCCTCATTGTGAACATTTCACTTATTCAATCCAAAACAGGAACTCTAAAATCATACTGCACACAACAAACTGCAATTCAGAAATGAAAGAACACTTACACACACACTGTCACCACAACTTCATGCGGCCCCGTCGTTGGCGACTGACGAGAGGTCGTTGAATGACCTCCATCCTCCTGTGCCTCCGTCCTCTAGTAGACATACCGCTTAGGTTAGAGAAATGTGCTCAGACTTCTTTTCCGAACTTCTCATTTTTCGTAAAAGATGGTCTTTGTATTCTTTAGCTATCAACCTTTTTCTTTTTAGAGATCTAGGTGGTTCAAATTCACTGTCACCTTCATATCCTTCTTCTAAATTTAGCATAGCTGAATTTTCTTGATCTTGTATATTTTTTATGTCTCTCTCCATGGTAATTGGTTCCATGAGAATACATTGTTTTCTTCTTTTCTTGACCATTGTGAGATAGGTGTCGGATACAACCGAAAATGCACCCCCTTTTTTTTTTACAAAATTATTTACCTAGACAGACTGACACGAATATCCTAAATCACCTATTTGATTGACAATGACTTACAACTCACAATGACTATTAACATTAATGACATAACAATGATATTTGACACTTCTACAAAATGACCAAGACACTTGACACATAATAACATTGGAATTCACAATTATTTTACTATATACATTTCAAACATGACACATGGAAATGACTATTTGTTTTGAGAATATACCATGTTAAACAACAAACGGATGATGAACTATGGACCCTTAAAAGAGATTATACTTCTCATGATGCAACTTTAATTGACTAATAAACATGACTTTATAAGTCGACTTAACACCAACAAAATGACTACTTTTATTTTTAATAAGACGACTCAACACTTGATAACAACTAAAAAATCCTAAAATAGAACTAAACTCACCACGTGGACAGAATTATGCCAGACTTTTTAGTGGAGGAGATGAGGGCGAAGCACCATGCAAGGCCAAATACAATAATAATAATTTTCTTATTGCCACGTGAATTCCTATACATACGGATCTGCAGAACTCAGAGCGAAATTTAGAGACCTCTTCAAACAAGGAAGATGAGTTAGAAGCTCGTGGATCAACGATACAACACGCAGCTGATGAGATATCTTCTACATGCACTCCATTACAGGATGAGATGTCACCAGGAGCTTGTCACACGATCTAATTTGTGCATGCAATAAATGGATAACTTCACTTTGCATGTAGATCATTGAATACGAACTCTGAGATTGATACAAGGAACAATGGGTGATGGAGACTAGTCAATATGCCAATGTCGTAGACTGATGCGTAGCACAGTGCCTATTTCATGGTAAAATCGATACATCCAAATGCGAAAAAGTGGAGCTCGATTGACACGTTCTGGAAAGTCGTTGAGCCTTTGAAAGCTATTTGCAATGTCACGAAGTCACTGAGAGGAAGCACATATCAGCCAAATGGGAAGAGAACATGGTCATGAGAGAGGACAATCAGATCCGTCTTATGCATACACATTTTCTTTGGGAATCCTACAAACCATTGAAGCCAAGCTCGATTCTAGGACAATAAAGCACTGAATGCGAATGCAACTAGAATGGAAGGCCAGCAGTAATAGTTATTGTAAAGATGCATACACAGATTGAATCGGCAGAAATAAATATTTAACCAGATTTTACATTTTGAACAGGCCGATCCAATATTGCACAAGAGAACTCTTTTTTAAATGTCTCCAATATCACGTACAACTCTGTAAACGTCTCCACTTCACTGAATTCTTCTGGTAAAAGCTACGCACTTCTACAAAAAACTGATAACAAATATATAGGCACCCAAGTTAATCAGTAAATGATTTTTCTCATCCAACGAGGCACAAAGAGCTGCCCTTTTGCTAATTTGAAAACTCCATGCAATCTTAGAAATAACACGCTCACGATACCAAATCTTGGGATTTGGATAGCCGATGGCAAAAACAAAGTAATAATACTCACTGTATATTATATTTCCTGTCACCAATCTCTGTGCAATACATTAGGCTAATATATAGCCGTAATAACAGCTAAACAACCTCCTATAGAATAGGAAGGAGTCACAACAAGTAACCCCGAATATTATTCACGGGTATAACAAACTCTATGAATAATATATTGTTGAAACAATATATTCTTTCAAACCTAATATTTATAATGTAAACATTAATAATTAATTTCCTAACAATGTGGTGCATGGATTGTAACGTAGAAGGACACACAAATGATAATGGTGGGATATGTACTCGGAAGGTGGTACGTCGCTGTGGTAGTAAACTATGAAATATGTCACGAAGACCATGATGCAAGTAGATGTCCCCTATTGCAGCGAGTGATCCACAAAAATGTATCTTGTTATTACAAAATATGTACCTCAACCACACATGACACCAAGGATTGTAGATTGATTGACCATATTCATGAGGCAATTGATCTTGGTGTGTGCCAAACTGGAATTGCCAACAGTTCTAAAGGACATGAACATCGTTATGAGGAGAGTAGAGATGGAGATGCGTGTCGAAGAGGGTTTTGTGGAGGATTTTGTGGTCGTGGTAACTACAGAGGAAGAAGTAAGTTCCCACATGGGACGTGTTTTAATTTTGGAGCCACAGACCATTATAAGTGTGAATGTCCAGATCTTCTACAATGCTCCTGGTGTCGAAAAAAACATAAGTACGAAGAATGCCCAGAGTTGTATGAACATATGAGTCAGTAGTATCTAAAGGATAAGGGCGCTTCCATTGTGAGTATTAAGAAGGCTGATGCATAATGGCTTCTGTGAGTAATACGAGAATCAAAACTAGATCCTTTTATGGTAACAATGAGGGAAGAATCCGCACGCGTAAGGGAAGTGCCTAGGCAGAGACCTCTGGTTTCGAAAGAATAATAAGTACATGGGAAGTATCCAAACCCAGATAACTAGAAATAAGTTTACCAGGAAACCATGGACGTAATTCAAATTTTACAAGGGGAGATCCAATGCTTAAAAGAGTATACTAGAAAGGATGGACAAAGGAGTTAGTAGAAGCACCAAGGGCTAACTTGGATGAGGTTAAGGAGGTGTGTAAACTACTAAGGCAGGATAATATTATTCCCCTGCTAGGGGCATGGTTAAGAGAAAAGGTGCCACGCGCAGGGAAGAACACGAAAGACAGATCCTACATGCAAACATCCCACCTCACAGCCTTGATTCTGAAAAATAGATTACCTTGAATGCAGTAGTGGATGGATGGTTGCTTAGAAACATCCTCATTGACACAGGTGCAGAGGTTAATGTTCTCACTCTGGATGCCTAGCATCAAATGGGAAGACCTACATTACAACCATCTTCAAATGTGTTGTATATGGCAAATAAGACAAAGGCGATGCCCATAGGTGTCTTAAAGTATGCAACCATTAAAATTTAGGGGACTAGGTTCACTAGGGATTTTGATGTCTTGGCGCTTTCCGAGGCAGATAATTTCCCAGCTCTACTTGGGTGCCCGTGGTGTTATAAGAATAATGCAGATCTCTAGTTTAACAAGGGGTACACAAGATTTGAAAACAAAGAAGAGTGGGTAGTTATACCACTGGTTAATGGGAAGTCCACCCTCTATAATGAACCCCTTTGAGAGGAAGTCCTAGATAGAATATATGTGTGCTCCATAAGAGATCTAGATACCATCCACCCTACAGAAGGAGTCATCCAGTTTGATGATGCTCAATCTATCAGTGATACTACTAGTATAGCATGTGATAATTGGGCACATAGGACTTATGAATTGATTGGGTGACATCTGAAAGGATCAGTAACCAAGGTAACAACAACGCATATAGTTCAGTGCCCAGGAGGGAAGAAAATAACAAAGTATTCTAGGGATGCATACCCGAGGTCTTTTTGAGAGAGATGGAAGCTTGTTGGAGGGAGGACGAGTGACGAAGTATGCTAGGTTATGTTTTGATAGGCACAACAACAAGGTGGTGGGCCACGCATAGTGAGAACTTGTTGGAATGGCACGAAGTTTGAATTGTGCTCACTTTCTGATTCTCAAAAAGTAACATACCCACCACTATTAGAAATTACAAGTGGCAATGGACCCACCTCTTCCCACATGACTAGGCATGTGATAGGGTCAGGGAGAAGGCATGGAAGCTTTACCACCCTCTCTTTGGGTGTATAAGCTGTATTCAACACTACAAGGTTTTGTGCGCGCATGGTATATCCATTTCAAACCCACTTCCAAATGGGAAGTTGGCAGGAATTAATGGTTGACTTGGTCCACACATTCGAGTACCAAAGTACCAAGTAACCAGTTGATGAGGCATTGCGAGAATATTAAGTGCCTCACTCTGGGGATTATGCCATGATGGAAGATAGGTTATTAAACTTACTCGGTGGACCTAGCTTAGAAGTGTGGTTCGAAGAGGAGGAACCAGAAGAAATTCAATTCAAGGGCACGTGTGCTAAAAAGGAAAAAGGAAAGCTGGTATACCTTTTTTATGGAGAGGAGATAGAAATCCACGAATGTCGACCATTTGGTTGGGGGCGCGAAGTAGTTAATAGTGCGGATGCATGTGCGTACACGTATCATGAACCACTCAAAACCAAGAAAGTTAATATCGGCTCGGAAAAGGAGCCCAAGGAGGCTATCATTGTGGACTATTGGTTGGACAAGGAAGTATCAAAGATCATCGATCTCTTATGCAAACTTGAGGATTTATTCCCACGCGGATACCACAAGTTTAAAGGAGTCCACCATTCATTGGGGCAAATGAGGATAAATTTTAAAGATGGTGCGCTCGGTCAGGAAGAGGCCTTACAGGATGAATCCAAACATGCACGTAAGGGTTAAATAAGAACTAGACAAGATGATAGCATCTGGTATCATTGGGGATGTGGAGGAATCAGAGTGGATAAGTGCAATGGTGATCAGCATAAAAAGGATGGGAAGATTAGGATATGTGTGGATTATAGGGAATTAAGTGTTGTTTGTATCATAGATCCTTTTCCCACCCCCTTTACTGAAGAGATTTTGGAAGGAGTTGTTGGGCGTGAGGTATGTTCCTGTACGGATGGATTCTTGGGATATAACCAAGTAAGGATTGCCAAGGAAGACCAAGATAAGACAACCTTCGCCACTAAGTGGGGAAGCTTTGCATATACGTTCATGCCCTTTGGGCTGAAGAATGTGCCCTTGTATTTTTTTCGCATAGTGGTACAAGCATTTAAGGACTTCATCCACAAGTTCCTTCAAGTATATTTGGATGATTAGATAGTATATGGATTGGTCAGGGACCATTGTGATAAATTAAAGTTGATGTTTGAAAGATGTCGGCAGTTGAGGATCTCCCTCAACATCAAGAAATGTATCTTTGCAACTCCTTTTGGAACATTTTTGGGGCATATCATATGTAAAGAGGGCTTACTGGTGGATCCCGTGAAGGTTGTAGTTATTGTGGGGTTAGGGGAGCCTACCAGCTAGAGCACCGTGTGTACATTTCTTGGACACACTGGGTACTACAAAAATTTCATTAAGGGATATGCCAAGATCGTTGTGCCTTTGGAAATATTTCTCAGACACAAGAGTGCCTTTCAATGGGGAGAGGCACAGCAGAGGGATTTTGACACTCTAAAAAAAAGGCTTATCACCGCACCTATTCTATGATTCCCATCATGGGATAAACCTTTCCATGTCCATGTGGATGCCTCTAGTATGGCAATGGGAGCCGTTCTTTCTCAACCAGGAGAGGGGATTGTTGATCATCCTTTGTGTTTTGTAAGTAGAAAGTTGATGCCAACAGAACAGAATTATACAACGACCGAGCGCGAGGCATTGTCAATGATCTACATGCTCCACAAATTTAGGAAATATCTACTGGCAAATCCTTTCATATTCTACACTAACCATATGGCCTTAAAGTATCTGGTAAACAAAGAAGTCTTGCAAGGTTGCATATGCCGTTTGGTTCTTCTATTTTAGGAAGTTTAAATTCAAAGTGGTGGTAAAATCGGGAAAGAACAATTGTGGGCCAAATCATTTATCAAGGATTTTTTCAGGAGAGGACACAAAGAGTATCGATGAAACCATGTCAGATGCACAAATGTTTGGGTTACGGTGCGTGCCCTCTGAACTATAAGATATTGCTATCTTTCTCAAGGAAGGTGTGGTGCCGAAGGGATGAATGCTCTAGAAAGGAAAAGGTTAGCCATACGCGCAATGCCCTTCATGTTGATCAATGGGGATTTGTATAAAATGGGTCATGATGAGGTTTTGCACTGGTGTGTACTAGAACATGAACACGTAGCTATAATAGAAGAGGCCCATGGTGGGATTTCCAGAGGACACTATGCAGGGAACGCAACCGCGTGCAAGATCCTAGTCGCTAGACTATGGTGGGAGACGATTCACCAGGATTGTATTGAGTTTTACAAGGCTGTGACCACTACCAGTGCCTTGGAAAACATAGAAAAAGGGATGAAATTCCCTTACGCCCCATCGCCAATGCGGAACCTTTTAAAAAGTGGGCAATATATTTTGTCGGACCAATCTCTCATGAGCTACGCGAAGGACTAACTCACAATATATCATTACCATCTTGATTATTTGACAAGGTGGGCAGAGGCCGCACCCACAAGGGATTACACCATAGCCACGGCTGCTATATTTTTGTGGGAGAACATTATCAGTAGGTATGGGTGCCCATTAAGTTTAACAAGTGATAGGGGCACTCACTTCTTAAATGAAATGATCAGGATTCTATTGGTAGAATTCATGGTAGCCCATCACAAGACTACCCCTTATCACCCTCAGGAAAATGGGACTGCAGAGGCATTCAACAAAATCCTTAGTCACACATTGACTAAGATATGTGATGTGGGTAGGAAGGATTGGGATGACAAGGTGTCAGCAGTCCTTTGGGCATACAGAACAACGTATAAAAGGTTGAACAAGGCCACACCATTTCAACTGGTGTTCGTGCGAGAGGCTATTTTTTCGGTTGAATTTATGCTACCATCGCTACGTATAGCGTGTGTAAGAGGGTTGGATGATGAACAAGTGCTAGAAGAAAGAATTGATGAATTAATAAAGTTGGATGAAAGGAACTCACTAGCAAGATGGAGCCAAACAACTGAAAAAGCTAAACAAAAGGCATGGCACGACCGCCACATTAAAAATAAATAGTTTTAGGTTGGCCAGATGGTATTGTTATATGATTCTAAATTTCTATGCCATCCTGGAAATTTGAAGGTGCATTGGTTGGGTCCTTATGTAATTTCATACATCCTTGATTTGGGCGCGTGCCAGCTACAAGCGTTGGATGGAACAAAATTACCTAGACACTTCAATGGGAGTAGGTTGAAGCCCTACTATAAATAATGCTTCTTGGTGTTTGTAAATAAGGCAATTCTGCCAGTTAGTTTAGAGTTTCCTTTTGTGCTTTTCCTTTCATGTTTTTCCCTTCCGCGTTGTTGTCTTGTTTTACGCCTTGGGTGCCGAAAACCTTATTACTTTTTAAACTTATGATTACACAGAGGACCGCGCATCGATTTAGTGTGGGGTGAGGTGATTAAGAGAGGCATGAAATTATTCTGCAAGAAGATTGAGTTGGTAGACCGTTCGAACTAGCCCTGTTGAAAAGATGCATTAGAAAGGTAGATGGATGGCAAAATAGAGTTCCATTGGAAATCCACGTATAAAGGAGAAAAAGTACAAAAACATGAGGTAGGTGAAAGCAAGAATCATGAGGATGGAAGAGGTTCCTTTGGCGTTGGTTGGTAACACGTATGGAAGAGTCTTCTATCAAGATGGATTTTCTACGAGCCGAGAAGGTTGGAAAAATTTTGCGTAAGGGTTGGGCACATGTGAAAATCATTTTGCGTAAGGATTAGGCACGTGAGGAAAAGCTTTCAAGTCGGGTTTGTTTGAAAATGCTGCATTAAATATTATCTTATGGTTGTAGGTAGCCTAGCCTTTAATGCATAAAAGCGAGAAAAGCTATAAATACAAGGATGGGAAGTTCATTATTTTACTTTGTGAAAACAAGGAGAACAATTTTCTTTCAAGAGATAGGGTTCGAGAGTTGACTCGTGTGAAGGAGAATCTCATTAACTCATGTGTAATCAGTCTAGTTGATCTACAAACCAGAGTAGAAGTGATTCACGGGTGTGAGGAACGTTGGGAAAGAGTATCGTGATCAAAGGAGGAAAGTCAAAATTAGGGTTTGTACTCTAGGGCACGGGGTGAGTGAAGAAAACTCTTAGACAACTCGAAGGAAACCAAGGAATGAAAGAAAAGGGTAAAATGACGGCCACGAAACCAGTTGATAATCCTGTAGTACAATCTAAAAAGGGAAAGGGGAAGGGAAAAGGAAAGAAGAAAGAAGATGAAATCCCCTTGGATACCAATGAGGAATGGTACTCAGAGATGCAATACCCGGATGGGGTTTTGCTAGGGCAAGAGTGGGAGTCCCACATTAGACAAATGACCGTAATCAATTACAATCACTAGTTGACTATAATTACGAAGGAAATGGTGTTGGAGCTAGTGCACCCCAAACAAATGAACACCTGATGGGATGTCGATTTACAACGATGTAGTCAAGGTGAAAATGGAGAAGGCAGGGCTTCTCCAACTTTACGAGTTGCCCTACTTTGGGAAGCCCGAGCACCTGTACCAATGGTTAATGACATGTGTGCATGAAGATTTCTTCTACTTCGTAGGGCAAAAATGTGCATAACCCCACAATTAATCTCACACTTTACAGGCCTAAGCTGTAAAGGGGACGTGATCTTAGATGACCTCCAGGATGAGGAGAAAATTAAGGAAACCATATCCCAGGATTATAAGAAGGGATCGAGGTACTACAATGTCATGGATATTAGTGATCCGGTGATGAAAATGGTTGCGCACCTCATTTCCAAGCTAAATGGACAAGAGAGGTGGACCCAGGTGAGAAATCCCTGGTTGAATGTCTGCAAAAAGGTCACAGAAGGCACCATGTACAATATCTCCTAGTACATAGCAGATGAGATCATAAGTAGCGCAGAGGACAAAGGAAAGATATTGTTTGGGAACATTCTATTAACCATTGTGTTCTCAGAAATCGGGGTGCTAGATGCATCTGATAAGTTCATATGGGAGTACCCCAATGAAGACCCTTCACCCACAGATAGGTTCTAGAAGTATACTTGTGAGTCAATGATGGGGGTGCACAAGGCGCACTTGGATAAATGGTATACGCACCTTAGGAATGTATTCGGGGTAGAATGGCGGATCCTAGAACAACTCCCCATGGTGAATGAAGGAGAAGTAGAGTTTGTCGTGTGTACCAACACTTCTACATTGGTAGATTTATCTTGGTGGATGGTAGTTGGAGTCCCTGGTGCAAACTCCCCTTCTCATTTACTGCCCAATTCTTCCAAGCAGGGGTAAATAGATATAAGGAGTCAAAGAAGTTAAAACTCAACCTGTCCACCCTCGACAGTGAACATAGAGAGATGAGAAAGAAGCTAGTCTACCCGGGAAGTGCGCGTACGTTAAAAGATACGTGTTGTAGGACGTGCAAATTGTAAGGCCATGACCTTACCGATTCTTTGAGAGCACACAGCAAGAATCTACTTGCACATAAGGACAAAGTTCGAGAAGGGCACATATGTAGAAAATGAAATATCCATCCCTGACGACCCCATGGGAAGGAAGAAGCGATACAAAGAAAAAGGAGAAATAAGAAGAAGAGGAAGAATAAGGGGCGGTGGGAAGGCAGGATGTAGGTACTACAGGGCCGAGTACCTATGTCCAAAAGAAGAGAAAAACGGTGGTCAAGGAAAAGACCCCAGAGCCTGCAAAGCCACCATCCCCTAAAGAACCTTCAAATGAAGAAAAGAAATTATCCCCCACTCCAGAGCTTTCTGCAAGATAAGAAGAACAAGGAACAAAGGAACAAGGGTCTGAAGATATAAACGACCTGAATGCCTATGTAGGCGTAAGGGATGACGATGAAGGGGAAGAGTTGGAGGTGGATCAAGAGCCAATTGATATCCATGACTCGAGAAGGAGAGGAGGCTGAGAATGCAAATGATGCCTTCATCTTTGTAAGGAGGAAAGGCACCGAAGGGAGGAAGGTGCGCGCAGTGAAGAGGGGAGTGAAGGGGCTAGTACCAAGGAGCCAGATATGCCCAAGCTCACTCAAGAGGAGGTGAATGAAAAGGCAACAAGGGAGGCAGAGAAGATAATTGATGCCTTGGTCAATGAAGAGTTGGGGCGCAACGCGGAGCTCATGCTCGGCGAGTTCAAGAAGGAGCAGAGGGAGAAGAGTGGAAGTAGCACAAAAGGACCAACTCTCTCGGTAACTATTCCTAAGGGCGTGTGCATGGGAAGTAAACACATGAAAGGGGGAAGAACAATGATGGGTTACATTGATGACCCCAACAAAGTTTTGCGTGCACGTTTCCAAAGTACCGTGCCCACCAAGGAGCTCACCGCCATGGAGTCTTTGATCCTGAGGGAGGATACCCATGAACAAGGAAGATGCTATCTTGGGCATTCGACTCCCACCTCGATGAGCCTAAATTTGAGATTAACCAAGGAGCAAGTATTGAAGTTTTCTGAAGGAAAGGGGGACAACCCCATTGTAAACACGCAAGCAACTATCGGATGAGCAAGTGTGCAATGTGTTGAACAAAGTCTCCGTGGAAATCGAGGCTAGGCTCTTTAGTAGAAATGACAGGGTTAGAGTCCTGGAGGACCTATTGGAGAAGAGGAAGGAAGAAGTGGTGAAGTTGACAAAGGATATTAGCCTGGAGAAATTAATCATTGCTCAACTGCAGAGGTATCTTCAGGAGGAAAAGGAAAGGGTATGTGAAGTTTCCAAGAAGGTAGAGCTCATCTCCCAATCGATTATCATGAGACACCTAGACCTTAACCCTCCTATGTAAAAGTATAGATCCTCCCTGGAGTGCCTAGAGGACTTGAATCTGATCCTCACCATGGAGAGGCAACCCTTGGCATTAGATTCGGTAGAAGAGGTAGTGGCACGCTTGGAGAAATAAGACAAGTTGAAGTTTGTCGCGCTCATGGCTGAATACAACAAGGTGCTCGCCAACGTAAGAACAGATGAACAAACCACGGGGCTCGCTTACAACCACTACACAGATCAAGACAAATTGACAAGCATACTGCTTGCTAGTGATGAGGCCAAGTTGAAGGAATTTAGAGAAAATAATAAGGGAAATAGAGCCGAGTGGGAAAGGATCATGGCCGAAGTAGAAAATAAATCAAACCATTGAGAACCAGCAAGTCTCAATCAAAACACGGCTAAAAGAGATCTACAAGGTCATCACAAAGAAGATGGATGCCTGGAAGATCACGCCGAAGAATTAGAGAGGCGTGGTGGAAACCATTACCACACAAGGGGAGGGGCTAACTTATGACGAGGTGAGCACCTTGGTTGGCGACATCTGCACTAAAGCGTAGAAGGAAGTCAGCACTTGGAGTACACTGGAGGCCGACCTCCAGCAAAACTTTCCCCTCCTTCTTTAGGAAATTTTCCCCCTATTCTTTCTCTTCCCCTTTCTTTATTCTTTCCCCCCATTCTTTTCCAAGGCAAGGCCTTGCATTCTTTTGTACTACATTCTTTGAGAAGGTTCCCGAGGGCGGAGAACAGGTGAAGTGTGGGGTAATGTTGGGCCCCTAATTTAGCTTCCAAATCTTAAGGGCGTGTAGGTGTGCATGGCCGGAGGAAGTGCACAAGTGTAGGCATGCAAGGTAGAGTTCAAAAGGCTTCTTGAAGAACCTAGGACACGCACGCCACACGAAGAACAATTCGGGACTTAGCCATTTTTGGCCTTTGGGACAGAACACATGAAGAACGTGTTCCATTAAGATAAGGTTCCATCCTGGCGACAAGGTGTCCTGGAGGGAATATACCTTGCAATAGAAAGATCCAAAAATTTAATCATGGCATGGAGAGGCATGCGCCTGGGCGACCCACAACTTGACACTTGGGGCCAAATCTAAGGCTACTGAGAGGAGTTTGTTAGAGCTCAGATGCCTATTTATATGTGTTCCCTGGCAAAGAAGAAGAGATAAAAATGAGTTAGCGGAGCTCTATAGAATTACTGTGAGAACTATGGGATGAAAATGGGTACAAAATTCAAGTAAGGATGTAATGGGAAAATGGGGAATGAATTTTTTGTCTTGTGAGAATACATGTATGGATCCACACATGGCGCATGACCACATGTCTGCCTTCTGTAATCTTTTATAAGTAACACTATGAATGAATGTGATAAGGTTACCATGTCAAATGTGTTAAGAATATTTCCTTGTATTACCTGCATACTTCTATTGTACTGTTCTTATATAATCATGAATCTTACTTGAATGGTTAAGTATAGTAGTAGATTTACAACTCTTAGTTCTATTATTTCTATTGCGCGCTTTGGTTCTACTATGACTGAAGGGGTATAGAAGCCATCCTGAGCTCTATAGCTCTTCATGTCTGTTAATTCACTAAGTCAGAATCATGAGCTATGCCTTCCCTAGACTCACATAAAAGAGAGACTCGGCTCCCTCTCGCGCACCTCAGGTGAGCGCCAAAGACCGCACTGGGTGATAGGTCGATGCACATGAGGTTCCCTTGTTCTTAGTGGGTGTAAAAGTGACTATAGTCATGGTCCTCCCTATCTTCATAGGAACCTCATTATCATACATTTAATATGAATCTTACATCGTGATCCTCCCTTTCTTCACAGACCCCTTTTATCAGTCACCTTAATGAATTCTTCTTCCTTTGAAGATACAAATGACTCTAAATCCCTCTAATCAAACATATAATACAATTCTTGAATCACGGTCCTCTCTTTCTTTGCAGAACCCTTGTTATTATTAATCCAATGTAATTCTTGAATCACGTCCTCCCTTCTTCACAGGACCTTCTTCATCAATCACCCCCATGAAGTCTTCCTTCTTTGAAGATTTGTGTGACTCAAAGTCCTTCTAGTAAAATTTTGAATCGACCTATGCGTCGCAATTCATGAACATTGGACTTAATCCTACTAGTTTACAAATGATATACCATCATGCGGGTAGGTCCAAACCACCTTCTTCTACTCTCAAGACATATAGCTCCACATATTATTTGTTGCCCACATTATGTTCTTCTATCAATCATCATCAAACATCTTCTAAGTCTTCCACACCAATTGAACCTATTTCTTCCAATCAACCCCTGGTGGTCGATCAATAACTCATACTGATTGATCTCTTTCAAAATGAAAAACAATTAGGAAATTTATAGGGGCACATGAATATATTCCTCTCGGTAGATTACGAGAAAGGATTCTTTATAGACTTCGATGCATTTGCATATTGTGAGGAAAATGTTGATTCCTTTTACCAAGAAATGGAGGAAGATCCTTAGATCATGCGCACTTGATCTTCCTCTTATTATTCCATCTTCACATTCCTCATTATGTGATGAAACTCATGGGTTTTGCATTGATCCATGGCCTATCTTCTCATCACCGATCCTTCTCTGTTTATCAAAATTCCTTAATCACAATCTCTTCTTGGGGAACGTCCAACTAGCCCCTTTTCTTCTATGTGTGGGTCACCCCGGGTATTCCATCATCTTATATTCTTGGGCCACATCCTATTAGCCCATTGTATTACATCTATGGGTTGTTTCCTAAGTAGCCCTTCTTCTTCTA
Source organism: Taxus wallichiana var. yunnanensis (assembly GCA_018340775.1). NCBI lineage: Eukaryota > Viridiplantae > Streptophyta > Pinopsida > Cupressales > Taxaceae > Taxus > Taxus wallichiana. The sequence goes on from CM031243.1 coordinate 78,133,884, forward strand.
TTCTCGGGGTCACCTCCTAGTACCCCTTTTTCCTCTATATTGGGGCCACATCCTAGCATCCCTTCATCATCTTTTAATCGTGGTTCACCTCCTTACCTCCAGGTATCCCATCCTCTTAAATTCTTGGATCGTATAATTTTCATCCATCACATATTTCTTCTACTAATTAGTGGGGCAAGCCCACCATCATTTCTCTCATTCCTATCATCAATCATAAATGTTCACTTTCCTCTCCCACTTCTCCAGATCAGACAAGTCACGTGTCAACTTATAAGAAACCCAAACAGTTTCTTAATCAAGCTCAAATCAAAACTTCAAAGAGCTCTATAGCTCCCAACAAATCAAATAATCTCAAAATTTTAAATCAAGTGCAATTCAAAAATGTACATCAATGCAACCATCAAGTTTGGTGTAAAGTGCAGAAACCTATGGATAGGGAACTCAAGCTCCCACATACAAAATCCATGTTTAAGGATAAATCACAGTCATTTGTTGAGTACGATCTCACCTCAATCATCGAGATCGGGGATAACATGAATCTTGATAAACAATCATTCTTAGTCTCCCTTATCAAAGAAATTGCAAACATTGTTGTTGGATCATACCATGAAGAGTAACTCTGTTGGTCCCACCTTTCCAAAACTATCAAAAATCTAAAAATAAAACAAATGCAAAAACACAAAAACATGAGAAAAAACATCAAAAATCAAAGGTACAAAGATCAAACATTACAATAAAGTATTGCGTACACATGGATGATTCTTTCTTCCCTTGTTATTTTTCTCGCAAGTTTTCCTACCATTTTCATCCCTTTGATGATAATTTGGTTAGCTTATTCATATGCATTTTGTGACATTTATCTCTATGGTATCCATTTGACCTCGGTCTTTTATCACCTTCAGTAAATTAAAGAATGACTGGCCTCTTAGAGATCCTATCACATTCAAAATCTAATAAACTTGTTGCGAAGAACTTTTGGACATATTTTTGACACTAGCTAATGTTGTCATCGTAATCACTTCCACCTCCTTCCATCAAGCCATCAGTGGTTCTTAACCCCTTGTCAAACAAGAGATCTGAAATAAGTTTTCAGAAATCAAAAGAAACAAAATCAATCAAATCAAAATAAAAAATCTACAAAGTAAAAGCAAATTGATATATTACTCTCTCTTGGGGTATTTTAAATAAACTCTACCGAGGCTATAGACGTATGACTGGTAGTAGAGAAATGTTAGGATTAGAATCAAATGCATCTCCATCAGGGCTATGGATGTCTGGCTAGTAGCGGAGCAATGTACGACTATCCTTCCACCATTCAAATCACCTATCACCTATCAAAATAAATCATTCCTACACATTGGCTAGGGTGTCTTCACTTGTTTTCTATTAAATCTTCACTTCAAGAGGTAATTAATTTCAACTTCCACACACTGGATCTCTATGAGTAAACAGGATTAGTATGTTACCAGAATATATTTTTTGGACCTTTATTAGACTCTTACTCTAGTCCATATCTTGTCTCACTATTTGTGCCTTTGGCAAATCAATTCTTCATCGCAAGGCTTCTAAGATACATTCATATAATTCACATCGTTCTTCAACTTCTTGAACATCCATGTGTATAAGATTATTTTTTTGCCATGTTTTTGGACACCTTTGTCCCCTTTCACAAAAACAATCTTCTCCTTCATTTCTATCATGTTCTTTTGGGATAACTTACACTGGGGGCATCCTTGCTTCTTCCCAGCACTTCATTGATTTACATTCACCATCATGTTGAACCTATCCATAATGGCCTTGGGTCCCACTTACCTGTGAAGAGTTTTCCTTTTAATACTCCCACCTAATCACTTTGGGAATTTTTGCATCTTCATCTTTCTCGTACACAAGTGGCCTTACGCCCTTGTACATCCCATCTATTGCTAGTGGCATCCACGCTTCCTCATCTTCTTGTACATAGTTTCGAGAAAACTTCCAAAATCATCAAATACATTCAAATATGTTAGAAAAATAATCCAAAACATTTGAATATGTTTTAAAACTTCTAAAAATTGAAAATCATCCTACAAAATATAGCTCTTTGGTTCTCACATATTCATGTGTGTGACTTATGGATCATCTTGATCTACCTCCATCAACAAAAGCTAGGTTGCTTACTTCGTCTATACTTTGGGGCACAACGAGTTTCCTGGTATTGTTTCATAGTGCACATTACTTTTTCATCGGACCGAAGTGTCCTTCGTTTTCTCCTCACATGTATCCTTTCTTGGGGCATCGTCATTAACCCTTGTCGTTAATTCGAATAGGTTGGAATTAAAGCTTGATAAAAAAACATTACATTATGTTTCTCTGTTAGGTTAGCTTGTTTACTTTCTCATATTGCATTGCATTTTGTATGTTGCATGGAGTTAGGCATCTTTTACTTTCTCGTATTGCATTGCATTTTGTATGTTTCATGGAGTTGGTGTTTTTAGCAATGGACATTTGTTTGTATATGGCTTTTCATGTCATACTACACTTTTGTTCATTCTTTTTAATAAGGACTGATGATGAAGATCTTTAGCAATATGATGAAAAATAAAGTTGTTTAAAAGGCACTAGATGGATGTTAGCTCATTCCCTCTTCCTCATATTCCTTTTTTATTCTATATCCCCTTTATTCTTCATACAATTCTTTCTTTTGTTCTCTTCTTGTCATCTTTTCGATCGTCAATCGATTTCTTCTATCACCCCATCAACAATCGAGGGGGTATCCTTCATTATATTCATTTTTCTTCATCCCTTCAAAAATTTTCTACTGGTTTATGCTTATCTACTTTCTTTAAAGTGACGTTACTTACGCCACCTCAAATAGGGGCAAATATAAACACCTAAAATATGCTTACACTTAGCATTTCCTCCAATTCAACCAATTGACGATACTTCATTAATTCCCTATTCTTCGCTCCATTCTCAGATGCCCATTTATGACACCTTCTTTGCTCATATTCCCCTATAAATCAGATTATTAGGCTAATATCTCTCTTATTAGCTAAAAATCCTCTTTTCGACCATTCGAACCTCCCTAGTTCTCTCTAGAACACTTCTATTGGCTTTGTAGGCTATCTATTAGTCACAATTGATTATCCGAGACCCCTCCCAACTCTCAATGAGTCTCTAATCACTTGCTAATCAAGTTTAACTAGCCTAATCCTAGCTTAACTAAGCCTAAAACATGTTTATCCTAATCTAATCTAAAAGTGCTTTTGAGCTTTAGTCCCACATGCACCCAAATTCCAAACTCTCCCAAGTGAATAACTATAAATAGAAGGGTCACCCCTCCTTCTAAAAACACACACCTTGTTTACATAACAAAATCTCTCTCACATTTGTAGATATTGGCATTAGACCTCATTTGCATTAGCCAAGATAATAGGCATTTGATCTTGGCTATCCTCCATTGTTGAAGCTCCTCCATCTTGCATCCATAACTTCGTAGTAGGTTAGTAGGAGGGTATCTAACTTGGCCTTGTAGCCATTATAGGAGACCTCTTCACATCCATTCAAGCAAACAACACATCTAATTTGATTTCTCATAGGTTTAACTAGGTTCAATTTATGTTTTAAGTAATCATATAGTAGTTAGAGATAAAATGACAATGTTTTAGTTTAATTCATTATTGTAGAAGTCATCTTATTTAGCACTCATCTTGATGTTTATGATAGGTTTAGTTAGATCATGGAACTACTTATCTAGTTTCTTGTTTATTAACATAACTAATCTTCTCATGCATACAACATGTTCTCACATGGCCTTATCTAATAGCTTTTCTTCCTCACTATTCTTCATAGGCACACACATGCACCTTTTATTCCTCACTTCTTGGTTCTTCTTTACACCCGGTGATCAGCCTTACTCGCTATGAGGTCCCAATGCCCTCATATCCATCTTCCACTTGCTACGTAGTATCCTTACGCCATGATCAAACACAATGTTATCTCCTTTCTCTACATATTATTTTTCAAGGACATTCTCCAATCACTTCATTTCCTTCCTTGGAGGTATATTTTCACGTTTTCTCTGTGTACACAGTCTATTTATTCTTCGAGAGGACCTAGAAGTGAAATATACTCACCAATGATATACTTTACATCCTTAATGTCAACCTCGAGATACACATGGACGTGCACGGTTTCTATCTATCCCATAACCATGACCTCTAGAGTGATATCTATATTATCTGACTCCATTGTCTCCACATATGCCTCCTTGTTAGGGTAGACATATGTCTTGCACATAATTTCAATGTATGTGTCTACCTTTTTAGCGTCAAACTATAAATTCTACACATTATGCAACCGTTTCACTAAATCTTTAAAATAACGAGTAGTAAACAAAAAGGTAACTTACAATATGGTATTTTCTCACCCGTATTCATGTAAAAGCACCCCAAACAGAAGTGTTGATATGCCATGAAATCTGCTTGACCCTCTAAAATGCTAAGCATATCTCTAGAGGTGTGCAATTCCTTATTAAATGCATCGCATATTCTTCTATACCACTTCTCTATGCACTATTTATATGTCCCTGTTATAGTGCCTTGGCATGTGAAGCTCACAAACTTCTTCGCAGTGACTTATTTTCTAAGGGATATACCCACATTTTTTCCTTTGGCCCATTGGGCACACCAATTTCATTGAACACAATCAACAAAAAGATGGCACCCCAAGTTATTTTCTCACCTTTATCTACTTGGACGTGTGCCTCTTCCACTATGCCTTCTGCGATATACCCCGTAATGTTATAATATGTCTTATTTTCCATTTTGTGTGCTATATATAACCAACATTTGTTTACCTCCTTCCATCTCTCTGAAGCTCCCAAATTACAGATGACCAGACACGCAACTACCCTAGTGGCTTTGTCTTCTATGTTTGTCATGTTGAAATCCCGACCTCCTTTATGATACTTAAATGCATTGGATGTCCTCTCTATTCCTTCCTCATCGGACATGTCACCAAAAATCTCGAACTAAAGTTAGAAAAACCTGTAAAGTTCCTGATCAACCTTGTTGTGATCCTCATTATCCTTCCCACATAATAGAAGTAATCTATGTGTATGCGCGCAACATGAGCCACTGGTACAAATAATCACGATTGTCAACAATCAGAAACTCAAAAAACTTTATAACCCCAACACTTTCCAATAGATTGTAAATGTTGTTTTCATATACCCTTTGTCCATCCGTAATTCACCTATTCGTCCTCAAAACCATATCTTCCTTTATATCCTTCCAGGTCTTCTCTGTCTAATGATTGAAGTCACTAATTTTGCATTTTTTCAACTATGATGTCCATGACCTCCCTTCAATAACCTCTTATGGGTATTGCATTTATGAAAACCACTCATGTGGTTCTTCCTCGGTCTCCCTCTCAATTGATGGAGCTCTCCTTGGTGCCATTTACTCTACTCAAGTAAGAAAAATCTCTAAAACTTACAAATGTTTTCACACCTTACCCTTTCACCTTCGATTTCATTCGTTTCTTCAAGATATCCCATTCCCTCGCTTCCCTAATTGCGAATTTGTAATCCTCCACATGCTAACACCATGAATATTTCCTTTTTCACACACCTAACTTGTTCAAACACACTTCCACTCAAAGCTCTAAGAATGCCATGGCCTGAAATCACCACGGTTTCTACCAAATAATATTTCTTCACACTTTATTGCACTTCTTAGCTTGAAAAAATAATGGATGGAATGTAACAATAACATTGCAAGATTCTTATTTTATAGATTTATCAAAATCCTCTACATTAATTTCTCCTTAACCACCACCATACATGGAATTATTTCTTCCCTTTCTCTCTTCCACACATCGCACCATATTCCTCCATGCCCTCTATCATAACCTTCGGTGTGCTCACTACTTATCGTCCACATACCTCCTTATGCACACACTGCATGTGCCAAAGTACAAAATCACTATGCCTTATACCAAGTAGTTCTCCATGCCACTTCCTACCTCACATTACACTTCACGTTTATCTACCTATGCATAGTTTTTAATCGCCAATTTTCTCGTAAGTACCTTAACTCTGAGCACCTATAATATTTTTCTTTCGTGTACCAATATTTAAAAGGAGATTCAAGTTTTAACCCATATATTTACTTTCATACCACTTATATCTCCTCCACCCAAAACTTAAAGTATGCACATTCCTCTTTTCATGAATCCAATATATAGCAATTAGTTCTTGGCGCGCAAGTGCACTTACTACAACAAAACATTGAACTAATTTGATAAAGCATAACAACGATGAAAGGAAACACATGAAAATAAAATGCACAAAAGGAAATATAATCTTAGTTGAAATAATTCCTTATTATAAACACCAAGAAGACTTATTTATGGTAGGGATTCAACATACTCCCATTGAATTAACTTAGGAAATAGAGTACCATATAGGCCTATAGCTAAAAAGTTCCCGAATCAAGTATCTTTGTTACTACAAATGGTCCCAACCAATGAAATTTTAACTTCAGGGTGGCACAAAAAATTTGAATCATACAAAAGAACCATCTTGCCACCTCAAATGCTTTAGTCTTGATATACCTATCATGTCATGATTTCTGTCTAGAATTTTTTGTCTTCTAGTTCCATCAAGAAATACCATGTCATCCATCCAACTACATCGGTATGTGCGTGCGCTCCTCAATGGATTTCTCATCATCAAGTCCTCCGTGCGCACAACACGCAGGATGGAAACATAATTTCCATAGGTAATAAAACCTATCTTCCAAACACGAACCGAAAATTTGTGGCCTTATTCAACCTCTTATAGGTAGTCCTATATGCCCAAAGTACAAAAAAACTTTATCATCCCAATATTTTCTTCCAACATCACATATTTTTGTCCTAGAATCTTGTTGAAATACTCAATAGTTCCATCGTCGTATGGATGATAGGGTGTTATCGATGGTGTGCTACCATAAACTCGCCAATAAAATCCCCGATCATCTCATTCAAAAAAATGTGTGCCCTATCACTTGTTAGATTCAATGGACATCTTGTTTGGTATTACTTCAACATTAAACATACGAAGATACAACAAATATATAGAAATATGTAACTCCTATAAATTAGGAAGTTAGTTGTGATTGTTACTCATGTAACAATACACAACTCAAATCATACAAGTTGTTAAAACAAATCCAACTAATATATTATTGTTTATATAACAATAATATAACTAACTAATTATTATTTACCTTTCAGTAAATATCCCACTATAATGTAAACATTATATTTCCTAACATTCCCCCTTAATGTTTACATGGTAGTAAAAGAATTTTCACACTTCCTTTGCAGCTTACCACCTCTTGCACGCTCATGATCTTGGCACACACTCAAACTGAAGGTAGAAGAAGGAACACATCAACTTTTTATCGACCATGCACTGTCGGGAACACATCTGACCGACGAGGATGGGAACATGCTTAGGAATCATCTACTTATCAACCAGTCACTCTAGGAACACATCTGACCTAGCAGTGTGGGAACTCAAGTAGGAACACATTTGAATAGACTTCAATGGTTTTTCCAGAGGCTAACCACAAACCTAGGTATGAACAGGAACACATCTCACTGTTCAACCTCATCAAGACTCATGATGTTTCATTTCACAGTGTTATTTTTTCTTCACTATGTTATTACATTGGGGAATTTATGTAGGAATAATCACATACACAACTAAAAAACTGGAAATGGAACATTGGATCATGTTGATCATGTTCCCCCTCAATGTGAAATTTCCACTTATTGAAAACTGCAAACTATAAAAACTGAAGTGCATGAAACCACACTAAAAAGCATATACTCACACTATATATATGCCACCACATCTCTATGTGGCCACGTTGTTGGTGACTGACGAGAGGGCATTATCTTACCTCCATCATTTGTTGCCTCTGTCCTCTAATGAATGTGCTGCTAACTTAGCTAGATAAATCTGTGATGCTCAACTTTTTCCACATTGTTTATTATATCTTCCCTCCCACAATGTGAAACACTTTAGTTTTCCAGGACGTTGGGTAACACCGAAAATACGTCCATAAGAAAATTTTATTTATTTATTTTACAACAATACTTTGACTCTTTTGACAATGATACGTTAAGATGATAATGGCTCAAATTTAACTAGACGACACATGAATTTAAGGCTTTAAAAACCGAATGACAACAACAATAATAATGACACAAAATGACTCTTATGACTTTAGATTAAAATAATAAAAAACACAATTTAAATCACACTAATATTATATGACATAATTATTGACCTTACTTTCTAGACTCACCAAAATACAACATACAAATGTGATTTGTAAGGATGGAATTTGACCACTAAAACAAATTGAATTTATACTTCAATACAATACCTAAACACGAGTTGTCCAATATCATAATAAACAATACTTCGACTCAATAACGAGACTCATGATAATATTTTTTCAGTGCACATTTTAATAGAAATCGACTTCTAATGACTTCAAACTAAACTAAAAATAAAAAATAAAAATTTCAACATAAAGCACGAATTACACTCTAATAAAAGACGCATCAGTTAATTCATGGACAGGGGCCATTTGACTCGGTCTGAAGTTCCAGGACCTCTGTTTGCATATTGACCAAAATAGACGGAGCTTGGGTTTGCAGATTTACAAAGCATTCAAGCGATTCTTGTTTCCTAAAATATAGCCACGTATTTTCTCTTATTTATAATGCTAAAGAATGCATCATATACGAGGTTGATAGAGTTAGAAGATACGTAGCAGTAATGCGTGTGTCAGAAATGTCAAAAGTTTGGTCGAAGAGCAATGAAAGTCGCCAAAATTTACCTCTACCGAGCCCCTAGGAGTGCATTCCACAATATTTACTGAGTCTTCTAGGTACTCATCTCATGGTATGGAGATATCAATATACCAATGCAAAACCTGCGAACAATACTTTGTTAGCGATGCCAAGATGGGACAACGCAACATGATTTTATACAGCCCAAATAAATTATTAATCTTCTCAATCGCTGATCTTGCATCTGCCGAGAAATAATACAAATGGATCTGCTAATGCCTAACATATCAGGAAAGAATCTTAGTTCTTCCTTTTCCAACTCAGACTCGATGAATATGTTCTTCCTCCCACTGGTGAACACAAGAATACATGCATAAAATGGATGTAGAATCCAAATTATTAATCAAAATAAAAATTACCATCAGATTTGACTCCAGGTTGATAGATTCATTCAAACATTGACTGGATAGCTGCAGATTTGAGAGGCATAAATGAAGTCTGAGACAACTAAAAGAAAATCAATTAAAAATCAGATCAATGCCATTCAAACCATGTTGCGTGAAGATATTCCATTCATTAGGAAAATTCAATAAAAATAAAGCTGCTCTTGTACTCTTAGGGATTCATTACGCTCGATAGTACTATTTGGTATTGCTTTAACATTAAACATACGGAGATACAACAAATATATAGAAATATGCAACTCCTATAAATTAGGAAGTTTCTCTAACAATAATCCTATTTAGTTGTGATTGTTACTCACGTAACAATACACAACTCAAATCATACGAGTTGTTAAAATAACTCCAACTAATATATTATTGTTTATATAACAATAATATAACTAACTAATTATTATTTACCTTTCGGTAAATATCCCACTATAATGTAAACATTATATTTCCTAACACATCCATACCGGCTAATAATGTTCTCCCATAAAAATATTTCCGTTGTAGCTACTATATAATCCTTAGTAGAACTGCTTTTTCCAACCTTTTCATATAGTCTATACAAGTTATAATGTATGTGTGTCACCCCACGAGTGTGTGGGGAAATATGACCTACAAAGTCAATCTCCCATTTCTCAAAAAGGTTCAAGACTTGCAATATGCCTCAAACGCATCTCATATCTAGTTGTGGATTCCCAAGGCATTGGCAATGATCAAAAGCCTTGACATACTCTTTGGTATCCTTATATAAAGTTTCCCACCGAGAGACCAGCCATTAAAATCTTGTGTGTAGTTGCATCTCCTACATAATGACCTCCTGTAATTCCACCATGAGCTTCATCCATTATTTCCTTGTGCTCATGCTCTAATATGTACCGATGTAAAACTTAATCGCAGCCTAATTTGTATAAATCTCCTCCTATTAAATGATAAAGTGCCATGCGTATTGCAAGTTGTTTCTTCTTTAAGGTCTTTATTCCCTTAAGTACCTGTCTAGTGCACAAGAATATGAAAATGTCCTCTAGTTCAGTGGGCACTTGAGTTTAATATAAAGAGTTGTGAATTTGATATTGTGTCCTTAATGCTCTACACATCCTCACCAGAATTGATTCTCAACAAATGATCGGGACCTGAGTTGATTTTTCCTTGTTTTACAATAACTATAAACTGAAACTCCTAAAATATTATTATCCACCTACAAATGCGCCCTTATGAAAAATCTTATTTACCAAATACATAAGTGCCATATGATCTTTGAAGAAAATAAATGGTGTCGCAAATAAGTAATGTCTGAACTTGTGAAACACGTGGATCATGGAAAAGCTTCGTGCTCTGTAGCTATATAATTCTATTTAGCTGGTGTCAACTTCCTGCTTGCAAAACAAATGGGATGGTCTACAATTCCTTCTCCTAGATGCACCGACACTGTGCCAATTACCATCCTATAAGAATCATCATGAACATGAAATGGTTTGTCCCACGAAGGAAAGCGCAAAATAGGTGTAGTGGTCAACCTTTTCTTCATTGTTTCATACACACTGTTGTTGTGCCTCATACCGGTAGAATTTTCCTTTACTTTCAATAATTCCTCAAGGAGCATGGAAATATTTTCATAACCTTTAATAAATTTCTCGTAACACCATATATGTCCAAGAAATCCACATACTTCACTTTGATTGTTAGGTTCTTCCAATCCCAAGATCACAGTGACCTTAGCTAGATCTAAACAACCCTTCCTTACTAATAATATGCCCCCAAATTGCCAAAAGGTGTCGCAAAGATACATTTCTTAATATTCAGAGAGATTCTCAACTACCTACACCTTTCAAACATAAGCCTCAATTGTCCCAACGATCCTTAACCAAAACATACACTATCCAATCATTGAGATACACCTATAAAAACTTATTAATGAAGTATTGAAAATCCTACACAACAATGTGTGAGAATACCATTGGTGCATTCTTGATCAAAAAGGCCTCATGATGTACACAAAAATTCCCCACTTTGTGGTGAAATTTTCTTTTCTCGATCTTCCTTCGCTATGCGCACTTGATGATAATATGAAAATCCATCTAAAAAAAATAGATCTCACGCCCTACAACTCCTTCAAGGATATCCTCTGTAAATGGGGTGGGAAAAGTATCAATAACACATGAATCATTTAATTATCTATAGTCCACACAAATTCTTATCCTCCCATCCTTCTTAATACCTGGTGACCATTAGACTTACCCACTAAGATTCCTCAATAGGCTCAATTATATTAGACTTGAGAATTTTATAAATTTATTCCTTTACCTTGACATGCAGATTAGGATTCATCCTATATGGCATATTCATAATTGGGAATGCACCGCTTTAAGCTTGATTCACATCTCACCTAAATAAGGGTGTACTCCTTTTAATTCATGATATCCCCTCGGAAAAATTCATAAAATTCATGTAAGTGTTTAATAATCTTAGCCACATCCTTCTCCTACCAAGTAATCACCAATAATGACCTCTTTAGGCTCTACATCTATTCCAATGTTAACCTTATTTATTTTCATAGGCTCGTGATATGTACGCGCCTTCTCATCTATTGTGTCCATCACCTCACACGTACCTTCAATGTGGTTAACATCCATGTTATTTTCCTCCTCCTCATCATCATTTATCGGGCATACTAGTCTATCTTGTTCATTTTCTTCCCACAGTAGACCATTTCTTCTTCTTATTCAATCTCTTCAAGGTCAAGGTGTGCCTCTAAATCCATCTCTCCAAATAAGTCTAATACAATTTCCTTAGCCTTTGTGCAATCTCCCAAACTAAGGTGCTTCATAAGCTGTAGTGCTTCATTGACATGAGGTTTAGTAGAAAAATAATCAAAAGTATGGATCATACCTGAGGTCATATCTTACCAATTAACTATTTCCCATGTCAATTGTGCAGCAGACATACCATGTTCACACGCAACCATTTAGGGTGGCGTAGAAATTATGTACCCAAAGTGATGGTGGTAAGGCCTCCTGCCCCTCTTTCCATAGTCTCTCACATTCCCAGATATGATGCTAAGTAGGGGACTTCTCATGGAATTCACATATCTAAGAAGGTACATCTATCCTTAGAAACTTAGTAGAAAATGTGATTCTCACCTCTCGCCATTCTAATAGGTTTTCTCTATGTGTAGTCCACCAATGTGGTGCTTTCCCACACAAATTATAAACCAACTTCTTTATTTTACCACCATCATCCTTCCACTGGGATTCCATGGTGCATAAAAACACATCAGGGTTCCCTTCACCAATGTACCGAGGTACCTGGTTATGACTCAAGTGTCAAACGACGCAACCTGATTACGACACGTGAGTAACAATATTATTGATGTCTCACCTAACTAATTCATACGTTCCATACACCTAGCTTTCGAAATCAATAATTGTAGTATCAATAATTGAATGAGCATCATCCCACCATATCACTCCTTCCTTAGATGGCTCAGTTACTACAGGGTATCTAATTGTGTGTGTGTATATTCTATTCAAGTCCTCTTCACTCATCTCTCCCCTGAGATACCCGATTTCAAGTCCTAGCAACAAAATAAATGTAGTCTTTATTTTTATACTTAGATGCCTAGGAATGCTGGCACTTCACTCAAAATATCAACATACAGAGCATCTTTTACATTTGTCAATGGTATAATTACACACTCCTTTTTATTCTCAAAGCTAATGTACCCCTTATTGAATTGAAAATCTACATTATTCACATAACACCAGGGGTTCCCAAGTAATGTTGGGAAACTATCTACCTTCATGAGCTCCAATACTTCAAAATCCCCAGTAAACTTGGATCCCTAAATCATAATAGTCACATCTTTTAATACCCCAATAGGATTAGCCCTACTTTTTTGTTTGTTATGTACAACACATTCAAAGAAGGATACAATGGTGGTCTTCCCATTTTATTCCAAGCATCCAATGCGAGTACATTAACTTATGCACTGTATTTATCATAATATTTCTCGAAACCACCCTTCTATAACTGCATTTAATGTAACCTCTTTATCATACTCGTGATTATGGGGAGGTAGATTTTCATGAAGTATCTACCTCTCATGCTCGTTATATCGTGCATGGTATATTTTCTCTCAACTACTCTCATAATAATGGGATTACGTTCTCCTAGAGCAACATTCGACATATCTCCTTCAAGTCATCTATGTCCTTTTGTGGGAGTTCAACCTTATTTTCTCACTCCATCACCCTTGCCTAATCCTTTAAAATCTGAATATTTCCTTGCAGATCCCTGATAACATCCATAGTCTCCTAGTATACCTCTTTCTAATGTGCAACATCAAGGTACTTTGCATTTATCACTTCTTGCTTTGTTATAGTTAGCTTATACTTTGGAGGTTCACGATCACACACAGCCTCAATGCGTGTAGTGACTAAAACAGTTGTAATTCGAGCTAAGTCCAACCCTCGACATCCATTGATCTCCATATACACATTATATCTTAATAATGGTTGCTCCATTGTATTACTTATGTTTCTTTCTCATATGCTCATACAAGTTTGGACATTCTTAAAACTTGTGTTGTTTTCCACACCATGAGAAAACCACATTATGAGGGAATTCACATTGATAATGATCAAGAGATCCACAAGTAAAACAAGATGCTCTAGGATATCCTCTTCTTCCCTTTGTCATGACCTCAGCCTCTATATCCTCCGCGGAAGCCTCTATTCTAGCTATCCTCATTATTGCACCCTTCATTATGTTGTTCACACTGCTCCTTGGATCCACTTGCTACACTATTTTGGTGCACACCTGTCTCAATAGCCTCATGAATATGATCAATCACTCTGTAGTTAATAGTATCATGAGTATGAGTTTTGCAAATATTACAATACATAGATACATTCTTCTCGGATTGTGTGCTAAAAGGGAAATCTACTCACATCATGGTCCAAATGAAAAGTATCGCAATACAACAACATGACATGGACCAAATTACGAGGATAAATATCCTTGGTATGTCCTTTAACCTTGTAATATATACACCATATTCCACCGCGTGTTTCATGATCTGAATTAGTAGAGAGATTTTCTAATTGTTTCACCATTGTTGCAATTTACACCTCTAAAAATGGACTCACTACGGTGTCCACACTCCTAACTTCCTCAGCACACAAAATTACCTCGAAAGTGTCACACAGATCAAAAAAGGTCTTATGAGATAGCTCCCTCTTAAACATGGTCAACAACCCACCAACAAACCATTGTGCATGCTGACTAGGATGTATGTTATAATAAAACTTTGACAAAAAAGTTTTAAAATGCACGTCATACTCTCGAACGCTTTCTAATAGGCCTTACTTTATGTCCTTAAGTTCACTTATACTTTTCATTTCAAACTATGGAATATGGAACTCAGCCTAGAAATGTAGAGTGTAAAGCATGATAATCCACCGTAATCGATGTGGGTCAAACTTTATGTATCAGCTATGTGTGAATCATTGAAGAGTAGTAATAAAGTGACTCTCCTTCATATCGAAGTTGTGATTCCCTTAGTGTAACATAACAGCTTGCACTTGTGCACATGCTCTACAACATATTCAATACCTCTATATTATGGAAAGTGGAGGGACATCTCATAATAAACTTGTTGAGGTTGATATGGGGTTCTTGCTGGGAATGTGGGCCCTATCCTCTATATCTAGAAATAATACCACCACCATTATTTCCTCCACCACCAGAACCACCTAATCCATTTGATCTCAACCCTCCTTATCCACCGATCCTCAAGAATTAGGCACTGCACCGGTGGATGTACTTCCTTACATCCCAATAGTAGTACTAAATTGAAATCCTATAGTCGATGAAGTTGTAGTACTTCCGGATGTTTTCCCAATGTTCGTATTCCCACACTCTTTCCTAATGACGTGTTAGAGAATATTCATCCAATCGGGCCTCTAAAAATAAAGATGATGTCAATGCTGCCATAGATGTATGTGTTATATGATGTAATTTTTTATTCAAAGGAAAATGATATCTACCTAAAGCTATTGGATTACCTACACTCACCGATGATTAATGATTATACGGAAGTAGATCACCTGTGCACAAGTTATAGGTTTTAGGTTGGATCAGATATGTACATGTAGTCCTTTCTTGTTTCTCTATTGTGCTTGCCTAAGTGGGGGAGAGCTTAATGATCTAGCTCCATGTCTTCCATGTAAGCCTCAAATCCTCTCGAGACATTATCCTCCACAAATCCACATACTCCTCAATATCATGTTGCTTCATGAATTCCCTTTCCCGCACTTCATTATACTTAAGCCTCCTTTCTTCTCTCTTCCTTTCTTTCTCGCCGGAATGTCTACTATATTTTACCACACATGATCCTATCCCTACGTGTGGCGGTATGTTTATATAGGGCCATAGGTAGGCACCTTTGTAAAATCAACACCATAATTAAGATCTTAATTTCCAAAGGTATAGCGTGGATGTAAGATCCTTTGGGCTCGTGAAAAAATTTAAACTCAGCAACTTTTGGAAAATAATACGTAGACACAACATACTCAAAAGTATAATTACACACAACACTAACCCATTAATTATTTACAACATGTTTCTAAGATTTATCTCGCATCAAACAAATCCTAGTATTCTTCTTGCATCCAAACCCTTGATTTATAACTCCAACTTTTCTTTGATGCATAGGATGAAAACCACTTGTATAAATCTATTGGAAAGAAGAAAAAGATGTCTCATAGATTTCATGATATATATTATCTTCCACCAACTTACAAATATTGAAATCAAGTCCAGAACCATATATTTGCATAAACTAATCTTGTCTATTGTATACCCAATCTTCAATGGCCGCAAGAGTCAATCGATATGCCATCATCATATAACATCCTAGAAAATAATTTGAAAAGAGGTCCTGGCAATGGAACCAAAATGTAGTCTTTATTTTTATACTCAAATGCCTAGGAAGGATGGAACTTTACTCGGAAAGAATTGCGAACTCACCCAAAGCAAGCAAAGCCTACCAAGTCCCTCTTTGTTACTAACTTTCCAAGGTGTTAGCATGTATGAACATATATTCCATAACCATAACAAGTAAACAAGTGCAAGCATAAATGATTCATATCACAACCATGATGCATAATAAACTAAAAAAGGATCAATATTAGATTTACCATACAATAACCATGAGTAAAGACATCAATTACCAAGATCCACTCACAATGATCCATCACATTAATTCATCACAAAACACAGAAGTTGAATACACCATAAACATCATCACAAAGTCATGCACATAAACATACCAGCAACATAACTCTGATACAAACCAAATCTCTCTAATCCATGTAAATCAATACATATATATATAGGGGTGGGGACTTACCATTCACTAGTTGTGCACTCTCAAAATAGGATGCAGTAGCCGTGCTACTTGCTACAAATATAACTAAAGAAGCATGCAAAATTCACCTAATAATAGATTATATATAATTAACTCTATATTTAATCCTATTATTAGCCTTACCATTTCATGACTCTTTCTCTTCCACTTATTCCCAAAATGGCCCTCTTATCCTTGAATTCTTCATTTCCTTACCTTTCTTCATTTGCACTCCATCTTTCTTTTCCTATTCTTACCTGTCGTGCTATGTAAAATGACTAAGTCTCAAAATTTGTCTTACCATGCACGAATCCTCGGGGCACAAATTTGTCAACCTTCCACACCTACCATGCACCCCGTTATTTCATGTCACCATTATATGAAATATTTATACTTAGGAAATATTTCAACGGGACAAAAAGACCCCATTTGAATTATGAAAAGGTAGAGTAGAAAATGTAGAATACTTTAGATTTTTACGGATGCAGGTGTTTTATTAAGAGGAATGAAGAGAATCTAGATAAGTTTGAGTCCATGTCGATGAGAGAATATTCCAAGATATTCCTTAAAGATATCAGCTTACATTTTTACAATAAAAGGTTACAAATAAAAGTTGAAAGTGAAAGTGTGAAATTTGATGAGTCCTACCCAATGAGGTCCACATTCAAGATAAAAGAGACAACAAAAATGGCTGATCCCAAAGAAGAAGAAGAGGTTGTGCAAATAGGTGAGGAATAAGATGAAGAACGATAAAGACAAGACACCAAAGCTACATTAATATGGATAAGAAGAGACCATCCTAAAGATCAAATCCAAGGAAGATGGATCCTAGAGTAACAACAAGAAGAAAAATGATAATTCTTCAAAACAAGTACTTGATTAAAAAAGTTTCAAGAGAGGGGTTGTTTATAGTAAATTATACATCAAGAATGAAGGAGGAAATCTATTAATTATTTTAGTATATGTTGATGATATCATATTTAGGGGAAATAATGAATTTATGACTCATAAATTTGCAGATGTTATGAAAAGGGAGTTTGAAATGTCCATGCTTGGAGAGCTTTCCTTATTTCTAGGACTACAAGTCAATTAGTATAAAGAGGGTATATTCATATCTCAATAAAAATACATAAAGGATATGTTGAAGAAGTTCCAAATGGAATATTGTAAGCATGTTGGGACCCCCATGGTCACATGGTGAAAAATAAGAAAGGAAGATGACTCACCTAAGGTGAACCAAACTAAGTATAAATCCATGATTAGAATTTTGTTGTATGTTACTTCCTATAGACTTGACATCTTGCATGGTGTAGGTATTTTTAGAAGGTTTCAAGAGGATCCAAAGGAGACACACTTATAAGAAGTGACGAGAATATTTAATTATCTTAAAGAAATTATAGAGTATGGGCTATGGTATCTAAAGAGTGAAAAAATTGAGTTGAAGAATTTTATTGATGTTGATTGGGTAGGCAATCTTGGTGACAGGAGGAGTAATATTGGAGGAGCATTTTTTTGGTAAGCGTCTTATTTCTTGGAATAGTAAAAAAAATATTTACTATCCCTCTCCAAATGTGAAGATGAATATGTTACAACAACATTATGTTGTACATAAATCTTGTGGATGAGAAAAACTCTAGAAGACTATAAGGTGGAGTGTGATGGGCCTACCCCTATCTACTGTGATAGTAAAAGTGTTATTAGTGTTTCTAAAAACCTTTTTACATTCCAATAAAATATCATTTCTTGAGAGATCAAGTGAGTGAGCAAAGGATCAAATTGGAATATGTATCCACCAAGGAGGAGATAGATGACATTCTGACAAAGCCACTTCCAAAACCAACATTTGAACTCCTAAGGCTGAATTCAGGAGTGATTTCTACCCATGGAATTCATTAAGAGGCCAAATATTTTTAGGGAGAGAAATAAAATGAATCATCATCTCCAAGAAACTATGAAGAAGTGTAAAAGTAGGAAAGAAGGTATGTGGAAATTTTGAAAGTGATTAAAATATGAGGTATGTTTTTAAGTTTGTCCATGAATTTGATATAGCATTGTAAGGAATTGAAGGTATTATTACATTTTGAGTATGATTTTCATGGTGTTTTTGTATTAATGCATGAGTTAGGGGGCTAAAGTGTATGTTACACTTGAGAAGAGAAGCCAAGAGTTACAAAAAAATGTAGATTGTTATAATACACATCACTGTAGGGTTTTGTACACTATGAATAGTATAATAGAGTGTGAAAAAGAGTAATGACAAGCTACATCTCTATGGGGGACTATTGAATTAGGGGGACTAGTTTTGAACTTGAATACTGGTGTTTTGGGTGTCAAAAGACTATTTAGGAAGGGTTAATGGTATTTACATGTATATTTTCAAGAAGAGTAAGTCATATGATCAAGATGGTCTCAATAGCATAGAAAGAAAGTTGAAAACACTAAGAAGTTATCTTAGGACAAAGGTATTGTTGCATTTTCATCTTCATTGCATATAAGTAAGGTATGAACTATAATTTTTGTATTTTCATTTATAAGTGTATGGAATAATCATAGAGGAGTCATAATTTCATGTTTCATGAGATTGGTTTTATCTTATAGTAAGATGAAGTTAGGCCAATTTTCTTTGAGGTTCGGTCTTAGGATCCTAGTCCTAAAGTTGTTGGTAGACTGTATTTGATAGAGTTAAGTATGTATTTGAGAATCTATTAGCTGAGATAGGTGAACGAGTTAATAATGAGGTTTGGAAATGTTTCATGCTAAGAATGATTGTTGGAATGAGTGTTTACATATTCCTGTGGGGAGCTATAGTGATCAAATCATGAAAAGAAGACAAAAAGAGATTAGTGAAGGAAAACAAGTCTTTATGCTTAAGTGATGAGTTTAGTTGATGTTTCTAACTAAGAGGTTTTACAAAATAAGTCGATGAAGATGAAGAATGTATGCTCATGTATGTACTTTTCATTAATATATATGTTGTGGCTCAAAATTACACACGTCCTAGATTAGGATGAACTAGGATTTTGAGGAAACATGGGACTATCTCCAAGTTGTGGGACCTTTCGCACTTGAGACAGACCTCCAAGGAAGGTTGGTTCCTCTAACTATTTCTACTAGTAAAACTAATCCTATGAATAGAAATACAACTACCTATCACTATTCTAGTATTCCAAGGGAACATGGCTAGAAGGAGATGCATGGAAAAGGAAAACTAAGCTAAAGGAGGTGATAACACCAGAAAAAAGGGGATGAACACATTTAAATTCAACAAAAAATGAATTAAAATTTTACATAGAGAGGATAGAAACATGTATCACAGTCTGAAACAAACTCATGCATTTATTTTCATGAGGCACAATTAGAAAAGGAACCTACAATGGACATGATAGAGAATGACAAAAAACAATATAAAAGAGAGGAAAGGAGATGCAATAGAGATGAACCAAGGTAGAGAATAGCCATAAAACAAAACTTTTATTACTTCTAGAAAATTCACAATAAATTACAATGGTGGATGAGGTTGATATCCACATGAAAAAACTAGATCTAAAGGCATGTAACTTAACATTCTAAGGAACATACCTCTTAGCAAAATAAAGGGGTCTAACCTTTTACATTAAACCATGATCTAAAATTTATAGAATAAGAAGGAGAGAAGGGAAGGAGAAAGAATATGGAAAGTAGGATTTGAATTTCAACCGCAAACAAAAAGCATTGAATTCCTATAGATCCACTTGTAATGGTGATAGATACGCCTTCCCATGTCTTCTTTGCTTATAGGAGAAGGAAGGAGGTGAGATTTTAATAAAATATGGTGGTCGAGTCAATTATATGTCTACATTAATGGTTAGAATGAATTTCTCTTATTCTCATCTCTTGAATCATGTGTCAACACCTTTCCAAAGAAGACCAAAAGCACACGAATATGAGCGTATTTGTACAACAAAATTTATGATGATCTGAAGGTTACAATGGAGATTAGACACACAATGACATGTGGTGCTTGCTATTTGGATGAAGGAGTGGGAAATTGTTCATTTTTTTATCATTTATATCTCATGTCATGCATGGGTTTGTTTCCATGATTCGATGCTAAGATGATCCACTTCGATATATTGTGTACGTGCACACTCAATTTTGATAGGTGATGACATGACACACAGGTGATTCAAAGAAGAAGAATGAGTGAGGTGGGAGCAAAAACAAGAAGCATGAAAGATACATAAGATAAGGCATGAGAGGAACACATGTGGAAAAGATGGGGTTGTATATATGTATAAGGATACAAGTATGCATGTTTGATGTGTACATTCAAATGAAAGCATGCGACAACAAGAAAGAATGGTGTGTGCATGAGCAAGAAGGAAGCACACAACTCGTAAAAGTGAAAGAAAGATATGCCAAGGAAGAATGTGAAAGAAGCATGTGAGGGAATTTTCCAATTTGGAGGGAAAGTTATGGGTGCATGTGAAGAATGTGTAAAATGGGAATGGAAGCATATGCACAAGGATTGGATACAAAGGGATAATGGAACGAGATAGAGGAATGGAGAAGTGGTGCGGGGGCACACGTAGGAACTTCTACAATAGACTAATGCATGAATAAAACAACTAGAGTGTGAAAAATCTACAACATTGATCTTGAGACTCATAATGAGAATTAATTTCTCAAAATAAATGGGGATTTATTTTGGAAAACAATATAAAATGGGAGCAGTACTAGGTTGTTTTCCATCAATGACAAAGGGGGAGATTGTTGGCATGAGTGAGTTAGTGTGTTTTCATTGATGTAAAAGGTGAATGAACAGTAATGAAAAAGTTTTATGAGGTATAAGAGTGTTAGCGGAAGTTTTTGATGATGGTGATATGGCAAACCATACTTTGTAGAAAGATAGAAAGGGTGAAGAGAGTGAAAATGACTTGTCCTAGTAGGCCTAATAAAGAGACCTAGTAACCCTAAGTGATAGCATATGATAATTTGAGTTGCATGGTGGCTTGAGGAGTATAGTTAAGGCATAAAGAGAATGAGGAGAGTTTTGAAATCACTCATACAGGTTCAAAGGTTAATTGCAAAGTTAAAATAGGGTTTACGGTGCTCATCTAGACCTAGTCTAGGTGTTTTAAGGCCAAATGGAGCATGAGAGTGAGGTGAAAAGGTATATAAAATCATGGAGGTATGAAGAGGTGTGATAAATGTTGTCTCAAGTGTATTAGGTCCTTTTGGTGAGCTTGGAAGAAAGTGTATATAGTTTATCTACTTTTTCTAGGCCTAAACTAGACCCAATTCTAGTGTTTGGTGGCCTATTGATGCATGATAGTCACTTACAGAAGTGTGTGAGCCCTTGGAGACACTCAGAAGGTATGTCATACTATATTCATCATGTAGAGGTATTTTTAGTAGTGTTATGTATGATTTTTTTGTTAGAACACATGGTTGTGACATGTACTAAGTAAAACCCCATGGCCTTATCATGTAAGTCATGATGGTTGAGAAGATGAAAACCTATTTATGATCAAGTGAGCATTAGATATATTAGTAGATCTTGTTATGGTGATGTGGAAAAAGTATTAGGATTACATGATGAATATTTCAAGTTATTAGGTTTTGAGTCCTATCAAACTCAAGAAGGCTAGTTTTCTAGCTCGATGTGAGAGAAATTGACTTGGTTGAAATGTTTAATTTTTACATGGAATCCTAATATTTTCAGGATGTTGAATAATTCAACTAAGAAGATCTCATATTTTTAATGAGATCAATTGAGGCTCTATATTTTATGAACAAATGTAAAAAGGTAAGAATGAAAAATTATTTATTTGAGTCCATAATTGATTGAATCATCAAATATGATGATTTTATGATGGATATTCATCTCCCAGCTTTCATATGGTGGTGGTTATAGGGCATGACAGTTAGTGGATCCCACACAAAAGTTCTTGTTTTCAATAGAAAATATTTTACTCTTAGTTTTCCATTAGAACCTATGTATAAATTAGTGTTCAAATTTTGGGGAGATAACTTCTACATGTTTGATGTCATTTTCGATATTTTGAGACAATTTTATGACTTGTACAATAAGTCAAAATAGGTTGACTAGTTTTGGGCTAAAAGGACAATTTTAGCAGTCATGGAGAATGGAAGTTCTTGAGCACTTGTGGATTTGGTGATGATGATTGATGACCTTGGAGGTGTTTTATACATCTCATATTATGTGTTGGATTAATTTTTTGAGCTCTAGAAGTCAGTTGAGGTGGCATGAAGAAGGTCACAAGTTGACCTAGTTTGATTGGTTTAGGACAACAAGGGTTTGGTCTAAAGATTGGTTTGAAATACCAATATCTTGGCTTATGTGATGATATATATCCATTTGAAAGTGAATAGGGATGAATTTTTATCCTATTAAATGAATTTATACATCTTAAAAGTGTCAGCAAGGGTGTAAGATGATCAAGATTTCAAAAGCGGTTTCTAGGAAATTCAAAGTTCTTTGAAGAGGAGAAGTTGTTCTATTGGTTTTTTTTTCTTAATTCGCAAGGTATAACATTCTTGGTAATTATATTCATGTCATTTTATTTCCATTGAATTTTCACATGTCATATTTTAGGTATTTTTATGGGATCTTAGACTTCATTTTTAAATACAAGTTCATGGAGGTACTGACTTGAGTAGGAAACAATCCTACTTAGTAGTGAAGTGAGAAGAATGGATGATGAAAATTATTATGATCTGATGTAAGGTGTTTATAGGATGTAATGGAAAATTTTGACATATTTTGAGGTTTGAAAAATCTAGATGAATTCATTGGAGGTCTTGTAGTGCTCGGTGAAGGAGAAACTAGCCTTTTAGGCACAATGATGCATTTTGGATGTCTTGGTGAATTGCCGAACCATATGGGTCTTTCATACACATTTATATGATTTTTTCTTTTTGTATTATATTTTGCATAACCTAACTTAATGGTACTATCCAACCTATGTTCTTTTTTGTGTATTTCAAGTATAAAAGTGCATGTATTTGTTCATTTTGAACTAGTGTGGTGAGAGGGAAAAAGTACAAGCTAGGTGTGAGTGTGAAAGAGGTATGAGGGCATCAAGACAAAGATGAGAGAGTGTGTGAATGTATGAGGAGTGTTTAAGATATAGTACATGTAAGGTCAATTTTCCTAATCATCCCATGAAAGAGAGAGATTGAGAGAAGTAGGAGAGAGTGTGTTTGAAGAAGGTTTTGAAGTTTGTGAGATTAATTTTTAATCACTATCATCTTTATAGACAACATATCATCAGTGATATTCTATTCAAAGAATTTGTGATGATTAATATTCATGAAATTCCTTTATTGTGAGTAATATCAATAAGGGTTTATAGGAGTGGGTGATACTTATGAAGTGGGTGCTTAGCTAAACAAATCTTGTGTGACGTGCCATATTCACGCAAGTCTTTTTTTGTAATATAATCAAAAGTATTAGTGGGTTTTATTCCCCTTGATGGTTTCCCACTTACATATTGTGTTCTTTTGTACTCTCTCTCATTCATGTTCATGTGGATGGTTGTTTCATATTGATTAAGCTCACATTAATGCATGGTTGAATGTTAATGGTTCATACAAGCTTAAGTAATTGAAGATGAAATTTTGAAGGACTGATTCACCCTATTGTGCTTCCAACACCTTTCTCTATTAGTTTAGTTAGATAATTATATTGATCAGTCATTGTTAGCACAAAATGAGATGACTGAGATGTCAGTAATTCCTTCTGCATAAGACCTTTAATTTTAACTTCTTGGTAATCTACAAATTGCAAAAATGCTTAATGAAAATTTTGATGAATTTTTATAATAAATTTGTTATTCCTTCTTTACATCTTTAAGGATTCCAAAATTAGGATACACCATTGCCATGGTCTCAAGTAGGCAATCTATTTTAAAACATACTATGATCTAATGGGATAAGATTTCTCAAATTTTTCTTAATTTTACTCTCATGTCATATATAACCTTTTTGTATAAATTATTTGATACAGTACTTATTCAAGATTTGCAATTGTGACATCTCTACATTTTTGGAAAGTGTGCATTGAAATATCCATCCCATTAACAATGATCCAAATATGGTCATTGATATTAAATTTCAAATAGCTTTTTTGAATCCTTTATATTTTTAAAGTTTTCCAACTAATGAAAAGAGGTCCTTTAAAACTTTCTTGAGTTGTATAACATATCAACACACACACACACACACACACACACACACACACACACACACACACACACACACACACACACACACACACACACACACACACACACACACACACACACACACACACACGTGCACGCACGCACGCATGCACACAAACACACACACTCACACACATACATGTGCGTGTGTGCGTACACACACACACACATGTTTTCTCAACCTTATGAAGTCAGAGTTATATATAGTTATTTCTTGAGCATGTTTAATTAAGAAATTCATTTCCTTCAACATAGGGAGAATATTACATAGTGTCAATACTTTTTCCATATATTTTAAACAATACAATGAATCTTTTTGCTTTGTCAACTTCCTATGGTATTCAAACATGAAACCTACTAAATATGGATATTATTCAAAATACCGCATGTAGGCTCATACATGGAAATCCATCTTGTATCAACATATTTAAGTATCTTTTATCATCGAGTAACTCAATTGTAAATTTTGAAACTCTAAAAATATTTTTGGAATCCTCACCATGTAAGCGTATAAGTCATGGATGAGCTCTTTCACTTTAGCAATAAGTTCAAACATGCTAATAATAATCTATGTAAGGTTCATTTTATGAGCCATGAAATGAATTGGAATCATATATGGGGAATTTTTTTGGAGGCGAACATAAAGTCCATTTCTATAACCCTACATTGTTGATGCACCATCAATACCAACACACACCAACTCACTAGAAATTGCATAGTCATATATCCCGATTAAATTCCTCAAATTAGAAATAACAAATTTGCAATGGTTTTCATCATTACAATTTTCAACCATTTTATTAATAACTAAAAAGTGAGTTTTTCTTGAATGATTCTCAAAATTGTAGACGTGCATGGAAAGCCATGATGTTTTTTCAATTTTTTTGACCTCATCAATTGTGATGAGATAAACATTTATTTTTTAAATTTTTCTTTCAAATATTATATTTCAATAATTGCTAGACACTTTTCCATTTCCCATGCATTTCTCTCAAACCAATGTGATTTATAATGTTGAGAAACTCATTATATTGAAACAAAACATTATAATCTACAAAATCTAAAATTGGTCTACCCTTTTTAAGAATTTTGAATATAATAGAGAACTATACATTTTTGGCCTATAGATTGATTTTCATAACTTTTCGTAATCATGCATTAATTTTTTCCCTATCCCAACAAGTTTTTGTTGACATTTCTATTCATTATTATACTTGGATACATATCTAACATGAAAGAAATATTTTGAAGTTTTCCATTATGTGTTTTCATTCTTTTTCATCTTTTTTATGGTGTCACATAAAATTTTCCATAATGTTTCTTAATTGTGTCCAAATTCAGTTGTAATATGTGGTATTTTTAGTTTCAAAGTGACATATTATACATCTACATTACATTGGAGTATCAATACCATTCTATGTCTCTATAGGTTTAAAGGAGATATATTTAAATGCCTAATTTACCTTAAATGACCTCCTAATTGTGCAACTAGTTTTCTTCCTTTACACAGATTTATGTTTATAATTTTCAAATTGAGTATTTGTCTCATTATTAGGAATTTATTCCATTAGAATAATTTTATAATGAGGATTACCTTATAGATCTATCATGTCATCATCAATAATATCTTCATGTGTTGACATGTTATTTTGATTAACTATTCCATGTGGTGAGTGTGGTGACATGTTATTCTGATTAATTGTTTCTTATGGAATACAATTATCAGTGTGGGTTTCTACATTCAAATGTGACAAAGGTTTAAATGTGATATTGAAACTTTAAATTAAACTAACAAATGCATTAAAAACAATCTCATACCCATGTTTGAAGTGGATGCAAGTTATGTGTGTGATGTTTTTGGCTGGATGAAATAATTAAATATGTTGTTTTCCTTCTTTAATTGATGTATCTTCTTCTTATTATTACCAAAGGAAATTTTACCTAATACCAATATAAATGTAATTTAAGTATGTAATCATAGATGTAAACTATTAAACAAGTTATATAGTTATACCACATATACCACGGTCGGTAGCATGAATGTATGCTATCTTGACTCATAGCATGAATATATGCTACCGGCTAGTAGCATAAATATAGGCTACCATATAGTAGCGTAAATTCATGTTACCATCTAGTAGCATATATTCATGCTAACGGATGGTAACATATATATTATCTACAACCTTACAATAAATAGTGAATCATATTCTATAATCAAAGGAATACTTAGAAATTACATGGGGTTTTGTAAATCGTCAATCTCAATGCCCACACTAACATTGGAATTGCAATTTTATTTTTAATATTGGAATTATAATTTGAATATATATAAGTGAATGTGGAAAATTTATCTTTTTTAGTAAAGGTGAATTTAATATAAATAGTCAGTTATTAGTTTCAATGATGAAGAAATGACACTAAAAATAATTGATACCTGTAAATTTTAGGTGAAATAGTAAGCTATCTCGACCCCCTAAAAATCTCTAAAACCAAATTTTGAATTCTAGAATATTCATAAAATAACAAAGATTCACCACTAAAATTTTCTCTCGAAGGCGGTATTGGTGGATCTTCTCATGAAGATGGCATATCGATATACAAGCATGGTCTAGCAAACACTACACCACACACATCAAGAGGAACAATATCTAAATTATTTTCATAAATAAACTTATTATTAAAAACATACTTAATTTTTCATTATTTGGTAACCTTGATGTCCACGCCCTTCTTCACCCAACCCAATGATTACGGATTTGGATGATTACAAGTATCTAATTTCAGCTTATCATATAACTCCTTACTCATCAAATTAGCTTGAGAAAAATTATTAAAAAGAGCATCCACTTTGGTTTTCTTCACTTAGATTTTAATATGAAAAATATTAGTAAGTTGATTTTATTGAGTAACATTATTACTACTCAAACATACCTCTCTCTGGATGGAGGTACAACACATTGTCTCATCCACCTCTTCACTTCAAAATACCTCCTCCCTTTGGAGTGAATACATGGCCTTATTTTTATTCTTCTTATTCTTGAAGTGATGTAATTCTAGGTGAATCTTCCAACATTTTCCTTAGAATTCAAGTGTCAACATCAAAAAGACCACAATGAACTTTAATGTCCTTGTTAGAAATCAAAGTAGCATTCTTCTTACCTTTTCATGTTTCCTTTCTCATTTTCCTTGGTAGCACCTTTTTTATTTGAAGCTTGATGAGAGGTAAATAAAATATTCTTCTTTTCCATCTCTAGACAATGGGATTGAAAACAAGCCTAATCTACATTCTCATGTTTTTCCAAGAGAACTAGTCTCTTTAAGTGGATATAGGGTCCATTGATGTACTTCATTAAAATGTCTTAGTCTACTACATCTTTTCCCATTTGGAAATCTTTCTTTCATGAATCATTGGTGTACTCTTGTAAGTTCTTACCTTGCTTCTTCTTGAGATATTGAAAATACACAGACCTCTCTTCCTCATAACAAATAGGGTGGAATTGCATATTTGTTATCATATTAGATTCATCCCACTTAGAAATAAGAGGATGGAATTTAACCTTACAAATGAAATCTGCTAACTCTCATTAAATTGATGCAAAGTTAAATATACCTGAAGTTGAGTTATTCAATGGTCTATCTTCTTGGCATTCACATCCCTATCATAAGTTTGTATCTCTATCTTCTCCTCCAATTGGAATGTAGGAGGATTAAGGTTGGCACAAGGCTATTCTTCCTCATATTCATGAGTGTCTTCTTTGTGGTCACCTAGTTCCTCTTTTGGAACACCAATCTTCTCCATGAGCAATCCCAAGATGGAATCTAACTTTCCCATAGAAAAGGAAATAATACCCACATCTGCCTCTAACTTGTAGAAACGTTCTTCTTTAGTCTCACATGCATCTTCATCACGATCCATGTTTTGGATTCCTTTCTTCCACTTATTGGTGGAAATATATTTTTCAAAAGGAATGAGGATACCTTCACCATTTTCACTACACTTCCAAGTGAGTGGAATATAACTAAAAATTTAAAAACAAGTTAAACCAAAAACATACAATTTGATCTTAAATCCTTTTATACAAAAATGATTTGTAAACTATCTATTTTTACAATAAACAAATCCTATCTTAGCGTAGACACATAAAAATATGCACTTGGGTACATTTATAGGTCCTAGAGCATACTAATATATACATGATTCCTAAGAAAGAAAATAGTGATTAACAATGTCTTTTGGGTCTTTCTTTTTTTCTCCTATACTCTTATTGACCTTACACACCCTACAGACCTATCGGTATTTGAATTATTTATCTTTTATGGCATTGGACACTAGCACCCACTTAGGACAGAAATGAATAGGTATTCCAATCCATTCAGGTGCTCCTAACCCTTTTTTTCTTTCTTATTACTCTTTTGGGCCTCTTTTCCTTTTAGTTCATCTTTTACAACTTTGGGTCATCCTTTTATTTTTCAATTATGAAATTCAAACAAGGGAATCATATATATACATAGTTATATCTCCCAAATGAGGGGATAAGAACTAAGCATTACTTACTATCACCTAAGATTGAATTCAAAGGAACAAGAGAATTTAAAAGGTATTCATCTAGAAAACTCATACAAGTAAAAAGGGTTGCATTCTTTCGCATACACACAACACAGGAGGGGGAATTTCATTCTATTCAATCTCACACATTCTATACATTTGCTATATTCTAGATCTATTTCGATATCATTGTGTAACTTGCATAAGGTAAATATAGTGCATCATTACACACACTTACAAACATAACTACATGGATTCTGAAATGTAGTGTAACACTTGGTACTAATTTCACTCTTCAAGTGAACGTCGAGGTCAATCTGACTCCACATATTGAATCTTTAATTTTAGGATTTGATGTGGTTTGTGGGTATGTGTAGCTAGGTATTTATTTTTTAGGTTATATGTATGAGAAAAAATATTGTAAAAATCCATGTTGACAATAGAGAGCAACAAGGAAGTGCATCCTACACAAAAAACACCATAACCTAAGCATCTAAGTGGATACTAGCACCTAGATTCAGTCACTAGGTCCAGGCACTCCTATCCTCATGTGGGCACTTCTATCATACACATTTATGAGTCCCAAAACCTCGATGAGCCATGATAATGTTTTTCCTTTTATGTTCCTATAGTTCCTCAATTCATATCCCTTCTAGATCTCTTAGAAATAAGCTAAGTCATCCTCCTTCCTCATTTTCTTATGGTTTCATATCTTCAATTGCTTCTTGCTTGTCCATTTACTAAATATTTTAATTTATATATTATTCATTATAGTAGTTACTCTAAAATTAAGATTTAACTTTGTTTATATTAAATCATTTTGTGAACTTGCTCACTCAAACCCTACCTACCTTTAAAGTATTCTTTTTGTGCCCATCACCCGTAGTTATCATTTTTTCCCCTTGAGCATATTGATCTTTCTCCATTTGTCTATAAGTTCTCTAAATTAATGGTTGAATGTTCTAATACTTTTCTTAACTCAAACAATGTTAGCCTTGAAAAAATTGAAACATATAACACTAAAATATCATATGATGAGGACACCAACATTGATCAAGAACAATTAGACAAGCTCACTAATTTTATTTTTCTTTCATGTGACCACCCTACGTGTTGGACCCCTAGAATATTGACCAAGTATGAAGGTGCGTAGGTGTGCAAGATCCCAGTTATGGAATGGTGCGCAAGGAAAAAGCATGCAGGAGAAGGGTTTAAGGAATCCCGTAGCACATACAACATGTGAAGGGATCGGAACTTGGTCATTTTGGACGTCAGTAGAATAGATGAAAGCATGACTTGATTATGTGAGGATAAGATGCTGCTTTGGTGTGAGTTGGCCTGGAAAGAGCATGCCTGTAATAGAATCTTCTAGAAGAACATCATGGGATAAAGTGGAAAGCTCGGGCTGGAGAAGCATGCTCGCATGGAGAACCACATTCAGACACTTGGCACTAGATCTAAGGGTGTTGGAGGGTGAGTTGGTAGTCCAAGAAATCTATAAATACAAGCACCCACGAGAGATAAAAATAGATCCATATAGAGATACATAGAGAGTGGGCGAAGCTCGAAGAAATATTGTGAGGACTTTGTTAGTGGATAGTTGCATTTGGGAGAGAATGCATCAGTCTTAGGGGTTGTAAATTTTCTTTTGGTAGCTTAGTTACATAAGTCTCAGTGTAATGCATGACTGCGGTCTACTTCTCTGTGACCCTCTGTAATGGTTCCATGGATGTAATAAGGTTTCCTATTATAATATATACATGAATATCAATGATTCTGATGCATACTTCTCTCTTATGAGTTCTCTTTCCTTTCATGCTAAGTATGGATGCTTTTATGTTTCTTTCTTTCATAATACATGTTATGGATTCTGTTAAGTACTCGGTCTGAAATGACTACAAGGATCTAGAGGCCATTCTGAGCCCTATGGTTCTTGTATGTCCTAACTTCCCTTCTAAAATATCTTACACAAATCATAGATGATGTTTCCCACTAAACTCACATAAAAGAGAGACTCGGTACCCATGCATGCCTAGGGTGAGCACTCAGCTTTCAGTTGGGTGATAGGCCAACGCGCATGGGGTTCCTTTATTTTATGATAGGAGTAAAAATGACTACACTATGCATATTCCACACATATTAAATGATCTACTTGCTTCAAAACATGCTCGATATGTGGCCTATCACCCTATTATGGGTTCCTCTTTTCCCACCATGATCTCCATGGAACCCTCTAATATTCTAATTTCTATAGCTAAAAATACCTATCCCCTCCCTCATCCCAAAACCTCCCACACACAAGCTAGTTCCTCTTCAGAACTCATGACCTATATTATTATAATAGGATCTACAAATACAAATCTATCAATTACAATAGGCTACTTCACATTCCTCTCCATCCAAAGAATTGTCACTTATCCTTCATAGCCATATTTCACCCACCATATCCTCTCATCCACTACCTCCTAGCTTTATTACACTAAATATTTCCACCTATAATGGCCATGACAACCCTAAGGAGCATATCCAATATTTTTATGTGGCATATGTTAAGATATGTTTTTACCTTTTTACTTGAATTAACATGGTTAAATAATAAAAACAAATCGACCTCGAAGACGCGGGTTTATCGATACCTGTAGAGATGGGTGTTGTATCTTATGGATGAAATAACCTTCCTTCTTTCATAGATGAAGGAACCTACAAATCACATACACTAAGAAGAAGATGGAATTATATATATGTATGGAATATTTCCTAGAATAGGCCAGTCCTTGGAAGTTAAAGGACTTCTTTACAAGGATGCCAATTTACGTTTAAGAAAATAATATGATAATGATAAGATAAATTGATAAGTATACGATATAACCAACAATTAAAAGGAAAAGGGACTGACATGTTCCATAGATTTATGATGGTTTAATGGTGATAAATTATCCAAAAGGAGTCTAGGAATTAAAAATGGCTCAAAGGATGACCTTTGTAATAAAAAAGGTGATCGAGATGATAAATTTTATTTAGATAATTGATAAAGTGTTGTAGATGGATCGAAGGAGCTTGATCTAACTGGAAAGACTATTAAAATGACAGATTAATGACAATCGATGTGATCTAGATGGCTAAAGTTTAGATTAAGGGGCTCAATGATCAAATTAATAGGGATCACCGGTGATTGAGTATAGTCATTGTCGATTATTTGTAAATGACATAGGCTTACAAATTATGAGATAAAATCTTGAAAAATTATTTTCAATTGACAAATAAACGATGTGATAATGTAAAATAAAGGTACTTACCTTGTTTAAGTTGTTGAAGGTGAGATAATAATGTCACCTCGAAGATATATTGATTGAAAATGTAGACAAAACTTTGAACTTTGGTTGTCGGATGTCGAAATGACTTTAAAATATAAGAGAAGATAGATTCTTTATCTTAAATGTTATTATGGTAGAATCCTTATAAGAGGATTATGGTATAACAATTTAAGAATAAATTATAGCTAGTAAGATGATATGGGAGAATATCTTAGGTAAGATAGAAGAATATAACCTTGAATGAAGACCCATAATGTGTTTATATAGGACTAAAAAAAAGTAGATAGAATGGTTGGAGATTTAAGGAATCGTCGATGATCGGGGACATACAGAAAACAAGTTGTAACATCCTCTAAAATCATGATTTATTTTTGTTTTTTTGAAGGATATAGGTTGGAATATATTTATATGAGTCAAGGGGTTGTGAGATGGTTGAGAGGGTGTTTTTTTGTTTCAAATTTATTAGATTTTGGTTTATGAGAGGTTTGGGTAGTTTAGGAGAGGATAAAATAAGATTTTAACAATTGTAGAAGTGATATTTACAATGAGTAAATATGATGGGGGAATAAGACTTAGGATATGGATTTTAAATATGATAGTGATGTGATAATTAAGGGGTCCTAGCAGATGTGAACATAGGGATTAGTGGTGCTAATTATAGATTTATACATTTTCCCCTTTTTATTGATTAGTTTGGTGTAGGCAAGTCATGAGATAAAAATGAGATGCGATAGACAAATGATGCAGAATATGTGGAATTATATGATGAGGTGCTCCCCCTCAAACTAGGGATTGATGAACTAAAAGGGAATCGATCACGAGTTTGAAAGAGATAGATGGAAAAATAAAAATATGAAGGATGAGAGATGAGAAAATGATGCCCGAGGACGAGGCATAGAAACCAGATAGGTGTCATTATAAAATCAAGTGATAGGGGAGCCAAAGGTTTTGTGTCTTACGAAATATGACTTAACAATTGAAAGGATGTTTTTAAGAGGTCAAAGGACTAAAGATTGATGTTTCCATAAAGGTGGACTTATGAGACCAATAATTCAAGTGATAGGGGAACCAAAGGGTTCATTCCTATATACATATGACTTTAATGGTGAAAAATATGATGGTTTGATGGGGTCAAAGGACCGATGATTGATGTTCTCACAAAGGTGGGATTACAAGACCAGAAGTCAAGTGATAGGGAACCAAAGGGTTTGTGCCCTATAAACATATTGATTAATGGTGATGGGGAGGACATGGTGATTTGATGAGGTCAAAGACCATAATTTGATGTTTCCACAAGGATGGGCTTATGATGACTAGATGGGGGTCCTAAAGGTGATTAAGAGTGTAGTGCCCAAGGAGGAAATTTGGTGAACAAATGTTGATTTTACTAAATAGATGTGATGTTATAGACACAATGAAGTAACACTAAGATGTGCTCATGATTGTGTGGATATTGATAGATGTTGATATGATGATAGACATACTGATATATGTTGATGTGTAAAGGTTGAGAGCTATTAAATTTGTGTTTTAGATATGATTCATTTTGAAGTGATTTTAATGTTTTTCAAAACCTTGGTCAAGAATGACATGTGGATTGATTTATTTATACTAGATTTGATACATATGTGATGAGAAGCAATAGAGTGAAGGCTCTTGCACTCTTGTCCTTTACAAATTTTTGTAACAAATGACTAATAATGGGTAGTCCCACTTAGGATCTTGGATATAGATGGAAGTGAAATGTATACCTTCCTAAAACATGAAAGGAGTTGACATATGTATGTTGTGTGGGAAAATAGGGTTCTTGTTTTGACATTTTTATAGAAAAATTCCCCAATTATACATATATATTTTGACGCAAGATGCTCAATGCGAGAAGCTTAATTTTTATGGAAAAGATGATTGATGTGGGAAGATTTCCTAGGATGCTTTTGATATTTGAAGTTTTGAAGGTTGATCGGTGCGGGAAGCCTTTTTACATGAGTATCCATTATTCAAGGGAGTGGTCTACAATTTTTTTTTGACTTTTACGAGAGATAGTCATCCTTTAAGGGATCGATCTATGATTTTGACTGGTAGTTTTCCTTTGAGGGATCAGTCTACTTTTTTATATTATGATTTTAATATTTGAATAGTTTTCCTTCGATGTATTAGTCTATTATTTTTTATGATATGCATCCATAGATATTTTTGGCACTTTTAATTTGAGTTGAGAGAAAGAACCTAATAGACCATTTAGAGGAGGGGAGAAGGTGTGTACACAGACTACACATATGTGCCCCAAGACATGTCTTTGGTTGGTAGAAAAGTTGGATGGATGTAATGATTATGGGATTCCTGATAAAGAGGAACTTTTCCAAGTGAAAGATTCGATGAAGAGATCCGTGGTGCTCATCTTTAAGGCTATTATAGATAGTAATGAAGAAATCCACATACTTTCAAATCATTATGATAGTATTATGATTGGTTGATGGTGGAACATGATATTTGATGTCATGATCATCATGATGGTCAATTTGTTAACAATATAAAGGTCGTAATACAAGGAACTCAAAGGTTGACCCATACTATATGGAATGCTCCAGTTAGGGGTAAACTTTCCATGTTTACTCCTTTCCAGAGTAGTGACATTTTGATTGGATTGATAGGATAGATTTGGTAAAGATGCACTAGGGGGATGCATGCAAGGTAAGACTTTCAAAGTCTTAGTAGAGAGGATTCCCCCTAGCATGATACTATGGATAGAGATGACATGTGATAAAAGGAATGAAAACTTTATAATTAGGATGATGGAAGTTTTTATCTTGATTAATTGAGTATATAGTAAATAAAGGAACCCTTGACAAAGGAGCATTGAAAATATGGATGGGATATGAGAGGAAAATTGATGAGGAGAGGTAGATGAAAATGATTTGAATTTACATTTTCTTTGTGTATGCTGATTCTAGGTTCGCATGGGTGGGTGAACCGTATTGATTTGAGATGAAGGATATTTGGTGGAAGGTGATGAGAAAACGTATGAGAAATTTTTATCGAGAGGATGACCCCCGGTCCTGCAGATGTCGGTGAGGACACTATGATTGAGACTTGGGTGTAGATGTTGATGAGGAAGGTGAAGACATTGACAAGATTAAGAGAAATTAAATGGAAGGTACTGAATTTATGTTTGATAAAGGTTTGGTAATATGAGATTGAGGATGTCCTCCATGTCCCGTAGATGTTTGTGAGGAAACCGACAAAGACAGAGAGGTGTAGGTGATATTGATAGTGGATTAGAATGGTATTCTTCTGGGATAATATTCTTGATGAGTAAGAGCCATTGGATTATGGATTTAAGTGCTTTACAACTCTTCATGTTATGCCCTAGGCATCTATGATAGGCATATTTTTTTTTATCATACTTGGTTGGTTTCTAAGAATGTGGATTGGGTGATTTGATTGGTGTTAATGTGATAAGAGAAGTGTATATAAGACTTATAAGGATGTAAATGTAAATCCCTTTTGGAGGGTTTGAATTAATGAAGTTTGAATTTGATTTATGAGAACGCTTAGTAGGACACATCTTATTTTTGGATGGGGGTGGATGCATAGAAGTCATATGGTGTTGAAACATGATAGGTGTTTTGTGCATTGGATAAGAGAGAGGATATAATTCAAGGATGGGATATGATGTGGGATTGGTATAATTGGATGATGGATGAGGAGGTACTAGTTATGGATGAGAAGGGGTGCGTATGTGTGGCGTGATATTGAGATAAAGGATGGGGTCCAAAAATTGATGGTAAGGGTGGAACTATGGATTTGATTGATTTATATTATGATAAAGGATGAGGTTCCAAAATGGATTCTAAGGTTAAGACATTATATGATGTGTGTTTTGATTTTGTAATATTGACTTTAGGTAAATAATGGGGTTTTATGACATATGATGAGGATGAGACATTGGATGTGATAGGTTTCGATTGTGTAATGTTTTTTTAGGTACAAGAGAAGGTATTACATAAGATGAAGAGGGAGAGGTAATGGATGTGATAATATTTGATAGTAAAATGTTTTATTTAGGACAGGGTTCTAGACTATATGAAAAGTGAGTATTTGGTGATAGGATTGAGTCGATGTTTGTGATCTAATTAATTCTTTGAGTAGTTTGAAAATTGGTTGGATGTCAAGATCTTTGATTGTGAATTCCTCCTTAGTAACGGTCTCTAAGGTGGAATCTAAGGGTTATAAGGAGGTAATGGATGATTAGTTAGAAGACACATGAGACATCGATGTGTGAGGATTTTCAAGAAGAGAATCAAGGGGTTACGAGTTTTTAAGAGGAAGCATTGGTGATGAACGAGTATCCTCATAAATAAGATCTTATGTAATAACATTGATAAAGTGAATCAAAGGATATGAAATACCTACGTGGACCAATTCCATGGAGTTTGTCGGGTCGGGAAGACAAGTAATAGTATTATGCATGGTAGTTTCATTTGGCTCGTAGGAAGACCTAGGAGAATCAGATGAAACATGTGTAGATTTAGGATCACGAAAAACTTGTTCAAGGGATTGGATTTATAATTTCATGGCCATGGTGAAGGCTTTATCAAAGGTATGGAATGTGTGGATCTGGAGAGTAGATGAGATGTGATGAGACCATGATCAAGTGAACAATTCAATCAGTTCTTATTGCGGTAGTGATAAGGAAAATTGATTGATAATGCTTTGCCACCTAGTGAAAAATTCGACAAGGGATTCATTTTCAGATTGTTTGATGGTAGAAAGATCAGAAATGGTGATTTTTTAGAAACATTTATAGAGAAGTGATCGATAAATAATGTGGCTAAATGGGTGAAAGAGAGCAAAGAGTGTCAAGGGAGGGAGTTATACCAATAAAAGGAAAATCCTACCAGCGACAAAGGAAATGTTTGAAGAATGAGATCTTGATCATGGATGATGAGATAACATGAATTTATAAAGGATAGTATGTGCTTTTGAGGATCCTCGTGGCCATGAAACATGGTAAATTTAGGAAATTCCAAATGGGGAGGATATTATTTATATGGTACTAACGGATGGATGGATTCATTACAAACCTGATCATAAGTGAGGATGTGTTTGGGTCTCTTAGTAATGACCTCTAAATTGTCTAATTTGTTTAACAAATATGGTAGGGGATCGCTATGTGATTGATTTGATTGATAAAAATGTGGAGTAGGATGGTTTTTATGGGTGGGATTAGTGTGGAAGTGTATAAGGGGTAGCTTGAGAGGATATTGTTTGTAGAGTAGGTTGTGATAAAGGGATGTGGGGAGGTGTGGAAAGGACCACTTGATGGGATGCACTTGACATAAGTTGAGGAGTGATAGTTTGGAAGTAGCTTTGTTGTGGAGAATAGTTATAGGGTTGTTGAAGCGGAGTTAAGTGAGTCATGATAGGTTGATGAGATTGAGAAGGATTAGATCCTATACAGGGTATATTTTGAAATTGATTAGGATGAAAGGATGTAGAGGTGGTGGATTAAGAAACCAAAGTTGATTGTAAAATCTGAAGCATAAGGGGAAAAATAATATAGTGACATTGAGGATTGATCCATATTAAATAATAATCAATCGCGAGAAAACAAAAAATCCCTAAGAGATCTACAAATGTAATAGACAAGTCAAGAAAAAGAATTTTAATTATCTTGATTAAAATTTAGATGTGGAGGAAGAGGCTTAGAGGGAACCTAATGATATGGTCATTCTAAGGATAGTTTCATGTTTTTTTAAGGATGTAGTCCTTGATATACTCAAAGGTACGTGAGGCCCAAATCTATACTAGTACCAAATTACTAGGCTTGGTATGGGTCCTACCCCCTCACTTCATGGTCCCATAGTGATAAGGGTATCAGGTGCTTAGACAATATATTGATAACTAGTTTTTTATAATCATCTAGAACACCAAGCCAATTTCCTATTAGGTGATGAAATCTCAATAGTTATCACCTAGGTAGGAATGTTTGATACAAGTTTGACGTTTTATGTGGTTTGGTTGTGTGAGGGAAGAATTAAGTGAATTCAATCAGTTAACCTTCCCAATTAAGGCTATATGATCAAGCAATACGAAATGTTCATTTTAAATCCAAAATAAAATATTGACTTTGATGAGGGAAGATAGAAAAAATGTAGTACGAAAAGAAAAATGAAGGGAAAAGAACTTATCTTAATAATAAGTAAATACTTGATTACTTTTATAAGTAAATCAATATAATTTCCCTGAATTATTTCATGCTTCACAGCTTGTCCCACTTTAAATCTCTTCATCACTCTTTCACTTTATGGGTTTTGGAAGCTACTTTTCTTTGTGATTATACTCTATGTTAGTGCAAAATTACAGCACCCCTGACGATCGATTTCTAGGTTGATCACTCTTGCATCCAGTGTAATTGCACAACATGGAAACCTCTCTCCAAGTGTGGGACTTGGAAACTGAGAGAGAAATCTCCAGATTAGAGGCTGGTTCCTCAAACTCCTCCGATTTAGATCTATATTTTGCAAAACTACAGAGGTTTAGATCCTAATCCTATTCTAACTCGTGAAAGGAGACAGGGGAGAAGTGCAAAAATTGAAACTAACTAAAGATGGTGATGCACCAAAAGGAGTGGTGAAACATATTAGTCATGCAAATAGACATGCACTCAAGGTTCACAACATAAAAACATACACAGATCG
Source organism: Taxus wallichiana var. yunnanensis (assembly GCA_018340775.1). NCBI lineage: Eukaryota > Viridiplantae > Streptophyta > Pinopsida > Cupressales > Taxaceae > Taxus > Taxus wallichiana. The sequence goes on from CM031243.1 coordinate 78,173,368, forward strand.
ATAATGTATAATTTAGCATCCGAAATCAAGCAAATAATACAAACAGAGGATTGAAACCCATTCACAGAGCTTGCATTATCAATTTAATATCAAAATACGCATTACACCCTCAGAGAGGTAAAGAAAACTGTTACAATCCTTGGAGAGGTCTGATACTTTATCAATCCCTTGAAGAAGGTGAAAGAAGAAGTCTACTATGCCCGAAAATGTTCCCCCTTGAAATGAGCCCAAAACTGGCTTTTAAAATGCAAGGGTCGAACCCAGGGAACAGGAGACGTACAAAGGCATGGGAGCCCATTCTTTCTTGACTGCAGGTGTATTAAAACGGCATGGAGGACCTTACAAACCCATAACCTGTCATTTTGACCGGATTGTAGGAGAATGCGACCCATTCTGCATTAACTCTGGTCGCTGGAATGTCATTTCCGGCCATGAATACGCGTCAGAGCCGTTTCTCGATTTTCCTCCCTCTAGACTGCTCCAAAACGCAAGATTGACCCGGAATCGTGTAGAGAATTTCACCAGCTTTCCGTTGATGTAAAGAACGTGCAAATCCGAGCTCTGGATCAAAAGTTATGGCGATCTGAAGATCTAGGGCACAAAACAGGTGAAAACGTGTTTTGAAATCCTTTCCCGCGCTCTGCCACCTGGACGACACGTGGCACGTGCTGATTGGACGAGCAATTCTCTCTCCTCCATCTTTCATGGGCTTTCATTTTGAAATTCACTTGTGGGGCCCTTAACTGGACACGTGGTGCTATTTCATTGGTTCGGGCTGACTCTTTTAAAACTTGCCCTTTGACCTTTTTGACCCTTTTTCCCTGAGACACGTGGCGGCTTCTGATTGGTTCTCGGCCCTGCCGGCTTTTTCACGTACTTCGCCTCCATTTTCCCGGATGTCCCATTTGATTTTGGGCCCTTTGTGCTCATTTCGGCCGATTCGGCCGGTTCGGGCATTTTTGGCCCGCTTGTCCCACTTTGCTTCTGATCGACTTCGCTCCATTTTTGACTGATTCGATCGAGGGCCGGTTCGGCCGGTTCGCCTTTTGGCCCGATTGTCCCGAAATGTCCCTCTCAGCAGTTAGTCGATTTTCTCTTGGTCGAACCAGCATTTCGCCCGCCGCGTACTTTCGTCCCATTTGTCCCAAATTCTTTTGGACTGCCTGTGCTTATTTCGGCCGAACCGGCCGGTTCGGGCCTTTTTGTCCCAAACGTCCCGAGCAACACTTAGCCAATTTTTCTTCCTTTTTCGGCCTTATCGGCTTTTCGCGCCCGCCGCGTACTTCTGGCCCGATTGTCCCAAATGCAATTTGGGCCGCCTAGAGGCTTTTCGGCCGATCCGCTTCCATTTGTCCCACTTGTCCCAAATGCTACCTTGAGCAGGACTTAGCCAATTTTCACACTCTTTCCTGGATCAACCTATTTGCCTTTCTGCTACTTTTTTTGCATTTCCTCAGAGCTTGCTCCCTGTTTCTTCGGCCAGGGGAGTTAGAAAAATACCTGAAGGGACCCTAGAAACCTGATTTTTCTCTGAATCAAACAATTTGCTTGGGATTTGAATCTTCTGATGCATGTTATCAAAATTTACCCAAGGGGGGTGAATTTTGGATAACAATTTGGCGACTCAGCGGGATCATCTGCCTGCTAGATGGAAAGACCAGTTGCCTGAAGCAATCCATTGGGCATGGAGTCATCAAATATTTTGTTAGAATCCAAACTGACTCAGAATGTGCAAGGGGAAGATGGAAAGTGACCTGATGAAAGCAAAGACATGCTAAACATCTCCATGGACAGCAAGTCGTGCCAAACTTAGGGAAAACAAAACTAACCTACAAAAAACAATGTGCACAAGCACTGGAGGAAAGAAAATCTAATCTAATATCTACAGTGTAGTGAACCTCCCTCTAGAAGCAACGCTTGAGATAGATTCCATTTACTGGAACCTGCAGTTCTTCACCATCCAATGAGGCCAATTGGAAAGCATTGTTGCTTTTGCACTTTGTGACCATGTATGGGCCACTCCAAATGGCATCAAATTTTGAATGCCTTCCTGGTTTTGCTCTGTCCACATCCCATTTCAGCACTAGATCTCCTACTTGAAAAGATCTGTCTTTGGCCTTCCTATCAAAGGTCTTTTTGATCAAAGCTTGATCCTTTTCCATTGCTTGGGATGCCCGATCTCCGATCTCGCAGCTCCATCAACTCGCATACCTCACCTCCATGGGCTCAAACTCTAGCAACTCCATCTGTTTCATGAGTTCCAACGTTGGCAACTCAAGCGACATGGGCAAGATTGCCTCTCTTCCGTAGACAAGCCTAAATGGAGAGTTACCCGTGGATCTTTTGGGGGTTATCCTATCAGCCCATAAGGCTGATTTCAATTTGGTATGCCAAGCCTTCTGATTCTCATCAAGAGTCCTCCTAATGATCCTCAAGCAAGTTTTTGTTTGTAGACTCGGCCCGGCCATTACCTCGAGGGTAATAATTTGATGAAGTGCTCTGTGTAAATCCTGCTCTTGACAGCCCACTGGGCCTACTTTAGATCCGATGAATGCCAATGCATTATCGTGAGACTATTGTAGCAGTACACCAAATCTGGTAGTTATCCCTTCGTAAAAGTCCAAGATGCTAGACTCATTCGCCTCTTTGAGTGCTACTGCTTCTGTCCATCTGGTGAAGTAGTCTGTGGCTGTCAGAATCCATTTGTGCCCTTGGCTCGAATTGGGATTGATGACTCCAATGAAGTCCAAACCCCACTGCATGAATGGCTGATCTACTGTAATTGGATGCAATGGAAGGGCAGCGAGTCTCTCTTTTCCTGTGAAGAATGCACAATTCTTACACCTCTTGATCCATGCATAGCAATCACTGAAGATTTTAGGCCAATAATAACCAGCCTTCATGATTTTCAGAGCTGTCACTCTTGGTGCAAAATGGCCACCAGCTGGTCCATCATGAAACTCTTTTAATACCCCTTGGATCTGACCTGTGTTAATGCATCTCAGCAGCACTCCATTGACGTCCTTCTTGAACAAAACTCCATCAATGATGGCATATGGAATTGCCTGCAACCTGAAGTATCTTCTTTTTGCTTTGCTCATTTTTAGAGGGCACATGCCCGTCTGTAGGAAATGTATCATATTTTGAGTCCAACAGGGAGTGGACACATCATCATTTTCCTGTTTTTGATCATCTTGTAATAGTAGGACAGCGTCTTCTTCATCTTCTGGGTTGTCTGGTTGTTTGGAAGCGAGCTGCTCACACAAACCTTTGCCTCTTACCAGCTTGGTGATCTTGATCTCAATGTCATACTCCATGACACGGGTGATCCAACCTGCCCTTTTTTCATTCAAATCCTTGTTGAGGAGGAAATCCTTAACCCCAGCATGCGAGACTAGCAACTGTATCTTGTTGTTTGAGACTAAATGCTTGAATTTCTTCAAGCTTCTGATTACGCAAGGACATGCTTTTCAATAAAAGAGTACCTCATTTCGCAGTCACTTAGGCTCTGGCTGAAGAAGGCAATCGGCTGCTCATCATTATCTTTGTTCTCACTGCACTGTAATGGCAGAAATAGTGTCATCACCTCCAAATGCATAGAGGATGAAATCCTTGGAAAAGTCTGGGTTGATGAGAGTGGGTGCCTGGGAGATGGCTTCTTTGATTGCTTCAAAACTCTCCTTGCCTTCTGCCGTCCATTTGAAAGCCATGCTTTTTCTTAACATTTTAGTGATGGGCTTGACAAGGGCTGCAAAATTTGGGACAAACCTCCGAACAAAGTTTATCCTTCCCAGGAAACTCTGAAGGGCCTTCTTGTGGCTTGGCAATGGTAGAGCCCTTATGGCTTCGACCCTCTCTGGATCAATTGCTAATCCCTCCTTGGAGACAATATGGCCAAGGAGCTTCCCTTCATGTGCAAGAAAGATGCACTTCTTAGGATTCAAAGACACACCGAATTTTCTACACCTCTGAAACACTTGCCTGAGGTGAAAGAGATGGTCTGCAGCATTCTTTGAGAAGACAGTAATATCATCTAAGTATATCAGCACTATCTTGTTGATCAAGCCTTTGAATGCCATATCCATAGCTCGCTGGAATGTTGCTCCAGCGTTCGACAGTCCAAATGGCATCTTCTTGTAAGCATATGTGCCCCATTTGGTTGTGAAGGCTGTCTTGAACTGGTCTTCCCCCTTTACCATAATCTGATTGAAGCCTGAGTAACCATCAAGTAGTGAAAACCTTTCTGAACCAGCTACGACCTGCAATATTTGCTCCATGGAAGGGAGTGGATAATGGTCCTTGAGAGAGGCTCTATTCAAATCTCTGAAGTCAACACACAGCCTGATCTCTCCACTCTTCTTTCTGACTGGAACTAAGTTGGCAACCCAACTAGAATGCTTGATTGGGAATATGATTCTTGACTCAATCAGCTTGTCCAGTTCTTTCCTCATGAGAGGCTCCATGTGTGGATTGACTGGTCTTTGTTTCTGCCTGATAGGCTTAGTATTTGGGTCCAATTCAATGGTATGCTGAGCTAAGTTGGGATTGAACCCTTTCAAATCTTCATAACTCCAAGCAAACACGTCAGGGAATTCTTGACATAGCTGTATGAACTCATACCTTTCCTGTTCAGTTGTCATCTTTCCAATTTGCAATGGCTTGTTCTCTTCTACCAAGATGGATACCGAATCTTCTCTCTTAACCTGAATGTTTGCTTTCTCCTTTCTAAACTGATCATTGGGGTTAAAAATGGACTCCAAGGTGATAAGTCCCTTGGGCAGCTTGTCAGTTCTCAGCTGTATCACCTGGTCACCATATTGCTGTTCCAACTTCTCTTGATTCTTAGCTGAGAACTCAGCTTCTTCTTGCAAGAAGTGGATGATTTGCTGATCATTCTCAAATACTTGCCAACTGACATCGTTATCCGGCACTGAAGGCCTCACAATCACATGGATGTTTGGCTGTATCGCCTGGTCTTGTTGAATGTTTTCTATAATGTCAAAGGCTGCCCCTATTGCTGCAAGCCTGTCAGCAGCTTGATTCTCTTTCCTAGGGATGGATTTGATGCCAAAGCCCTCAAAATCTTCCACGAGGTCCCACACCCTGTTTTGTAGCATCTCGAGTAGATCATTTTTGGCAAAGATGTTGTCCCTTGACCTCGATTTACAATCAGCTCACCGTCCCCAAAACTTGCAAGTTCTTTATTTTTCTCTTTATTGCCCAATGCATCCCTTGCACCAAGGCTTCATATTCAGCAGTGTTATTGGAGCATGCAAATTGAAATCTAAAAGCTGAATAATGCTTTATTCCTTGAGGTGAAACAAGCATGGCTCCACCTCCTGCACCTTGTCTACTCCTTGATCCATCGAAAAACAGCTGCCATACTTCATTGTCATCCTTGTGGTTTGGCTTGGTGATGCTAGGAATATGTTTACTTTCTTCGTGTATACAATAGACCCCTAGCTCAGATTCTTCTACTTCTTGATAAGGATCAAAAGCATGTACCTTGTTTGCCCATTCATCAAGAGTCAAATCTGGAATACTTCCAACCTTAGTGTCGGCTTCATCAGTGCCAGGGTGATCTTCTTGATCAAATGCTGAGCAATTGGCATTAATATGACTTGGAGTATAGGGCTCAATGTGGAAGTCTGCAATAGGTTCTGACCTAATTGTGGCCTTAGTCCCATATCTCGTTCTGAATAGCATGTGAGACCAATCAGCGGACAAATATCCCCCAATTTTGGCAGTGAAATCTCTTGACAAACAGAGGGCAAAGAGTGGTGGAAGGTCTATGACTGATATATCTTGTAAGACAACAACATTTGGACATGCATGCAAGGTAAGACTCAAATTTCTAATCACTCCAACTGTTGCTATTGCTGTCCCATCCAGCTGCACTACTCCCTTAGATGTTATTTCATACTGGAGCCCTAACTGATCAGCTATCTGTTTAGGCATAACTGAGCTACTTGCCCCGGAATCTATCATGCAATTATGCACTAGCTGATTTCCAATGATTAACGAAACATAGAAAGGGGGAGGCTTCAGCATTCTACCTTGTTGTGCTCCATGATTTCCTTGAGGGTGGGCAGCATTTGTGAGTACCTTCTCCTGCATTTGGACTTGCTGATTCGAAGTTGGCCAATCCTTTATGGCAGCTTGCAGCAGATTTCTTTGGCCTGGGATGGATAGCGATTCCCACATAGATATATTGACGTTTGTCTTCTTCATCTGATCAATGATACTGAATGGTGATGAAGGATCTCTCTGCTGTCCCTTGGTCTGCACATTTGCTCCTTGTATGTGGGCAGCAACAGCTGGCATTTGAGTTGGCCTAGGGGCTGTTCTTGACTGCCCTTGTGCATTTGAAACTGGGTTTTGCTTGCCAATCATTTGTGGAGCTGTGGAAGGTTGTGGATTAGCTGGGGCTAACGGCTGTTCTTCACCCAAATTTCTCCTTTTTGACCTTGTGTTGGCAGCAACACCTTGAGAAACTGCCTGATTCATGCCACAGAAATCCTCTGCTTGCCAATTTACCAATGTGGTGTCATTTGGGGAGATGTTCCTTGTTGGAATGTTTCTTGTTGTTGGCTGTTTTCTTGAGTACTCTCACCCTCCACACCAATGGTTTGTTACCATTAAAGCTTGGGTCAAAGCATTTAATGCACCGTTAAAGCACATGGATTGATTATGAGGCTCATTACATGGAAAACACCAATCATACTCTTGGGCATGTTGTTTTGTGCCGGTACTAATGCCTTAGAGGCAGTATATGGCATTTGGATTGGGGTTGTAGGGCTGAATGGTTTTGGCGCAGGAGGCCTTGTTTGATTCATATTTGCAGCTGGATTGGGTGGGCCTTTGAGGCTGATATGGCTGCCTATTAGGTTGAGCTTGAGGCTGATAGGAAGGTCTAAAACCTTGAGCTTGCTGTCTCTTAAGTGTGACCAGCTCATTACCTAAATTTTGCAATTGTTTCATGACTTCAAGCTCATTTGGGGCACTTGGAGATGAAGTGGAAGCTTCATTTGAACTTCGATTCTAGGAGTGGGAATAGGAGCTAAGACAGGTACTTGACTAGTACTTGGGCTCTCTAAACTTGGATATAATGGCATTAGAGGCCTAGGAGCTAGCTTGCCGGCTTGAATCAGACAATTTTCAGCTCTAATGGCAATACTATAAGCAAAGCAGGATAGTAGTTGTGCCTCCCATAGATTGAATCAACATAGAAATATCAGAATTTAAAGCTTTAAGGTAATATAGAAAAGCACCTTCTGCTGTTGGCCTGACTGCCACTGGAATTCTATCCCAAGACCTTTGAAATCTGAAGTTCAAGCCGCTTAACCGCTCATGGAAGCTCTCTTGATGGTTGTTAATTGCTCCAAAAGAGACAAGTTGTCTCCTTCTCTCCAAATTGATGGAGAAGTGCAATACATAACCGATTCCAGCTTGTGATAGAGCCAGCCTTCAAGGCTCCTAAACCATTGCAATGCTTTTCCTGAATGAAGACGCCAGCAATTTGACAGCTACTTGCATCTCATTAATCTCATGGATTGCACAAATGTTAGCAATGTCCTTGACATGATCACCAGGAGTGGTCTGATTTTCCCCAGTAAAGTATGGAATGTTCTTTCTGCCGCAACCGGGATTGGATTTTGTGCATTGAGAGCAAGTGGGCTGCTGCCTGTGAAGTTGACATAGGGGTTCACTGGTTGCGCCATTCTGATTGGTCTTAAAACCCTTGTATACTGAAAGAAAGGCCGCTCAGGTGGAGGAGTTGAAAGAGTTCTGTTTGGTGGAGATGGAGACCTTCGAATCCTTCTTCCTCTTTGCCTTCTTCTTGGAGATAATTGCAGGTATTCAAACAGTACTTCCTCCTCTCCAACTCTTGACCTTGTGATTCTTCTCATAAGCTTTCAGGCCTGACTGCTGAAATTCTATTGATTCTTCCCCTTGGAGTCGCCAGATATGCAAATAATAGCTCTTTTCAAGCAAGAAACTTGCAGCAGATGCACATCAACTTTGCTGCAATAAAATTGAGACCTCTGGTCCCACCGGGCATGCCAAAACTGTTAGTGCAAAATTACAGCACCCCTGGACGCTGATCAGATTTCTAGGTTGATCACTCTTGCATCCAGTGTAATTGCACAACATGGAAACCTCTCTCCAAGTGTGGGACTTGGAAACTGAGAGAGGAATCTCCAGATTAGAGGCTGGTTCCTCAAACTCCTCTGATTTAGATCTATATTTTGCAAAACTACAGAGGTTTAGATCCTAATCCTATTCTAACTTGCAAGGAGACAGGGGTAGAAGTGCAAAAATTGAAACTAACTAAAGATGGTGATGCACCAAAAGGAGTGGTGAAACATATTAGTCATGCAAATAGACACATACCAAGGTTCACAACATAAAAACATACACAGACTGATAATGTATAATTTAGCATCTGAAATCAAGCAAATAATACAAACAGAGGATTGAAACCCATTCACAGAGCTTGCATTATCAATTTAATATCAAAATACGCATTACACCCTCAGAGAGGTAAAGAAAATCTGTTATAATCCTTGAGAGGTCTCGATACTTTATCAATCCTCAAGAAGGTGAAAGAAGAAGTCTACTATGCCCAAAAATGTTCCCCCTTGAAATGAGCCCAAAACTGGCTTTTAAAATGCAAGGGTCGAACCCAGGGAACAGGAGACGTACAAAGGCATGGGAGCCCATTCTTTCTTGACTACAGGTGTATTAAAATGGCATGGAGGACCTTACAAACCCATACCCTATCATTTTGACCGGATTGTAGGAGAATGCGACCCATTCTGCATTAACTCTGGTCGCTGGAATGTCATTTCCGGCCATGAATACGCGTCAGAGCTGTTTCTCGATTTTCCTCCCTCCAGACTACTCCAAAACGCAAGATTGACCCGGAATCATGTAGAGAATTTCACCAGCTTTCCGTTGATGTAAAGAACGTGCAAATCCAAGCTCTGGATCAAAAGTTATGGCGATCTGAAGATCTAGGGCACAAAACAGGTGAAAACGTGTTTTGAAATCCTTTCCCGCGCTCTGCCACCTGGACGACACGTGGCACGTGCTGATTGGACGAGCAATTCTCTCTCCTCCATCTTTCGGGCTTTCATTTTGAAATTCACTTGTGGGGCCCTTAACTGGACACGTGGCGCTATTTCATTGGTTCGGGCTGACTCTTTTAAAACTTGCCCTTTGACCTTTTTGACCCTTTTTCCCTGAGACACGTGGCGGCTTCTGATTGGTTCTCGGCCCTGCCGGCTTTTTCGCGTACTCACCTCCATTTGTCCCGGATGTCCCATTTGATTTTGGGCCCTTTGTGCTCATTTCGGCCGATTCGGCCGGTTCGGGCATTTTTGGCCCGCTTGTCCCACTTTGCTTCGGACTGACTTGACTGATTTCGGCCGGTTCGGCCGGTTCGCGCCTTTTTGGCCCGATTGTCCCGAACTGTCCCTCTCAGCAGTTAGTCGATTTTCTCTTGGTCGAACCGGCATTTCGCGCCCGCCGCGTACTTTCGTCCCATTTGTCCCAAATTCTTTTGGACTGCCTGTGCTTATTTCGGCCGAACCGGCCGGTTCGGCCTTTTGTCCCAAACGTCCCGAGCAACACTTAGCCAATTTTTCTTCCTTTTTCGGCCTTTATCGGCTTTCGCGCCCCGCCGCATTTCTGGCCCGATTGTCCCAAATGCAATTTGGGCCGCCTAGAGGCTTTTCGGCCGATCCGCTTCCATTTGTCCCACTTGTCCCAAATGCTACCTTGAGCAGGACTTAGCCAATTTTCACACTCTTTCCTGGATCAACCTATTTGCCTTTCTGCTACTTTTTTGCATTTCCTCAGAGCTTGCTCCCTGTTTCTTCGGCCAGGGGAGTTAGAAAAATACCTGAAGGGACCCTAGAAACCTGATTTTGCTCTGAATCAAACAATTTGCTTGGGATTTGAATCTTCTGATGCATGTTATCAAAATTTACCCAAGGGGGGTGAATTTTTCCTTTTTGGATGGGAAGTACTACTCGAAATAAGAAAGCAAGACCACAAGAGAGAGTTAAATAGTATATGCAGTGGACTGCCTAGTGTATGCTAGATCCAGGAAGTGCGATACTCCCTAGAGGGCTATCAATCCACTATTTTATAAATCAATATTAAATGACAAAAGCATGTAAATAAAAGGAATATAGTGCTAGCATTCTGATTTGGGTGCCTCAGGTTGCTATCAACGTCGATTCAATTAAATACTAAACTATGCAGGTAAAAAGGTGTTTGGGTCAGGTTCTAGGTAGGTTGGGTGGTCTCAGAGATCATGCATAAGGTCAAGTTGGGGTTGGGTAGGGTGTTCTAAGTTGTTTGGGTGAAGGGGTAGGTTTCGGTTTGCTCTGTGTTAGTAGACACAAAGACCATGTGCGGTTGAGGGTAGAGTGATGCCGGTTAAGGTTGACCAGTATCAATCACTATAGAAGTGACAAAGGTCTAGGTGGGTGGTATTGGGTCCTAATCTGTTTTAGAACAGAGGGTTGGGGGGAATATGGGTGCTTTTTGGGTGTGTTTAGGTGGATGGTAAGTTTAGGGTGAGATTTTAGGGGTCTTTGGAGGTGGTTTTGGTTGTGTTTAGGAAGAATGTGGAGAGTGGTAGACATCGGGAGGGTGACTAATGGTGGTTAGGCCTAACCAATGGTGGTTAGGGTTAACCGGTGATGGTCACTGATATTTGGTTAGATTTTGGAAATGGTGGGATACGGTGCTCTCTGTGAGTGATCATAGGGTTGATAGGGAGCGGAATGGGGTGAAAATGGGTCTGGGTGTAGGTGTGGGTTGAATAGGTGAGATGGGAGGAGTATGAGGGAAGTTTTGTTCTTAGAGGAGGAAAATAGAGAAGCAAAGAACACAAACAAGGGTGAGAGATACAAGGATCCACTTACTCGGAGTCCGATGTGCTTAGAATAGTGATGGAAGGTGGTGAAGGCTAGTAGGTTGGTTGGAGGGCTCTTGCTTGAGCTTTATCTGGTTTGGGTTCCTTCAATGGCTATGCTCACAAAGGCTCTTATGAGTGTTTCCACTATTGGTCTTAGGTACGAGTTCTAATGGCCTTACTGCTTCAACAAGTTGCCCATGATAATGCCAACGCCAATGCTAAATCAAATGCCAATTAACCAGAATGCCAACGATATTTGACCAACCATGAAAATGTGAATCAACCGTTAACCAACCCTCGGAAAGAGTCGAGATTGGGTATTTCCAGTGATCTGCACCGGTCCCACCTGACCGACATTGGTTAGATCTGTAATCAACATAGGTTATGTCGGGGGATTTGTTTTTGAAAAGTGGGGAATATGCCTTCCCACTTGATTTTGAGTGGCAGAGCACATGCGTCCTCCACACTTAGAATGAGTAATAGGACAAAAGGGATCCTATGAGTGGGGTGGCCACTATTAGGGTTTTCTAGAAGGGTATGGGCAAGGTGGGGAGTGGAATGGTGAGGTGGAGGGGCAAGTGGGGTAGTGGAAGGGTGAGGTGGAGGAGCAAGTGGGGTAATGGAATGATGAGGTGGCATGTTAAGTGGCAAGGTGAGGTGGCCTTGGAGAGTGTGTAAAGGGGGAATTTAATTAATTGATGTTAATTAAGTCCTTGGGTGTGTGAATGAGGGTAATTGTGATGGGAGAAATGGGTTGTGAGTGACTAAATTAGGGTTAAATCGATCATATGTGTAGAATGTGGTTATTATGTTATTTTGGAGGAAAGTGATGAAAGGTGATGTGTTTTTGGTGTCTACAATGGGACCATATCTCCGATTGTGGGACTTGATACTTGAGATGGACCTCCAGAGAAGGTTGGATTACTCTACCTAAATCTAATGTTAAACTACTCCTAAGAATGGAAATGCAAATAACTAATCTCAAACTAACCATTCTAAGGGACCGAGGAGAGAGAGAGAGAGGGTTAGAGAGATGTATGGAAATTAAATCCTACACTAAAAGAGGTGATAAAACCAGAAAAAGGGGGTTGAGACACTCTCAAATGGATGAAAATGGGAGAAAATGGAGATGGAGAGGGTGGATAAAGCACCACAGACCATAACAACACTCAATGCACCAGTTTCATAAGCACAACATCATTGAAGTTTGCAATGAGAAAAAATATGCACAACCATACCTGCAAGTGTGAAGGAGAGGAAAGATAATTAAATAAAAAAATATAAGGCTGTGAGATAACCACAAAACTTAAATTTAAGTTCTTCATATTTTTCATAGACCATTACATTGAGAAAGGGAGGAAAGATTCATCATTATAATGCCCAAAAATGAGGCTTGGAACTCTAACATCCACCCAACAGATGAGAATAAAAGAGAAGCATATAAAAATGTTCGAAAACTAAAATATGAGCTCTCTTTATAATATGTAGAAGAAATAATAAGAGAGAGAAGAGGGAAATTGAATCCTAATGTTATTTTCCTTCTTTGGAGAAAAAAATATACCCATGCCTCCATTAATGCATTTTAACTTCTCGAGACATTACATTTTGGAGTTGGAGAATTTTACTTTTTTGGTGCACCAACCCCACTGCTCTTATTTTTTGGTTGCATGGTGAAGAGGAGGTTGATATATTTCCAAAATGTCCAATAAATAAAAAAATGAAGCACGTGGTAAAAATTTATGGCCATTCGAGTTTTTGAGGTGACATTACTTCATTGCTCTCTTTTCTACAAGATATTGACTTCCCATTACTATCTACTTCTTTGTTCTATGGGATTTCGACCCCCATTGTTTTTTATTCATATCCCATAATATTTATGCATTACGTCTACTTCACCCTTTTCTTTGTGTGTTTTTTGAGTTTACGTACTCAACATTTTGAATGAGCATTACTTTAAAGTAATGCAACATTAGAATTTCGTATTATTCACCTTCCTCCTTCTCTCGAGGGTTTTCTATATGCATCCGCTTTACTCATATTTGGGGAACTTCTTTACTTATTTATCTTTAGTAGTAGGGTAATATGAAAAACCCAAGTTACTCGCTTTCTCCCTTCTCTATGGGTTTTCACTATTACTTTTCTTAATTACTTCGCAGTAGTAAAGAAAATTCAATTTTTGCATTTCTCCTTGATTTCTTCTATTTTCTGTGGGATTTTTGAGTTTCTTTACTTGAGTTAATTTTGATAAGTAAAGCAGCTATATAAACCTGCTAACTTCTCAATTTTAACCATTTTGAAATTTTGGCTAAGTATTGAACTTTGAAGCCTAGGGAGAAGATGTGAAGTTCCTGAAATAATTCCAAGTTCCCAAGATCATGAAAATTACCTACATTTTCTAGATTCTCCATTGAAACTCCATGAAGTTTTCCAAGTTCAATTTTTAACTTTTCCATTTCTACCAGGGGGTAAAAATGGATAACAAAACCTTAACTTCCTCTTTTTCCTAAAATTTTGAAAGGTACACTAATTCATAATGGTTGAGCTTCCTCAACCCCCATTGAGTTTAAATATACCTACATATAACTATTATAAATATACCTCATACCAAAGTAGTTCTCCCTCCAAATAGGTGTGTGATAATCACTTCACAACTACTATAAAGAGACCTCATGTCAAATTAGTTCTCCCTCTATATAGGTGTGTGATAATCACTTCTACATGCCATTACCTAAAATCATATTGCACAAGAGGTAATAATGGAACAAATGTGCTTCATGTTTGTAATAAGAGTTATTACGTTTGTAATTGAGTGTGTAGAATATATTTGGATGTTTGGCTAGTGTATTGATCTTATAATGAAAACCCCTTTTATAGTGTTTTAGTGATGTGTGTTTAATATTTATCATGCCTCATTTGTTTACCTTTTTGCGTCAATAGAATCAAATTTAAAATAAAATAGAACAAAAGACCGACATAAATATTTTTAGATGAGTTTAAGAAAAAAATTAATGGAGGTTGAATTTGTCCATACAGGATAAATCCATTTGGGTGAATTTGTTTGGGAAGGAATAATATGTCCTAAACATATAACAATGCTACTCTACATCAAAACCACAAGGTGTGAGTTCCCACAAAAATTGTAAAAATATATGAATGATGGATAGAGAGGTGTTTAGGAAACATTATGAAATAATTTGAATCATATAGAAGTGTTGATGTTTCAATTCTTTTAACAAACTAGATGTACAAAATCATATAAAATATATTATAAAATAATCTTATTTTATTTATAGGTATCTATATATTTCATGTTAAGCATTAATTCCTCTTATTACAAAAATTTTCACTAGAGACACTGTTATCCATATTTTTCCCTCGGAAAAATATTGGATCAGCCACGATCCCACACAGAAAGAACTAGAGAAATCACGTTTTAATCTTGCAAATAGGTTCTAAGGGGACTTTTACAATGGAGTTACGGGGCTTGAAAAATATCAAACAACCCCGTGCAAGAAGAAATTCAAGAAACAACTCTATCGAGTGATCCATGCCTCAAACCCAACAAACAAATTTCAAGCGGGCTTAGAAATGAAATAGCATGGTTGGGGAAGGAGGCCAAGTAGTGTCAAAGGAAACAGAGACTCAAAGGAAAATAAACAACAAAGATTCAAAGTCTTCAAGATCTGAAATAGTTCAAGACGGACCCCGAAATCAACTAAGTATGGAGGAGATAGTGGAAGCTTCCAAGTGTCCAAATGAAACACCTATAAAATTTAAAACCGAACGAGTAGGCCCAAACAAGTGCCAGGATTCCACGCATCCAGAGATCCAAAATTTTCTTGGCCATTGAAAATTCTTTGACTCGGTGAAGGGGCCAAGTGTCACTTGATGCAATTCCAAAATGAGAGCCCAAGGCGAAGCTCAAACTTATGCTAGCCCTCCATGTAGACAATGGTAAACAGAGGTCAAAAGGAGAATGGGCCCAAAATGGATAAGTAATGAATGTAGGTAGAAGGTGCCAAGTGTCCAAACAACACACATTTAAAAGTCCCTAGGCAGAGAATCAAATGAGCACGGGCTCGCCATGTGTCCCAAGATTTAAAAAAGGGGGATAAAGTCGTAGTTTGAATAGTCAAAGTAGAGGCGAGCCAGTAGTGGAAGTTTCCAAGTGTCAACACAACATCATTTCAAAGGTACAATCCAAAAGAAAATCTCAAACGAGTGCCAGCTTGCCATGTGTCCCAGAGCCCGAAAAGGTGAGGGCGACCGTTGAAAATTCCAAAGGCCCGTGGAGGTCTCCATGTGTCGTATCTGCGCTACTCCAAAGGTAAAGTCTGGGGGTAGTTTCTAAACATGTGCAAAGCCTCCACGTGTCTTGGGTCGGATATAGTGCCTCTACCCATGGAAAAGACTCAGGAAGAATACAAAGGAAATAGGGAAACTCGGACACCACCATGTGTCACATGGGTGCTATTCCAAGAGCGAAGGAAGGAGTCAAATCTCAAATGAGCGTAGAGCTGCCACGTGGACCTGGTACAGATAGACTCATTTAAATATTACGCACCCACGACCCAAAAATTCAAATGACCATATATTTTGACTGAGAACTCAGATTTGGGCGGGAGAAGATTTTTTGGAAATGTCTCGATGCCCTCTATGCCTTGGAAACATAAAATATCATTTTTTGTAGGTGTTGGTGGGTGAAAATGGGAAAAAATCTTCCAAGACATTAATACAGAGCTGATTTCTCCAACTACAGATCTAATTTGATTTGATCTGCCATTCTTCTTCAATACACCAGACAGACAGAGGGAGCCAGAATCGATAGATTTGGGGTGGATTTGAGAAAGGCATTGATTGATAGTGGTTGAGTCTTCAAGGTAGGATTCAATGCATATCCTGTGGTAGTTGAAATAGGATTTAACTTTTCCCTCTTCTCTCTCTTATTCTTTCTATATATTGTAACACTTCTCATTTGAGAAAGGGAGATTATTTTGGGTGTAGGGAAACTCTGTCAAATTTTTTTCCTACTCCATTTTGAGTTGAAAACCTTCTCCTACGCCTGGAAAGCATTTTTTTGCCTCTAAGCAGAAATGTAATGGTTTGTGCACCCATATAGAGCAATAAAACGTGTTTTTGTGGTGTTTCTTCAACCCTTTACATTGTTTTGTTGTCTCTCCATGCCTCTCCCTTTCAAATATATTTTTGTGCATGTATTTCACATTTCAGTGCAGGGCATTGTGTTTCATGGATTTTTTTATCATGGATTAGGGTCTAGGTTTGTGTCATTTCTTTCTAACCTTCCCATATTCCTTTCTCCCCTATTTCATCCTCCCTCAATAGAGTATCTCACCCCTTTCCTTATATGGTGTATCGCCACTTTAGTGTATGCTTTTCTTTCACCCTCTCTTTCTCTCTGATTCCTTGGAATGGTTAGATTAGGATAGCATAGGTTCTTCCCGCTTTGGAGTAGCTTGTGGCGGGTAGATTAGGAGACAAGAACCAACTTCTCTGCGGAGGATCATCTCAGGTTTGCAAGTCCCACATCTTGAGAGATGATCCAATGTTATGCAATCACAATGAATTCCCCATTTTAACCACTTCACATCTTTAGACATTTGGGGGTGTTGTGATTTTACACTAACTTGATTTTGGTACACCAGTGGGACTCGAGGTTAGATTTTCTATCTTTCGAGTTGTCTCATTATAACAACAAATCATAAGCCATCGTGCGACCACACTACTATGATTTTGGCATGCATGTGGGACATGTATGAGGTACCTTACCACTTCATTTCATCAAGTAGATGTGTTCTTGGTGGGATTTAGCCTTTTGAGGCACATGCAAGCACATCTAGTGACTCCATCTAGTCAAAAACCCATTCTTTGAGTTATAGATCTTTTCCATCCATTTCCACTCATTTTCATCCATTTTCTTCTTCCATCTCTTTCATTTTCTCCCATTCCATGAGGTTGTGCAATCATGACTTCATTCCCTTCATGGAACTCACACTTATAGCAATGCAATCCACCTCCAATGCATTTCCCAAATCCTCCAAATCAGCATTATAATTAGATCCAGGACCATTATGCTTACCCATATGAGTAGGGTCAAAGTCAATTTGGCCATGGATCTTATCAAGAAAAAGGGGATGCATACAATGGTGACAACTATGTGGAGAATGTTGGTTTATTGGAAAAACTTCAAAAAATGGAGGCTAGCTTCATTCAGTCAAAGGGCATAGCAAAAATTAAGGAATTCAATATTTTTTGTAGGGAACCTTGTCCATGGGAAGGCCCTTTTCCAAGACATTATAGCCCTCAGGAAAATTTAGACTTTCTGGTTGAAATGTTTCCCCAACTTGCACAATGGATTGAGGAGAATGAGGCTTATGAGTTGGAGTCGAGACAACCTTATCAATGGGTAGGTCCACCATCTCATAGCTTTTCTTTTTCTCCTTCTCAAGCATCGAATCTCAACCCAAACTCCAATTTCCAAGCTTCCTAGTTGCTACCCTAAGTGTTGATTCCATTTATCCATTCCCTAGTCTTCCACCCCATTTCAGTTCCTCTCCCCATTTACCTTCCAAAAATTCATCCTCCAAACAAAGAAGAAGTTCCACCTCCCTCCCCACCATAAACAATTGAAAATATGGTTGAACCCAAACTTGTCACTCCTCTTGATTTCCCAAGTCCATGTTGGGAAGAGACTCAAGAATCTAGTCAAGGAAAATAGCAAGAAGGGGATCCCAATAGAGAAGAAGTGACATAAAATATGAAGAGTTGGGATGCCAAATTTAGGTTTATAAAGATCCCCTTGATGTTCAAGCCAATAGAGGAGGTCAAAGTTGAAGATCCATTGGTGAGACTGAGTTTGCAGTAGAGAAGAAAAATAAAAAAGAAGAAGAAGATCATAAGTCTAACTTCCTAAATGCAGTGTCCCTAATGGAATTTTGTTTAAAGAGGATGCTGATCTGATCCAAGCTGCACAACCAGTTGAGGAGGAAGAACAATCAGCTCCAAGTCCCATTGAAGAGGAGTAGATGGGAGAGATCAAATCAGAGTTGAGGCCACTCAATGAAGAAGGCATCATTGAAGATTTTTTGCTTTCATTTCAAGGGCCTGATTTGATTGATGAACCCATGATGGAGGAGGACCATACAATTTTAGAGGTTCCAAGTGTGGAGCAAAGCTACAGAGAACCTTCAGTTCTTCCTTCCACTTCATCCCCTTCAAGCTCTAATGTTGAAGAAGAGTTTGATCTTTCAAACTTCATGTTTGAGGAAGAGGGAAACCATGGTGAGAAAGTTTCAGATCAGGAAGACACCATGGAGGAGGTTGAGTACATGCAACAGGACAACAACAAGGCAGATTATCTATCTGACTTGGAAGATTGCTTTGATGGAGAAAATCCCATGGAGATCACATCATTTTCTCTTCCATCATCCATCTTCCAAGCACATGAGCCATGCTGCCATAAAGGAGGGCACTCAAAGACAACAGCCTGTGTCTCACAACATCCCTCTGGAACCAGGGTTGGAAGATCATGGTCTTCCATGTTCTTTACAAGAGAAGGAAGAGAAAAATAAAGGAGATGTCATCATCTCTCTCTCACCATCCATCCAAGAAGGTCCACAAAAAGACTCCATTTTTGGAGTTAGAGTTCAGAACCATGGGCAGATTCAAAGGACCATACCTTGCCCAATTAGATATTTGGCTTCATTGGAGCCAAGGGAGAAGCCAAAACCAGTCATGCCTACTTCAGGGCATGAGGATGAGCATCAAAGTACCAAGGGTCATCATCAACACCTCTAGGAGTCCAATGCCAATCAGCTTGAGGAGGTATTTTTGGTTAATGTAGATACCTTGATGATTTGGGTGGAGGAAAGGCTTAAAGTCAGTTTTTATTCATCCAGGAAACCATATTCAAGTGTCAAATCATTTGCATGGCTGCCCCTTTTGAGAAAGGGAAGTTATTTCTCCCTACCTGTAGCAGGCTTTGTTTAAGATTTTCTTTCTTTCTGGTTAGTATAGGAGTAGGAGTAGTTTTTTTTTCAAGTAGAAAAAGTTCTTATGCACACTCTGCATGTCTCATTTGAGGCATGTATGATTTGATTCTTTATACATAGCATTGTTTTTGTGTTTTTTTCTCTAAGGTTATGTCATTGTGAAGTTCAATGTGCCCGGGTAAACATTGTAATCAGTCCATTCTTGGGACAAACCAAGGCCAGGATCTTCAATATTCTGGCTAGAAAGATCCATAACTATTTGTAGCAGTTGCTAGTTCCAAAAAATGAAACAAATACAGAGCAACCAAAGGACGTTTTTAAGTTAGTCCATTCAAGGACAAATGAAATCCCCAAGTCAATACAATTTTCTACTCTCAGAAACTCCATTTCAAGATTTTCTTATGAAAATTGAGAGTGCAGACACGTGGGAAGGCTCAAGGACAGGTAGAACATAGAAAGTGTAGGTAGTCAGGGAGTCCATTTTGAAGGAAGGGTCAGTACCAAGCCATTAATTGTGACTCCATGCCCAATGGATGCTTCAAGGCTACTGGTCTCTTCATCTAGTAGGCAGATACCCCTACGAGTCACCAAAACTATTATCCATATTTTGCCCTCGAAAAATATTGGATCAGCCACGACCCCACACAAAAAGAACTAGAGAAATCATGTTAGAATCTTGGAAACATGTTACAATGGGACTTTACAATGGAGTGACGGGGCCTGCAAAAGATCAAACAACCATGTGCATTAAGAAATTCAAGAAATAGCTCTATCGAGCGAATCCGTGCCTCAAATCCAACAAAAAAATTATAGGCGGGCTTAGAAATGGAATAACAGGGTTAGGGAAGGAGGCTGAGCAAAGTGTCAAAGGAACCAGAGACTCAAAGGAAAAGAAACGAAAAAGAATTAAAGTCTTTGGGCTCTAAAATAGTTCAGGATAGACCCTAAAATCGACTAAGTATGGAGGAGACAAATGAAGTTGTCAAGTGTCCAGATGAAAAACCTCCAAAAGTTAAAACCAAAAAGGCGGGACCAAAAAAGCACCAAGCTTCCACGCATCCGAGCTCCAAAATTTGCACCGGCTATTGAAAATTCTTCGACTTGGTGGAATGGGCCAAGTATCACTCAACGTAATTCTAAAATGGGAGCCCAAGGCAGAGGCTCAAACTTACGAAGCCCTCCGCATAGCCAATGTTCAATAGAGGTCAAAAGGAGAACGGGCCAAAAATGTTATAGTAATGAATGCGGGTAAAAGGTGCAAGTATCCAAACATCACACATTCAAAAGTGAGGCCCTAGGCGGAGAATCAAATGAGTGTAGGCTCGCCGTGTGTCCCAAGATTTAAAAAAGGGGGGACAGAGTCACAGTTTGAATAGTCAAAGCAGAGGTAGGCCAGTAGCGGAAGGTTCCAAGTGTCAACATGATGCCATTTCAAAGGCACAGTCCAAAAGAAAATCTCAAACGAGTGCCAGCTCACCACATGTCCCAGAGCCCAAAAAGGTGAGGGCGACCATTGAAAAGTCCAAAGGCCCGCGGAGGTCTCCACGTTTTGTATCCACGCTACTCCCAAGGTAAATTCTATATAATGATTATTGTTTCCCATACAAAACCTTAATAATGAAGTGGCATTCTAAACCCAATTTTAAAAACCTCTTTACTCTCTCTTATTGAAAGATTCTTCTTATTGTTTTTGGACCAAAGGCATGCCAATAGCTACAAAAAACATACCCACACTGTGTGTTAGAGTGATAAATATAAATATAAAATTATTTTTATAAACTACATTTATGGTGTTATAATAAAATATTGGGAAAATGATTTTTATAAAATATAATAATGATGTTAGCTACAAACCATGAGTACATATTTGTTGTATGCACCTTTGTATATTGATAACTTTCATGTTTCTTATGGATTGTGTAGAGGAATATAGTTTCATATATTTCAAGCAAACATTCACTCATTATAAAGTCCTAAACTCTAGGAAGAGGTATTATTGCACAAATATCTATTCCCACATGTTTATCAATGATAGGGATCCATTCTAAATCATAACTTTAAAAATGACATTGTTCATCTCCTACATCCTAGACCACAAGATTGAACATAACTTCTCATTAAGTATTTATAACCATTTGATCAATACATGAAAATAACTAGGAATTTTATGATAATTTATGAATTTACAAAGAGCTTACATTTGGTTTCATGTTAAATTTCTAGCATGCAAAAAATGAACATTTTAGCTCTCGACAACTAATCCCCCACTTGAAAATTCTTCTACCATTCACAATAAACCCTTCCTTTATCCATCCTACCCAGTGTCATCCTAATTATGGATAGGATGATTTTGATAAAAAATATTTCAAATGTGTTTCATCTACGAAATGTATGCCTAAGGCGATTGAAGAATTCAAATGAGATTCAGGAAGAACAATTTCCCACAAATACCTAGAAAGGGCCATTTTTTTCCATTTTATTACTGGTAAAAAGAATCTCGAAGATGAAAGAGAAGATTCAAATCATTTGAGAGTTGTAAGGATAAAAATGAAGTCATCCAAGGTAGTTTAGGGAAAATTGGTGGAAGAAATTGATGTCGGGAATCAAGCAAGCAAGATCGAGTCATTTTGGAAAAAGGGAATGAAGGCTCCAATTGTGAAAGATAACTTGTTTGTATGATTTTAGGAGTTAAAAAAGTATTTAGGAGGTAAAAAAATAATTAGAAAATATATCTTGGAACCTTATACATGATAGAAACATCATTTTTGTTCCAAGACTAAAAAAATATTCGATGAGAATCTAAGACATTCAGAAGTTACCCCTTTGATTGAAAATGAAATAGGACCTAAAAATAAAATTTCATATATAACTAACTCCTTATAATGGTTGGGATGATCCCAACAGGTGATTTTTATTCAAAATCATATACATTTTGACCCCAAAACACCCTTCCATGCTCTCAAGACAGAAAAATCACTCATGTTGTTTTAATTTACACTTGGCATGTGACATCAACATCCTAAAAAAGCATGAGCATAATTTTGAGCATGCCTTATACCCTTGTATTTTCCATAGGGTAAAAATGGTACAAGGGAGACAAAATTTCAACCTCACCCATTAATTTGGGTGTTTCGTCACTTAAAAACATGACTTCGGGAGTTGAGCAAGGTTTATGAGTGAGTTAAGTTGTCAAGACCACATTTCATGATAGATGGACCCCTTGGCACATGTTCAAGCATAAATATATCCTTTTATTGTCTAAAAGGTTAAATTGGGATAATTGGGACACCAAATTTCACTCCCCCATCCTGGAAAAATTCTAGCAAACTCCATCTTACCACTTTTCACCTGGGCACTTCAAAAACTTACATTTTGACTGATTCACTCTCATGTACTTGGACCCATGGCATGTTTTCAAGCCATTTATATCCCCTTATATTTTACTAAGTGCAATGGGGATAAGGTGTACACAAAAATAGAGCACCTCCATCAAACCATTCAACCTTAGTGACAATAAATTTTTTTTTTTGGCTCTCGGTGAACATTTTAAGCTCCCTACATCTCATCCACATGGAACCAAAAGCTGCCACTTGTCACCATCTGGGGAAAAGTTAAATTTTATGTCCCTTGTGTCCCCCTTTCACCTCTTACACTATTAAAAATCCATGCCAACCATTTCCCAACCATGGTTAAGCTATCGAGTCAAATGGTGAGTTGATACTTGTAAGTGAAATGACTAACTCCTCCTCATAACCACTTAATAATTTTCAAAGCATTCAAGTTGTTGTATTTCCCTCCCAAAAACTCCATTTTCACTAGACTTTTTATTAACTTTTACCATAAATCCATACTCCCAAAACTAGGAATTTCTCATAACTCATAAACCGTACACCCTATTTCAATCAAATTTTCCTACTACAATCCTTCCAAAAATTCCTTAAAGATATCGTAAGAGAATTTTCATTGATGCTTTTATAATTTATAGAATCTATTTAAAATGTGTATCTAGAAAATTTTATTTTTAGATCTATGGAGTTCCATTTGAACGAAAAACCTCAAAAGCGGAGAAAAGGTCCTAAAGTAAAACTTTAACTTTTGAGACCAATTTCATTGCAATACAACACCCAGAAGACCTCCATCTAAAAACATTAAGTTTGAAAGGAATCATTTTTTCAAATATAGTAAGTTTCCAAAATAGGTAAACTTTGAGCATCCTTGTCACTCCAAACAAGCAAAATCTATCAAAAGTGAAAATTAGGAAAACTTAAAAAAAATAGTTATCCTAGAAAGGGTCTGCCAAAAATAGTAAGTCTTGAAATCAGGTTCAAATCACTTGTATCAACTCATATTATACATCTCAACAATTTTTTCCACAATTTTAAATCTATTAAATGGTCTTATCATGGTTCAAATGATAATGAAATCCCTCGTAGACTCTAAAAACCCATTCTCAACTTGAATTCCAATACTACATATTTCAATTCATCATGGCAGTCACCAAAAAAAGTAATCATGTTTAAGTGATGCATACCACAATAGTAAAATGATATCAAACAAGGTATTTAAAGGTGAGCCCCTATTTTTTAGCAGATTTATATCACATTTAAATACACTCAACTAATTCAATAACAAGCAACCATCCAACTTTATCAAATACTCTACTTTGAGGATCTTGACTAGAAGCGTAAAATTCCTTAAACTTGTAAAATTTTACCCTTTTCACCTTTGAAATCTTCAACATTCACTATACCTTGCTCCCATACCACATGCAATGCCAATTCCACTAACAAGATGATCCAACTTCTTGAAAAATTTACTTGAACTTACCTTCTTTCATCTAGCATCATTAGCTTCTTAGCCCAAAGAAAGAAACTTTTGTCCTTTTAGCCCTTGAATGAGTCCTTAAAAATTTCAATCCTATCACAAAAACTCAAAGAAATATTATATAAACCATCAAATTGATGCAGAGTGATCAACATTTATAATTCTCTCTCTCTCTGTCATCAAAACTATCTTCTTGAGGTATTAAGAGCAATGCTCATAGATAGTTCATAGTTTGAGTGATTGGTGCATACTAAAAATAAAATGGAAACATCATAAAATACCATTTTGGCTCAATATTGTGTAGGGTTAATCTTATGGTCTCATTTCTTAACATCCTCTCTCAATCCCACTTTTTTCTTCACAATGCTACTAGCCTTTACCAACCCTACTTAAGTAGTTTTTTGAGAATAAATTTTGATCTATGGGGTTACAAATCCAACTGAAAGTAATTTAAGATACCCATTTTCAATTTTTTTGGTTACCAAAGTTTCATAATAAAAAACCAATATTAACCCCTTTATTGCAATATAAATATCTCTAACTAGGTCTTACATTGTCATAGTCCACTATAGGCCGTAATTGTCATAGATAACTTCATAATTTCAATTCCATTGATCATTATTCCTCTTAAATATGTTTTTAATTTCATTCAATATGATTTCTATTAAATTTTTAGAGATTCATGTAATGTCTAAGACCTTCAAATGAATGATTGAGCTCAAACCCTAGCTAGGGTTTCCTTAAAACCCATGAGAGCTTAAAATCTTGTAAAATGATTAAATTTTAGTTTCAATATGACTCACGTGATCTTCTTACCATTAGGGGAAAATAATTCATTAAACCTTGAAAATAATTTTGATCCTCCTTACCCGGACTATAGATAACAATATAACATGCAAGAAATAAGTCTTCCAATAGTAGACCCCTTCCTTTAACAATAAAATCCTTATAAAAAAGCTCTATCCCTTTCCTAATCTCTTAATGAATATGACAACAAGATTCAAATGAAATATCAACTCATTCCTAACTCCTATATAATGTGGTGAATATATTAGAACGTTTCCAATGCACTTATATAACAAGAAAACAAAACATGTGTCTTTTAATATGTTTTATAATCCTTTAAGATCAAAATTAGTATTCTCTTACAGATGAACCATTCAAAAAAATAAGTAACACACCTCTACTAAGTTTTCACAATCATTCATTCCATTATGATAGCTAAAGGATATTTGAAATGTTAAAACAAATTATAATATATTTACAATTTATGGAGTCAACAAAATTCTCACATGTAGAGATCGCTCAAGATGCAAACATCATTAATAAACCTTAAATACTTGAATAATACAGAGAGATAAAGTTCATTATTGCATGTAAATCATGAAAAAATATTATTCCAAACCACCTTTCTTATTCACTTTTCCAAAATTACATTCTTCTCTTCACCACCATGATTTTCTTTTACATCCTTCATCTCTTTTGTTTCTCCTTCATTATTCTCTATAGATCCTTTCTCCATTGAATTTATCTCTCCTCTCCTTACCTCCTCTAGGAGGATAACTACCTTCTTCATTCCTTTGAATCCATATCTATTAAGTGCAATTCACATGCAAAACCTAACTAATTCAAAGACTCTGCATATGCCCATACCAAACATAATGGGGCATTTTTACATATTTTTAACACTTGATTGAATCAAACACACTCTAGGAATCATTACCACATGTATAAACTCTCTCTCTCTCTCTCTCTCTCTCTCTTAAATACCTTGAAGTCCTCTTGACAAACCATACTTGTCCCTTTTACATGCTTATAAATTCTAATTTGAAATTGGAGGGAAACTTGTAATCTGAAATTTAGAGCAACTTCACTCCAAATAACACTGTGAAATGGAAAAATACGTCCTCCCATGACCTCATAACATAATAAGACTAAGAATTCAAAATTTTTGATGTTATTTTGTGATGCCCCTGCATCATACTCCCAAGGTGGAGAAAAAGATTCCATGTAGTTATTTCTTCTATAGTTATGTCTTCAACTAAATCTTCATCATCCTTGCATGTTCTTGTTCTTATTTCTTCACTCCTACTAACCTTTATTTCCTCATGACCACCTAGATCCCATATAGTGTTCTTTATCCTTTCATTTTCTTTAACATTACTTCTTTTCTTCATAATTCCCTACTTCATCTTTGTAATTTTCAAGCTTCCATCCATTATACATGCAAAAAAAAAACATCAAAACAAAAAAACCATATTCATCTCCATGTTTTATGAGGTTATTCATCTCTATATGGATCTTTCCCATAATGTTCTCATCATTTTTTTCTTGAAAGAGCGAGAACTATCCATATTCCTCATTTTCTTGCATAATTACTTGTTTTCTCTTGTTCACCGCCATATTAGTTTGTTATAGACTTGTACCTATGCCTTCTTTTTCCTCATTGAGATCATAATTTTACTAATAAATTACTATTTTCTCAGCTATAGCTTCACTCTTCTCTTCTTTATCCAACATATCTAATAAACTTTACAAAATATCATCAACTTCATCTTTTTAAAATTGATTTTCATACCTTTCTTCTTCACCATGCTCATCAATCCACTCACCTTTACTTGTATCATGCTTCTCAAATGCACTATTGGAATCATATTTTATGATTTCAAGGAATTCACTCAAAGAAACATCAATATCTACTATAAAACAATCAAATTTTCCTACCTTGTCATTATCTCTTGCATGCTTTCCTTATTCATCCTTTTGTACTTATTTTATTTCTAACATTTCTTCATTTCATCTTCTCTTTCATGTACCATTATTGTATCATTAATTTTCCATACCATTATTGGTTCCCTTTGCATTGCTTTATTTCTCAAAAATCATGGTTTCTCTCTCTTACCTTGTCCTGTATTCAATTTCTTTGGCTTGTCATCATATATCTCTCTCTTGTTGATCTTTGAAGCCATTTAGGAATCACATATCCATGAGCCTTAACTGGTTTTAGAGCTCCACATGTCTCTTTTATTCATTCATCTCCTTGATGATCTCTTTCTATTGCTTTTACTCTTTCCTTTACTTCTTTTCCTCTTCTCGATTTTTTTTTCTCAACTGCAATCTATGTTTTCTTCTCACAAGAAGCTCAATAGGCCACTTCAATTTCTATCTCACAATTTATTCCACTTCTTCTTTCATCATAATCTCATCCCTCATCAATTATCTAAACTTATCTATATCTTTTATCAACTCTCTGAACTCTTTCTCCATCCACTCTTCTTGTCTTCTTGCTTCCTCTTTATTCTTGCATTTTTCTTCTTTCTCTCTATCTCTATAAACTTCATTAAATATTATCTACACATATATCTCTTTTCTTCTTTCCTCAAACAAGTAATTTCACATTTATTCTATTCCACACCTCACCTAATATTTCAACTTGATATTTTGGTGTCTTTCCAATATTCTTTCACTCTTACACTCTTCTCAGCCACATTTCACTTTAACTTCTTCTTATCTCTTCAAATGCATCTGTCAATCTCATTCACATACTCACAATTCACTTTGTTATCCAACAAAAAATTCAAAACTTAACAAGAATCCCACTCTGATACCAAAATTATGCAAATTCATATCACATTTCAATTTACTTAACTAGTTCAATAACAAACAACCATCTAACTATATCATATACTCTGCAATGAGGATCTTGTCTAGAAGCCCAAAATGGCTTGAAAATTACAAAAATTTAGATTTTTCACCTTAGAAAGCTTCAAAATTCACTATACCCTTCTCCCATACCACATTAAATTCCAATTAAACTAACAATATGATCCAACTTCATAAAAATTCACTTGACCTTACCTTCTTTCAGCTAAAATCAATAGCTTCTTAACCCAAAACAAGAAACTTTTGGCCTTTTAGCCTTAAATGATTCCTTATAGATTTGTTGTAACACCCTTGATAGTTGTTATTTTCCTCCTTTACATTTCAAGTGCTTGACATGTGATTTTCCTTATAAAGATATGTTTTTTTTAATTTTTGGAGATCATGCTTGATATGGATAAATAATCTCCTGTTCTTAAGATCCTTTGATTGAATTAGAATGGTTTCCTTGAATCCATTTTTCATTTCTTATAGGTAGGTCTGTAATCTGGTTTAAGAATTGTAAACTTATCTACTAGTCTGAATCATCCTTGGATAAATTTCAGTGATCCAAGGAATGTTTTAAAATCCACTCTATTAAATGAATAGTAAATCGACATTCCAGGAATTAAAAGACATATGACTGAACTTTGTTGGTTCCAAGTTCTTTTATTGTTATGTGAA
This sequence comes from Taxus wallichiana var. yunnanensis, assembly GCA_018340775.1. Lineage (NCBI taxonomy): Eukaryota > Viridiplantae > Streptophyta > Pinopsida > Cupressales > Taxaceae > Taxus > Taxus wallichiana. Next base: position 78,201,457 of record CM031243.1, read on the forward strand.
CTTGTTCTATTCAATCGTATGTTGTGTTTAGATCTTCTCGGATTGATCATGGCAGGATAACAATGGTACAAACGAACTATAGCCTGTTCATGGCATAAGAAACATTCTAGTTCCTAAAAAGAAAAAAAAACTATTCTATGGAATCCTAAGCTAGGTATAAATATTTATACCTAAACTATGTTACGTAACATAATTCCTATTGTAACCTAAAGCTTCCTAGTCTACTTTGATTGGTTGATTGACATCCTAACCTAAGCTCGGTGCTAAAGGATTTGGAAAGGTTTTTAGGCTATTAAAATTTACCTAGAACCTAATACTATAAGGTTATATTATGATCTAACCTAATGCCTAAAACTATAGTGTTGTGAATTAATCTAACCTATGTGGAAACTACCTAAGGATATGTGCTAAGACCTATGGTGGTTATCTATTTATTGGGTTATATCCTAAGGTTACCTATCCTAAGCTCACCTAAGATCTAACCCAAGCAACAATGTATACCCTATACTAATGGACATGAAAGGGAATTGGTGGTCGCATGTATTATAGGAGACAATTCCAAGACATTAAATTTGTTGATAAGGTTTTAATTTCATTAAGGTACTGCCAGATTTGGCAGGGGTTAGTGGACTTGGTGGAGGCTTAGGTGGAGACTCCACTAAAATGGAATTCCTTGTTAAATTTGATTTGGCATTCGCTAAACATGAAAGGTGGTGGCAAGGAAGGTTAGGCGGGAAAATTAGAATTAATGGAATTAATTGTTTTTGGTTTTCGTGCTCAAAATGCCTTGGAAGGCATGCAAACAATTTTTTATGTGGTTCTTTCACTTTGGTTACCTTGCAATTTTTCTTTGGATGTTCTCTCGGTTTTTCGAACTAGCAGATTGAACTACACTTGATGGCTATTTTTGAGGTTTTAAACCTATTTTCAGTTCGTGGAATATATAGGAGGCATTATGGAAAAGAACATGGTTATTTGATTTTTCATGGAGAAGAGGAGAAGTTTTGAGCCGGTGGGGTTATCTTCGATTTGTGAAGAGCTATCGGGTATGATAGGCTCTAAACTTTAAGATCTCTTGCTTTCTTATAAATGTCTCATTAAAACAAGTCTGCTCTTTTGAGATTCTTGGATTTCTTATTTTATCTGGTTAATGGCTTGTTGGGTTTATTAAATCTTGTTATATTGGTTTTTGAATCCTTGGTAAATGATGTTCTATTGGGAAACTTACCATATATAGTTCTTACAAAAATAAAAATGCATGCAAACATTTTTTTGTTTCTCAAATTTTTGATTTGGAACTGGAAATGGAAGTGGTCTATTAAGATAACCATCATTTCTATTATTATGGTTAAGTGTTTTGGGAAACTTGAATCCTATTGGAACTTCAGATGAGCTCGTTTGGCGTGGACTAGAGCCTGTATACGGGTTTATTTTTAGCTTGTGTTGAGCTTGCGTTTTGTTAAACCTCTTTTTGAGCTTGTTTTGGTTTGGAACATGGATTTTAGTTTTGTTTTGTTGAGAATTGATTCTTATTGTTTTGAATCATGTTGGAATCTTGTGTATCTCTAGACTGTTGTCAAAGCCCATATAAATCTCGATGTTTATATTTTAGATCCTTGTGATAATTTGAATCGTTACTATCTGTCAAGATAGTACACAGTATTTGGAAGTTATTAATCATTTTTGGGCTTGATATTTGGGTGAAAATTGAGTCCCATTGCGAGATAATATTGGGATTTGTACCCGTGTTTTATATTCTTTTGAGAAAATTGGAATTGTTATTAGAGATTAGAAATTTCAAATCACTCGTATTTTATTACTTGTGTGGACTTTGTACTCTATGGGAACCCCTAGTTCTACTGGAGCTAGTATTTGGGCTTCGCGTTTGATATGAATCGTGTTGGAGTCACTTATTGTGTTGAACCAGTGTTGGTATCTTGGGTAACTAGGAACTGTTATTGAAGATGTACGTGGCTCTGTACTCGTGCCTTACTCTGTGGAAATTTGGGTTGTTAACTAAAGTTCATAATTTCACCACACTCTTATCTTATTATTTGTTTGATTCGAACTCTCTCTTTGGAAACTCATGTTTCATTTTTAAAAGGGAAATATGACTCCTTGTTTTGAATATGAACTGTTTTGGATATATGTATCTCATCTGTCTCATACTAAGACAATGTGCAAATCTAAGCTCATGTTGAGTTTTTGTAATATTTTAGTACTTAGTGCTTGGAAAGAAGTGACAGGATTGATGCGTAGGTTCTACGTTTCTAGTTTTTGAGTTTTTCGTAGTGATATAGCTTAGGTGGGAAATTGTTGTTCCCCTGAACCTGTGAATATTTACGTGGGTAGTCTTGTACCTGTGTGAGAAGCTTATGATTGGTATCATGCTCAAATTTTATACCACTAAGATCGAGTACATTAGTATTTTTGAGAAGTTTGTTTTGGTTACGGCTTTTGATTTGGTATTTAACTTCTTAAGAGTTTAAAGCTCAGAAATCGTCTAACCGAACTACTTAGTCAAGGAAATCTGAAAGAGTAGATTAATTAGAGCTGTTTGAATATTCTTGGTATTTAAATGGAAACATTTTCCAAGGATAATGGGATTTCAGTCGTTAAGATTTGTTGATGCTTCTGATCCTGCTTGGCTTTCTAAATAGTTATTTTTCTATTCCTTCTTGGATTTAAGTGGACACCTTATGTCTTTATAAAAGAAAGGAATTTGGTTCCTTTAAAACATATTGTGTTTTAAGACTGCTAATTGTATTTCATTCTGAGTATGGAACTAAAATTAGTATTCATTAAAGTAAATAAGTGTAAAGAATATGGCTGTGTGCTTTCTTCTTACTATATATATCATTGGTTGAACTTTCTGTTTTGACTCTCCTTGGATGAACTAGAGTAGAGAATAACACCTGTATGAGTCTACCTTGATTTTTGAACGTTGATTCAGATCTTTAAAAGTTAACTTCTATATGAAGAAGGAGATTTATACTTGCAAGGAGAATGGTAGATTCTCTATTCCTTCTTGGATTAAACTAGAATTCATTACGATGAGTATCCTATTTGTTAAATTTTTAAGGTAATGGTCTTTAGACGTAAGCAGTTAAATCTTGTTTTGAACTTGTTCTATTTCCTAGATGTGTTTTGTTTAGGCATGAATTGTAATGGTTCTTCTTCTTCTTCTTCTTTTGAAGAAAAGATAAATGTTGATTTCTTTTATGATAGATTGGGAACAATGAGATGTTATAATATGTTGTTTGTCTAAGGATAATTGATGGGATCAATTAGACTCTATTTGTAAGGCTAAAATGGTAGATTATTTTCTATCCTTTTCTTGGAAATGAAATCAATTGTTTAAAATGTACTTCTTTTTGATGCTCTTGATTTCATTATTTGATGTAATAATTGTCTCATTAAACAAGAGTTGTTTTAATGGAACAATTATTGGAATGCACTTCTTTTTAAGGCTTAGTGCTTATCATGCTCGATTCATTGAAGCAGGACCCGTGCTAGCAACTTTTTGCATATGGATTTCATAAGTGTTAAAGAAGGCAAAATCTTATATGATGCATTGAATGATTTAAATATGATTCTTGTGAAGAACTTTGATTTGTTCTTGAAATTTTATCAAAAAATAAAATTAGTATTCTTTTGTAATGAAGACAATTGTCTTGAAGCATACATAAATGTATAAGTGTAGAGATGAATTAAATGTTGACAATTTATTACTTTGGGTGTGTATGTTTGTGTTGTACTCTCTCATTACATAGATTGAACATTTTATTGTTGTTATACTCCATATTATTTATATGCTTTGAATCATGTATTCATAGATAGGTTTGAAATTGGGAATTGGACTAATTTCTCTAAATAGGATGTAACTTCTTAAGTTGCATAATTTGATGTCATAACTAAACAATTCAATATAGTAATTTGATATGAATCAAACATTCATTAATAACTATTGAATTTGTAAAGGATTTATAAGGGTGCTAGGCCCTAGCACTTAGTCATGGAAAGGAAGATTTTCCTCTATCTTGAGAATGCAAATGTAAGTGGAAGACGTGATTCCTAATTATTAGACTACATTCAATATAGTGTACTTATTTAAACTTAAATGGTTGTTACACTTCCTTGAATAGTTAAGTCACTATAAATAGAACTTAAGATGATGACATTCTGTTATGGTTGTGATTTGTTAAGTCCAGAAGATAACATTAGAGGAAATCTTAAGCTATGATAGTTCTTAACAATCAGTTGAATCTATTATAGAGAAGAACTTAAGGAGTGTTGGATTAGGGTTAAGCAAGGTTGCTGAAATCTGTTTTTAAATAATCCAAATTAATTAATTATTATTAAATTCCTTGGGGTATGTACATCTCGATGAGGTTATTTTGTAGGATGTTGGCACATGCCAACTTTGGAGATGTACCCTTGAGAAGATTAGGATATTCTCGAGGTTATAATGATGCGATCGGTATGTCGTAACAACCTTCGGCATTGATCATCCAGATCTACATAAATTGGACTTGATCTTAGTTTCTCTCTAGGTCGAGTTAGAAACATGTTTTGAGATATGTGGTAGTCCTCTAAAACTCGGGATATGTTGGCACATGTAGTTGACTTAGGTTGACCCAAAGTATGCCAACTTACCCTAAGTCTTAGTGAGCTTTCCTTTATCATAACACATGTTGTTAACTCAAACTAGGGTTAAACCTTGAGCAAGTGGATGATTGTGAGTCATAAAGAACATTCTAGATAACGATAAAGTGGGGTGAAGGATATATTCTAGATTGACGAGTATGCTATCAAGGAATAGTAATATGAATAGTATGTTAGAAATATTTGGCCAAAGTATCACAAGCTACTGGTTGCATTGTCCTATGTCACCTAGTCTAAGGTTTGTGATGCAAATGAATATTGGTAACAAATATTCAAATAGGTTCCTTAGACAGATCACTCAATACCCCGAACAGGGAAATGAATGAAGTATACATAGTATACGGAAAGTATTCAATACTTAATGTTAAACATGAATAGATCGGTAGTTTCTTGAGTCATGAAATGAATAGATCTAGTAGCACACCGAGTCATTATAATTGCATATGGTTATCTGTTATATGAATGGTTGATAAAGAATGTGTGTTCTAAATTATGAATTTAGAACAGAGAACATTATTAAATTTTTTTTTCCCTTGTTTCTAAAGTCTTAAAATGGGAATGTTACATCTTGGTATCAGAGCTGAAGGTTGCATCTCTTGGACCTATTGTGTCCATAATCTGATTAAACTTAAATTTTCTTGTAATGAGAAAATGGTGAGAACAAGAGGAAATGTTGCAAACAACCCTCCACCCGGGGAAGGAGTGACAATTGCCGAAACTTGATGAGATCCTTCTACCCTGTTGGACACAAGAGATTGTTTGGCTTTGCTTGAAAAACATGTAATGGGAAATGAGGAGGAACAAGAAGTTGATAACAATAATCAGCCACCTCGGGGAAAACTCCAATGTGGGTGTTGATAATAATGACGTTAACATACCTATTCAACCCGAGAAAAAATTGGCTAGACCGGTAGCAGAACTCACTAATGACATAAAAAGGATATGTCCACCCAAGTTTGATGACACTACATTAGGAGACGGAGCTAAGAATTGGCTCAACAAAATGATTAAGTACTTTGTGATAAGTAACTTCTTAGAGGAAACCAAGGCTATATGGGGAGTATATCAGCTTTCCCATGAAGCATCTTCATGGTGGGACAACCGTAAGGATGAGTTAAATATTGATTAAAAAAACATCACTTGGGATCAATTTAAAAGTTATTTTAGGCAATGATGGCTACCACAACTCTACTATGATCAGAAAATGATTGAATTTTAGAACTTAGCTCAAGGAAAGCTAACAAGAATCGAGTATTGGGAATGGTTTACGAAACTCCTCAAGTATGTACCTCAAGTATAAAACCGATGAGAAGTTCAAGATATGAAAATTCATTATGGGATTAAATTCCATTATTGGGGGAGAAGTTGACGTTCATGACCAAACTTCAACCACTATGGAAGGGGTTGTTGAAAAATCCATAAGGTAGAGGAACAGAAATTAAAGGCTATTTCTACTCATAAGGAGGAATTAAGGAAGAAAGTTCCAAACCCTCTTTAGCTTCTCTTGCACCTAAGAAGGGACCATGGAAGAAGTTTGGTAATAAAAGTAAGTTTCAGATTGATAATAATAATAAGAAAATATCAACGAACAAGACTCTTTGGAAATACACGGAAATTTTTGCCAAGGATAATAACAATGGATGAAGTACTATGGAGGTCATAATAACAACTTTAAGACTGGAAATAATTCTAATTCTAGAAAGGGACTTGTAGGAGGTTGTTATAATTATGGTAAGGATCATTACACAAACCAATTTCCTTTGAAAAATGATGATCATAATCAATGCACAAGATACATGCTTTGCTTTGTAGCTAATAAATAGGTTGAAAAGCAAGCGACACTGTAGAAGTTCTGGTAAGTTATTTGGCATACCAGTAACTATTATTTTTGATACTGGTGCTCTTGAATGTTTCATTTCTAGTAAAATTTCTTCAAAACATAGAAGAAAAAGCTGGAAAAATAGATAAATCTTAGATTGTACATTATGGTAATAATTCTATTCATACAGCTTAGTATGTGTCTTTTTGGATCAGTCCTTGAATTACCTAACTTTTCCACAAAGGTTGATATTTATGTTACACCTTTAGGGTCTTATGATGTAATCATAGGTGTTAATTGGTTAGCGTAGAACATAAGGCTAAAGTGGACTGTTTTTAAAAATGTATTAGTTGTTTAGACAATATGTAGAAAACATCGAGATTCAGGTGTGAAACGTGAGATTTTTGTTAGAAAATTGTCATCTATGCAACTTAAAAATGCCAAAAATATAGAATGTACCTTATATGCGGTAAAAATTTCAGAAAGCGTAGGGGAAACAATGATTTCATGGGTCGATATCTCTTGTTACGAGCCTTTAGTGATGTATTTTCGAAGAATTTACTAGTCTTCCACTCAAAAGGGAATTTGATTTCACGATTGAGATCAAGCCGGAAGGCCCGAACCTATATCTAAGGTATCGTATCGAATGACTGCTATAGAATTAGTAGAGCTAAAGGCTCAATTGCAAGAACTTTTGACCAAGGGTTTGATTAGACCAAGTGTTTTACCTTGGGGAGCACCAAGTGATCTTTGTGAAAAGAAGGATGGAACACTTAGATTGTGCATTGATTATAGAATGTTAAACAAAGCAACAATCAAGAATAGATATCCACTTCCTAGGATTGATGATTTATTTGATTAGATGCGTGGAGCATCAGTATACTCCAAAATAGATCTTCAATCTAGGTATCATCAATTGTGAATTAAGGATGAGGACATTCATAAAACAAATTTCAGAACAAGGTATGGACATTATGAGTTTACGGTTTTACCTTTTGGATTAACTAATGCACCTACGACATTTATGAATTTAATGAATAATATCTTTCAAGAATACTTGGAAAAAATTGTGCTCATATTCTTGGACAACATTCTCATATATTCTAAAAGTATTGAAGAGCATCATGATCATTTGAAAGTAGTTTTGGAAATTTCGAGGAAGAGACGGCTGTTTGGTAAATTGTCCAAATGTTCTTTCTATGACACAAAAGTCCACTATTTGGGTCATGCAATAAGTAAAGATGGAATTGTTGTAGATCCTTCAAAAATTACAGCTATAACCGAATGGCCTACACCAAATAATGTACATGAAGTTTGAAGCTTCATGGGACTTCTTTGTCTACTATAGGAAATTTGTAAAAGACTTTTCTAATATAGCTACACCAATAACTTCCTTACGGAAGAAAGATAAAAAGTTTGTTTGGAGTGAAAAATGTGAAATGGCATTTAAAACCTTGAAGGATCAGTTAACTTCAACACCTATTCTTGCAGCATGCAGATCCGATGGATATTTTATGGTGGTAATCGATGCATCCGGTGAAGGTCTAGAAGGTATTTTGTTACAAAGTGGTCATGTAATAGCATATGAAAGTAGAAAACTTAAGTTACATGAGTTGAATTATGCTCCACATGATTTAGAGATTTCTACCATTGTTCATGCACTTCAAGTCTGGAGGCATTATTTTCTTGGTAAACCATTTGAGTTCAAAACTGATCATCTTGGGCTGAAGTATATTTTCAATCAGCCTAATCTGAGACAACAAAGATGGTCAGAGTTTTTATCTCAATATGATTTTGATATAAGTTGTATAAAGGGTAGAGAAAATAGAGTGGATGATTCTCTAAGTCGTAGGAAGCACATTTCTACTCTTATAACACTAAGAACTTAGTTTAAAGATGAAGAAAAAATTGTTATGGAATATAATTCTTACTTTCAACAAGTAAAAGAAACACTTGATACAGATTTTAATGATTTGAGGTATAAAGGTTTTCACTTTGATAAGGAAGGAATCTTATGATTTGAAAACAGAGTGTATGTACCTTTACTTAATGGTTTGAGAAAGAAATCATTAGCTAAATTTCATAATTCACCTTTCTCTGGACACCCTAGCATTACAAAGATTCTTTCGATATAAAACAACAATATTCTTGGAAAGAAGTGAAAAAGATGTTATTGATTATGTAACACATTGCGGAGTGCCAATGTGTCAAGGCGAAACATATGCACCCAACCGGTTTATTGTATCCTCATAGCATACCGCAATATAAATGGCAGGTAATAAGCATGGATTTTGTACAAGGGTTACCTATGTCAAGAAATAAACATGATGTTATTTTGGTAGTTGTTGATAAACTAACAAAAGTAGCTCATTTTATTGCTAGAAATCTGAAGGATGATTCACCTGTTTTGGCTAAAATATTTGTACACGAAATTTTTAGATTACATGGGGTACCTGAATTAATCATATCGATAGAGATCCTAGAATGATGTCAATATTTTGGAAAACGCTTAATGCAACTCTAGGAACTAAGCTAAATTTTAGTTCTATGTATCACCCTTAAACGGATGGACAGGATGAAAGAGTAAATCAATCTTTAGAAGATATGTTACGATGTATATTGTATGGATCAACAAAGTATAAGTGGGAAGAATATCTTCCATTAGTTGAATTTTATTACAACAATACATATCATGCTTCTCGTAAGATGGAACCTTTCGAGGCACTTTATGAAAGGAAATGCAGAACCCCGTTAGTTGGGATAACATAGAGGATAGAGAGGTAATTGGACTTGAAATCATTATAGAAATGAAACAACAAGTTAAGTTGATTCGTGAATGCTTGAAAGAAGCAACAAACAGCAAAAGAGTTACGCTGACTTGAAAAAGGGTTGATAGGAAATTTGGACTTGGTGAGAAGTTCTTTCTTCGAGTTAAACCGAAAATGAGTTATATAACTTTTGGCAAAGCTACCAAGAGATGTCACCTTGTTATGTGGGACCTTTTGAGATAGTTGAAGTAATCAACCCTATAGCTTATCATTTAGCATTACCTCCTTTTTCAAGAATGCATGATGTCTTCCATATTTCTTTTCTTAAGAAATATGTTTCAAATTTATCACACGTGTTAAATTGGAATTTGCTGTGCAGTCCAAGACCCAAGAATAATCGTGGTTAAACTCATTCGAGTGTTGGAAACACGCTAGTTGCATTTAAGAAATTGATAAATAAGTCAATGTAAAGTCCAAAGTGGGACCAGTTTAATGAAGAGAGTGCAACTTGAGAAAATTTGGAAGATATGAAAATTACATTTCCATATCTATTTGAACAAAATTGATTTTGTTGGTGATAAAAGCTTATGATTTTATCTTTATATGACATTAAATATGTTAGTTTTGGGTAGATATTTATTTTATTTGGATAAACAACTATTAATGTTGATTTCTTGAATAATAAGATTCTAATATATATTTTGACATATGGTAAAAGAAGTGAATGAAGAGATTGTCTTGAGGTATATTGTTAAAAAAGGGGGTAATCATCGGGACGATGATTCTTTTTAAGAGAGGAGCATATAACACCCTTAATATTTTTTATTTTCCTCCTTTACATTTCACGTGCTTTGACATTTGATTTTCCTTATAAAGATATATTCTTTTGATTTTTGGAGATCATGCTTGATATGGATAAATCATCTCCTGTTCTTAAGATCCTTTAATTGAATTAGAATGGCTTCCTTGAATCCATTTTCATTTCTTATAGGTAGGTTGCAATCTAGTTTAAGAATTGTAAACTTATCTAATAATATGAATCATCCTTGGATCAATTTCGAGTGATCCAAGGAATGTTTTAAAATTCACTCTATTGAATGAATGGTAAATCAACATTCTAGGAATTAAAAGACATGACTAAAATTTGTTGGTTCCAAGTTCTTTGATTGTTATGTGAACTTGTTCTATTAAGTTGTATGTTGTGTTTGGATCTTCTCAATTCGATCATGGTAGGATAACGCTGGCGCAAATGAACTATAGCTTGTTCACAGCATAGGAAACATTCTGGTTCCTAAAAACAAAAAAAAATCTATTCTACAAAATTCTAAGCTAGGCAAAAATATTTAATACCTAAACAAAGGCTACGTAACATAATTCCTATTCTAACATAAAGCTTCCTACTCTACTTTGATTGGTTGATTGACATCCTAACCTAAACTTGGTGCTAAGGGATGTGGAAAGGTTTCTAGGCCATTAAAATTTACCTAGAATCTTATACTACAAGGTTATGTTATGATCTAACCTAATGCCAAAAACTATAGTGTTGTGAATTAATCTAACCTATGTGGAAACTACCTAAGGCTATGTGCTAAGACCTATGGTGTTTATCTATTGATTGGGTTATATCCTAAGGTTACCTATCCTAAGCTAACCTAAGATCTAACCGAAGCAACTATGTCTACGCTAAACTAATGGACATGAAAGGGAATTGGTGGTTGCATGTATTATAGGCAACGGTTCCAAGGAATTAAATTTGTTGATAAGGTTTTAATTTCATTAAGGTACTACCAGCTTTGGCGGGGTTATGGGCTTAGCAGAGGCTTAGGTGGAGACTCCACTAAAATAGAATTCTCGTGTTAAATTTGATTTGTCATTTTCTAAATTGGGAAGGCGGTGACAAGGAATGTTAGCGAGAAAATCAGAATTAATGGAATTAACTGTTTTTGGTTTTCATGCTCGAACTGCCTTGGAAGGCACGCAAATAGTTTGGTATGTGGTTGTTTCACTTTGCTTACCTCATGATTTTTTCTCTGCATGTTCTCTGGTTTTTTGAACCAACAGATTGAACTACACTTGATGGCTATTTTTGAGGTTTTAAACCTATTTTCACTTCGTGGAATATATAGGAGGCATTGTGGAAAAAGAACATGGTTATTTCATTTTTAGTGGAGAAGAGGAGAAGTTTTGAGCTCAGCTGGAGGTTATCTTTGATTTGATAGAAGAACTATTAGGCATGATAGGATCTAAACTTTAAGATCTCTTGCTTTCTTATAAACGTCTCATTAAAACAAGTTTGCTCTTTTGAGATTTTGGATTTCTTATTTCATCCGGTTATTGGCTTGTTGGATTTATTAGATCTTGCTATGTTGGTTTTTAATCCTTGGTAAATAATGTTACATTGGGAAACTTACCTTTTATAGTTCTCAAAAATAAAAATAAAATAATGCATGCTAACATTTTTCTATTTCTCAACTTTTTGTTTTGGAACTGGAAATAGAAGTGGTCTGTTAAGATAACCATCATTTCTATTATTATGGTTCAGTGTTTTGAGAAACTTGATTACCATTGGAACTTCAAATGAGTTTGTTTTGCATGGACTAGAGCCTGTATACGGGTTTATTTTTAGCTTGTGTTGAGATCGCGTTTTGTTGAACCTCTTTTTGAGCTCGTTTTGGTTTGGAACATGGATTTTAGTTTTGTGTTTGTTGAGAACTGATTCTTGTTGTTCTGAATTGTGTTGGAATCTTGTGTATCTCGGACTATTGTCAAATCCCGTATAAAGCTCGGTGTTTATATCTTAGTTCCTTGTGATAATCTGAATTGTTATTGTCAGTTCATAAAGTACATGGTATTTGGATGTTATTACTCATTTTTGGGCTTGAACTTTGGGTGAAACTTGAGTCCCATTGAGAGATAATATTGGGATTTGTACCTGTGTTTTATATTATTTTGAGAAATTTGGAACTGTTATTGTAGATTAGAATTTACAAAGCACTCATATTTTGTTACTTGTGTGGACTTTGTACTCTATGGGAACTCCTAGTTCCACTTGAGCTAGTATTTGGGCTTCGCGTTTGATATGAATCATGTTGGAGTCACTATTGTGCTGAACCAGTGTTGGTATCTTGGGTAACTAGGAACTGTTATTGAAGATGTACGTGGCTCTGTACTCGTGCCTTACTCTGTGGAAATTTGAGCTATTAACTGAAGTTCATAATTTCACCACACTCTTATCTTATTATTTGTTCGATTCTGAACTCTCTCTTTGGAAATTCATGTTTCATTTTTAAAAGGGAAATAGGACTCCTTGTTTTGAATATGAACTATTTTGGATATATGTATCTCATATTGTCTCATACTAAGACACTGTGCACATCTGAGCTCATTAGAGTTTTTGTAATTCGATACTGTACATGAAATTTTAGTACTTAGTGCTTGGAAATAAGTGACAGAATCGATGTGTAGGTTCTGTTCTAGTATGATGAGTTTTCTTGTTATTGATATAACTTAGGTGGGAAATTGTTGTTCCCCTGAACCCATGAATATTTACGTGGGTAGTCTTGTACCTGTGTGAGAAGCTTATGATCGGTATCGTGCTTATATTTTATACCATTGAGCTCTGAGATGTTAGTATTTTCAAGAAGTTTGTTTTGGTTCGGTTTTGATATGGAATTTAACTTCTTAATAGTATAAAACTCGGAGAACTCGTCTAACTGAACTACTTAGTCAAGGAAATCCAAAAGAGTAGATTAATTAGAGCTGTTTGAATATTCTTGGTATTTAAATGGAAACATTTTACAAGGATAATGGGATTTCAGTCGTTAAGATTTGTTGATGCTTTTGATCCTACTTGGCTTTCTGAATGGTTATTTTTCTATTCCTTCTTGGATTTAAGTGGACACCTTATGTCCTTATAAAAGAAAGGAATTTGGTTCCTTTAAAACAGATTGTGTTTTAAGACTGCTAATTGTATTTCATTCTGAGTATGGAACTGAAATTAGTATTCATTATAAGTAAAGAAGTGTAAAGAATATGGTGTGTGATTTCTTCTTATTATATATATATCATTGGTTGAACTTTCTGTTTTGACTCTCCTTGGATGAACTAGAGTAGAGAATAATGCATGTATGTGTCTACCTTGATTTTTAAACGTTGATTCAAATCTTTAAAACTTAACTTCTATATGTGGAAGGAGATTTATACTTGCAGGGAGAATGGTAGATTCTCTATTCCTTCTTGGATTAAAATAGAATTCTATTCTCGATGAATATCCTATTTATTAATTTTTTTAAGGTAATGGTATTTAGAAAGAAACGGTTAAATCTTGTTTAGAACATGTTCTATTTTCTAGATGTGTTGTGTTTAGGCATGAGTTATAATGGTTCTTCTTCTTCTTCTTCTTCTTCTTTTTCTTAAGAGATAGATGTGTCATCTTAATCGAACCATGCTTTAAACTCTTCTTTAGCTAGAAGCAAAGATAAATGGTGATTCTTTTATGACATATTAGGAACAATGAGAAGTTATAATATGTTTTTTGCTAAGGATAATTGATGGGATCAATTAGACTTTATTTGTAAGGCTGAAATGGTAGATTATTTTCTGTCCTTTTCTTGGAAATGAAATCAATTGTTTAAAATGTACTTCTTTGTCGTTGCTCTTGATTTTGATTATTTGATGCAATAATTATCTCATTAAAGAATATTTGTTTTAATGGAACAATTATTGGAATGCACTTATTTTTAAGGCTTAGTGCTTATCATGATCAGTTCATTGAAATGACCCGTGCTAGCAACTTTTTGCAGATGGACTTCATAAGTGATAAAGAAGGCAAAATCTTATATGATGCATTGGCTGATTTAAATATGATTCTTGTGAAGAATTTTGATTTGTTCTTGAGATTGTATCGAAAAGAAAATTAGTATTATTTTGTAATGAAGGCAATTGTCTTGAAGCATACATAAATGTATAAGTGTAGACATGGATTAAATGTTGATAATTTATTAATTGGGGTGTGTATATTGTCTTGTAATCTCTCATTGCATAGATGGAACCTTATATTGTTCTTATACTCCATATTATGTATATGCTTAATGGGGTATTCATAGATAGGTTTGACATTGGGAATTGGACTAATTTCCCTAAATAGGATGTAACTTCTTAAGTTGTATAATTTGATGTCATAACTAAACAATTCAATATAGTAATTTGATATGGATCAAACATTCATTAATAACTATTGAATTTGTAAAGGATTTATAAGGGTGCTAGGCCCTAGCACTTAATCATGAAAAGGAAGATTCTTCCTCTATCTTGAGAATGCAAATGTAAGTGGAAGACGTGATTCCTAATTATTAGACTATATTTAATACAGTCTACTTAGTTAAACCTAAATGGTTATTACACTTCCAAATCACTATAAATGGAACTTAAGATGATGACATTTTGTTATGACTTATGGTTTGTTAAGTCCAGAAGACAACATTAGAGGAAATATTAAGCTATGATAGTTCTTAACAATCAGTTGAATCTATTGTAGAGAAGAACTTAAGGAGTGTTGGATTAGGGTTAACCAAGGTTGTTGAAATATATTTTTAAATAATCCAAATTAATTCATTATTAATGAATTCCTTGGGGTATGTACATCTCAATGAGGTTGTTCTATAGGATTTTGGCACACACAAATTACGGAGCTGTACCCTTGAGAAGATTAGGATCTTCTCAAGGTTACAACGATGTAGTCAGCATGTGGCAACACCCTTCATCATTGATCATCCATTTCTACATAAATTGAAATTGATCTTAGTTTCTCTCTAGGTCAAGTTAGAAACATGTTTTAAGATATGGGGTAGTCCTCTAAAACTCAGGATACCTTGGTACATGGGGTTGACTTAGGTTGACCCAAAGATGCCAACTTACCCTAATTCTTAGTGAGGTTTCCTTATCATAACACATGTTGTTAACTCAAACTAGGGTTAAACCTCGGGCAAGTGGACTGACAGAGCCAAGAAAGGACATTCTAGATAACAATAGACTCAGGGTGAAGGATGTATTCCCGATTCATGAGTATGCCATCAAGGAATAGTAATATAAACAACATGTTAGAAATCTTTGGCCAAAGTATCACAAGCTCATCAAGTTGCGTTTTCCTATGTCACCTAGTCTAAGGTTCGTGATGCGAGATGAATATTAGTAACAAATATTCGAGATAGGTTCCTTAGACATATCACTCAATACCCCGAACAGGGAAAAGGAACCAAGTACACGTAGTATACGAAAATATATAATACTTAATGTTAAACTTGAATAGATCGGTAGTTTATCAAGTCATGAAATGAATAGACCGGTAGACACCGAGTCATTACAGCTACATATGGTTATCTGTTAGATGAATGGTTGATAAAGAATGTGTGTTATAAATTATGAATTTAGAACAAAGAACATTATTAAAAAAAATAAAAAATTCCCTTGTTTCTAAAGTCTTAAAATAGGAATGTTACATTTGTACCATTTCACTCAAACTAAAATCAATGTTTTATCAACCATCAATTTGATGCACATTGATCAATATTTCAAATTCTCTCTCTCTTTCATCAAAGTTGTCTTCTTGAGGTCTTAAGTGCAATGGACATGGATGGTTCATGGTTGAACTGATTGGTTCATAACCAAAAAAAATTGAAACATCCTCAAATACCATTTAGGCCAGATATTGTGTAGGGTAAATCTTACAATATTATTCGTTAACCTCATCTCTCAATCCCACTTTTTGCTTCTTAGTGCAACTAGCCCTTACCATCCTTGCTTAGGTAGTTTTCCGAGTATAAATTTTTATCTATGGGGTTACAAATCCAACTAAAAGTCATTTAAGATACCCATTTGTTAAAAAAAATTCAAAAATTTCATAATTAAAAACTAAGCTTAACCCCCTTTTCTTGCACTATAGACCTCTCGAATTAGGTCTTGTACTGTCACATCCACTAAATTCCCAAATTTTCATATATAACTTTGTAATTTCACTTCGTTTGATCATGATTCCTATTGAATATGTTTTAATATCAATTAATATGATTTGTAGAAGTTTTTAGGGCTTAATGTGATTTCTAAGACCTTAAAATTGATGACTAAGATTAAACCTTCGGTAGGGTTTCCTAGAAACACAGGAGATATTAAAATATTTTAAAATGATCAAATTTTAGTTTCATATCTTAAAAATTATCATGGAGGTCTGTTTAAGTATAAATCATGTGATCTTATTACCATTGGGGGAAATCAATTCATTAAACATTAAAAAGTATCTTGATCCTCTTTACCCAAACTATAGATAATAATGTTACATGCAAGAAATAAGTCTTCCAACAAGAGACCCATTACTTTCACAATAAAAACCTTATAACCAAGATTCCACCCATTCCTAATCTCTCAATGACCATGATAACAAGCTTCAGATGCAAAATTAAATCATTCCTACTCTTGTAGACTATGGTGATCTGTATTACACGTTTTCTAATGCATATACATAAGAAGAAAACAAAGCATGTTTCTTTCGATAGGTAATATAATCCTTTAAGATAAAAATCACTATTATCATATAGATTAACCATTCAAAAAAATTAGTAACATGCATATACTAAGTTTTCACAATCATTCATGTCATTATGACGATTGAAGGATCCTTGAAATGCTAAAAAAGTATAAGCTCTTCACACTTGATGGAGTCAACAAATTAATCACATGCAAATATATTTCAAGATATGAAAATGATTAATAAATCTTAAATACTTGAATAATATAGAGAGATAAATCTCATTCTTGGATGTAAAAATGAATGAAAACATCTTAATATTCCAAATAACCTTTATTATTCACTTTGGAAAATTACAGTCTTCTCTTCACCATCATGATTTTCTTCCTACATTATTCATCTCCTTTGTTTATGCTTCATTCTTCTCAAGAGATACTATCTCCAATGACTCTCTCTCTCTCCTTTCCTTACCTCCTATAGGAGGATAATTTTCTTCTTCATTTCTTAAAATCCATCTCTCTTAAGTGAAATTCACATGAAAAAACCTAAATACTTCTAAGAATCTTCATATGCCCATACCCAAAATAATGCGGCATGTTTTACATATTTTTAACCCTTCATTGACTTATACACACTCTATGACTCATTACCACATGTCTAGACCCTCTCTCTCAAACACACTTATAGACCTTCAAGTCCTCTTGAAACACCTTACTTGTTCCTTTTTCATGCTTATGAATTTAAATTTGCAATTTGAGGGAAACTTGTAATTTGAAATTTAGAGCAACTTGACTCCATCTAACACTATGAAATAGACCAATACCTCCTATTGTGACCTCATAACATAATATGAATAAGAATTTAACATTTTTATATTCTTTTGTTATGCCCCCGCATCAATTCTCGTCATCATCTCAAGATATGGATATGGAAATGTGTTTTATGAGTATGATGGTGTATGCATAGTTTCTCCTTTTCTCGTTTGTATGAGAAGACATTTTTAATAAGGAAAGGGTGAACAAGAAGGTATTTGGGTTTCCTAATGTTGATTTGATCTAAGAAGGAGATATATTTTTCACTAAGGTGAATTTTGAAGCTCCAAGAAGCCACGATGAGTAAGGTGATGATAATTATATTCCAAATCTGACCTTGTGTTCAAATATCTTTCTAAGAGGAAGGACATGATGTGAATCACATCATGTCAAGGAAAAAATCATGATAAGCTATTGTTTAAATAAGGTTTTCACTTCAACCATAGGCTAATGAGGTACTTGTATGATGGAAAAGTGACATGCGAGCATGGGAATCTACAAGTAACTCTTCCTCGCACTTGACCTCCCAAGGTCGTGCCGAGACAGCCGGTGGGGATGGAATACACATGGGGTGCTAGATAAGCTAGTTAGGTAATCTTATGTCTTCAACACACAATAATGGGATCTACGAATCTAAGGCAAAGAAGGCCCTCCTAACCTGAACCGGTGTGATAGATCATTCGGCGAGGATAGCTACTCGAAGGCTCCAATCAATATCGAGATCTCGTGATCCGATCTATGGGTTGTGGGATACGTGGAAGATGACCTATGGGTGCTTCATATATATCTCCCAATAAGGTCATGAAAATGGAATGACTAAATGTTTAGTGGATATTTTGGTGTTTTATGGATGATTCTTTGGCCTAGTCCATAAATCTTTATCTTGATTATCTAATATGTTTAATAATGATAGTTGTGTGATGATGTTTGGTGGAAGTGGAGAGGACCTAAACACCAATGTTTTCAAACTGGTGTCAATATTTGATTGATTTGTAGGCCCGTTTGGTTGTGGGACCTATGGATCACAACCGTAAGTTCATGGTTGATGTGGACCTCATATGGTCATATGAAGAGTCAACCCTTGATTTTGAGTATCCAGTAATCGTATGCCTTTTCAGCCTCTACGTTTAGAACTAGAAGTTGCACGATTTTCTCAGAGTACTTAACAGGTGTTCTGGAAACTTGGATACATAAGCTAGTGTCTATATCAACGAGGAGGACTCTTGCATATGGATATGGGACTAATGGATCACAACCAAATACTTTCTCTCTTTCAGGTCCTTCTACATTCATACATATATCTATCAAGGTAGTCTATAATTTGGCTGATTTGACCAGAACGTGAATGCTTTGTCATCTTCTATGTTTAATCCTCTTAGATGTGTGCTGATTTCTTGTAGGTCTGTTGTTGTTTGGAAGACTTGAATTTTAAGATTTTTGTTTATGTCAGTTAATGCTACAACAAGATTGGGTTGAGGCATGATTGGCTCAAAAATGTATTCCTTGGGCTCCCTAGGTCCTATGATTGTCATACAAGATCAATATAAACCTAACTGAAATGAAATAAATTAATTATGCAAGATATATCTACAACATATATATATTCCTCTATTTTTGTATTTTTGATATAATTTTTAATAGAAATGAAAGAGAAACTATTCTAATATATTCAAAAAGTGACAACCAATATAATAAAAAAATAAAACAAGCAAGATAGCCCGGTGTAGCTACTTGCCTATTCAGTTGTGAGTTTATCCTAAATAACTAGATAGCTGATTAACCTAATTGAAAGATTCTCGATCCTACCTCAGAAGTGAGGAATGAATCATAGTTTCTAAGAAACTATCAATCCCCACAGCTTCCTTGGCAATATTGAAAATGAAATTTAACTGAAATGAAATATTTCACTACTCTATTTGATATGTTTTAACTAGAACTTTGACAGATAAAACCTAGAATTTGATGAACAAAGTGGCTTAATCCAGTAGTATATGATTTTGTCCCCTGAGAATGATCTCCTAATTCCTTCTTGTTCACATGAATCCGTAAGAACGTGTATATGCTTTCATCAACATAAAAAGGTAATTTGAACAATGACATCTTTGGATATAGACCGAATATAATGCGAGTAGGAGAGGGACAACACAAGTGACAGAGCTTAGTGTATGTAATTCCTAGCGGGATTTATTGTGGGAATACAACACAAGTGTATTGAGATATTCTAGAATATACCTTTTTGAAGAACACAACCTAAAACTCTAATGGATTCAATCTATAAATGACACTACTCTTCTCTAAACTAATTTACATGAACAACAATGAACAAGACTAGAGCAAGAAAATCGAATGGATTCTAAAATCAAAGGAAAAACTAGCGTGGATGCAAACATGAAAAAAAAAATGAATTCTAAACAAGAAATTGAAAGACTAAAGAATGGAAATGAGAATTTGAGGGGCCATTTGCTTGAAAACAAGATGGATATTTATAGATTTCGCATTCACCCAAAGGTGATTCCTATTAGAACTCTTTTACCATTAAACAATGAAGAAACACTATTCAGTGGAACATAAAACATTAATACAAGCTAAGGCGGTCGAGAAAAGTTGGTGAATGTTTAAAAATTACGCAAGTCGTGATCAAAATAATGTGTTGGAAAACGCGTGAAGAACCGCCACCCCGAGCGGGGTGGCGGTTTCATCACCAAGCTCAAAAGTGATGAGAAAAAGAAAGGCAGAGGATAAAGAGAAGTACACAAAGCTTAAACAAGATGCTTGGGATGCTAACATACACTTTTGAGCTTTCTTAGATTCCGAACACCTTGTGTGGTGACTGTATCATCACCGAGGCATGTGTAACATCGTTCCAAAGGGTACAGTACCCTAAAATTTTGGGTACATACATATTTCCCCCTCGGAGAAGCATTTTAACCATGAAGAGGTGTAAAATGGTGGGTTGAGTATGGTGGTCCCAAAATAGGAAGCTAGAAATTATACCTGACACACCCGTGTGTTGAAATGTTGCCATCCAAGTTCCCGCTACCTACAAAATGGAAAGAGGACTCAAGTGTAGATAGATAAAATAAATCAAAAAATAAATACTAAATTAGTATGAAATGAGGACTTACCATTTGCGCAGGGATAAGAAATTACCTCCGTCGGTGCTCTAAACTTGCGAAAGGGGCATTCAAAATGAGTCAAAACACCATATATATATATATAAAATGGGCTTATTTTCCTATTCATTTGCACATGTCGATTTGATAGTTTTTGAGCTCTGGGACCCACAGTCACGGTTTTCAATGAGAGTATAATCGAAATGTTCATCTCGAGATAGCGATCATGCCTCCACGAGTAGAATCTTAACCCACAAGATCCCAGGATATTTCTTCGTATTTAACATTTTTGCACCCAAAATGTTAAAATGATGAAATCTTTGTTGTGGGGGTTATTTTTAGAAATGTTAGTTTTAAATGTCTCTTAGGGGGACGCCTAATGGGTAGGCTTTCCTTTTAGCTAAAAAGGTCAATTTTTTGCATTTTTAAGTATTTTTAGGGCATGTGACCCATTTGTAGTAGCAGGACAGGACCGCCGCCCGAGCACGGTGGCGATTATAGGATCGTCACCTTTTAAGGCAGCGGTTATGGAACCGCCGCCCTACTCAGGGTGGTGGTCCTCTATAGAGTGTTAAAACAACACTAGTTTGAGTTTATTTTTGCATTTCTAGTATTCCTACTTGCTTTAATGATTTTTCCAATGCAATCTTGGCACTAACTTGCTTATTTTTGCATGTTTTTGGGTGTTTTGTAGAAGAAGGAAGAGTACATTATATGGAGCCGAGAGAGGGAGTGTGATTGGCTTCCAGTAGTATTAGATGCACTCTCTCAGGATGAGTAGGATACTCTTCAGAGGGAAGGTATATTGAGGATTGCATGGGTCCCCCACATTGCACCTTCCAGTCACATACTATGTGACTTATTTTCTTACTAGGATGTAGATTGGAACACCTTCCGATTTCCAAGTGTTAGGGGTGAGTGGACTATCACCCTAGAGGATGTCTACCGCATTTTGGGAGTCCCGATTATTGGGAGGAGACTTTCATTTGATACAACAATATCCAAAGCTCAGGTGACTCAGTGGGCCACCTATATGGGAGATGTAGTTGTCTCCACGTATTTGAAGAAGGGATTGAAGGTCTGTTCTATTCCTGGATTTCCCGTCCCTTTGATCCGTCAAGCCATTATGGGCATCCTTGCTTCGAGATTGATCGGGGAAAAGGGAGGGGATACTTTACTCTATTGCTGGGCCCCCATCATCACACAGATTGAGGCACATGGTCGATTTATGCCTAGGGAGTCAATATACTTGGGACCACCTATCACGAGTTATACAAGGTGGTTTGATTACAGGATAGTCGCTGAGCCATCTGACCTTAGTTATGAGCTGGGTTTATGAGCGCATTATCCCCTATGGGAGAGGCGTACAGGTGGAGGATCCTTGGGCCGTGAGGGAAGCTAGATGGACAGAGATGATAATGCTTAGAGCACCCCACCAGCCAGTTGCTTCCCTGACTACTGAGGATATGGAGGCCACACCTTATCAGGCCATGGCAAGGTTGTAGGGTGAGGAGACCTTTACTTTGATTTCCTACTCTACTACAGGACATATTATGGATAGGACGAGGAAGGTAGAGACACACCCCTTTGATTGAGTGCCTCAACAGTTTGGCCTTTCTTACATTGACATGCTTCCCCCAGTGGTGCTAGTGTTCAGATCAGTTTGGGAGGCTAGGGGAGGTCCTAGAGGCCAGGGTTGGACTGTTGTTACTCCTAGTGTCCCTATTGTAGCCAAGAGGGTGGTACGTGCTTGAGAGAGAGCCGGTGCTCCTCAGGAACCTTTACTTTGGATTGCCGTTGGTCCTACCCATAACAATGATGACCCCATTGATATAGACTCGAGTTTGAGGAGTTCACAGGGGGAGAGACAGAGGAGGAGACCGAGGACATGGAGATCAATGAGTCAGGTGGGGAAGAGGATAGTGATCCCAAGTGGCATGACACTCAGGAGATCCTACAGGCCGAGAGGGTAGAGCAGAGTGCAGAGAGGGTGACTCTAGTCTCAAAGAGTTTGCTTTCTTAGGACATCGGCAGAGAGGACAAGTCCTTGGTAGGACGCCATGTTGCCCCAGGACATAGGAGGGGACACCGGTCGGCCGGTGACATCCATGGATGGTGCGGATCCCAGAGATCCTTCTTGGAGGCCCAGAGATTTGAGTGAGTTGTCACTATTCTTTTTATATTTATTTTAGCTAGAATTGCCTTAGTTGCTACCTCTCTTTTTTTTCATCCTTGGTTTCACCTTTTGATTATTTTCTAATTTTTTTTCTCCTTTGCTTATAGAGACTACTGATGAGTGGCGAGATTTGATTCTCTCGGGTATGTATCGACACCTTGATGCTCCCCACAAAGAAGACTCATGCTGAGATATCCATGGATGTAGGGGAGCCTTCAAGATGGCCGGTAGGCATACTGATGTTTTTTCCCCTATCTGGCATGTGGCCAAGATGGTGACTTCCCTCCATGCCGAGGTAGCTAGGTATAGGGCTGCAAAGCACTTGATGAGGAGGAGTCGCTCTCATAGCGAGACTACAACTACTATTCAGGACCGCGTGCCCTCCATGCACTCAGAGCGTCGGCGTAGCCGGGGTCCTAGACATGATCATGCGCCTTGTGAGGGATCCCATAGGGATTGAGAGGCCACTTGGGTCTTTTTGTAGTGGCCTTTTTCAGGTTGTTTATATGAGTATTTTTCTACTTTACGGACTCATTGAGCATTTTGACAATGCCTAGTGTATGATGGCATTGTATATGAAACCTGATTTGTATATATATATATATATCTCTTTAGATCTAGACTCTTGGTATCTTGAATTTTGTGACTCATTTTCTAAATGTGTTTTTAGATGTTTTTAGAATATTTTCTTTTCATGTTTCTAGAATGTATGCAATGGACAACAAATGATAGTAAATAGAATGTTTTACTCTATATGTTTTTGTAGTGCTGATATGCGATGATACTAACATATGGTAGTACTAAACTTTTGAACTCTTTGGGAAACATTTGTAATTCCTTCTTACATTGGAAAAACATGATGAATGCATAGTGATAAAGAGATGAACTTGCCCCAATCCCAAATCCATGCAACTAGTAAGATGCAAGGGCTCAACACCAAGAATTAGGAAGGGCACAAGTTGTATGAGTTTGATTGAATGAAATGATGAGAGAAAACAAACCAAGAACAAGAACTAAATTTGCACCTACACACCCACCCTACTCGAACTACTACCAAGATTAGAAGGCCACTTACTTTTTAGTTTATATAGACTTAGATTCATAAATGGCAACCTGGTTGACAAATTTTTTTGAGGATTTGATCTCTTTGGAATTTGGATGGTTGGATTTTTCTTTCTCTTAACATAATTTGACTTGTGGTTTTAGCATACCAAAATTGTTAGTTTGTGTGATGGACCCCCACACCCGCCTCACACCACTAGTAAGAAGCATGGGTTTGTCACCAAAGTCAAGATACAGGTGAGTAAGTGTACTTATTTCCTTTCCTAACCTCACATCACCGAGAAGAGATGTGGGATTATCACCGAAGGTTGATGGGGAAAAGATGTGTGTAAAATAAAATATTTTGTTTGCTTGGTGCTTTTTTTTTTTCGTTTGATTTTGACATTTCTGATCTATAACTTTGGGATATCCTTTCATTCCAAGAGATTTTAAGAGGGATAGATGTGACACCAAGAAGCTTCTAGAATAGACTGTAGGCAAGGACAACTTTACCTAGTAGAAAGAAAGAGCAAAGCCAAGTATGCAGGCCTTGGTATGGTTTTGTCAATGTTTGTCTGTCATTGAAATTGATGAGAAGATTTGAAAATATTTGATGATGTTTGAAGAGATGTGATATGAATATTTTTGCCAATATCTTCATAAATTTGTAACATTTTTTTAAGAGTAAGCTCTTGAACTATCATTTTTACAAAATGGACTAGAATGAAGTAGCTAAAAGACTAATGCAATGTAGGTAGCTATAATGTACTAGTAATGACTTTGATGTTTTATGCATAAAACCGCCTAAGGTGAAAGGAATTGACAGTTTCATCAAATTCCTCACCTTCTTGTGTGCACAAGAGATACGCACCATTTCGTAGTCCTTCATGACTCGGTATGGGCCCAACCATTTGGGTCTAACTTTCTTCCTTCGCTAGTTTTCTTATTGATTTCACTTTGTCTAGTCTTAGAACTAGATCTCCTTCATATATTACTTACTCATAGACTATTTGTTATATGCCGGAACATCCGGTTAGCATATGCTCGTGCCATTGTTCGGCGTTTAAACTTACCTCATCAAGGATTTCTAGTTGAGAGAGGCGTGCCTCCTCGTAAGCTTCTTCATCCAGATACCTTGTAATGAGATGCGAGACTGGGTATTTCAACCTCAATTGGGAGAACTACTTCGCTCTAAATACCAGCGAGAAAGGAGTTGCTCTGTTGGTGTTCTTATTGAGGTTCGGTGGGCCCACAAAGCCATATATAATTTTAAATGCCAATCTTATTTGTTTTCATTTATGTTTTGAGGAGAATAGCTTTCAACATTTTGTTTGTCGCTTCACCTACCCATTGGCTTGAGGGTAGTAAAGAGAGGCATGTGATGGTTTATCTTGAACTTTCTACATAACTCGCGAACCTTTTTTTCTTAAAGGACATGCCATTATCTGAGATAATGACTTGTGGGACACCATACCTATAGATAATTTGGTTCAAAATGAATTTTGAAATCACCGAACCTGGTATAGTGGTGAGAGGCATGGCCTCCACCCATTTGGTAAAATATTTCGTGGCTGTGATTATAAAATTATGGCCATCGGTTGATGAGGGAGAGAATTTCCCTATTAAGTTTAGACCCCAAGTGGAGAAGGGCCACGAAGTCACTATTGGTTGTAGGGATTGTGCTGGCATGTGAATCTCATGAGAGAATTCTTGACATTTGTGGCACTTACGTACAAATTCCATTGCATCATGTTCGAGAGTGGGCCAAAAATAGCCCATCCGATGTATTTTGCGAGTGGTGGTGTGACCACCGAAGTGGCCCCCACATATCCCACTATGGGATTCATGAAGAATCCTCTTAGATTCTTCTATGTCAATGCATCTTAGAAGCATCTTTGTCAAAGGCTCTACGATATAGAACTTGCTCTAAAACCACATATTTAGTGGTAATAATGCGTAACCTCCTTCTTTTTTGTGACATGGAACTTTCCAGGTATGTATGGTCCATGATAAAATTGATGATATCACTATACCAAGGACATGTAGAAATCAGGGGTCTGGTTTCAACAAAGTATACACATTCATCGAGAAAGTCTAGATCTACCACTCACCTCAATCTAGTGGATTGTCACCAACTATCTATAATGATTTGTCCTTTAAAAGATTCTTGGTTTACGATTGTTAACTCAAATTCTCCCATTAGGGTTATGAAATGGCTAGCCTTTTTAGATAAAGATCCTTGTGTGAGAAATGTTCGTAAATGGTCTGTCTTTACAATGACCCTTGTTTCCTGGTTTAACATGTAATGTCTCAAATGTTTTTTTGTAAAAATTATGGCAAGGCATTCTCTCTCTGCCTGTGTGTAACATGTTTCATAATCAAACAACATTCGACTAATGAAATAGATTGTGCATTCTTGTTTATCATCATCTTATTGAGCTAGCATGCAGCAAAGCAAGACATGAGTGGCTCATGAGTATAGGATCAAAGGGTGGTCTTTCTTGGGAGGCATTAGTGTGGGTGGTGATAACAAGAAGTGCTTAACTACTTCAAAGGCCTCATTGTAATCTTTAGTCCAATCGACACTATAATATTTCTTGAGTAGATTGTTGATTGGATGAATGGCAAAGCTTAAATCTGGGATGAACCTTTGGATTGCACCGAGTTTCCCAAGAAATGACTTGAGTCCAGACTCATCCGAAGGTGGGATCATTTCGAGAACATCCCGTATTTTTCCAGATCAACATCAATCCCTTGTGAAGATATAACATATCCTAGAAGTTTGCCTCTGTTACACCGAAAACACACTTCTCTCGGGTTTAATGTGACACCATACTCAAGTAGTCGTGAGAGGATGATACCGAGCACTTATGGATGATCACAAGTGTTTCTTGGCCTTGGCCAACAATTCATCCACATATGATTCCACAATTTAATGGATAAGATCATGGAATATATAAGTCATTTCCTGGCGATATGTAGCATTTGTCATTCTTAAGACCAAATGGCATGACAACATAACAATAAGTTCCCAGGAGTTATAAGCTGTGGTTTTGGCTTGATCTTCTTTAGATATTTTAATCTAATTGTACCACCGAGAACCCATCCGTGAGGGATAGTAGTTCAAATCCAGTTATTGCATCAACGATAACGTCAATGGATGGTAATGGGAAATCATCCTTGGTACAAGCTTTGTTAATATCCCGAAATTCTATACAAATGCATATCTTCCCATTCTTTTTGAGGACGGGAATGATATTAGACACCCATTGTGAATAGTCAACGGGCTTGATGAATCCTACTTGGAGAAGTTTTACTACTTCCTTTTTTACCATGAAAGCCACTTTTGGCTTCATTGGTCTTGACTTCTATTTAATTGGCTTCGAATCTGGTTTAGTGACGAGATTATGTACCGCAACTTGTGGTGCGATACCCGTCATTTCTTTATAATTAAATGCAAAATCCTTTTGATGTTTTTTGAGGATTTGGGTGTGTATTTCTATTTCTTCTAGAGTTAGCAAGGATCCCAACTTCAAAATTCTTGGTTCTTCCTCCGTTCCAATGTTTATGTCAATGGTTTCTTCTATCAAAGAAGCATTACCTTCTTCAAATTCAGTGGGGCTAGAGGTAGTTCCAAGATTTCTCCATTTTCTATCTCATAGATATCGAGATCCTTCTATGGAGGAGACTCTACCATGGAATTTCCAAAGTAGGAAGAGGAGTGTGGTATTAGGGAAAGATCAACTATAGGGTGAGCAAGGTGTAGCTCTGCATAGGCGTTTAGATATTTGAGAGTGACTTTATCACTATCAACATGATGTAAGATAGAAGATTCATTCTTAGTTGTATGTGTTAGAAGAGGGTTTGTTGACATTTTCTTCACCAATGGTTCAGTAGGAAGTGATACCTTGAAACTTGTATCTTCCAACTCATTACTTGGGGTAAAACACAAAGCTGAGGTTGCTATTGAATCGGGAAAATTTTATGTTCTCGTGGGATTGCCTCAATGGATATGAAGTTGAATCCTTTGCTTAGATATGATGCTGCTATTTTATAGAGCTATAAGTGCTCAACTCTAGTCTCATATACTTCAGAGACTTGGTTTGTAAATAATTGGGAGTCTCCTAACACTCTAATTTCATTAACAAAAATCCTTTTGGCTATGATGAGGCTAAGGAGGAGGGCTTTGTACTCAGCCGCCGTTGTTTGTACATTAAAACTTTAACTTAAAAGCAAAAGGTAGGATCTTTCCTCGGGAGAAGTAAAGATCACACCCGCCCCATATCCATAGTGACATCTAGCTCCATCGAAGTGGAGAGTCCAATATTTAATAGGAAAAATGGATGTTGGGGCATTCTTTGCATCTGTTTCTTTTGTTTCGGTTACTTCTACCATGTAAAGTTTCTTTGCTAGAAGAGAACCAACTCCTAGGGTACATCCCATACCTGTGGAATCAAATGGTAGGAAAATTGGCAGATCTTGTTCTAGTAACTTGAAAATTTTTGCAGTAGTTCCTAATGAAACTATTTCTATAATGTTAGCTTCATCCTTGAGGGCTGGGATGCCCTTGACTAGGTTCATAATTTCTAGTTTTGTTGTAGGTATTAATTTTTCTTCCGGTTTTGAGTCGATTGGTTTGTTAAGTTGATTTTTCAAGAGTTCAAACTCGGATCGAACACTTGGTCTTTCTTCTTGTGTCTGCTAGGTGTATTTCGAATGGTTTTGGGTCACCTTTATCTACGAATATCTTTCCTAGGTGTAAGAATCTTATTTCCTGGAATAACATAGAAGAGATTGCTTTCATGTGATGTATCCATGGTCGACTGAGGATTATATTATAGTTGGTTTCCGATCTATGATTTAAAACTCGGTGAGGATTGTCTTGGGTCCTAAGGTGACTGGTAGTATTATAGTCCCAATCGAAGTAGCTTTAAGGTTGTCATAACCTCTTAGCATATTTCTTATTGTGGAACAGTTTGTTTCTCCATATCCTAGCTTTTGAAGGAAAGAGAAGGGAACAATGTTAATCGCTACCCCATCGTCAACCATTGTGCATTTAACATAATTATTGTAAACCCACACCTATAAATGCAAGGTGGATCGCCTCTAGTTCTAATTTCAGCATCTGTTGTCATTTTGTTTATGTCAAATATAAACCCTGGTATCCCTATCCGGCTGCCTGGAGGGTGGATATCAAAATCTATATGGTTTACTTGTGTTTTGAGAGGTGGAGTGATGTTAATTAAATGACCTAGACCTAGTGCTTCGAAAGAGCAGCCTTATGGGAAGGAGAATTTTTCAATAAGTCCAAAAAGGAGATGTGAGAGAAGGTCTTTGTTAAGTCATTAATTAAATCATAAGCACCTATGGGTTTTACCCACATTTGTTGAATGTTATCTAGATCTAGTGGATGGATTGGATTTGGTTGAGAAGAATATTCTCATGCTCTTGTTATGGCTTTGACGGGTAGCTCAAGATCTAACTCCACTAGACAAACTATCTTGGTTCATGGCTGATTTCCTAATTGTGGTGCGATACGTGGATTTAGTAAAGTTGAGGCTTCATGATCGTTATTTCTGTCATTACACCTTTGTTCATCCCATTTGGATTTAATTTATTATTGTTATTGTGATTTTGAATTGGATCATTGAAGATCTTAAGAGGTGCATTTTGAGGGGAAACCGCTTTGTGAAAGTATTTGGCATAGGTTTCACAGAATCTATTAAGAACATATTTCTATGAAGAGTTGTATTTGTTCTTCTGGAAAACGTTGCATGAACTTATTGTAATCATGGAAATTCCTAGTGTTATGGCCTTGAAGTTTGTGGAAACCACAATATGAGCTAGGATTATAACTCCTAGGTTGTTGGTTTGGCACGTGTTGTGGTCCAAAACTCGATTAAACTATTGACTATTAGGATTAAAGTTTTGCGTTTTTTGTCTTTAGTTTTGGTTTTGATATCTAGTTGAATTTTGACTTGGACCCGTGTCAGATCTACCATTATTTTTGTTGTTGTTGTTGTCATTGGGGATGATTAAAATCCACCGCGTTGATTGTTGGGGTAAAATTGTTGTTTCATTGATTGTTAATTGGTGGTGGAACATTTACAACGTTTTCTTTTTTAGTTTGGTCAGTCACTCCATCTGTTGTCACTCCATGGTTTTTGTTAAGGATTTTAGGTCCTTGATTGGCATTTGTGGTAGTAGGATAAGTCATAGTGTTTTGGTTGGGGATGATTAACTTCCCATTTGTTCCATATGTCTTGTGACCGCTATCTATTGCGGCTTCATCTATTCGAGAGCGCTCTCAAGCACTTCATCATAAGTTCTTAGTGGGAACTTTTGGAATTATTCCTTTATCTCTCTGCTGAGAGAATGAAGGAATAAATCACATAGTTCCATCTAATCCATGTTTGGAGCACTTGCTAAAGAATAGAGGACTGTACGCCATCTTTGGATGAAATGAGCAACAAATTCATTGTGTTCTTGTTTAATATGTAAGAATTCCCTGATTCCTGTTCTCAACAATTTGTTCATGTCGAACGCCTTGATGAACTCTGAAATGAGTTGTTTAAATGAATGTATTGAGGCTTCAGGTATTCTATAATACCAATCGAGGGTGATACCCTCTAAATTTTTGGGAATATTTTAGTAACAACTCCATCCTAACATAGCGGTTGCCAAATGGTCGTGTGGCATAGGCCTTAATATGTGCATTCGGGTCTCCCTCTCCTTTGTACTTGGGTAGATCGGGGAGAAGTCTTAGAAGCATGATGCTTCATATGGTGAAGTCTAAAGGTTCTTTCAAATATTCTGAATAAGTCCCTATTGCATAGGTTTCAACCATTGATGGTGTTTGCTGAGGGGTTGGAGGTGGAATGGGTTGTTGATATGGCATAGCATATGTATTTGTAGGGGCATAAGGAAATCCCTGTGTTTGAGAAAACATACTGGGAGAAGAGAACATATCTCCCTGTGGTGATTTGGAATACATGTTTAAGTATGGAGGAGCATTTCTTAGGAATGGGTTGTTTTGTACTAAACTGGGAGGTATTATATTCTCAACTAGAGCGGTGTTAGAAAACGCAGTTCTAGTTGGCGTTTGTTGTAAGTACTAAGGAGGCATGCCCAACGTGCATGTTCCTGTGAGGAGGTCTACTTGGCTAGGATGATGTGGAGGATTGGAAGTTCCTGCTTGTATGAACTATGGATTTTGATTTTCTTGAGCAAGTTCCAACCCTCTAACCTTCTCAACTAAGGCCGAGATGACCTCATTTGGTGAAGACACTGGTATTTTTCCTTGGTGGAATTTGTTGTATATCTTGAGGTTGTATAGGCATATGGTACCCTGCTATGAATTGATTGATGCCCTGCCAAGTTTCACTGAGGGAATTTCCTATAGGTGGAGTAATGGGGGTGTTTTCTTGGAACGAGACCTCGGGTTGTGTTTGAAAACCTCCTATAGGTGGGTACATATTTTGAGAGCATTGTACACTCCTAGCATAACGTGCTAAGTATTTGTCATCTAAAAATAGATATGGATCTGACTGTCTACTAATTTGTGGTCTAAGCAACACCTGAGGAGATGAACCAGATTCTCTTATGAGTGTCATGTTGTTTGAGCCTGAAGGCTTTGGTTGTTGCATTTGAGTGAGCTGATCCAACTCCTCTATTTAGAAAGAATAACTATATCTAGTCCTTTGAGGCAGAGTTTATGTTGAAAATTGGTTAGTTGGATAGTTGTCACCCCATGCTGAGAGTGAGGATGATGGTTGTCTATTTAGTTGATCGTAGTATGCTTCAAGACCTAGGAGAGGTCTGCTATATGCATCGTGTCCTGACATATTCGGGGGGTATATGTATACCCGCAGAATAATGGGAAGAAGCGAAGGTGGATGAAAGAAAAGAAAATAGAAAAAGGAATATTATTTTAATTCATGTCAGGTTCACCAATTTTGTTGGTGAAGCTGATGTAAAAGCTATTGAGGTGGAAAATATGAAAAGTAAACTAATTGGAAGAACAAGTAGAAATAAGACTCTGAACCAGAAGGTAGGAAGTTTCATGTCGGGTTCACCAATTTTGTATGATGGAAAAGTGACATGCGAGCATAGGAATCTACAAGTAACTCTTCCTCGTGCCCGATCTCACGAGGTCGCGTGTTGAGATATCCAGTTGGGATGGAATACACGGGGAAGTACAGTATAAGCTAGTTTGGTAATCTTATGTCTTCAACAGGTAATGATGGGATCTGTGAATCTAAGGCAAAGAAGGCCCTCCTAACCTAAACCGGTGTGATAGATCGTTTGGCAAGGATAGCTGCTTGAAGGCTCCAATCAATATCGAGCTCTATCGTGATCTAATCTATGGGTTGTGGGATATTTGGAAGATGACCTATGGATTCTTCATATCTATCTCCTGATAAGGTAATGAAAATGAAATGACTAAATATGTAGTGGATCTTTTGGTGTTTTATGGATGATTCTCTGGCCTAGTCAAGAAATATTTAGCTTGATTAGCTGCTACATTTAATAATGATAGTTGTGTGATGATGTCATGTGGAAGTGGAGAGGATCTAAACACCAGTGTTTGCAAACTGGTGTCAATATTTGATTGATTTGTAGGCCCATTGGGTTCTAGGACCTGTGGATAACAATCGTAAGTTCATGGTTGCTGTGGACCTCCTATGGTCATATATAGAGTCGACCCCGATTACGAGTATCCCGAGAATCGTATGCCTTTTCAGACTCTACATTTAGAACTAGAAGTTGCACGATTTTCTCGGAGTACCTAATAGGTGTTCTAGCAACTTGGATATGTAAGCTAGTGTCTATATCAAAGAGGAGGTCTCCTGTGTCTGGATGTGGGAATAATGGACCACAACCGAATGTTTTCTCTCTTTCAGGTCCTTCTATAGTCATACGGATATCTATCAAGGTAGTCTAAAATTTGGCTGATTTGACCAGAACGTGTGTGCTTTGTCATCTTCTATGTTTAATCCTCTTAGTTGTGTGTTGATTTCTTGTAGGTCTGTTGTTGTTCGGAAGACCTGAATTCTAAGATTTTGGTCTATGTCAGTTAATGCTACAACAAGATTGGGTTGAGCCACGACTTTCTCGAAAACATATTCCCTAGGCTCCCTATGTCCCGTGATTGTCATACAAGATCAATATAAACATAATCGAAAAGAAATAAACTAATTATGCAAGATATATCTACAACAATATATATATATATATATATATATATATATATATATATATATATATATATATTTTTTTTATTTTTGATAGAATTTTTAATAGAAATGAAAGAGCAACTATTCTAATACATTCAAAAAGTGACAACTAATCTAATAACAAAATTAAAGCAAGCAAGATAGCCCGGTGTATCTACTTGTGCGGTTTGTGATTTTATCCTAAATAACTAGATAGCTGATTAACTTAATTGAAATATTCTCGATCCTACCTCAAAAGTGAGGAATGAATCATAGTTTATGAGAAACAATCAATCCCCACAACTTCCCTGGAAATATCGAAAATTAAATTTAACTGAAATGAAATATTTCACTACTCTATTTGATATGTTTTAACTAAAACTTTGACAGATAAAACATGGAATTTGCAAAACAGTGGAAAATCCAAAAAAGTAGTATATGATTTTGTCCCCTCATAATGATCTCCTCATTCCTTCGTGTTCACATGAATCTAGAAGAGTGTGTATATGCTAGCATCAATATAAAAGGTATTTTGAACAATGACACCTTTGGATATAGACTGAATATAATGTGAGTAAGAGAGGAACAACGCAAGTGATAGAGCTTGGTGTATGCAATTCCTAGCGGGATTTATTATGGGAATGCAACACAAGTGTACCGAGAGATTCTAGAATCTACCTTTTGTGAAGAACACAACCTGCAACTCTAATGGATTCAATCTACAAATGACACTAATCTACTCTAAACTAATTTGTATGAACAACAATGAACAAGACTGGAGCAAGAAGATCAAATGGCTTCTAAAAGCAAAGGAAAATCTAGTATGGATGCAAACATGAAAACAAAATGAATTCTAAACAAGAAATTGAAAGACTAAACAATGGAAATGAGAATTTGAGGGCCATTTTCTTGAAAACAAGTTGGCTATTTATAGATTTCACATTCACCCAAAGGTGATTTCTATTATAACTCTTCTACCATTAAACAATGAAGAAACACTATTCTAAGGAACATAAAACATTGATACAAGCTAAGGTGGTTGAGAAAAGATGGTGAATGTTGAAAAATTATGCAAGTGGTAATCAAAAGAACGTCTTGGAAAATTTGTGAAGGACCGCCGCCCTAGTAGGGCATCGGTTTCATCATTGAAGGTCAAAAGTGACAGAAAAATAAAGTCGGAGGATAAAGCAAAGTACATAAAGCTTAAACAAAATGTTTGGGATGCTAACATACACTTGGCGAGCATTCGTGGATTCCGAACACCTTGCGAGGCAACCTATATCATCATTGGGGCATGTGTAACATCATTCGGTGGTACAATACCCTACAATTTTGGGTACATACAATACAAATGACCATCATGTTTGTAGGATGTCGAATTCATCGCAGTCCACGTAATGTAATATCTTACATCAATTTTTGAGACACTTATTTAATTCCCTAGAGTTTTTCCCCATCTCATAGAAGAAGGATATTGTAATCACAATGTTTCAGTCCAAGAAGTAGTCAAAACTAGAAAATTTCATTCAAGGATCAATCCTTTTATCTGGAGGAGAAGGCCTTGTTTAATGAGGAGAATTTGAGAAAGAAGGTGACTGGGAATCTCAAGTTGATTGCACTAAAAAGGTTACATTTTTTCATAGAGATTTATTTTGTGGATAAGAGGAGTAAGTTAGTGATCTCCATGTCCTAACTCTTATCTTGTGATTAAACAATACCATCATGTTCCCATCTTAGTGTGAGTATCATAATATAGTTTTTGAACACTTATTCAATTTTCTAGAAGGTATATATGTCTTACAAGAGGAAGAAGTTGTAATATCAATATTATAATTCAACATCTAGTCAAGTGCAAGGAAATTCATTGATGATCCATTAGAAGTAGATTCTTCATCAACATGATATTTCCTATCTCGAATTTCCACTTGTCTCTCTCTCTCTTCCCCTATTTCTCTAACATTCTAATCCTTAAGAATGTAATTTTTCACTCTTTTATATTATTCACTTAAGTGAATTAAGGTTTCATTTTAATATTCCTTGTTCATAAATAAGAAAAGGACTTAGTTTCATTCTCGGGGAATTTGAAATTCACATTATGGTGAGATGAAGAATCACATGGCGGAAGAGGAAGAGACAATTTGTTATCCATGAATTGGAATGGTCTCTCCATTCCAATGGGTTATCAATTGTTTATTGTTATTAGTTGTTGGGATTCATATCACTACTACTACAAGAAATAAAGCTATGTTTCTTATATTTTCTTTCTTATTTTTTTCTACTATCTTTCTTTCTACTTTATAACTTTGCAAACATTGTAATCTTGTTCAACCAAGAAGAAATATTGTGTTCTTGATTAATGGATTTATAGAACTTTGTGTATTTGATTTATTAGTCTTGTTGTTTCTTATATTTATTTTTTCTTCTAATTAAATGTGGAAATAATTTAGTTAATGTGTGTGAAATATGTATGCCTAATCACAACATTATCCCCAATCTCTATTTCTCCGACTCACATTTACCTCTCTTCAAACTAATTCCTCTCGTGTACACTATACAATTAGTTTTCCATATGTTTAATAGAGTATTCATGTGTGATCCCCAACCTAACATCCACCCCAAAATTTTAGTTAGTTTACATTAAATAATGGGAGCCTCCACATGCCTAAGAAGGAGGGGTTTAGCCAATTGACCATTGGTGAAACAAATAATTTTCACCGCGATAAATTATTTGAACAAAAATTTTGGCAACTACGTTGACGAATATCTTCTTTTACACCTATAAAGATATTTAAAATCCATATATATATATATATATATATATATATATATATATATATATATATATATATATATATATATATATATATATATATATATAGTTATATATATATATATATATATATATATATATATATATGAATTTTACTCTATTAATGAAAAATCCATGTCACATTTGTTTCCCACATAAAAATGATGAAGTTTCATGAATGTTATTTAACATTAATAAGTGAAAACAACAATGAAGAAGAGGATATGTAAGTTATGAAAAATAACAGTAATGAAAGACAAACAAATAATTTGCAAACCTTCCAGTAACCTTTCAATGCAAACCTCAATAAGGGTCTCCTATGAAACCTTGCAAATGAATGTCGAAATGATTGTGGATGCTCTTGAGTACTCTCCAAACTTTGAATTCAAATGCTACCAACACAGTGAATTCAGCAGAGTTTTTGTACTTCAGATTCAAGAAGATTTGTAAGGAAGGTAAGCATGCAATTTATAGAGGCGAATAGTTAAATTTGGTTATACATAGATGAATGAATATGCTAAAAATAGCATTATGGGAAGTTACAATAGTGTTGGGGGTAGTAAATGAATTAATTGTAAAAAGATGCATCCAAAAAGGTGGTTGTACTTTTGTAATTTAATTTCCCCCCCTTTCTAGGATTCTATAAGTGTAATTAACTAGGATAAGGATAGGGAGTCCAAGTGGAGTATAAGTGGAGTTTGATCAAGTGGAAAATGACTAGAAGGTGTACACACTTAATTAGTTAATTAATTATTTAATTGATAAATAATAATTAACTTAGCTAAAGGGGTACTAAGGATACATGGGATTAATTTAATTATCCAAAGGGGTACAATGTGTATGAATTAATTAATTTAATCAATTAATCACAAATGGGTGAATAACAAGGTGTACTAGGATAACACTGGGAACAAGTGGAAACAAAAGTTTAATTTTGGGGTGTCTACATTTTTCTCCTTTGTAAAGTGCTATTGCAAAGTAATAGTGCTTTAAAGATAGAGAGACACATGCATAACGGTGAGTGGAAAATAGTGAAGCCTTGGGATGCCTCGGCAAGCAATGAAGCATTAGGATGCCCCAATAAGAAGAGTGGTAGAGGAATTCCCCCTCAAGTGGGTAGATGATGTAACAAGGTGGTGTATAACCACTTGATAAGACAGAAAACAAGGGAGTAGAAAAAGAATGGGAAAGGACTATGCTCGTAGTATGAGCATCATTTGGAGATTATTTTTTAGAGCAACCTTATTTTTTTGTTACACAATAGAGTTGTCACCATGATTATGAAAGAATCAAGATGGTTAACCTAGATGCATGTAAATAAACACACACAACAAAGAAAATATAAAAGGAAAACAAACCCAATATACAAAGTAGGTGAAAACATCAAGGTTATAAAGGAACCAAGATGTAATCACACTACTTGTAAGTGGTCCAAAAAGAGTAAACATCAACAATGCAACAAAAATTTGAAAAATAATACAATCATCTATGGCCCTAATACATGCCAAAATGATTATGAAGTAGATACAAATTCTCCCAAGTGGGAATATGATCAGATTGGAAGAGAGGAGGTAAAAAAACTCCTTATGACACTCTTGTTGAATCCGTTGTGTAAATGATAAAAATAAATTACCCCAAGTGAAGTTATATCACAAAGGAAAAAAAAATTAGTGACTTTCCCCAAAAAGAGTTATCATATCATGCAAAGGGAAGAAAGTGATAGTTGTAATATTGGCATGATATGTGTGTGCAGGTGTATATTGTTTTTTTTTGTGTGTAAGAGAAGATAGCAGAAGATAACAGAGGTGTTCAATAGAAGGAATTCAGAAAGTAAAAACCATTACAAATATAAAACTTATAAATATGCAGAATCGATAATCAGTAAACACAATATTAGCAACAATATTTTGCAAAAAGAATACAATAAACCAACAATAGTGAAGATGTTTTTTTTTTTTGTTTGTATATGAGCTGGTATAATTGTGTTGTTTCTTTCAAACCTGCACAAGAAAAGAAGCACTCAAAAACAAAGTTAGAAAAAAAAATGAAACAAAAATGAAAGAGGATGGGTGTGAGTCCCACCAGGTGTGTCAAAATGTAAGCTATGAAAAATCACAGTAATGAAAGACAAACAAATAAATTGTAAACCTTCCAGTAACCTTCCAATGCAAACCTCAATAAGGGTCTCTGTGAAACCTTGTAAATGAATGTTAGAAATGATTGTGGATGCTCTTGATTACTCTCTAAACTTTGAATGAAAATGCTACCAACACAGTGAATTCAACATATTTTTTGTACTTTAGATTCAAGAGGATTTGTAAGGAAGGTAAGCCTATAATTTATAGAGGCAGAAGTAGTTAAAGTTGGTTATACATGGATGAATGAATATGCTAAAAATAGAATTATGGGGATTTGCAATAGTTTTGGGGGTAGTAAATGAATTAATTACAAAAAGTTACATCCAAAAAGGTGGTTGTATGTGCAATTTAATTTCCCCACCTTTCTAGGATTTTAGAAGTGCAGTTAACTAGGATAAGGATATGGAGTCCAAGTGGAGTCTAAGTGGAGTTTGATTAAGTGGCAGATGACTAAGATGTGCACACACTTAATTAATTAATTATTTAATTAATAAATAATAATTAACTTAGCTAAATGGGTACTAAGGATACATGGGATTAATTTAATTAATCCAAAGGGGTACAATGTGTATAAATTAATTAATTTAATCAATTAATCACAAATGGGTGAATAATAGGGCATACTAGGATAACACTGGGAACAAGTGGAAACAAAAGTTTAATTTTGTGTGTCTACATGATGAACATAAAAACATATAGATTTTAGATTATCTATAGCTATTGGATAGCTCTTACAAAAGTATGGATTTTGATACAATGAAGAAGTCTCTTGCTTCAACTAAAAATATGCAATCAGAAAAAGGAAAGAAGGTCAGTAACATTTCTACACAAGTTATGGAAAGGATATCTATAATGGATAAAATTGTTACATATGAAGATCCTACTATTAAATCCTTGTGGATTCAATTCAAATGGATTGCTTCTAAAGGAAATAAAATGGGGATTACATCACATGATGATCAAGAATCTAAGAGCCTAATGAGAAGAATGCAAAAAATATATGAAATGTTGTATGAACAACATGAGGATGAATCTCTAGATGAAGTAAGAAAAGAGTAATCTCCTAAAGGTAATGTTTTGAGTCATGTTTTCCTAAATGATTCATAAAAGGTATAACAAACATACTTTGTATCCGTATTGGAGTAAGAACATGATCGGATGGGTGAAAACTACTAATTCATAAAGATACATTGAACCATCCCAACCTAAAACTAAATTTGTATGGATTATATGCATAATGATTAACTGGAAAAGATCATTCAATACAAAAATATGGACACGATACCACATGTTGACTAAAAATCTCAAAAAAATCTTTTTTTTTCCTTTGGATGATTTTATTACTTATGAAGATGAAGAAATGAAAACCGTGAAAAGGAGTATGTGTAAATAATGTTTAGATTTTCAGAAGGATGTTCCACCAAATAAAACCAATCTTGAAATTTTGAACTATGTTGTGGCTATGCAAGAAAAGTATGAACAACTTGAGGAACTCCATAGTGAGGAGGAGAAGAGACATCTTCTAGAAGTAGATTATGTTGATTCTCCATACTACAAAGTTTTTATTCAAGGAAGACTCTTCAGTGCCTCTCATGATTATCCTCTTCTTGAGCATTCCAATGAAATTCAACTCAACACCTTGATAGAAAATGAAAGAAGCATAGAAGTTGATTCTCCATCTCGTATATACTCTTTGTCTTGAAACACAATCCTACGAAGAAGCAATGTGCATGGGAAATGAGAATTATTGCTTTATAATATATGATCAAATGCTTGTTGAGATTTCTACCGACCATGAAGACATTCAAGAGATGAATCCTCCTTCTCTACCATATGTTCTTCAAGAGGATGATTTTGAGGTAATTATTGATGATTTCCTTTCTAATTTTGGCTCTTCATTTGATGCAAAAATGCCCAATAATGAATTTAGCGAATGAAAGAGTTCATTTTCCTCTAGAAGAATTCATCGATGAGAAAAGAGTACATGATCTCTCTAATGATTTGGTTTCCTGTCATCACCAAGAGAGCATGATTGAAAGCTTAACTATGATTACGGATTATTCTCTTTTGTTAAAATAAACATACTTTATAAGGGATGTTTAGGATGGAATAAATGACTATTCCCATGTTGTAGCTCCAAAAATTTCCTTTTCTCTCTTCACGAGTAGGATGCATCATGTGAGTATTACCACCCCAAGAATGAATTGGTATGTATAGAAATGAATCATTTAGTTCAAGAAATGAATGAGAAGCAAAGAAGCCTACGAATGGGGAAGAGGTCAAATTGTTCTCATCACTACCGAATTCCATAAAAATCCTGAAAATGAATCTATGATGAAAATTTTACCCAAGGGTGATGTGTAACGACCCAAAAATTCACACACAAACAACACTGTAAAAGATAGGATATATTTTTTTGACTTGCTTGACACATAACACGACACAACTTGTCATCACCAAGGTTACATCTAACTCTGGGAACCACTTATTAAGAGGATGACCACAAGGACAACATGGAAATGTTCACACCCAAAAGGATAATACAC
The DNA here is from genome assembly GCA_018340775.1 of Taxus wallichiana var. yunnanensis. Lineage (NCBI taxonomy): Eukaryota > Viridiplantae > Streptophyta > Pinopsida > Cupressales > Taxaceae > Taxus > Taxus wallichiana. The sequence goes on from CM031243.1 coordinate 78,242,078, forward strand.
TTTTCTTTTAGACAGAACAACATAGAAGTCCAACCACATGACACTCTCACAGCTAGGGCAAGCCACAATAAGAAATTATTGAAGGTTACTTATTTTGATATAACTCCCTTTAACTCATGACTTATGTTTTCAGAAAGATTCAATATATGATTCGCATAAATTCATCTTACCAACTGAGTTAATTTCTTATACACTGTAGAGAAGTTCACTTAAAGTCTTCACTTTACGACAATTAGTTATTTAGTTCCATTATTTAATAAGGGATTAATTTAATTCCACAAGGCTATCTGTCCATACTTACGTTACTAAAAATTGCTCATTACCTTGCTACAACAAGAATTCGTGTTCAACAAAATCAAGATGAACTTACAAAGTATCCTGGGAAAGGGTTAAGGATATAAGGTCGAGTTAAATTCCTCTTTAAGACGTCATTAGTTATTACCAAGGTTTAATTGGAGCTTGGGGTTATATACGTAATTATAAACGCTTTTACTTAGGCTTCACCGAAAGAGCTTATCAAAAGGAAACTACTTACTTTCAAATAGGCTGAGAGATAAAATGAGTGGTTTCTAAATTTTCTTCTCTTACTTGTTAAATCTTATTAGAAACTAACCATTGTTTTCCTTTAAGCTTGTTTTAAGCGTTCACCAAAAAGAGTAGTGTTCACTAGTTTAGCTAGGGATATCACGTGATATAATTTCACTTTGCAAGGATAGTCTCACCCTTGATTACTTAAAGAATTTCTTGCTCTCAAGTTGGTGACCCCTACGTTACTTTATTTGAATACAAATTTTAATTTAACTTCTAGAAGTATTAAACAATCCCATGTTAGTTTACTTATGACACTTTATTATTAAGTCATGTCAAGGTTTAACTCAAAATTTATTCTCAAGGCAAGGTTGTAGCAACACTCATTTACAAGAACAAAACAAGATTACATCAATTCTTAAAATACTGATACTCCAACAAAGTCACTCAACAACAATAACCAAATTTTCTTATAATTTCAATGATGGTCAAACAATACAAGGTTTCCAAAGTTCAGATGACAAAGTCCACAATACTTTATACTAAGACATTAATCCTCTTTTAAACTTTCCACTGGACGTTAACAATAGTTGAACAACATAAAAAGGTTTCAAGCAAGGGATCTTCTCAACCGAGGTTGATGAAAAAGTCTACAAATCTATCCCTCATCTACACACAAAATCCATCTGCAGAAAATTTTCTACAAGAGTCGGTTCACGAACCGAGCAAGATAAGGCTACACAAAACCACCATGACTATTATCTAACAATACCACGAAAAGGAAGCACTTTATTACAAGAATTGGTTCAAACCTCTAAACACTATCAACAAATCAAGTTATAATAAAGTCTTCATCATGCCAATCGAAGAAGGAGAAGACCTTGTACTTCGGATTAGGAGTAAAAGCAATGAAAGTATAGCAATCGTAAGAGAATGGCCCTTGGCCCTATGTTTAACTCAAAATTTATTCTCAAGGCAAGGTTGTAGAAACACTCATTTACAAGAACAAAACAAGATTACTTCAATTCTTAAAATAATGATACTCCAACAAAGTCACTCAATAACAATAACCAAATTTTCTTATAATTTCAATGATGGTCAAACAATACAAGGTTTCCAAAGTTCGGATGACAAAGTCCACAATACTTTATACTAAGACATTAATCCTCTTTTAAACTTTCCACTGGATGTTAACAATAGTTGAACAACATAAAAAGGTTTCAAGCAAGGGATCTTCTCAACCGAGGTTGATGAAAAAGTCTACAAATCTATCCCTCATCTACACGTAAAATCCATCTCTGCAGAAAATTTTCTACAAGAGTCGGTTCACGAACCGAGCAAGATAAGGCTACACAAAACCACCATGACTATTATCTAACAATACCACGAAAAGGAAGCACTTTATTACAAGAATTGGTTCAAACCTCTAAACACTATCAACACATCAAGTTATAATAAAGTCTTCATCATGCCAATCGAAGAAGGAGAAGACCTTGTACTTGAGTTAGGAGTAAAAGCAACGAAAGTATAACAATCGTAAGAGAATGGCCCTTGGCCCTATAAGGAGAAAATAAATAATCTAGCAAAAACATAATTCCCATCAAATAAGTAATTAAACCATAATTACAAGATTAAGATTTGATACATACACCAACCATCTAGAAATTTATCAAAGGTACCAAACGCATAGACTAAATTAATATATTTCTAAAAGAACAAGAGTTGATCGCCCAAGAACGGGAACCACGGGTTTCAAAATTAACAGAAAAATCCATGTATAATCGAGTTTCAAACCAGAAATCAAATAAAGTATACACACAACATAAGTTTCGAGGCGAAAGCAAAGTATATTAGTTTTGACCATTAACTACAAAGATTTTCCAATCATCCAAGAAGGGTCAAAGTCTTATAGGCTAGTAGCAAACACGAGAGAAGAAGGGGGTTCCATCCAACAAGAGTATACAATAATGTCATCAACAATTTTTTTATAACACTAAAGATTTGCAAACCTCCACTACAATACTAATGTTTGGTTAATTTAAAATAAATTACCCATATCCCAAAACAACCATATTTTACGGCAACCCTTGGTAACACATCAACCATCACACAAATAGATACAAACATAATTTCTAAATGACATTATCAAAACAAAACCTTCCACTATGAATCCATAAGATTATCAAATAAAAGCTGAGTTTTTCCCGAAGATTAATCACATTTAAGGAAATTTCCATCACAAACTATTACGGTAATTACGTGCATAAAAACCGACCAATATTAATTAATAGCGTTAACATTACAAGGGAGAAAATAATGCAAGTTAGGAAAAATAGAAGAGCGCCATCAGTAATAATTCTGAGAGGGGGAATTAGACCAAACTATTCTAGTGTCAACGAGGTACTGGATTCGCACAATGAAATCTCTAGCTTAGTTGATCCGAAAAGCTAGTTATGGTTCAAGTTGATAGGGATGGTCAAGGTACTTCTTGAGGATGGCCTTAAAAGCCTAGAAACAAGATGAAAGATAGTATAAGATTATAAACACGCGAGACGGCAAAACACATTGCACACAAACCTTTTCATTCTACCAGTTTTAATACCAAAACTCTAAGCTGGCTAGCCCACGCATTGCTCACACAATCCTACAACCTTTCTTTCTCGATGCCAAAAGGTTATCAAAGGGACTTGCAAAGGGGCTAACAAAAATGTCAAAGACAAACCTGGGTGCTAGGGAGGAGCTTCATAGTTATCGTAAACTTACTTCCATGATATCGAAAATACTAGTTTGATCAACATAATAACTTGCAACTCAAACGCAGAGAAGAATAAATACATAAACCGACAGACGAAGGTCTATCACTCGAGCAAGAGAAACATAACACCCAGAGGAGAAGGCACACGCATCCTTTCGACCAACATACTGACAACGATAAAAGCAAAAACAAGAAGAGACAAGCAGAAAGGGGAAATCTCCCATCATGACATCCAACTGACAAATCAATGCAAGGAAAAAGCGGTTCGATTTCACAATAATTGTAAATATAATAGCAGTAGAAAGGTGTAGAAATATCTTGCCTTTTTCTCCAGAGTCTTGCCTATCTTCTTCTCCCACAAAGCTACCAGGTCATTGAAAGAATATGTATTGGCAGGAAGCCTCAAATACAATTTCTTGTTCAGAGTTCTTGGGTCACCCACTGCCTTGATGGTAAAAGTGCCAATATCTTCCTCTTTCACAAACACAACTTTGGCATTTCCATCCCCTAAAATTGAAACTGCATCCCTTGGTAGGGCAGTAAGGCCTGATTGCCCCAAATTTGGCACAAAATATGTGACAAACAGCTGCTGCAAACATATGTGTAGGGAATTCCTTCTGCCTCAATGGCCCTACGGACTTTGACCTTGTAACCCCATGCAGTATTTGCAGGCTCGACTGCATGGACTCTATCAAAATCATTTCCAAATTCAGATGGCAGAAATCTCTTGATGGTTCCAACCTCTTTGATTGCCTTGATAATGTTAAGCTGATCCATTATCTGCATCCCTCCCACTGTGGAGATGACCACATCCACTTTTTGATTGTCTCCACAAGACTTGCATGATCTTCCTAGAGATCCATGGACTATATTAGCACCTGAGGCCTTGAAGGATTCAAGAAGCTCGGACTGCTGAGGATTTGAAGCTTGGACACAAGACATAATGATTACATCACGCTCCTGGCTCTGAAAGGCATCTACCGTAATGATAAATAAACCTTTTCCTTCATCAGATTTGAGGACAGCATCAAACTCTCGGTGTAAACATTACAGCTGTAGCTTGTAAGGTGTGATAATTCCAACAGAAACCTTTATGCCTGCCAACTTAGTGACTCGTTGAGGAAGCTCATATAATAGCAAAGCAAATCGTGCTTCATGAATACACTGAAATGAAACAGATCTGCCTCTATGAGATCCTCTTCCATGGGTTACATCGTAAAACAAGCAGAAAGGTTTCAATAGAGAATCTTTGCCATAAAATTCATCAGGTCTCCTGGTAACACTCTTACTGTCACTTAATCAATTTTGATAAAAATTACCTTGAAGGAGAATCCCGAATTTGAGGATGCAGTCGATACTGAACAGATAACAACATAGTTGGACAACCTGCTTATGGAGGCACTCAAAAAGGCTTCTACCTTACTGTAACGTGCCTGCTGCCTGGCTTGTAGCTTCTTCTAACCACCATATCAACCCATTACTGCGCCCAAACTCTTTTTTTTTTTTTTTTCAGAGTGCCTAACCTCCATTTTCCTGCACGTTTGGAACAGGGAAGGAGCAGCAGCAAGGAAGGGGAAATGCAGCCAAGCAAGGGATTTAGAACCCACCACGTATCTCCAGCAATTTTCCACGCCCCTCCTCAACACGGAACCAGTCTGCAAGAGCTCTGATTAAAAAAAACGAGACCAAGCGGCCACACCAAGCAAAAATCCCTTCACACCACACAACTCACGCGGCCAGGGCAGAAGACAGCAGATTGCAAGTCAAAAAAAATTAATAAATGGGGCATGTGCGGCCACCAACCAGGAAAGTTGAACACGCCAAGAAAGGTGCAGGGGGTTTTTAATGCAATGGCAGGTGGCCATTAAAGCCACCCACCTCCAGCCAACCAAGGAAACAAAGTAAAAAAACATTAACCTTTCCTTCCCCACGCCAAACGTGGTACACAAGGAGATCAAAAGGGAGAGACAAGGTAGGTTGGGGACATAAAAATCCATATTTAAAATTAGTAATTTAAAACAATTCTAAGATTGCGGGATCGGTCGACCCAGGAGGAGAACGGGGTTGAGTATTTAAATGAAATATTTACGCGAACGCCACTCCCAAACCGTGGCGCCACCACAAAACATACTCTTCCTCATTTGCGCAACGAGGCTCGATCAGCGGGAGCGACAAACAAATCAAAAGGATAGTTTAACGATAACAAAGGATGATATCGATAACAATCGATATAAAGAAAGTAATAATAAAATACAATCGTTGATCGATAATACAATCATAATGTCATTATTATTATTATTATCATTATTATCATTTTACAGCTTGTAAAATAATTATCAATTATAGTCATAATGGTCAGCAATCGAGGTCGACGAAGGCACAAAGACACTCCATGCTTAGCACTCGATCGCCACAGGATGAATAGGTGTAACGTAGAACAGGGCATTACATGATGAATACATTCATGTTGAAAGTAGAGATTCCATTTTTGAAAACATGGAAGAATGGCTTCTTATGGTCACAAGATATAAGAAAAATACTACAGAGAGAAAAACATTCAAACAAATAACAAAGTGGTCATTGGATACAAATGTGTTTTTATGCAATATTAGTAAGAGAATGGAAATCTGGTTTGCCTTCTTCTTTTGAAAATGTAGACACCTAATTTGATTTTCAAAATCTTATTGCTAAATGGACATAATCACTCTCATTCATACTATTTTTGTTATAATTAGTGATTTCCGCTAATTAACTAATGTTTCCCTCTATTTTGGTTAATTAATGATGCTTTGTTGATTAACTAACCTCTATCACATTTTGGATGCCAATTAACGACACATCATTAGTTATTATCCTATTTCGAACAAATAATTAGCAATTATTAGCTAATTGAGCCTATTTACCCTTGTATTGGGCCAATAAACCCTATTGTTGGGTACAAACCCTCTTCTAACCATTCAAAATCACCCCATTTCCCTCCAAGACATCTCAAAAGGCTTAAAAATATTATCATAGACTTTAAATTGATCCTAAGTGGTTGATTAAGGCTCAGTTGTTAATTCACTCATCATGATTAACAATCCTTTAATCTACTATATCCTTTTTGTCCCACATGCACCAAGATGGAATTTTACTCAAATAGAAAAATATAAGAAGAACTAAGCACCCACCTTCATACTTTACACAATACTTTTATTAGTATATCATATAACAAATATGATTAAGAGCCTTACTTTCTTCTTGGATTAGCTTGCTCAATATTTGCATACAATCTTCATGTTGGTTAGTAGAGGGATATCTAATATGGCCTTATAGCCATTATTAGAGAGATTTTCTCACCATTTGTGGAGTTGCAACAACCATAATTTGGTTGCCCTTAGATCTAATTAGGTCTATGTTAATTAGTAATCATCTCACATAGTAAGGATGATTGGAGATTAGATGTTTAATTTCATTTAGTTTCCATTAATGCATGATTTTGAGATTTTATCATGATGTTTCATTCTTAAGCTTAAGCTTGGCTCTATGATACTATGGTGTTAGCCTTTTATTAGTTATCCATATTGAAATTTTTGGGGTGATCACGAAACCATGCGAGCCATTGTGAGGGTGTGACATGACCAACATGATATTTTGATCTTCGGAAGTGGTATGAATTCAACCCACTATCCTATGATGGTACCTATTTTTGTCATCATGTTATCAAGTGTGTGTATATTATTCCCCTGCCTCTATAAATTTCCATCCCAAGTAGCATAATTTTTCCATTTTATTGTGTGTTTCACTTTCTATTTGGTGTGTTTCTTGTGTTTCGTCATTAATATCATTATTGTTGGTGTGTGTGACTTGCCTCATCATCACTCGAGGTATTTTCCATCTCACATGGTGAGTCATCTCACTTAGGTGAGATCATAGGTCATGGGGTCATATGACATTCTTTTTTTGTCATTTTCATATACATTTTCAATTCATAAGATTTACTTTCCATATTTGGAATAGTAACTCCTTTCTTTTCTCTCTTGGAGGGAATATTCATCTAGGCATGGGAGTTACACAACACTCCTATATGTACCTCATTTTTTGATATATGAGAATGAGTAGACTTGTTCTTTCTATGCATGATTCTCTACTTTTTATTTTACTACCGATTACATGGAGCTTTCGCATCACCATTGGCATGCAACCTTGTCGATGTGTATGGGATACCGTTTTGATCCTCACAAAATAATATCTCATGGTACTAGAGATTTTATTCAGTAACATGCACTCATTATTTCATAAATGCTAATTACATCCTGGTTTATTTTTTAACTTGTTCTCATGCAATTTTTAAATCGGTTTTGAAATCTTACTAATTAGATTTAATAATTCTAATTTTTTATTTTGTGCTAGTTTATTGTTTTTACTTTTTCATATTTCAAATGCATTTTCAGCTAATCTTAGCTTTGAGTAGTTGTCTTTGGTAGAAATATCTTTCAAATGTTATTCAATCAATCTTAGCTTATAGAAACTATGTTTGGTGGAAAGAGGTATTTTTCTATAGTTTCGATTGTTTTGAAATTTCATTGACAATTAATTTTTTTACTTTTTTTTATTTTTAGATCCTTTTAATCATGTTTTATTCTACTCTACTCTACCTTGCACCTCTCCTCTCTACTCTTTATGAGTTTATTTCTTATTCAGTTATTTTTGTCATTTATGGCTCGTTTTCATGGCGATTTTAGTTTTTCATGCTATTTTTTAAAGCTCGGCCCTATTAAAATTAACTCATCTTGGTTGGCGTTCTTTTATTTCCCATGTTTACCTTGGCTTTCATCTTAGAGCCCTCACCTTCTGTGTTGGTTTTTACCCTATTGAGTCGTGTTATTGTACGTTTGTTTATTTTTCCTCCTTGGCATGCCTTGGTGGCCCCGCCCTAAACTTGGTTTGTGTTTCATTGAGCCATGCCTTGTCTTACCTTTGGCTCTGTAGGAGATCTTTCCTTCCATGGACTTTACAACCTCCATGATTTACGCTATCGAGAGGCTAGTGACTGCTAGAACTTTATTTCCCTTCTTTTTCATTGCTTTCCCTAGATGTTTTGGAAGTTAGCAAGAAGCTGCTAGGATTTTTCTTGCCGTATTTTTCACTACTTTTCCTAACTATGGAATCTAGGGACCGTTATGATTTTTCCCGTCCCAACATTTTCTTATTTTCCTAGATGTTCTAGAAGCTAGATGCTGCTTAGGAATTTTCTTATATCCCTTTTCCCTCCTTTTTCAAGTGATTCTTTTAAACAAGATTTGTTAAAAATCAATATAAATCTCAAGTTTTTTTTTAAAAGGAGGAAATTAATTTTTAAGCGAGTCTTTAAGGTTAATAGTGGTAGATTTTTTTGCTAAATTTAAAATTCCTATTATTTATAATTAAATTAATTAGGGAAATATATTCGTAAATTAATGTTATTAGACATTTTTGTCACTAATCTTTTTGGAGGTGTGTAGCATCCACTTTTTAAGCATCCTTTTACTTTCTAGAGGCTTTTCTTATGTCTTGGAGGCTTTTAGACTCATTTTTTATTTAGTTTTACATTGTCTCATTCTTATTATTGCTTGTGTGTTAGTTATCATGTTTTCTATAGCCTTGTAATAAGGGAGTTTATTTTACGATTTGAGATTTTATTTCTCACATAGTAATTTTTTTTCTTTTCCCTTCTCTTGTTTTTGAATTAATTTTTCTTTCTTGTGTTGTCAAACTATATCATTTGTCAAAATTGTATTGTGGTATTCATACTTGTATGTTATTACATTGATTGCAATCCAGTGACCGATTAATTCATGATGCACATTCACATATGATTATAATAAATGCACTAAACTATAAATTTCCACAAATAGGGGGTGAAAATATTATTCTAGGGTGTGTATGCGCTTCTTTTCTTGTTGTATTCCTTATTTCTCTCTCCTTATGATGGATGATATTTCAATTCCTCTACTTATGTTGTTTAATTTATTAAAATGCATATCTAAAATAGTTTTGAAATTAAGGGGTAAAGGGTTGTTTTGAATCACTATAGGAGTTGATACACGAGCATGACAATAATTACAAAAATCTTAGTAGCTTAAGCTGAAGTGACAAATCTTTGGGTATTCTCTATATATTTGTTTCTCTGGACTTTCTCTTTGTTGGTGAGAAATTTTTTTGGGTTGAAAAACTTGTGGATTTCTTGCCAACACTATGGGAATCTAAGTCCCTCTACTTAATCGGTGCAACTATCGTATGTGCATGCGTGAGAAAGTGTGGATTTCTATGATGTTCTTTCAACTAGAGATCCAACAGGGGCACTCCACTGACCTTGTGGAAAAGCTAGCAATATCTTGCTAGGGAAGTCTTCGTCTATAGAGTGGGAAAGGGGAGTGAGAAAATAGGTAGGAGAACTAATGTTGTAGGTAGAATATCAGATTCTTGCACACACACTAGTTAGAAAATTTAAGACATGTATTTATGGGAAGAAACAACTCTGTGAATAGCAAAAAGACCAAATAGAATTAACTTATCACCAAATATCAAGAAAACCCTTAGTCAAAGAAAGCTAGAAACTCCTTATTCTTGTATTGATTTCTCAAATCAAAGTTGTACATAATGTGGGAATGGAGGAAATTTAGAAAAGGGGGAAATGGAAGAAAATGACTATCTCCTTTGCTTTCTCTAGGTACAATGCACTCTTGAGTTTACAAGATCAATTGTCAACCCTTTGAAATGGGAATGGCTTAACAATTTATAGAATAGAATATGACTCTTCATCTTCCTCATGACATTTTGAATACCTTAATATGACTTAAGACTATTTATATTCCACTTCAAATATTTAAGTCCCTTTTATAATAGCAAGGTGACTTAATTTACATTATATTTCTAAAGTCACTTTTAAGTGACTTAAAGGCATATCAAAAAGTGCAAACCCCAACGAAGAATTAGAACATTTGAAAGTGAGAGAAATTTGGGGGAAGAGGAGAGAGAAATAGAGAGAGAGAGAAGAAGAAGAGGAGATGTCATTCCCGATGAAGTCTATTGATCCTCATTGATGGAAAGCTCCAAATGCAGCAAAGTTCGAATGTCCCATTGTGCCAAAACTGCCCTTTGAATGTGACTTACTAATTTTGGTACATAGTAATTTCCACTATTTTCTACTCCAGATAATCATTCTAGCCTTTTGGAGATCTTCAAGTGCACACTGCTCTTTCCATAGCCACTTTTGATGAAGACTTGCCAAAAATAACAAGCATGTATAGGAAAACTTACTATTTTTAGAAAGTGTGTTTCCAGTGCTTGATTTGTGATGGAACATAATTTTTTGGACTCTTCTTGTCATTACAATCACACCCTCTGAATTTCACATAGTTTTGCCCACTAGAATACCTGGAAATAAATTTTGAAATTTTGACCTGGCAGTGGCTTCGGGCATAGAGTTGTCATGGTGGCCATTAATGGAGCTTGAAATTTGTAGGTATGGTTTTTGTCTCTGTTTGCAATGAAAACAACTCCATTGTGATAGGTTTTTCATTTGGAGCTCGTGTGCAAGTTTTTAGCTCGTTTCCATTGCCGGAATGACGGGAAATCCGACGAATGTGAACCGGTGCACAAAGGGAGGATTTTGTTAGAGAAAATGATTCTGGGAACCATTTGACCTCTTTTTTATTAGATCTTGATCACCTTGAAAAATTAGGAATTATGCAAAAGACGGCATCTCGATCTGACTTGTATCTTGCAAGATATGAGGATTTTTCAATCGGGTGACTTCACGGTTATCTAGCAAAAAATCTCCATTTTTCTCTTCATTATTCGTCATTTCACTCCATTTTTCTCTGAGGATTGAATATTTATATGAATTCATGTTTTTTAAAGTTTATGTGGCCATGAAGGATCTGAATCGGAGCAACAATGGTGGGTAGGTGTCAGACGGACAATCATGCACGGAGCCATGGCAAGGTATGAAGTTGTGAAGGAGAAATGAGGGGGAAGAAATGGCTAAGTGCCGGATTTAAACTTTCAAAACATGCACATGGAGGGGCTGGGAACATTTTTATTTCCTTGATGTCCCTGACCTTAGGGACATGAGGGAAATCAATTTCCATGATGGTTAAGGTGATGCCATGTGTCCTTAATCCGACGACGGGATTTGCTTGAAAAATGCACTTGAGGGCTGAAAGTCGGTCACGTGGGTGTCCAGAAGACTCATCCTAGGGGCTGGGTGAATTTTTCCATGTCTTATGTCCCCCACCTTAGGTAAATAAGGGACATCAGTTTCCACGGTGGTCTTGGAGGTGACACGTGGTGCCCGATCTAACGATAGGGAATGGATGCTCCAAAAATGCACCTGGGGGCTGAAAGGAGGTCACATGGGTGTCCAGAAGACTCCCTATGGGGGCTGGGTGAATTTTCCAAGGTCTGATGTCCTCCATTTCAGGTTCACAAGGGACTTAAATATCCACGGTGGTCCTGGAGTAGACATGTGGTGCCCGATCCGATGACAGGGAAGGCATGCTCCAAATAAGCACCTGGGGGTTGATTTGTCAAGTCTGGAGGTCATATGAGGGCCCCAAAGGTCACATGGGGGCTGGGAAAATTTTCCAAGGGCTGATGTACCTGACCTTAGGGATGTTAGGGACATGAAATCCCACTAGGCTCCTGGTTCGACACATGTCCTCTCGAAAAAATGACTAAGTCCTGAACTGCGTTTGAGAGGGTAACTTAGAACGAAGATAACTTGAGCTCTTGGTGGAATTTATTGGTGAAATTTTATATGATATTGTATGTAAATAAATTTTTAATCCAATTATGGGGGTTTAATGTCTTGATTCAGCCATATGATCCCTGAAAAATCAGATTTTTTATTTGGTACTCCACTTGTGCCTGAGAAAAACTGCCTGTCAATCATATGCGCCAAGGTGTTGTGAAAAATATTATTTTACCATCATGTAGGTATTAGAATCCTATTTCTGATGATGTTTTTTTTTACTTATAAATCCATCTGGAGCTCCCAAAATCTTCTTCTGAAGCTCAACAACTATTTTAGGCTGTGTACCGCCTAGGCTTGTGAACCTTGTTTTTTACTCAGACTGCTCCAAGTCTTGCAGAACTTCCCCAGACCTTCCAAAATCATTTCCATGATGTTCCAAGGTATTTCATTTTCCTCCATGTTGATTTTTCTCTTCCATTCCACTCCAGGGTGATCCGATCCTGGGAAGGCCAGCGATAGCCCTTCCCTATACTGCCATGAGATAGTGTTTTTTTAGAACTCCCTAAAATCACCTAGGGGAATGAGTAGACTTTCTTGAATCACCTAGGGGAAAAATTTGACATCAAATAGGGGGGAAAAAAATAGTGGATTTGGCTTGGGGTGTCTAGGAATGATAAAACATGAAAAATTTGACATCAAGGTATAGTTGTTGTGTTTGAAAATTGTCAATTTCCCTGTTGCACATTTGCACGACAACACTCTTCCACATTGAGTGTTACAAAAAAATCAATGGATCCTATAAAATTCTTGAAGATATTTTTAGAAGAAAAAAATATGACATGAGATTAAATGAATTAGAAAACAAACTTGTAGGATTAATATGTAGCAACTTTTATAACCTACAAGAATTATTCTCAAAATTTGGCTACACTAGATTTATCTTATAGGAATGTTGAGTTGAGAAATAATATTCGTAGTTGATCTTATCAATTTTTATAAGTAAGGTATCGAATACTCCATCTTCATTTTTAATTTCCATGCCAAAAAGATGATCTATATAGTGCTTGGAAATTTTCCTCATTTGTGATTTTTGTCCCAACTCATTTGAGAACAGGATAGACTCATTGAAATGGGAACACTCAAATCCAATTCATGTGCACTTGTAGCGAGTAATAGGAAGGCAAAGGATAATAAAATTGAAAATAAGAAAGAGAAAAAGGACCAATCGAATAAGGAAACCAAGACCAACCAAACCCAAACCAAACATAAAAACACTTAAAATTTGGAGCCAAAAGGAGAATTTAAGTTCTTATTGGAAGAAGATTGGACATGAAGAGCATCAATGTATGAGAAAACAAATAGATCACCTAACTCATTTACTTGAGAAAAATAATATAGGTGTTCCTAAGTCTATCAAAAATATGATCTAAAGTCTAAGTCTTCCAATGTAAAAGATTCTAAATATGAGAGGAAGAAAGGAAATTCCCTTGTATCTATATTTTTTTCTTCGTCGATGTGGATCATTTATTCTCACACCTCGCACAACATGGGCTCTTTACATGTTGATTTTTCTGATATTAAACCATGTAGTATGTCCCAAATCACTTTGGGTGATCATACTTTAGTTTTTGTTTTCGGTAGTAGATCAATAGAAGTAGAAGGTAGAACATTTAACCATGTGTTTAGTGTTCTTAATATCTCTACCATTAACCTATTGGTTTACCAAATCACTCATCTTGGTGAAGGAATGTGATTAGAATTCAATCCTAACTCGGTGATTATTCATGATCTTCACACTGATACTATAGTGGCTAGGGAAAAGGTGGATCATCGTTCATTATTATACACCTTCTCCTACTTTACTTCTGATTTGACACCCACTACCTTACTTGGTCATGTAGATGAGGTGAACAAGTTATGTCATGATAATTTTGTGTATCTTAACTATTTCTACCTTGAGCAGTTGAGCCATAATGAGATGGTCAATGAGCTACCCCGCTTAAAATTTTCTAAGGATATTTGTGAGGGTTATACCCTCGGGAATCATCCCAAAGGCCTGGAGAGCTTTGCGTCACTTAGATCTTGATCATAGTGAAAAATTTGGCCACTTCCCTTATCCTTAATTTTCTAAATATCTCTACATTCTTACCTTCATTGATGATTGTTTTCATTACACTTGGGTGTATTTTATTAAGAAAAAAATTGAAGTCTTTGGTCACTTTTGAGACTTTAAGGATCTTGTTGAGAAACAATTTGAAATATCTATCAAGATTCTTCAAACTAACAATAGAGGAAAGTATGTGAGTGATGGGTTTGATGATTTTTATACCTGCGAAGGGATAGATTTTTAGTCTAAATGTTAGTACATTCCTTTGTAAAATGGAGTTTTGGAAATAAATAACTAAATGATTCAGGAGATAGCCAAGTGAATTCTTCACTCAAAGTTTCTTCCTCTACAATATTGGGTCAAAGATGAGAATTATGCTTGCTACATTCAGAATCATATTACACAAAATGCCATAAGAGGGATGACACACTTTGAAGCCTATTTTGGATAAAAACCTGATGTCAAGAACTTTCCAGTCTTCAAATCCAATGTTATGGCCCAAATTCCCACAAATAGAAGTAAGGATTTGGAACCACGGTCCTAACCTTTCATCTTTATAGGGTATCTAGATGACGTGAAGGAATTTATATTGTTTAACCCTACTACATGTAAAATTTATATTAAGAGAAGTATTAAGTTTTATGGTTCATCATCGAATTCCATTTCCTCTTTAGTTGAGTTCCTTCTTCTCACCTTGATTATGACTCAATGTCTTTAAATGATGATGTTATTAAGCCTACCCCTCCACGTAATCCTGCTAGTATTCCTTCTCCTTCCACTTATCATACTTTGAAGTCTTCTATATATCTGAGTAGTGATGATGAGGACTTTTCCCATCTCACTTTAATGAACAATCTATATATTCGAGCACGAATTTCCTCTTGGTCCTCAATGGGCTAGGAAGTGTAGAAAAAAATCACACACTTTGGCTATATTTTTAGTCCTGATCATGTACCATTATCCATATGATTCATAAGTAATAAAATTACTAATTTCACCTTTGTCTTTAGCCTATTTGATTTCTTTATATTTTCCTTTTTTTTGCTTACATACCTTCTTACCTAGTTTGGCCTTCGACACTTTAGTTTTTCTAGGTTTGGACACCGGTGCCCAACCAAGACAACAATTCCCATAAACCACCATCCTCTTTGGGTCCCCCGACCTCTTTCTATATTTCTCAAATCTTTTAGGTCCTTTTTAGTTGTTGGACATCTTACTTTCTTGGTGTCTATCCTTTTAGAGGTTAATTATGAAATTCAAGTAAAGTAATCATATAATTACAAAGGCATGTGGCAATAATAAAAGACCAAATACTAAGCATCCACTATCATATCCTAAGGTTATATCTAAAGGCCATTACAAGAGCATAAAATAATCCATCTAACATACATTCAAGGGACAAGGGATTGAATTTTTTTACATACACATCATAGGAGGAAGTTCATTTTTCCATGCACGTATCTATATACATCTAGTTGTTACTCATTATTCAAGTGCGTCTAGAACAAGGGCTACCTAGGGCAAAATTATACACACACACATGTGTAAAACTAAATGGAGTCTAAAATGTAGAGTTGTGCTTAGATCGTATGTTCACTCGGTCAGGGTGACCTCTAGGGTCATTCTGATTCCCCATTTGCATGTTTTAATTTTATGATTTAATGTGTTTTGGGGTTTTTCGGTGCTCATTTTCTTTATAGGTTTTAGGAAAATTGACGATCAGATAACAAAGTACAAGTAACTAAAGGTGACATCGAACGAAAATAATATAACCTTGTGAAATTGAGTTTATGAGGTTCTGAGAAATCATAGGCACCCAAAGGAGGTCTATAGTGGCCCAGGAGCCCCGACCTTACACATGTGCCCTAGTACAAGCATTCTAGACAGTTATGCATTTTTCTGGGCTCGGTTGCGATACTCTACTTTTCTTTTTCATCAATCTTCTAGCTCGATGTAGCTTCAATTTTTTTGTGAATAAGCTAAGTATCTTACCCTCTCTCTTGCACTTAGGGTTTCAAATTTATTAGCTTACTTTCTTATGTCAAATATGTATTTTATTACATATCTATATCTACGTTGTAACTTAATTAGAATTTAACATTTATATTTCAATATTTTTTAAATCATTTGGTGAACCCCACTCGTGATCAGTCATTCAAATCCTTCTTTGGAACATCATCTTCTCTATCATGGCTCCAAACTTTCATCAAATCTCTTTGTCTCAATTGCTTCAAATGTATTCACCTTGTAAAGATGTTCTACAAAAATCACTAGACACCATGTTCCACCCTAAATATATGCCACCCACTCAATTAAGCACCATTTTAGATCATCTCTTTGATGGCCCTAGCCTTTATGATCCTCCATCTAATAAAAAAAAATTAGATTCCATTTAAGCCTTGCATTCTTTATTTCAGGGAAAAAATTCATGCTATGGAATCACGATCACATCTCTTAAATATGAAATTCAACATCTCAAGGATGCTTCTCAATTCCATGTTTTTTCTTCTTCCACATATCATCTCTCTTCCATTTCTTCTACATGTGTTCCTATCATTGAACCCAAAGTATTACCAATCCCCGCATAACTTAAGTTTCATTTCAATTCTACATAGTAAGATATTCTTCCTCGACACCTTATTCATCAATTGATCAGCTTGTCATCTACTCATTTCTATTCTCCTTATTTGTTTGTAAAATATCAGGATCATCCATCTTGAAATTATCATCTAATCAATGGACATAATGAAAATAATTTCTATCCTCTGAAGTGAAAAATTAGCCACCTTAAGCATTATGGTCTCATTTAATTTGCTACATCTCACTAGGTTCCTAAATATGATTCATCTATGTCTAATGAGAATCATGTTATAACTTCTAATAATCCTTCTTGATCACTCAAACACTACCTATGCAACCCACTCAAACTAAGAAATCACCTCTCAAGGTCAGTCCTCCATCACCTCCTCTTATTAAGTCTTCTCCCATGTCACCACCTCCTAAGAAACCGCATCTAAAAATAAGTCTAAATCTTCCTCGGTATTAGGTAGTCTACTATGTTACAAAACAAGAAACCATTCACTAGAAAAGAAAACCAAATTCTAGATGGCTTCTTTTGACTTCCTCCGTTTGACCCTACATTGAGCCATGATCCTACTCTTTCTCCTACCCACCATTGTGATAATAGTATGCTTTCTTATGATAAATTTTAAAAAAATTACCATCACAATGTTTTTCTTATGTCGTCACATAGCTCTCCATCATTGACACACTTAGGGGCATCATAGCTTCTCCCCTTACATTGCTATCAAATGTCTATATCATCTCATGTAATTTACATTCCACACTTAAATGTCTAATATGTCTTACACATCATTACAAACTACTTGATACATAGAATTTATCATCATTACCCGATGTTGTACTCTTTTGTCATGGGTGAAAATTGATTATTAAGGGCTTACTAAATTCATGAACCTCACATCACATCACACCACACATTTCACACTTAGTGTATTCACGACACATCATTGTAACATCGCATTCTAACACATTGTCACTACCCTATGATGCACTCTAGTTATACGGTTCATACTCAAATGTTGAGGGTATAAATATAAAATAAACCTCACTACACTCACTCACTCTCTATGTTTTAAGATTTATCAATCATATATTTCTAGCATACAATTAAAACCATTTCCGGATGATTCAATCTTATTTTATGGTTCATTCTTGACTTCTAAGGGGTATTTTATAAATGAACCTCATTTCATTCATACTCATTCACATTATCTTTTGGGACACATTACTCCTGTCACACTCACTTTGCAATCCATTCCATTCACACTCACAACATACTGCATATCTTGGTTGCACATTGTTCTTGTTTACGTAATATTGCATGTTACACTTTTCTTACTATGTTAGTTAGATATATTGTATGTCATTAATATTTTCTATACACACACGCACGTTCACTTGTATTCTAGTTATGATCTAATAATTTACACTAATATTTACACACAACATGGATTCTTGGTATTGTACTTCTTACCAGTCCCACAACGAGGCTCTCGGGGCATCAAATTTCGTACACAACACAAGTGTCATTGTTTCATTTTATACTACTTTATATTCATACTAGCACAATACTATATCAAATCATACACATTTCGGCATACTTTCAGTCTTCTAAAATGCTAACGGGTGATTCACATGCAACATTTTCTTTATAGGAACTATTTTCTACCATGGTTGGTGATTAGTGGGCCCGTTGGGTTGTGGGACTTGAGGATCACAACCGGGAGTTTGTGGTTTCGAGGACCTTTTATGATCATGTGAAGAATCAATCTCTTCTCCCAACTATCTAGTAGTCATAAGCTTCTTCAGTTTCTATGTTTAATATTAGGAGTTGTGTGATCTTCTTGGAATACCTCATGGGTGTCCTAGCAACTTGTATGCATAAGCCTATGTCTATGTAAGCGAGAATGTCTCCTACATTTGGTGAGGAACTAATGGATCACAATCGAATGTTTGTTCTTTTTTTATTTTCAGAGATATAAACTTGAATGATTTTAAAGAGAAACTAATCTAATAAATTCAAATAACAAGTAACTAATCTAAGAATAAAGCTAAAACAAGCAAGGTAGCTAGATGTAGCTATTTTCCTATGCACTTGTGAGTTGATACAAATATAAATATCTAACTAATTTGATTGAAAGACCTCCAATCTTACCTCAGAAGTGAGAAACAAATCATAGCTTCTCAGAAGCTATCATTCCCCACAGCTTCCCCGACAATATTGAAAGCAAGCTTTAACTGAAATGAAATGATTCACTACTCTATTTGATATATTGTAAACTACAACTTTGAAAAATCAAACCTGGAATCTATAGAACAAAGGAAAATCTAGTTATATCGTAGCTTGTCCCCTCAGTGTGATTTCTTCGTTCCTTTGTGTTCTCGTGAATCCAGAAAGGTGAGAATGTGACAATGGCAGCAGGAGAAGATATTTGAACAATGGTAGCTTGGAGGTAAACTGAACAAAATGCAAGTAGGAGAGAGATAGCGTAAGAGAATAGAGCTTGGCTATGTGATTCCTAGTAGGATTGTTGTAGGGATACACCAAGACACACCTAAAATTATAGGACCTATTCTTCCTGTGACGAAACAAAACCTATAACTATAAGAAAAACCAAATTCCAAATAAACTTAAACTAGAAGCTGATGCGATACTATGCTAACCTTGAGCTTTTTTAGAGAAAAACAATGGAATAAAATGAAACTAGAGAGATCAAGTGATCTCTAAACCAAAAATGAGGAGCCTTGAACTGAGAGGCTGAGAACTTATGCTAAGTCTAAACCTATTGAGACTTATTGAGGAACTTCCAAATACACTGAATAATAAAACATAGAGAGAGGGGGGCCATTTTCTTGTAAACAAGCTCAGTATTTATAGCATTCTTACTCACCAGAAGGCAAGTCCAAATTGCCATGCTTTATCATTAAAAATGGAGCACTACTATTACAAAGTGGCTGGAAACTCTAAACAAAGCAGAAGCGGTGAGAGTTGTAAGTGCAACTTGATTTTTCACATTGTTGAGTGTGTCGAGGAAGGTTCTAAAAATACAAATAGGATTTTCGTTCTATGTAGGGGCACAGTGGTTACAAGACCACCACCCTATCCTAAGCGGCAATCATGGGACTACCACTCTACTTCCGCCGCCCAAGTAGGCGGCGATCTTGTAACTTAAAGACAAAATGCAAGGAAAAATGGGGCAGAGGTTAGAATAAAGCATGAAAAGGTTGGATAAGGCATTTTAGGATGTAAATGTATACTTGGTGAGATTTTCTAGATTCCAAACACCTTGCAAAGAGATCTAAATCATCATTGGGGTTTCGTAACCTCTTTCCGACAGTACAGTACATATAATTTTGGGTACGTACATATTGCCCCCTTGGAGAAGCGTTTTAGCCATGAAGAGGTGTAAAATAGTGGGTCTGAGTATGGCAGTCCCAAAATGGGGAGTTAGAAGCTATACGACATGCCTGTGTGCCACAATGTCACCATCCAAATCCCGCTATCTCTAAAACAAAAAGGGGATTCAAGTGTAGATAGATAAACTAAATCAAAAAATAAATACTAAATTAAAATGAAATGAGGACTCACCATTTTGTGGGGATAAGAACTTACCTCTAGCGGTGATCCAACTCTATGCAATAACACTTAAAATAAGATTATAATACTATATATATATATATATATATATATATATATATAACAAGCTCATTTTACTATTCATTTACGCGTATCAATTTGGTAATTTTTGAGCTCTGGAACCACAAGTAACCATTTTCGATGAGAGTATAGTCAAAATGTTCATTGTGGGATCGTGATCATGCCTCCGAGAGTAGGAGATCGACCTGCGAAGTCTCAGGTTAGTTTTTCTCAATTTATCGTTTTTGAACCTAAAATATAGAAACGTTGAAATCTTTGTCTTGGGGATCATTTTCAAAAATGTTAGTGTTAAATGAGTCTCTTGGGGGGGCACCCATAGGGTAGGTTTTTATTTTATAAAAAATGGTGTATTTTTTCCTTTTAAAAGTATTTTTAGGGCTTTAGGGGTGCTCGTCAATTCGAGACAGGACCGCCACCCTGCACAAAGTGGTGGTCATGGGACCACCACCCTGTGATGGTGGCAGTCATGGGACCACCGCCCTATGATGATAGTGGTTATAGGACCACTACCTCGAAGTCGTGGTCACGGAACCGCCGCACACTGCGCACAGAGCAATGGTTCGAACAAAAAGTAAAAAAAGATGTATAAATTAAATGTTTTTGCATTTTTGACATTTTTTATGTTTTTGATGAGCTTGCTAGTTGGATTATGTTACTAACTTGCTCTTTTTCTCTATTTTGGGTGGATGAAGAAGGAGGAGGAGTATATATGATGGAACAAAGAGAGGGAGTGTGATTGTCTCCCAACAGTGTTAGACGGACTGATCGACTTTGTGAGTGAGACACTCTGCAGAGGGCCGGTATATTGAGGATTTCACAGGTTCCTCATGTTGCTCCTACCAGTCACATATTGTGTGACTTATTCTCATACTAGGATGCAGACCAAAATACCTTCTAGTTACTAGGTGTTAGGGGTGAGTGGACTATCACCCTGGAGGACATTTACCACATTCTTAGAGTTTCGATTCTTGGGAGGCAGTTGTCTCTTAAGATAGTAGGATCCAAGTCCCAGATGGTTAAGTGGGCTACATATATGGGAGATGTTGTTTCCTCCTTTGGTTCAAAAAGGGGGTGAAGGTCCATTATATTGTTATTTCTCCTATCCCCCTTTTGTAAGGCCATTATGGGTATCTTAGCCTCATGGTTGATTGGGGATAAGGGAGGGATACCTTATTATACTGCTAGTCTCTCATGATTGCACAGATTGAGGCTCATGGCCGTATTTACACTTGGGGAGAAGACATTCTTGGGACCACCTACCATGATTTATACAGGGTGGTCAGGCTATAGGGGTAGTCATTGAGTCACCCTACTCTAGTTATGAGTTGGGTGTATGAGTGTATCATCCCCTATGGGAGGGGTATACTAGCAGAGGATCCAGGGGCTGTCAGGGTAGTGAGGTGGATAGGGATGATAGTACTCAGGATGCCACACCAGCTAGTGGCTTCACTAACTATTACAGACATGGAGGCCACTCCTTATCAGGCCATGGTAGGACTATGGGGAGAGGAGATACATACATTGATTTCTTGCTCTACTATAGGTCAGCTGGTAGACATGATAGGGAGGTTGGAGACCCACCCATTTGATAGAGTACCTTAGTAGTTTGGCCTCCCCTATGTTGATATGCTTCCTCCAGTGGGGCCAGTGTATAGGTCTGTTTGTGAGGCCAAGGGAGGTCCTAGAGGAGGCTGAGGTTGGACCATGGTTACTCCTAGAGTTCCCATTGTAGTTAGGCGGGTGGTTCATGCTTGAGGGGCAGCCGGTGCTCCTCGAGCACCCTTACTTCTGATCGGGCTTATCCTACTCATAGTGGAGAGGGAGATGAGCCCATTGATGTGGACTTAGACTCTAAGGAGTTCACAGGAGAGGAGACTGAGGAGGAGACGATGGGAGAGGGGATTGGAGGTGAGGCTGGTGGGATAGACGAGGAGGATGATAGTGATTATGAGTGGCATGACACTCAGGATATTTTGAGGGTAGAGAGGGTGGAGGTGAGTGCAGAGAAGGAGACCTTTGTCTCAGAGAGATTGCCTCATTGGGGCACTGAGGGAGATATTGATTCTGTGATGGGATGTCATTTCTTTCCACATTTTGGGGAGGCTCCAGTCGGAAAAATGTCAGTAGTAGGTGTAGATCCTAGAGACCCCACCTAGATGCTAGGAGATCCGAGTGAGTTACTACTCTTATCTCGACTATGTTAGTTAGGGATGTTAATTAATATTTGTTTTTTGTTTTTTTGATTTTTTTGATTTCTTGTTTGGTAATTTATAACTTTTTATTTCTCTTTTTATTTTTAGCGACTATTGAGGGATGGCAAGATTTGATTCACCGAGTGTGTGTAGACACCCTATTTCTCCCCTCGGAGAATACTTAGGCCAAGCTTACTGAGGATGTCAAAGAGCCTTGATAGTTGGCGGGACATATTAATGTGTTTGCCTGTCTCTCAAGGCGAAACATTAGTGTCCTCCCTTCGTAATGAGTTTGTTGGATATAGGATTGTTGAGTGCTTGATGAGGAAGATCCATTCTCATAGTGAGACCACAGCCAGTTGTCGTTGTCATGAGCACTCCCATCATTTAGTACATTCAAAGCGTTACCGTAGCAGGAGTCCTAGACGTGGTCATGCACCCTCTAAGGGATCCCATAGGGATTGAGAGGCCATTTGGTCTATTTGTAGTGATATTTTCAGATGTTTATATGAGTGTTTTTGTATGTTTTCAGGATCATTGAGAATTTTTACCATGCCTAGAGCATGATGACATTTTATATAAAACACAATATCTATATAAATATATCTCTTTTTGGATTCAAATATTTGTTGTATCTAGAGTTTTTTGTGGTTTGTTTCTCATGTGTATACTAGATGCTTTAAAATCTCTATTTTTATATGCTTTTCAGAATGTATGCAAATTATGTATCAAAGTAGTTGCTTGAGTATTTTTCAGCCCATGTAGAAAGTGATGGTGACTGTTGTCTACTCGTTTGACCATAATATGCTTTGAGACCTAAGAGAGGTCTGCCATATGCATCATATCCTCGACATATTCGGGGTATATAAATACCCACAAAATAATGGGAAAGAGCGAAGGTGGATGAAAGAAATGGAAATGAAAAAGGAGCAATTATTAGTTTCACGTCGGGTTCACCAATTTTGTATGATAGAAAAGTGACAGGTGAGCATGAGAATCATCAAGCATCCTTTCTTCGTACCCAACCTCCCGTGGTCATGCTGAAATAGACGGTGGAAATTAAATGTATACTGATACGCAATAATGGGATCTGTGAATCCAAAGCAAGGAAGGATCTTCTAACTTGAACTGGTGTTATGGATCGGTTTAACACTATAACCATTCGGAGGCTCCAATCAATGTCGAGCTCTACCGAGATCCTATCTGTTGGTTGTTGGACTCATGGAAAGTGACCTATGGGTGCTTCGTATATATTTCCAAATAGGGTCATGAAGGTGGTAGTGAGAGATGTAATGGATTTATAGGAAACTATGGATGATTTTCTAGTCTGACCCAGAAAATATTGGCTTGATTGGTTTCTACATTCAACACAGAAAGTTGTGTGATGATATCTCGGCGGGAGCGGTGAGGATCTAAATACCAAAGTGTATATAAACTGGTGTTAATGCTTGATTGATTAGCAGGCCCGTTGGGCTGTGGGACCTGAGAATCACAACCGCGAGTTCATGGTTACTAAGGACCTTTTATGGTCATGTGAAGAATTAATCTCTTATCCTGACTATCCAGTAGTCATAAGTTTTTTCAACTTCTATGTTTAATATCAGGAGTTGTGCAATCTTCTTAGAATACCTCATGGGTGTCCTAGTAACTTGTATGCGTAAGCCTGTGTCTATGTCAATGAGAATGTCTCTTATGTCTGGCTTAGGAACTAATGGATCATAATCGAATGTTTGTTCTCTTTGTATTTTTAGATATATAAACTTGAATGATTTTAAAGAGAAACTAATCTAATAAATTCAAATAACAAGTAACTAATCTAAGAATAAAGCTAAAACAAGCAAGATAGCCAGATGTAGCTATTTGCCTATGCACTTGTGAGTTGATGTAAATATAAATATCTAACTAATTTGATTGAAAGACCTCCAATCTTACCTCAGAAGTGAGAAACAAATCATAGCTTCTCAGAAGCTATCATTCCCCATAGCTTCCCGGCAATATTGAAAGCAAGCTTTAACTGAAATGAAATGATTCACTACTCTATTTGATATATTGTAACTACAACTTTGACAAATCAAACTTGGAGTCTATAGAACAGAGGAAAATCCAGTTGTATCATAGCTTGTCCCCTCAGTGTGATTTCTTTGTTCCTTCATGTTCTCGTGAATCTAGAAAGGTGAGAATGTGACAGTGGCAAAGCAAGAGAAGATATTTGAATAGTGGCAGCTTGGAGGTAAACCAAACGGAATGCAAGTAGGAGAGAGATAACACAAGAGAACAAAGCTTGGCTATGCAATTCCTAGTAGGATTGTTGTAGGGATATGAAAAGACACACCTAAAATTCTAGGACCTATTCTTCCTGTGATGAAACAAAACCTATAACTCTAAGCGAACCAAGTTTCAAATGAACTTAATCTAGAACTGATGTTATATTATGCTAAGCCAGTTGTTTGGAGAACAACAATGGAACAAAATGAAACTAGAGAGATCAAGTGATCTCTAAACCAAAAAATGAGGAGCCTTGAACTGAGAGGTTGAGAACTTATGCTAAGTCTAAACTTGTTGAGACTTATTGAGGAACTTCCAAATACACTGAATAATAAAACATAGAGAGAGAGGGGCCATTTGCTTGTAAACAAGCTCAATATTTATAGCATTCTTACTCACTAGAAGGCAAGTCCAAATTTCCATGCTTTATCATTAAAAATGGAGCACTACTATTACCAAGTGGCTGGAAACTCTAAACAAAGTAGAAGTGGCTGAGAGTTGCAAGTGCAACTTGATTTTTCACGTTGTTGAGTGCGTCGGAAGGTTCTGGAAAATGCAGACAGGACCTTCACCCTATACAGGGCGGTGGTTACAGGACCGCCACCCTGTCCCTAGTGGCGGTCATGGGACCACCGACCATGTAGGGTAGTGATCTTGTAAGTTAAAGATAAAATGCAAGGAAAAAGGGGGAAAAGGTTAGAATGAAGTATGCAAAGGTTGGATAAGGAATTTTAGGATGCAAATGTATACTTGGCAAGATTTTCTAGATTTTGAACACCTTGCGAAGAGATATGAATCATCATTGGGGTTTCTATAACCTCTTTCTGACAGTACAGTACATACAATTTTTGGTACAGACGATGTCCCATGTTTACAACTGGATTTTCATAGTCTACATTGTCTTCTTTCTTTCTAGCTTACATCTTGTCTTCTATATGTGTGTTTATCTTGTTATCCATAACACTTGTTTCCAACCACTTTGTTTGCATGTGCCTTGGTTTCTACCAAAATAATTCCCTTCCCCTACATGCCACTAGTTTCATCATAACATCTGGTCCTCCTTTGGGCCACATCCTCCTTACAACGTTGTATGTACCCCAAATGAGGGAGGAATAATTGGGTGAATTTTTCACCCCATACAATAGTTCACAGTCACAATACAACACAGTTCACTACCAAGACAACACATTATTCAGTCACAACAATGACCTAGAATCTAACTTAAGTCTTGTGTACAACACAAAAATCAACACCTAGATACATACAATAGTGCCTTGGTGCCCCTAACCCTTTCGAGTGCCGTGACTAGGGTAGTTACAAAATTTTTCTCATATCAACACATTTAACAACAATTTACAAAGCATCTTTTATAAGATAGGAACATGCATGCTTTCACCTCTTTTCTATTTTCATATTCAATCAAACTAGATTGAAATGGATTGGATTTGAACATAACATCGTAGATCTATTTATATGTCGGGAAGTAGTCAAAGGTTGGAGAATAACATTAGACCTTTCTACATATACTTCTTTCGCACTTCTTCTACACTTGGCATGAGATCTTCCAAAACAATTTCACTTGGTGCAACCTGGTGTGAGATTGCACAAAAAATCATTTTTCTATAGAATTTTAGGATCCTTTCTATCTCCTTTCACTCATCATGTCTTAGGTGCACATGTTCCTTTTTGCATTTTTACATACTTTTTACACACTTTTTACTTATTTAGATCAAATTGTTCATATACACATATTTGACTACTCGTTTATTATTCCATTTTTAAGGTCCATCCTTACGGGAAGAAGCAGTCACATCATCAAGAATCAAGCCACATCAAAAACATGTACAACATGACATCACACATACACTTTCACTTCTTGTGTTATTTTTACTTCCTTTTCTCTAGCTTCCATGCTTCACTTTAATCACTCCACATTTTTTCTTGTCTCATTGGCATGATTTTTACCATCAATCTACTTGTTTATTAGGTACACATCTCTTATCTACTTTGGGTATATTTCTAGTCCTGATCACATACCATTGTTCATATGATCCCTAAGCAAGAAAAGTAATAATTGACCACCTTTGTCTTTAGCCTCTTTGTTTTCTTTCTATTTTCCTTCTTGGTCTTATAAACCTTCTCACCCATTCTAATCTTCGACACTTTATTTTTAAGTTTGGACACTAGCACTTAACCAAGACGTAAGTTCCTAGGCACCCCGACCTCTTTCTATATTGATTGAATATTTTGGTTCCTTTGTAGATATTGGGTATATTATTTTATTAGTGGTCATAATCTTAGTGGTTAATTAAATAAAATGAATCATGTAAATACAAATTTATGTGGTAATAATAAAGGACCAAGAACTAACTACTATCATCACCTAAGGTTACATATAAAGGTCATTACAAGAGCATCAAAGAATCCATTTAGAATCCATTCAAGGGACAAAGGAATGTATTATTTTGCATAAACTTCATAGGATCAGAAGTTCATTTTTCCATGCACACATCTATGTACATGTAGCTATTTATCATTATTCAAGTGCATCTAGAACAGGAGATACTTAGGGCATGATTATACACACACACATGTATAAATACATGGAGTTTGAAATTTAGTTCAATTCCACGATCATAAGTTCACTCGGTCCAGTGACCACCGGGGTCACCCAAATCCCCATTGCCATATTTTTCTTTTTTATGATTTGATGTGTTTTGGGGTTTTTTAGGTGTTCTTTCTCTTTCAGCATTTTAGGAAAACTCGGTGATCAAATAGTGAAGTACATGCAACTAAAGGAGATATATAATAAACATCTCACAACCTTGCAAAATCTACTATTTGAGGTTCTAAGCAATCACATGCACCTAGAGGAGGTCTATAATGCCCCAAGAACCCTTGACCATGTACAAACGCCCTAGTATCAACATTCATAATAGTTTTGCATTTTTATGGGCTCAGTTACAACTCTCTACTTTCATTTTTAACCAGTATTCCATCTTTTCACAACTTTGGATTTGTTTCAAATCCGTTAGGTATCTTACCCTCTCTTTCATTCAGGGTTTCAAATTTATTATCTTACTTGCTTGTGTCAAATCTATATTTTATTGCATATCTATATCTACATTGTAATGTAAATAGAATTTAACATATATATTTCAATATTTGTTGAATTAATAATACTCTAAAGAGTTTCATAAAATGGATTAGGTATCTTTCGGATGATAGACAAAATCTGTAGACACCAAATTTTGGTCACACTCCCTTGGTCCTCTTCAATTAATTAGCGTAAGATATTTAAATAATCGTAACCCCTTTACCCCAAATTAATATTCATCCTCAATTTAATAATTAATTTAATTAAGTTAATTTCATAATCACACCTTTACCTCATCCTGGACCCATTCAAAGGGCATTTAACACAGAGTGACCAAGTCATCACTCTCGGCACTAAGTCATCACTCCCAATTTTGAGTCACTACTTGACCTAACTAACTAAGAATTCTTGCCAAACCTAATCTGGACTTCCTCAAAGATCTTCCTACCTTCTCTCACGCGAACTCTAATTCCATAAGTGGACCTAACAAGGAAAACATGCCAAATTTGGGAAGATATTCCTATTTTTGGTAAATAAGACTATTTCACCCTAACTGACATCAGTTTATCCTCAGCCGATGTTAGTCACCTAAACCGCCATTGGTTCCTTTATATATAATTTTACAACCCTTTACCCAGTTTGGTAATTTGGAGTTTCGAGAGTACTATTGCAATCAAGCAAAAATATCATAGCCATTGCTTCATCCGAATGACATCTACACACCACTAGAGAGCAACACAACCCAAGGACTCCCTTCCAAATCATCAGAGCATTCATGGGAATACGCATGTCATATTTCTGTAGAATTGAACCAACTTTCACCTCACCAATCAATCACCAACCTTCATCCAGCCATGAGATCTTCATAGTAGCAAGTAACATGATCTTAATCATTTGTGCTTCCTTTATTATAGATCTCTTTTCTTTCTTTCAGTATTTTATTTCTTTTGTTACCCGTACATCATATTCTTCCCACCAACCCACTATTCAACTACCCCATGCCTTTTCACCCTTTTAAACCTCCTTCTTAGTATTCCTGAGTCTTTTCAACCATATTATGACCAAACCACACTACCCTCACTCTCTGTGTAATCAAAAGATCCTAAAAACCCATTTTTAACAGTTCATTACCTATTGCCCCTACCGATGTCGGTTCCTTGACCATCATCAGTTTAGTCCCCATACTAGTATCGGTCACCAGACATATATCGGTCTCTGTGTCATTTTATATTCTCAGACCAACAAGCTTCCCACTCACCCAAAACCAACCCAGACCTCAACCAATCAGCCCCAAACCCTTACCAGACCTTTGACAATTTTTTCTGGCTTTGAACAAACCCTAGTTTTAATTAGATTTAGTGTTATTTTTATATCTAACATAAAATCTAGTGTATTGTGTGTATGAGAAACCTAAATCATTACATTACAATATGACTTATTTATTTCAGTTGTTTATTCACATTGAATTATTATTAAATAGTGGATTGATCAGCCTCTCTAGGAAGCACCACGCTTCCTAGATCTAGCATATGCTAGGCAGTCTACTATCATATGTTATTTAATATTGTTTCCCTTGCTTTTCATCTATAGGTAGTCCTTCCTATACAAAAAGATTTCTCTATGATCAACTTAGATAACATCAACAATGCACACATTCTACCTTCTACCTTTGCCTCATAGGTATTCCTCCTTAACCATTAACCTTCTATCTATTTCATCTTAAAAATCACAATTTTTTTTGGTGAAACATTTTGGCACATCCGAGAAGGACCCATCTGGGGTTCTTTGCATTGTTCATTCCTAGGGGAAAATATTGTGTGTCTATTTTCATTTGAAACAAGTTCACATTAAGATTCTTCTCTAGAACTATTATTTTCTTCTGATTCTCACAGTGACACTTGTCTTTTAGGATTAAAAATAAATCTTCTTTATTTTCTTACATTTCTCATAGTGAAATTCATTCCCTAAACCTCTTCATAGTTTGTTCTCATTAAATACAATTTTTGGATTTGGGTTTTAAAACTTATGAACTTGAATTTTGAGTTTTTGCATTATAGCTCATCTAAATTGTGGGTAACATATATGATGGAAGTCATTCGCAGCTGATGGTTGAAAAAGTGAACTATAGCTCACATTTTTCACACTCTCTATACCAAATCACTAAAAAAAACTACATAGTTCTTGAACAACATATTTCCTAGAAAAAATTGTCAACAATCACACGATCAAAATATTGACAGTGGGCTATAGATGGTTTCTCTGTCTAGTCATCATCTTCAAGAAGGATTTCCCATGCCAAAACTTACCCAAAACTAGCCATAGTTGTTGGATTTTATATGGAACCTTTGTTTACAAATTTTTTTGTCATGCTTATAGTCATTCCTAAATGGCATAAGCCACAACATAAAATCTATAGCTTAGGATTTCATGTTTGTTAGTGTTTTGTTTGATTAGGTCTTGAGGTGTGAGTTGAGTTTCTTCATTATTTCTCATCCTTTTATGCCCCACATCACAAAAAGTGTATTCTAGTTTTATTTTGGGTGTATTAGGACTCCTCATAGTCATATACAATCTCTAGGTTGGTCCTTTTATTTGATATAAATCACCAAAAATTCATTTTTTATTCTCTTTTGAGATTTCATAGTAGTCGATATCGGTCTAGTGACCACCATCGGTTAACTAACCGATTTCAGTTTTATGCTTTTTTGGTTATTTTTACTGAAATAATATTATCCACCTTTTTGTTCTTTTCATGTCTTGTTTAATCATTTTATCACAATTTGGGTCTTTGATATCATCTTCAAAGTCTAGGTTGACCCATTTTCACTTTTCATTATAAGATCTTTAAATCTCTTATTTTTCTGAGAATCGACATCACTCGAGCCAACTAGTGGTGGTTACCTTCATACTAACATCAGCTACCCCAACCGACGTCGGTCTCTGTATTTTTATTTTCCAATCAAAACAATGATCTAATCACTCATTTTAGACTGATTTTTCCCCATTACTTCGTGTTTCTACATCATCAGCAGAGCTTAGAATACCCATTCTATTATTAGTCACATGGTTTTGACTCATAGACAATCTAAAACCCTCGTGTTTTACACTAGCCAACAGCCACTCCCACCTATCCCATCGCCCCCTTCCGTCTTATCACCTATGGACCCCAATCAAGCACTTTCCATACCCACTGGTGATGAGGAGTTTACGAGACTCCTTGATCACAACCCCACCACTCGCAATACTATCTCACTAATTCATCTACCTCTAATTCATCGGGTATCTTATATATGGCATGTCCGTGTCATTCGCCTACCCTCACACCCACTTCGCATCAACTACTACTAGCTTGGCCTTACCATCTTCCACCTTACCACCTATGGTTTCCAATTTTGACCCTACATCATTGATATCTACTACAAGTATAGCGTCTATCATGCCTTTGACATTTTTCACTCCTACGATGTCAACCATGCCTTTATCAACCACCTTGAGTGTAGGTATATCATCATCCATCACCTCTCATATACCTATTACGTCTCAACCACCATTGGTGTCGCATCCCACACTCCCTTCCAAAAATCATCCTCTCCATCCCATAGTCTCTTCCTCCGATTCTTTGTGAGGTTATTTACATCCATCCCACCTACCTACACCTATCACCAACATCCCCCTATTTCATCTACCACTTATTTAGGATACTTTCCATCTACATCTATTTTGGCCTATATTCCTTCCTCACAATTTTCATACTCATGACCACCACATACCGGCATGATGCCCACATCATACCTGCCTCATCTACCCCCTTATAATGTAATGGGTGCCTAGTCATCACAACCTAATAACGATCTTATCGAATGATGATGAACAATATGTAGACATTGGAAGCATCTATCTCGGCTCACGTAACTCTCTGACATATGATGATATTTGCAATGAGCCCATTCACCTATCCATTTTGATTCATCCATACCCTCCCCATTGGGAAATTCCTAAATTCAATCGATTCAACAACAAAGAATATCTGCAACAACACTTGCGGTCTTTTAAACATGTGTGTTATCTAATCACTCATGATGACACTTTGCTCTTACAAACATTCCCAATGTCCTTGACATGACCGGCTTTAGATTGGTATAGTGATCTACCCAGGCATTCCATATTTTCATTTAATCAGGTAGCTTAGGATTTTTTAGACCACTTTCCTATCAACATTGTCAATAAGGTAACAATGAATGACTTGTACGTGACACGCTAATATGATCAAACAACTTATATTCCATCTTCCTCAAACTAAGTTAGTAGAGTTATTCACACTGAGCTTGTGATAGACACATCTCTACAACTCTCCAAGTTCAAACCTTTTGCACATTTGATGAGGTGTTCACAATGGCTTGGAAACTTGAAATTTGTGCCATTGAAGAGAAGAAGATACAATTATGTAATAATAACGATGTGTTTAAATCAAATGATACCTATTATTCTTCCAAACCATAAAATAATTATTCTAAAGCAAAAGGATTTGCCAACGCAGATGTTTTTAAAACCAACCCATCTCATCCATCTAACCAATCAAATCCTTCTTTCAATCTTTTTGATGTTTAGGATTTTTAGTTCAAGTGGAAGAAACAAAAATATACTCCCATAAGAGAACCCTACTCTTCAGTTTTAGAAAAATTTCTAATAGCTCGTGCAGTCACTCTTCTACCTATAAAACCACATACTGGTTTTGACCCCTCTCATCCTATGCTGCGTGGTACAAAGAAAATGATTACTATAACTATCATCGTGTTAGAGGTCATAGCAATG
Organism: Taxus wallichiana var. yunnanensis; assembly: GCA_018340775.1. NCBI lineage: Eukaryota > Viridiplantae > Streptophyta > Pinopsida > Cupressales > Taxaceae > Taxus > Taxus wallichiana. The sequence continues at coordinate 78,274,794 of CM031243.1, forward strand.
GTAATTGTATACCTTTCAAAAATATCATCAAAGAAATGTTAAATAATGGAGATATCATCTCGGATAATCCTAATGTACCAACTAATCAAAACCTTCACATCTTTGGTAAGTTGTTCCCAAATTACACACCCTCTTCTAACAAAATGGGAAAAACCTCGACCAATGATAGTAACGTTCATGAGGTTCCTGCTATTTTTGACATCATACTAGCTCTTCGGCTTAATTTCCTCCTACTCCATCTATCATGGAGATTCTTGCACGATCTCCTTCATCCATGGAAGGACCTATTTCATCTGTTACTTTATCCATAGAGGATTGTCCCTTATCTTCATCTTCACCGATGGAGGAGTCCATCATATCTTCCCCACTCACCTCTCAACATGATGAACAACCCCAAGTACTTACTATTCTACCCATGGGAGAGTCATTTTCACCTTCTTCTTCACCAAAATATGAGCTTACCTCATCTAAATTTCCATCTCCCCTACCCAAGGGGGATCCATTAGAAATGTCCCTTCCTATTGGTAGTAATTCTCCATTGTCTTTCAAGGATCCTATTGATTTTCTCTCATCTATTTTACCCATGAGTCGAAGCCAACTATTTCCTTGTCTCATAGACATTCTTTACAGGTATCACTACTAAATCAACATAATCCCCCTACATCAGTTTCGTTCTAACGTTTGGCCTACCACTTGGATTATGTTGACAATTTTATTCTTTGCGAGACATCTTCGATCGCTTAAATCTCAACTCAAATGTAGATGTTCTCTGCTAATACTTCCACAATCTATCCAAATTTGATTCAGATAACCAAACCCACCATGCCTAGGCCGGTTGTAATGGCCCCTTCTTCATCATCCTCTCCCACACCTAAACCTTTACCAACAACCAAAATTTTCCTATGCATAGAACCTTACCTTACCCTATACCTTCCTTTGTGTCCGGACCTATTACAACATTAGGAGTCATGTCGACATCAAGTCTAGTCCATTCTCCCATCAAACTAGATTTAGCCATGTCCTCACAAGCTGTCACAAAGACTATTTCCCCACCTAAGAAGAAGACATAACCCCTTTGGCCGCATACACCGATTCACCCACTACCCCTTTGTCACCTTCACCACTTCCATCAATCCTAGGTACCCAACCATAAACCTTTGCCAAACAGCCTCCTACTCGAGTAAACAAAAAAACATCAACCCACCTTGTCATGATCTATGTTATACCCAAATTACCTACATAGCTTACGCCTTTGATGTCGCTACATTATTTCTACCTTTTGTACCTACACCACTTCTAGTAATCTCATAATTACCCATGCTATTACCTTCCACATTTCCTCTTCTCAAAACCTTCACTGCACCTCCATTATCACCTTGGATAACTCATCCCATTCCACCATCTACCTTCCCTTATACATCACACTCCTCTTCTTCACCTTTACCAAAGAAGGTGCAACCAAAGCCAAGAACCCACTACCTTCCAAAGAGGTAGTTTAACCTATACCACCTTCAACAATTAGTTCACCTCCTACATCTATACCCAAGAAGGTACAATCTAAACCTAAAACCATACTATCTACCAAACAATTGGTAAAACTTACTCAACCTCCGATTCCACCTCCGGTGAAACCTCTCCCACTAAAGTCCCCACACTTACTTCATATTGTGATCCATTGGCAAGTTTTTATACAAACATCTTAGCTAAAATTTTGAAACCTTTATCATCACATTTCCACCCTTAGACCTTGTGACCAACTCAAACCTAAACGAGAAGGATTTTATTATACCAAAATTTTTGCTTACCATCATGTCCGGGAATGATGTGGAAAACTATAATTCTCTTAAGACTATTCTTCTCCAACTATGTCTTCTCGAAGAAAACTTTGATGATGATGTTCTTTTAGATGAGGACCCTATTCCACCTACACCTATCACCACACATCCTCATCCCACACCTATTCAATGACCTTCATCTCCCCCTCCACAACAATTTTACCCTCCTACAACATTTGAGATCAATATGGTATGCATAAGAGAGCTAGCCCAACCTCCTCCAAAATGCCATGTCTTTGTATTGTTTTCACAAAACCAAGTATATGCCCTCACCATTGTTTTTCTCATCCTTTCACTACAACTATCATGATGCACATTTTCCTTTACCTTAGATCAATATGGTTTAAATTTTCACTTGAGCCCATAAGGAAAAAGGAAAGGATAAAAAAACTAGCTCATCTACTTCTCTTTTACCTAATATTCCATCTCGCCCCTTTGCACCAAAAATCACCATCCATGGACCCACATACCCTATTTTATACGGGGTTTCTCATCACACAATGCTTAAAGAAATACACCGGTTTGCTCTCAAAATATCTTTGTGCAACCTTGTCCAAACCTCAAGTCTCATTTTCAAGCCCTTATTGAGGTCTTGTAATATATTAAGGTTTTACCTAACGACCCTATGCCTGTTGCATCCATTATCACTCCTCACCATGTCACCACTCTCATCACTTCTTCCCCTTCCTCTTCTCCCACTACCACTCATCAAATAACCACTTTTAGTTTCTAAAACGAAAATATTGTACCTCTCCAATTACATGATCCCGAGCCCGCCCTATTTATTCTCATCTACATTGTGTTGGTGCCCAAATTGATTCTCCCTTAAGTGTTGAGCAACATCACGGATCAAACATGGTGCTAAGAGATAGACAAATAATAATATAAGTCATTTTGTATACGAGGATGAGATTCATTCAACTCTTTTTCACTCGGACATTGAAAAAATGGATAGCACCGTATTAAGGTTTATATATATCCTCACCTTTGCTTTAGGTTGTGCCTTTAACCAGGGTGAGAGGACCCATTTTGTAACCTATATTCATGAATAATACCGCTAAATCTTTCTTTGCGTTTTCGGGACAAACTTGAGAAAAAATGATCAATACACCACAATCTAACTCTCACGAGTTGTCACTTCTAGAGAATGGAGATATTTTTTGGATAAGGTTCAGGTTACTAAAGACATTAATTGAAACCTGATTGTTTCTACATATTTTGGCATTGGAATTCATTCATTCATGGATACAGTACAAACAGGGATAGTTCTTGTGGAATTTATTTGTTAAGATATTTTTTTGGTTGGAAGTTAAGGAGGATAAATTTGATTATATCAGATCCTTGCAAACCTTTCACAAACACTAGAAAATTCACAACACATAATGCTTCGGGACAACCTAGATATTCCTTCAACTAGAATGTGTGTAACAATGGAAGCCTAGAGGTGCACGATTTCATACATTATTCAAGAATTTGACACAAAGGCTCATGTTAAAGACTCAATTAAACATTATAAATCCTTAGTTCATCACGTCTAAGATACACTCATAGACTAACAAACAATATTTATCAATATAATGAAAGTAAAGAGATTTTAAATTGTTTATTTGCATCACAAGATGAAAGATCTTCTCATAATGAATTGCAAATGCTACAATAATAACACACAAATGAGATCTTGTGTGACTTATAAAGATTCTAACATAAGATTGCAATAGGAACAAGAAAAAATATTTAAAAATATTCTGAAATGAAACAAACAAAACAATGCCCATGATTAACACAGATTAATTCAAGACCTATTAAATTCATCGGTTAGGAAAGTTTAAGTAATAATCTCGAGCTCAATGATATTTGTACACTTACAATCAGCTTGACATGATTAAATTTAAGGGCATAAGAAATAAATGGGTTTCTCATACGGTTTCTCAAGAAGATGGTTTTCTCAAACTTTTTTCATATAAATTAAGAAAACTCGCCTTACTCTCATCACTTTTACATGATTTTATATGACCCTTTTCAATTCAACTCTATTTTCCTCCCAAAAACAAGAATATTCGAGGGAATACTTCTTTGTTACATGTTCGTTATAAAAATGGTATTTATACACTTCATCTTATCTTTGCCAAGTGTCCAAACATAAGTCATTTTGAGGATCCACTTGTATTTGATTTGGGATGTCTGGTTATTTCTTTTAACAAGTTACTTGAACCATCCCCCTCAGATCTTGATTAAGTAATCATCTCAAATGATCACTAAGCATTTCCATATGTTTTTGACATGACACACACCTATTCTTATCTCTTGAAATCCTTCTCGGGATTAGTGCACTTCACTTCTCATCTTATTGGCTTGAATGCTATACAGGATGTCCGTCAATTCGCCATGATTTACCAATTTTGCTTGTTTATATTTTCCTTCATTATTTAAATTTCCCTTGTGTAAACTGAGCAAGATCCCTCTTACCTTAGGGGAAATATTTTGTCAAATCAAAATATGTTTCTCCTTTGGGTTATAAAACTCATTTTTATTCCTTTACAATTATGTATTTCTTTCATAACTCTAATTATAGAAGATTCTACCTGGAAAAATGGCAAAAAAACTTGTGGCACACATCTTGAAGGAGATTTCCTTGGAAGATTTGAATCATATTTTCAGCCTGAGTGACCCATATGAAGATTTTGTTAGAGCCTTGTTTGAAGTGGATATCCGGGGACTGACAGGGGTTGATTATCTTTATACAAACAACATAGGGCACCAATGATTTTATACCTAGGAATAATTTTTTTTTGAATAGACTTCCCCTACGAGGGGAATCTATGAAGTAGGATTAAAGGATGTTTAAGTACTATTCTCTTTCCACTATTTTGATCTTTGATGTATGTACATCTCTTTTTGTCATGGGAAAGGGCCCCTATAGAACTCTGTCTTGTCTTTTGTTCAAATTGCAATCAATACAAGTATGTCAATAGTTCACATATCTTTTCCAAATGTATGTGATATTTTAATCAAATCTATAATGAACTACATTTTTTAATTTCAATTAAAACAAATAAACATTAAAAATTCAAAGAGATAACTACATTTAATGTAGCAAAAACATCAATTCATAGTATCAGTTTAATGAAATATGAAAAGAGAATATAAAACGAGGAAGAGAGTGTTCAAGCATGCTCCTCTTCTTTTGTATCTGTAGCCTCCTTCTCTTCATATTTTTCCTCTACGTCTAACTTCTCTAGAAATATAGCAACATAAGGATCATATCTTCTAAACAATTCATTCATTTCATTCTCATCTGGTCCTAGGTGGTGATGGAAAATCAATGTTTGTCTTGATACTATGTCCAAACATTGAGCCATTTTCTACTTGTACTCTAATGGCCTTACTTTCAACTCCTCAATCCTATTTTTAATTTAAATCATTTTTTCAATAGTGTCATAGGAGAAGTAAATGCACTGGATATTACCTTGAAATGAACTAAGTAAGAAATCCAATTTTAAATCCCCATAACTCTTTTAAATTTATCGCGACCGTGTCTTCTAGCCTTCTATTAATGGCATAAAGTAAATCATCAACCCATTCGTTATTGACTTCAAGTTTTTTCTTGATTTCATTTAGGTTATCAATCTGATATTTTTAGCTCTTCAAGAGCATATTTGGATCCTTTGTGCTTTATTAGTACAATTTCTTCTTCTTACACCAGTTCCTCACTTTGAGCCTTGTTATACGGTCAAGTTTAGGAAAGTTTCTTCCAAGTAAAATATATTATTGTCATAGTATTCAATTACTCCATCAATTTCATCTAAGCAACTTTTGAGATCTTCATATCTTGTCCTTGCTTTAGTGATAACTTCCTTTCCCTTCTCAGTTAATCACCCAACCCAAGTGTCCACTGCTTGGACCTTTTTAACAACACTATTCAATTTATCCATACCTTCAAGGGTGCTCACAGAGGCACCTACTAGCTCCTGACCAGTTTTCCTGTCATTATTGAAAACATGAATTTAAGGCTCTAACCTACTCAAGTTGTTTCTTTGTTTTTCCATCCTCATCTACCTTTTGTAGAAGACCACTTACAGCTTTAGACACTCCCTGTTTTAATTGTTACCTTGATGGTTTACCTAAGGGGATGACCTAAATAATGTAATCATCATTAGTTATATCTTTTCTTGTCTCCCCCTCAAAAGGGGTTACTATTTCCAAATTTCTTGTCCCGATGAATCGGTAAGGGTTCTTGTGATGGTTCTAGATTTCTTTGGGGATCTTATTGCCTTCAGAAAAAGACAAGGTATTGAGATCAAGCTGCTTGAATACGAAGGGATATTTCTTCACTTAACATTAATTCACTAATAAAACCCTTCCTCAAACCTCACTGTTTCAGCCTTTGTTTCTTTCAATCCTTGTTGGATTTTGTTAAATACAACTATCATCTACATGGATACTTCATGCTCCTTTGGTGTCAATATTTATGTCTTCTCTGGAGAAATTATCTCAATCCGGGCTATTGATTCCTTTGGATGATTATCCTCCTACCTTGATATTTCAATTTGGTCATCCTTAACGTGATCAACCTCTATTTTCAAGGGGACCTCCTTTGCTATTTCTTCAGCTAAAAACATAGTAGTATGAAATTTCACTTCATTACCCTTTTGTATTAAAATTTGGATGATGGGCTCTTTTTATCCCATGATTGATTGAATTGCCAAATCACTATCCTCTTTTCCAAGTGTCACCTCAAGCAATGTTATGGTATGTTGATATAATGGAAATGGATCTGCACTCCCCATTGAAAAGCGTGATTCACCACTAATGACAATTTCTTCATCAAGAAATTAAGTATTTTGCCATTTCAATTTATCTTTAAAAGACATTTTTTATACTTGGTGAATGTTATCACTCTCAACCACCTTAATAGGAGTGGGCACAATATATTCTACCATTAATTTAGTATCCATATCCTTTTCTACCACTAGTTGATTTGCTTGATAGTGCCAATAATTTTTTTGTGAAAGAATTTCCTGTGTTTTGAACCATATATTTTCTCACAAAGCACATGAGTATCTCCTTTTGATCCCTTATCCTTTTCAATACTACCTATTGGTGTTAACAATGGTTCATCGTGGATAAATTTATCTTATCCAACATAGAAAATCCCTTAATAGTGTCTAAATCAATCACCTTAGTTTGCACATTTTTAGATTTATTCATTGTTAGTCTTTGGAGGTGTATTAATATCTCTAACAAGAAGAGCTTCGGGAATGTCCATACGAGGTAACAAATTTGATGTCCTTTGTATTGACTACAACATCCCTCGAGGAACTGAACTCTTAGTTTCCTTTACTTCCTTCTCCACAAATAATGAATGAGGGATTAGAGGACTTGATTGCTTCATATCTGGCAATGATGTATCCTATTATTTCTCAATGTTAACAATCCTTTCCATTTCTAGGGGATCAATTACCCCATCTCTATGCTTGAATTTATTTGGTGTATGGGCACCTACCCTCACCAGGACTTGGTGATGGATAACTTTGAATTTCTTGTGTGTCCTTTCAAACTTCATCAATTAAGGTGGTGCTTTTTTCCCTCTTTGTACTACTTGGGCTGACTATGACCACTTATTATAGCTGCAATCATTAACTTCTCAGTAATTTGCAACTCTAGCACAACATTTGGGAAGACCATATGTGAATCTAAACCCTTTCCCTTTTCCTGGAGTGGTACTGCAGGAGTAATTGAAGCATTTTCCATGGATTTCAAGAGCATTCTTTCAGTTTCTACCTACAGTGGACATAGAAGTACATGTATCACTTGTGGCTATTATCCATTCATTGATAAGCCCAATAGTAGGCCTCCGGAGGGAAATAAAGGATATTTTCCTCCCAATGGGTCAATATTATCAAGCACCCTCCCTCCCTCGGATGTGGGAGATCATCATCCAAGTTTCCAAGACTTCTAAAGTGATTTAAAATATTTGTGTTCTGTATTGATAAGTCAATGTTTATCTGGGTCAACCAAATCACCATTCTTCTCATGACATCTGTTATCCTTATATAAGGATCATCATATTCTTCCTCATCCTAACTTGGGGGAACTATGGGTTGAATTTCTATCTTCTGATCAATATTGAATTTACTTACTATATTTAAATCATCAACAAGTTCTTTTAGAATGACAGAAATCTTGAAATCCACTACTTGTGAAAAATTCATCCTTGAAAAATATCTCAACCTAACATCTTCTTCATCTCTGTGATTCATCCAATAGTCCTCAAAGTGAGGCTCATGCTCGAAATTATTAGCCACATTGTTAACCACCCACCGAATGTCATAATTAGGCATAGCTACAAATTTCTCCATGGCCAAGCTCTTCATTTCTTCTCCAATCAATATAGATTTTATAATGGAGGGGAAATAAACATTACCAATTCTAATAGGGAATTTAACATTCGTTATTTTCCTTCCAACAATTAGCTTGTGCACAGGCACTAATTGCCTTGCCAATTCGCATAAACAAAGCTTGTCATCTACATACCTTGGCAAATTGAAAGGTTTTCCTTTAAAACCACTAACTTTGATGTAAGTGAGATTATTGTATTAAATGAAGTAACATCCATACTCCATAATTTATTTCCTTGCATGCTCATAAATTCTATACTACCCCCATTTTGGTTTAAATAAGTAAATAATTGGTGCAAAGAAAGTATCATTTACGAATATGATATTTCCATTCAAATTAGTTAATTGCAATTGGGGGAAATTTCATGCATTGGGAACAATTTAACATCATCTTTTGGTGATAATGTCGAGAAAATCCTATGTGTTGCAACATTGTATACCAAATAAGTCATCATATAAAATCCAAGTCCCTAGTTTCCCCATTTAAATTTTAGTTACTAGGGTGGCCATATGATCATGAATTGCATCAGAAACAAAATTAGCCCAACAAATATCTCCTTTTCTTTCCAAGATAATCCATAGGTAGGTAGACATCCATTCTTTAAATTCATTTGTATTGTCCAAACTAACCATCCTACTCGGGGCCATAATGATATCTTCAACCTCCTTAATGAATTGAAACCTAACCATTATTTTGGGGATTTTGGCATATGCCTTTATATCTATGAGGAGCCATTTTATATTTATCATCTTTGAAAATTCCTTCTTTTTTACTTCATAATGCTCCAAGGCAAGTTTGATACCAATAGTAATGGGGTTTAAAATCATAGGTAATTTCAAAATTACCCTTATGGCTGCCAAAGTGTTAATGTCAACACGGCATCCCTGCTCCATTCTAATACATCTCTCTTCTCGAGTCATAATTCATCGCACAATACCATACTAAATTTGGGCATTGGACAAAAAGTGGAATAACACCCACCAAGGCAATACAACTATCACGAATTTCCTTCAAGTGGGCACTACTCAATCGTTGATGAAAATCATTCAAGTAGGCATTCATCAAGTCTCGTATCTATTATCCTATAAGGGTCACTTATGACCCTCAACATACCAAGGAAGAAAGTGGCATAGTATTTATTTAAAAACCCTAACCTTACTGCAACTAATTTTTTGATGGAAATAAACACAAAACACAGGAGTTTCAAACTCTACCGGTTTTTGCAAGTGCCTGAGCAATTCTGATCTCAAGATGACAATTTTCATAGTTTTCTGGTTCACAAATTTGAGCCCCACAATATCTCAAAAGCACTTCATAGATAAAAATGACGAAAGATCATCAAATTAGTAATAAAATATGAATACATTTGCATCCCCCAAGGTCCTTTATTTACAATAAGAGCGTTAATGGTGACAAGATTAAATGCATTTTTTTATATTCGCTAACTCTATTTTTACTGATTTTGAATTTGGGCCATCCACATAGAAAATATCTTAGTTGAGGTGGGCTTGGGGGGCCTTTTACATTTTGTGCCACTCAGAAGAATTTTGTGCTTTTAAACATTCTGGCTCGCCCACTCACTTTCAATATAGGTTTAACACATGGCTTTCCTAGGGCTTGTGAGTCATGACTTATTTTACACCTTTTTACCTTTTCAAAACAAAGCCTAAAATTCCTAAATACCTCCGGTGACCCACCTTCCCGTCTTTGATGTAAACTCAACATGTGGCTTTATCTAGGCACTTGCGGGGTTGTGCTTCACTTTTATACCTTACTCCCTTTTTCAAACCAAGGCTAAACATTCCAAAGTCTTCCAGTGACCTGCCTCCCCACTTTTAACTTTAAAATTGGCCACAGGTCCATTTATAGGCTCTAGGAATTCCTTTTACACTTTTACACCTTTCATCATAATGCCTCAAAATTCCAAAAGGGCCCGCCTTCCCACAACCGCTCATCTTATGACACATGTACGTCTTCAAGGTCAAAGTAAGAAATTTGCTTTGCCACTTCATCTTGTTGAATATCCAATTAGAAATTATTGGAGCCACAAGACCAATTTGGCATTTTTTACAAATGTAACAAAAGTGAAAAGTTCATGAAATAGACCCTTTTTGCCACATCCAATTAAAGATGACCATGTGTCCGTGGATTCTGGGACAAAAATAAAAAAGAAGGCATGATCATGGAAAATAAAAGAAGGGAAAAAACTTCCATCTATGACCAAACAACCAACAAGTACGCATGAAAGGATAAGCTGCAACGAACACAAAGCTTAACGTGATTCACGCTGATAGATAAATGTTTAACAACAACAACCTGATAAATATAAAACTTAAAGTATCCACACAAGAAGAAAGAGATTAACTCAAGCCACATAGACTGAAAAAACTAAATGGTCCGAAAGGGGCGAGGTTAAAATTGAGCACCAACGCATTGATAATATACGCATTGGACATGTTATGATAAATGGTGGTGCTAGTATTAATATCATCTCCTCCCATACATACAACCAAGTGCACATCCTTGCCAACTACATGCATAATAACCCAATTATGATGTGTTCATTTAACGATGCCATAAATTCCACCCTTGGCACCATCATTCTCCCCATTCACATGGGTCCTTGTACCATTGCTGAATTATTCTATGTCTTATAGGGGGAATTCCAGTATAACATGTTGTTTGGCTGATCTTGGATTTGCTCCATGGGTTATGTTTCTTCAACCTTACACCACTTTTTAAAATTCAAACATGAAGGGAAAAACTATACCATTCCAGCCTACCCTTCACCTTTCAAGACCTATAACATGTTGTATCAACCCAATGATGTCCTTATACCAGTTAAGGCATATACCACCCCTAACACTTCTTCTTCAACCACTTACCTCATCCACCACTTCTTACGCTACATCTTCCACAACTAAATCCTCTATTCCCACTACTCATGTAAATTTTGCAACCGACCCATTAGCCAACCTATCTACTCCTCAAACATCCAATGATTCATCCCTTCATGCTACTCACATACCCACTAGTGATCCCTTAGAAGGTTTTTAAATCCTCACTCTCGAGGAGTACCAAATTTAAAAAATTGACACATTCCTTAATCCTCAACAATATGGTAGCCTTAACCAACATCCCCGCTATGATCACCGTACATTTGAGGTTTTCCCTATGATCATCCCCACATTTGTACCAAATTAATGTATGGGGGACTTGATGCTTCTACCTACTTACCCGAGCCACCTTACCAAAATCGACCATTTTCCTCCAACCTTAAATATCTCCCCAACCACCGCTTTCCCACACCTTTATCCATCATTGTGCTTGGAAGGGCTTTGGCTTTGGTTTCTATGTACAAGTCTGTCATACTTTCATTCCTTGTACCAATCATAAGCATAAAGACCACAAGTGGTATTGGATTTATCGAACCACCTTCCAAGAATGCTTGAGTCAAAATCATTGAGGATGATGAACACTCCCTACCCCATTCACATCATTCACAACCTTCACCTATAAAGTCTATGGATCCGGAATCCATTCCTCCTAACCCTTTTTGGTGAACATTGTTTCCACAGGAACTTTGACTTATCAAAGTGACGATAAGGCTTCCTCTTATCTTCACTTCCTATATCTTGACATGTTTAATGATGATACACCTTCTCTTAACATCATTCAATGTCAAGATGATGAGTCTATTCTCACCTACCTTGGTGTGGAAGATTCATATATTCATGGGTTCCTACCTTACAAACAAAAACCATGTTGAATTAATTGACCATCGAAATCAATATTCACACTCGGGATGAGCCACACATCCTAAAAATAGGACAATCTTTAGATGTTGCTGAATAGGAAGCTTTCACTTTTTTCCTCTGGGATCATAGCAATGATTTTTCTTTGTCTTATCTTTGATATGCAGTATTGACACAAACATTGTGGTCCACAATATCGTAACCATTTCGAGGCCAAACCTATGAAACAAAAGCTACGAAAAATACATCCTCACATTTCCCTTATTGTCAAAGAAAAAATCCAACACCTACTTTTGATTTCTTTCATTCTACCCATTTATTATCCCCAATAGACCTCTATCATTATTCCTATCACAAAAGTGATAGGGGACTCTACATTTGCATGGATTTCTATGACCTTAACTTGGTTTGCCTCAAAGATGACTTTCCTCTACCTAGTATTGATCAATTAGTTGATCTCATCGCTGGCATGAGATGCTATCACTCATGGATGGTTTCTCGGGTTATAACCAAATATTACTCACCCCACAAGATCAACACAAACCCACCTTCATCACTCCTTGGGGGACCTTTTACTATCATTTCATGCCCTTTGGCCTTAAAAATGTTGGTGTTACATATTAATAGGTTATGAATTATATCTTTCATGACATCATGCATAACATATTGGAAGATTAATTTGATGATATTCTCGCCAAATATAAACATCAAGCCAAAAACATTGTCGTGCTTAAGGTTTTATTTGACCATCTCATCAAATATTACATTCGCCTTCAACCTAAGAAGTGTGTATTTTCTATTCTTTCTCGGTAAGCTCCTTGGTTTTATCATTTCTTTGCATCGCATTGAATTTGATCCCACTAAAATCAAGGCTATTCTCAAGATTCCTCCACCTACTAACCTTCATCAACTTCATAGTTTACTAGGCAAGATGCAATCTATTTGATGCTTTATTTCTCAACTTTCGATTTGCTACCATCCATTTCATCATCTTATCAAAAAGGATGTCTCCTTCAAATGGGATGATTAATGCCACAAATCCTTCAACACATTAAAAATATCTCCTCCAACCAAGTGCTCATTCCACTTAAGGATGACCAACCATTTTACCTTTACATTTCTTCTATTGAGCATTCCCTTGGTGCCATGCTTGCCCATCGCGATGAGAAACATAGGGAGCATGTAGTTTATTATATAAGCCATACAATTTTAGACTACGAAAATAGATATATGCATGCCGAAAAACTCTTCTTAGACTTAGTTTTTGTTGCCACTAAAATTCACCATTACCAAATCAACCACAAAATCTTCATTGTCACCAATATTGGCCCCTTACATTACATGTATGCTAAGCCCTAAAAACATCAACATGCTACATGTTGGTTCATGCTTCTTGTAGACCTAGATATCAAATTCATCCATAAAAAATCTATCAAAAGAATAACCATTGTTGACCAACTCAAAGACGTACTCTCTCCGAAAACTAATCTTCTAACTTCAACTTCCCTAATGAATCCATCACCACCCTCTCCCTAGATGATACCATTTACTAGATGACCTTATTCTTTGATGGTTCCAAATGTCAGCGTGGGGTGGTGCAAGATTTATCCCCATTCCTCTTGATAGCGATCCTATGCTATTATCTTTTAAACTAGATGTTTATTTTATTAACAATATCACCGAATATGAAGCACTCGTGTTTGGCCTTCAAACTACCATAACCTTATATGTTGAATCAATTAATATATTTGGAAACTCTCAAATGGTTGTGAACCAAGTTAATGGTATATACCTGTATCGTAACAAGATACTTCAAAAGTATAAACATCATGTTGACATGTTTTTGACTACCTTTGACCATTATGAACTTCAAATCACCCCACATTCCACTAATAAATTCGTGGACACCATGGCTCGTATCACTTCTCAAATACCTTTTTGACCTCCAAATAAAAAATAATTGTCATAGTAAAAATATTACAATCACCTTCTTATGTAGTTCGAGACTTTAACTTTGTAGGAAACATTGAAATTGACCCACATGACCTTTGATATAAGCAATTTGTTGACTACCTTTGCCTTTAAATTCTACCTCTGGATCTTACTCATAATGGACAACGAGCCTTTCTAAAAAGTTTCTCTCATTCTGTCATCATGGGTTGTCTTCTCTATAAACGAGGCTTTGATGATATCCTCTTACGATGCCTTATAAGTTCTTAAGTTCCATACACAGTCAAGGAAGTTCATAATGGAATTTGTAGGGGTCACTCAAAGTGGCTTAATTATCACTAAGTTCATCCTTTTCCTTGACTATTATTGGCCAACCCTAAACTATGATTTTTGTGACTATGTCAAGCATTATGTGAAATGTCAACATGCTAATCTTCATCATACCCCTAGTTACACCTTACAGTTTTACAAGACCTTTGGCATTTCTCTCAATGGGGTTTGGATCTTGTCGAGAGATAAACCCATATTCTTCCCAATGTCATAATGGATTATTACCAATCTTGAATATTACACTAAATGGGTGCAATCTGTACATACCTCTTATTTTTATGAAAGTGATAAAATCGTGAATTCATCAACCATCACATCATTTTTGCTTTAATCTTCCTCACTACCTCATCTTGATAACATAAAATAGTTCAAAAACAAAACCCTATGGAAACTCTATGATTCCTTTGGCATTAAACTCATTTTTAATTCACCTTATTATCCTAAAAAAAAGGCCAAGTTAAATAAACTAACAAAACCCTAAACAAAATTCTTATGAAATTGGTTGACAATCTTGGTAAGGATTGGCACACGCACATTATTTTTTCCTTATGGGATTATCGTGCTAGTATTCACACCTCAAATACTACCACACCTTTCTCTTTAGTCTACGGTATAGAGGTTAGCTTGCCTCTCGAAGTCCAAATTCCATCTCTTCATATCTCACTCAAATATATGCTCAATGCTGATGATTTTCGCTAGGACTATTTGGCACTACTTGAGTTATTAGAAAAACACCATCTAAATTATCTTGATCACCTTCAAATATACCAAAAACCTATCAAATGTTCCTATGATAAACATTTCCAAGAATGAACCTTCAAGGTCGGAAACCTTGTCCTAAAGTAAAATCAACATATAACAAAAGCAAAGAAAAGTAAATGGGGCAAGTTTGCTTCTAATTATCTTGGACACTATATCATTACTCATACCTATGGACCATTCTATTATTGAATCAAGTCCTATATCCCATTCTATCTATTAAACACTTTCCCCTTGAGCTACATTCACCTTCCACTTACTCATTTTAAGGATCAATGACTAAACAAGAGTCATGTGATTATCTGTCACCTTTCAAACCATATCTTAAATATGAGTACCACGGCTCTACTCATGACATGATTCACATGGATACTTTCATCCTTTTCAAGATGGAATCCTATGGTAGTTTGTCAATTAAAACATCTATTTCATAGATAACCTCTATGTGCTATGGTTTTGTCTTCATAAAATACACCTATACTCCTTTATAGTCTTGTCCATGACCTAAAAGTACAAAAAAAAATCTAAAAAATAATATATGGGATTTTCAAATTCAAACTCCTTGAGTCAAACTTCTTGTAAATAGATAAATCCATCCAAAAGGAAATATATATTTCCATCTTTCTACTATAAATAGAATAATCCCTTAAAGGATAACTATAAAAAGCTAGCCCTATTGTACATAGTCTATCACAAAAAGAAGACTATTTCTGTAAAAATTAAAATTAAAATATTTTGAAGCTTCACACATCGATCGGTGTCATGAAAACCTCAAGGATATATTGTATTCATCCCATATAGACTTCATGCATCGATCATTCTATAAAACAAAAGAAAAAATAAAAAGATAACATTTTCATCATGGACTTTCCTATTTTGGTCTTGGGTATCTTGTAGAAAAGGCATGTTGTCTCACACCAAGGTTATGCTAAAAAAAACCATTTCAACTTATCATATTTCCTTTCTAATATTCCATCTACTTAAGGGATGCACCAAAAATGTAAAATTTCATGATCATGTGACTTTCTTCACCCCTAGAACATATCAATCATGCAACGCCTTTAGGTTCTTATGTTCATAATTTAATATTTTATATGATAGACTCATAATGGTTCTTACCAATTAGATGGATATTTGTATCCTCTTACCTTTCACCTCTTTTATTACTTATTTATATTCCTTCACAGGACTAGACCTTCGACACCTACATTCATGGAATTCCTCATCCACCAAAATCACCCACACCTATCCAGCCTAGATGATAACCATTCCTATTCAACCTATACTCAACCATGCCTAAATGACCAAAAATTAATCATTCCTAAAACCTACTGACCCATTCATCTCCCTTATCATATTCTTCCCTAGCTTATGTGAGAACTACATCCTCACAAGGCCCCTTTTCTCTAGGGCTATGTAGGTAGCACTCCGAGGGTATGGGACCCTTGGAGGCTAGCTCAACCACTTTTACCCTTAACAAACTTTTCCCCATTATGTTCACATTCTACCCTAGTTAATTTCCATTTACACAAAACAACTTGGAAATTAATATATCACCACAACATACATACCTACCATTTTATCACCACAAACATATTCTACTTAAATCATTTAATATTTCCAAGATATTAATTACTTGGAAATTTAACCACAACATACATACAATACATTATTTCCATAAGATCAGTAACTTGGAAATTACCTAACCAAACCATACCTATACTTGACTCCAACATGCCTATACCCGACTCCACCATGCCTATACCCGACCAAACCATACCTATACCGAGAATCCACCATGCCTATGCGAGTCCACCATACCTATACCTTAATCAACCTTGCCTATAACTGACCAAATCATACATATACCTCACCAAACCATACTTATACTTGACTCCATCATGCCTATACTTGAAAAAACCATACATATACTGGCTCCACCATGCCTATACCTAACTCCACCATGCCTATACCTAACCAAACCATGGTTATACATGACTCCATTATGCTATAACTAGTATCACTTAGCCTTTTGCCCCATTACACCATATGACACCACATCCGCTTGCTCGAAAACATTTTCTACATAACCCAAAGTTGACCCTGACCTTACACCTCACCCTCCTGACCTTATTACCTATCACCCAACCTCAAAATCAATTTGGGCATGTTTTTTCCCCTGCTATGACCTTACCTATATAAAATAACCTGACACTCACCTTTTGTGACACTTGAATTTGTGTACTCATTATACCTTGTGATGTGATACTTGTGTCATTAAGCCTAATGACATTACCTTGCATAATGTCGCGTTGTTTATCCCAACCATACCTTTGGTGCCCTGGAACAAAACCTATTACTCATTGCTACACCTATGCTAGTGGTGTTTTAGGACCATATCCTATACCTTGGATACCTAAACCACTTCAACCTTGATTGCATAAACCTATCGACCTTTGATGACATAGAGTTTGTAAGCTCTTCAATCTGGTACTTTATCATAATCTATACGTGTGTGTGCATTATACTACCACTACATATTACCTGACTGAAATCACCCTTACCTACAACCAACGTATCCTCATTTTCATCACTTACCAATTTACCAAGCCAATCACCGACTTCATTTAACACCTCATCAGTTCCTTGTTTGAGGGGGATCACCTCTACCCACACTTAGGGAAACCTAACCTTCACTAATACCGGAACACCGAATTTCCATTTTTTCCAACGTTGGTTATCAATACAAGCTATGTGATAAAAAGGGGAAAATTTAGAAACCAAATTTGGTTCTCCCCTTGGTCCCCTGTAATTAATTAACATAACACATTTAACTAATCATGGCCCCTTTACCCCATATTAATATTCATCCTCACGTTATTGATTAATTTAATTATTTTAATTAAATTAATTTTATCTTCACATCTTCACCTCATCATGAAACCTCATCCTAGACCCATTTTAGGGGCATTTAACTCATAGTGACAAATTCATCACTCAACATTGAGTCATCACTCCCAGTGCCAAGTCACTACTTGACCTAACTAACTAAGAATTCTTCCTAAACCTAACTGGACTTCTTCTAAGATCTTCATGCCTTCTCTCATGTGAATTCTACTTCCCTAAGTGGACCCAACAAGGAAAGCATGCCAAATTTGAGAAGATATACCTATTTTTGGTAAATAAGACTATTTCACCCTAACCGACACTAGTTTATCCTCACGGTGATGTCGATCGCCTAAACCACCATTGGTTCCTTTATATAGAATTTTACAACTCTTTACCCAGGTTGGTAATTTTGAGTTTGGAGAGTGGTATTGCAATCAAGTGAGGATTTTAGAGCCATTGCTTCATCCAAACAATGTGTATAGACCACTAGAGAGAAACACATCCCAAGGATTCCCTTACAAATCATTGGATCATTCACACGAATACACAAGTCATACTACCATGGAATTGAATCAGCTATGACCTCACCAATCAATAACCAACCTTCATCCAGCCACGGATCTTCATAACAACATGTAATTAACATGATCTTAATCATTTGTGCTTACTTTATTATAGATCTCTTTTCTTCTTTCAATATTTTATTTCTTCTATTACCCATACATCATATTCTTCCCACCAACCCACTATTCAACCACCCCAATCATTTTCACCCTTATAAACCTCCTTCTTAGTATTCCCAAGTCTTCTCAACCATATTACGACCCAAACCACACTACCCTCATTATCTTTGCAATCACAGAGAGCCTAAAACCCATTTTTAATAGTTTATTACCTATTTCCCCTACCAAAGTGAATTCCTTGACCACCATCGGTTTAGTCCATATACTAGCATCGGTCACTAGACCAATATCGGTCTCTATGTCATTTTATATTCTTAGACCAAAAATCTTCCCACTCACCCAAAACCAACCTAGACCTTAACCAATCAGCCCCAGACCCTTACAAGACCTTTGACACACCTTTTTGTCTGAAAAAACCCATGTTCTAATTATATATAGTGTTATTTTTATATCAAACATGAAATCTAGTGTATTGTTTATATGAGAAACCTAAATAATTACATTGCAATAGGACTTATTTATTTCAGTTTCTTATTCACATTGAATTGTTATTAAATAGTGGATTGACAACCTCTCTAAGAAGCACCACACTTCCTAGATCTAGCATACGCTAGGTAGTCCACTGTCATATGCTATTTAATACTCTTTTATGGTCTTGCTTTACATCTATAGGTAGTCCTTCCCAGACAAAAAGGAGTTCTCTACAATCATCTGGATAATGTAAAAATGTGTGCATTCTATCTTCTACCTTCGCCTCATATGTATTCCTCCTTATCCATTTACCTTTTATATGTTTTGTCTAGAAAGCATAAAAATATTGGTAAAACAAACTCATTTTAATTTTTACTGGACCCCACGCCTTTTTTCCTCCACTTTAAACCCTCGGTATTTTCGGAGGCTTATGGAATTCCTAAGTGGGATTATTCGATGGATGAGGAGTATTCCTTTCTCAAGAAGAATGATACTTGGGATTTCTCCCCTCTTCCGATAGGAAGGAAATTCATTCAGTGTAAATGGGTTTCTTGAATAAATTATGCAATAAATGGGAATGTCAAGAAGTATAAATCATTAATTGCAGCTAAGGGTTTCTCCCAAGTAGTTAAGGTTGATTATTTGGAAAAAATTTCTCTTGTTACAAAGATGAATTTTGTACTAATTACCCTCGTCATTGCTTATTGAAAAAAATAGAAGTCTACCAAATGGATGTTAAGCGTGCTTTCCGCATACACACTTAGAGGATGATATCTACATGGAAGAACCTTTGGGTTATGTCCATGGTCCCACCAGGTTTTTAAGTTAAATAAGTCTCTCTATGGCCTTAAAAAGATCGTGAAGCTTGGTACACTAAAAAGGAATATTTATTACTTGCATTTGGGTTTACTAGGTTTCACCCTGACCCTAATGTTTACATTATATGAAATGATGACTCCATGCTCATTCTTTTTTCATATGTTGATGAATTGTTGATCATAAGAAACTCTTCCTTGATCCTTTATTATGTGAAAATCTCCTTGGCCAAAAAGTTCTCTATATCACACTTAGGTTTGTTTCAATAATTTATTTTGATTCACATTTCCCAATATAACTTGGGAATTATGGTTACACAACCTAAGTAATCCCTTGACTTGTTCATTTGGTTTCACATGGATAATTTTGAGCCTTTTCCTACTCCCTTACTTATTTAGGGTTAATTTAGTTTCTAATTTCTCTACTCCCATAGTTGATAGTACCATTTATTTGAAGTTTGTGGGGAGCTTGATTTACCTAACTCACACTCTTTCATATATTTTATATTTTTTTTGGATAGTGGCTAGATTTATGCATGATCCCCATAAGTTACATTGAAGAGAAGTGAAGAGAATCCTTCACTATGTTCATGGCACTTATATAGATGACATTCGCTATCTCGAGACAGGACATATATTGATTTGATTGTCTATACTGAGAATTTAATTGTGCCAGTGATTTGTATCATCATAACTCTACCTTAGGATACCGTTTCTCTCTTAGTTATGGTATTATTAGTTGGTCTAGTGAGAAGTAGAATGTGATTACAATATCATCTAAAAATTTAGAGTATAGAGGAGTAGTCAATGTCTCCATGGAATTTGTTTGGTTATAGGGGGTTCGACACAATTTGGTATTAAATTTTGTAGGCCTACTACAATTTATTATGAAAACATGAGCACTATCTCGATTTTGTAAATCCATTTCAGCATCAATGGAAGAATCACATTGAGATACATGTACACTTCATACGGTATTTGATTCACAAAGTAACATCATGAACTTGTATTGTCATACTTTTGATCAAGTTACAAATATTTTCACTAAACCTTTAAATAAATCCAAGTTCCTTCACTTGCACTCTCTTCTTGGGGTGAGATCTTCTGTAGCTTCCCATCTTCTTTGGGATTTCTATTTTTATCTCTCCTTCTTAATTTATGGAAAGATGTTATTTATATATGGGTACCTTATTAGGCCTTTAGTTACATATTTGCACTCTAATGTAATTAGAATTTAACACATATATTTCAATATTTGTTAAATTAGGAAGACTACAAATTTTCATAAAATGGATTAGGTAACTTTCGGATGATATACAAACTCATTTTTTATTTTTCTAAACCCCATCTCTTTTTTTCCTCTACTTCTAACCCTTAGTATTTTTAGGAGGCTTATGGGATTCCTGAGTGGGATTATTCCATTGATGATGAGTATTCCTCACTCATGAAGAATGATACTTGGGATCTCACCTCTCTTCAAACATGAAGGAAACTCATTCGAGTGTAAGTGGGTTTGTTGAATAAGGTATCAAGCAAAATGGATTGTCAATAAGTATAAAGCATGAATTGTAGCTAATTCCTTCTCCTAAGTAGTTGGGGTTGATTATTTGGAAACCTTTCCTCCCATTGCAAATATTACTTCCATAATACTTACCCTTGTCATCACTACAGAAAAAAATGGAAGTATATCAAATGGATGTTAAGAGTGCTTTCCTCTATGCATACCTAGAGGATGGGATCTACATGGAAGAACCTCTGGGTTATGTCCATGGTCGTCCTATGTTTCTAAGTTAAATAAGTCTTTATATGTCCTTAAAAAGATCCTAAAGTTTGGTACAATAACATGGAATCTTTATTACTTGTATTAGGGTTTACTAGGTATTACGCTGACCCTAATGTTTACATTCTATGGAAAAATGAATCCATGGTCATTCTTGTTTCGTATGTGGATGAATTATTTATCACAGATAACTCTTCTTTGATCCTTAATTTTGTGAATATCTCCTTGGCCAAAAATTTCTCTATGTAACACTTAGGTTTGTTTCAATAATTTCTTTAGATTGATTTCCCAATCTAACTTAGGAATTGTGATTATGCAACCTAAGTACGCTCTTGACTTTCTCATTTGGTTTCACATGGATAATTTTGAGCATTATCATACTCCCTTAATTTTTGGGGTTAATTTATTTTCTGATTACTCTAATCCCATAGTAGATAGTACCCTTTACTAGAAGTTGGTGGGGAGATTGATTTACTTGACTCACACTCTTCCGGATCTTTCATATTTTGTTTGGATCGTGTCTATATTTATGCATGATACCCATAAGTTACCTTGGAGATAAGTGAATAGGATCCTTGACTATGTTCATGGAACTTATATAGATCAAATTCACTATCTCAGAGGGAAATATATTGATTTGATTGTGTCGGTGATTTAGATCACCATAAATTTACCTCGGGATATAGTTTCTCTCCTCGTTATGGTATTAATAGTTTGTCTAGTAATAATTATAATGTAATTATGATATCATCTAAAAATTCAAAGTACAGAGGAGTAGTCAATGTTTACACAAAATTTGTTTGGTTATAAGGGATTCTGATATAGTTTGGTATTCACTTTTGGTGGCCTATTATCATTTATTGTGACAACATGAGCATTATCTCAATTTTTGAAATCCATTTCAGCATTAATGGATGAAGCACATTGAGATCCATTTGCACTTCATACGGGATTTGATTCACAATAACATCATTAACTTGTAGTATTGCCATAATTATGATCAGGTTGTAGGTATTTTCACCAAACCCTTCACTGAATCTAAGTTCCTTCACTTACACTCTCTTATTGGGGTGAGGTCTTATGTACCCACCTATCTTCTTGAGATTTATATTTCGTATCTCATCTTCTTTCTTTTTGTAAAGATGTTATTTATAAATGGGTAACTTATTAGGAATTTAGTTATTGAAACCCATACGACACATATTTAATATTTATCTAGGGGATTTCTCTTTATTTTCTGAATTTCCATGATCTTTCCCTCAAATTCGATGAAGGGGGTGTTGGTGTGTGTGACTTTCCTCTTCATCAGTCGAGGTCTTTTCCACCTCACATGGTGAGTCATATCACTTAGGTGAGATCATAGGTCATAGGGTTATATGACATATGACATATTTTTATCATTTTCATATGCATTTTGGAGTCATAGGATTTACTTTCCATATTTGGAATAGTAACTCATTTCTGTTTTCTCTTGGATAGACTATTCTCTAAGCAAGGGAGTTACACAACACTCCCATATGTACCCTCTTTTTTATCTATGAGAATGAGTAGGCATGTTATTTCTATACACCATTTTTTGTTGTTCAATTTTTCTTACTAATTACCTAGATATTTCTTGTCACCATTGGAGTGCAACCTTGCTTATGTGCATGGGATACCATTTTGATCCTTGCAGAATAATATCTTAATTGCTTATATTTTTTGGTGAATGAAGGACTCAATTGCATAATTTTCAAGGCACTTTGGTCTACATGCCCATGAGATAAATGAGGTTATTCATTACCCCTTACATTCTAATGTACTTGAGCTAGATCAAGTTGTTGTCATGTTAAATGTATAACATGCAAAAATTGAAAATTTATTTATTGCATGCTAAGCCCCCACTTGAAAATTCCTCTCCTGATCATTGTAAACCCTTCCTCTAAAAAGCCTCCCCATAGTCTTATCATCATTCTAGATAGGTAAAAAGTGTTAAAAATATATTCAATTGTGTTTCATGTGTAATGATATACTCTTAAGGTGACTAAAGAAGTCACCTGAGATTCAAGGAAGAACATTTACCTCTAGATACCTAGAAAGGGCCATTTTGGCAATTTTGTAAATGATAAACACCTTATGGAAGATAACATGGAAAATTTAAATCATTTGATATTTTTATAGGATATAAATTAAATCATCCAATGTATTTTATGGAAAATTGGTGTAATAAATCGATGTCAAGAATCAATCGAGAAAACATCAGGTCATTTTGGCACAAGCAATGAAGGCTTTAATGGTGATACTTAACATCGAATGATTCGGGAGTTCGGGAAGAATTTTGGAGGAAAAAATAATCAAAATAAATATATTAGAACTATGTACATGATGGACACATTAATTTTGTTCCAATACGGAAAAATTATTTGTGATAATCTAGGACACCACATTTTTCCCATCAAGTCAAGAAATAAATAGGCCCTAAAAATAAAATTTCATGCATAATTGAATCCTTCTAATGGATGGGATGATCTCAAAATTTATTTATATTCAAAATCATATATTTTCTGATCCCAATACAATTTTCGATGCTCTTGGGTTAGAAAAGCACTCTTAGTATCTTAATTTGCATTTGACGGGTGACATCAACATCCTAATACAACATGAGAAAACATTTGAGCATAAATTGTTCCCTTGTTATGTCCCCTGGGGTGAAAATGGGATAAGGGGGACACTAAAATGAACCCCCATTTATTTGGATGTTTTATCACTTAAAAACATAACTTGAGGTGTTAGGAAGGGTGTATGAGTAAGTTAAGTTGCAAAGACCACTTTTCATGATAGTTGGACACTTTGGAACATTTTCAAGCATGATCTATGATGAGCCTTTTTAATTTCTATGTAAACAACCATTTTTTTGTTTCATTATTTTTTACTAAGACTGATATTAACATTTTATAATTAATACTTTAATGTATTTGAAAGGAAGTTTTGTGCATAAACCTTGTTCATTTTCATCTTATGTATGTTTCACAAATGATTTCAAATAAATATGTATATGCTCTAAAAATTCAGATGAAGGATATATCTTTATCCCAACGCAAGACTCATACATAGCCCAAAGTGCAAGACTCATTCACACATTGTGCAAGACTCACTTGTGCACCGATGAAGGATTCATTTTATAGTGCACAAATTGCCCAAGAATTTGTGTAGGAATCACTTTGAATCACAAGACTCACCGATTCTTGGCATAGAACTTTTTTTTCAAAGGTGCGAATTGACCAAGTATTAGTGTAAGACTCTCTTTAGAGTGCAACACTAGTGCTATGGAAGCGTAGGACTCATATGAAGGATTCAAAGAACTTAGACATCAAGGAGAAGATATGATCTAGGCATCACATAGATTGAATGATGAAAGAAGAATTGAAGGTGAATTAACATCTATTCATCATGTGACTTGCATAGATTGAACATCAAGTTCAACTAAAAATGAACAAAAAAAATTGGTAGTCACCACGATTTAAAGGATTCAAATCCATGATCTTTGACAACCTCTAAAATCGCTAAATCATCTCAACTTAGAGTTAATCAAGGACTCCACTATAATTTAACAAGATGTAATCAAATCCAAGTGCTACATGCACATGTTCTATCAAACTAGTAACTCTTTAACAAATAATTGTTCGTGTAGGAATCTATTAGCTATCTAGTAGTTCGTTATTGAAAATAATCAGTCCTCTTTTACGAGTGATAAGTCTGCGCTTGATATAAAAATATTTGTCATATAATTAGGTTGTTTTATGTTGTAGATGAAATATATGATGTATTATATTTAATAAAGTGCATGATTCTAAGTTAAATTGACTTGTGTAATTTCTAATCCTAAACCAGATCAGAGGGAAGGAGTAAGGGCCACTCCTCCCCAACATAAAGGGCATTGTTCATTTACTTAAATATTTGTTACTTAGCATTTTGTATTTACAAGCATTCTAACACTTCAACATTAAAATCCATGAATTTAGTAATTTTTTTAATGGTAGAAGTCATTTCTTAGATAGACAAGTTTAGAAGTAGTATTTCATTGAATTTAGAAGTTAATACATGCTTGGAATAGTTTCAATCGTTCTCTTTGTTGAAAAATACATGGGCCAGAACCCACGATTGACAAACATTAAATAATCAAAGTATGAGTATAAATGATGCTCATCAATTTTTGGTATCATTTGGGGGTATTTTTAAGGTGTTAGCAAAGATCAAGGTACTAACTTGCATACTTCCTGATATCTTGGTAAGTTTCCATTTAGAAATATCTTTTCCATAACTCTTTCTTTCAAAATAAAATACCTTATAGGACAACAATATTCTTTTCTCTTTGTTGGAGAATGCGGAACACAAACAATTAGTTAAGCACTTATAGTTAGGAAAGTGTTCTTAAGCATGGTAGGATTTTATGTTTAGACCTAGATACTGTAGAGGTAGATTTATTAGAATAAACATACAAATACCCCCTCAAAACCCTCCTATAGAGAAAATTAATCATCAAGAAAGGATGGCTGCAAGAATGGAAAACCCCAATGGTGTCAATAATGAAAGTCTACACTAGGAATATCATTCACCTATCTCATAGAATTGGATCCTAATGACTAAACACCCATGAAGAATATATCTCCTTTTATTTTACCAACCTTTTAGGGGACTAGTCTTAGATGATATTGACATATTTCTATTTGAGTTCAAAGTGTTGTGTAAAACCTATGACTACACCTTAGACATTCATAATTTAAATTTATTCCCTTAAACAATAAAGGATACAACCATGAGGTGGTTTATGGACCTAAACCCCAACTCCATCCACACTTGGAAGGAGATGGAAATAATATTCTTATATAAATACCAAAATTATTGTAGGGTTAGGGACTGAAAGGATGAACTCCTTAGGATACAACAAAAGGAGGATGAAAGTGTTA
Organism: Taxus wallichiana var. yunnanensis; assembly: GCA_018340775.1. Taxonomy (NCBI): domain Eukaryota; kingdom Viridiplantae; phylum Streptophyta; class Pinopsida; order Cupressales; family Taxaceae; genus Taxus; species Taxus wallichiana. The sequence goes on from CM031243.1 coordinate 78,301,406, forward strand.
TAGACTATCTTTATGTATTAATCTTTCTTCATAGGAGGTGTGGTACCATTTTTGATATTACTCTTGTAATAAATCTATTCCTTAAAAGACTGGATGAAAACACACAAGAATATTATAACTAATGGGAAAATGAGACATAAAAAGACGGAATTCATTGATATCAATGGCCTTTATAGGAACTCTCCCGGACTCACCCAAACCTTCTAAATTAGAAAGGTAATATTGTCAATGATGACATATTAAAACTAAGAGAAGAGATTGAAAATTTAAGAACATATCTTTTAGTTAATCTCAACATAATTGTGGATAGGGAGAAAGCTAGGAATACAAATCCATTGTTCATATATTGTCCAAGATGTAGGAACAAACATGGGATTAAGGATTTTCCCTTAGATAAAACATATGTATGACTTATATGTGATCTAAATTGTGCCAATGATCAATGTGCATTGTTTTCCTTGCTAAATAATTACTTAAAACAAAGTACAAAAAGTGAAGTTGAGTTGAATTATGTGGCTCAGAGGTAAGGAGGGAATTTTCAAGAAAATAAAAAATCATTTATATACCCCCAAAACCCAATGGGTTCCAAACTAGTGGAACACACTATGGTCATACCCCCAACCTTGGGCTCAATAAGTCCCACGGGAATGGATACCTCAGTGGAATTCACAACCAAATTATTATTCACAACCATGGAATCAAAATTAAAACATTGCACCATTCCAACAATTTAATCCTCAATTTCAACATCAATGGAATGCACCCCAAGGATCAGGTCAACAATATTATATTCTAATGAAATCTTAGGGACAAAATATTTGTTAACTAGGCCTAAAATTGCTTCCCTATCTCGACCAACTTGTGCAACCATAAATTCTAGATAAAACCATGGAAAATACAAAGAATGTGAGAAAGGGTAACCCAACATACACTGTTAAATCAGATAAGATTCCCATGGTGAATTATGTGGATTGTAGAAATATATTTTATGGTTAGGGAAGGTTACTTCAAAACCATCATCTCCAATTATAGAAGAAGTCCTTGAAGACAAAGAAAAATCAGAAGAAACACAACCCAAACCTTTTCTTGAAGAAACATTTGAACCAAGTGTAGATATGTCATTTCCATCCAGACTGTTGGAAAAGGAAAATGTTGTAACCTAATATAACCCAAAGTCAAAGATAATTTAAGGATTAAAAAAACTAGGTATTAGATTCCTCACATTACGAGGCTCTTAGAGATATCCTAGAGTTGAATAAAACCATCAAAGAGCTTTGTGTTAAAATTATTGGTAGAAGGAAAAATAATCAAACTAATCCACGTTGATGGAAACTAGCTACCATATTAGAAGGAAGATGACACCTTGAAAATATGGTAACCCTAGGAGTTCAATTTTTATAATGTGTATTGGTGATGTGAAGATTCAAAATATCCTAATTGACTTAGGGGATACAATTAACATGACGACCAATGAAACCTTTTCCTAATTTCCTCTTCTTGGTCCGTAATCAACCCTAATAGTGTTATAAATGGTAGACCAATCGGTTGGCAAACCTAAAGGGATCATAGAGGATGTAACCATAATAATTGAAGCATGAGATTACTCAATAGATTTTATGGTTATCAAAACAAAGAATAAGAAAATTAGATATCCTTTGATTCTAGGATTCCCTTTGTTAGCTACTTTTATAGATCTTATTGAATCTAGGACAGAAACATGATAATTACAAATGGGCATGATTCAAATAAACTATCCATATATCCAGCTATAAAACCTTTCACTACTAAGGATAAAAAATGGTGGAAGGATGATTCAGAGGAAGTAGAGGATGTTTTCTCCTCATTAGCTATGGTTATAATTCAATAATACCCAAAATTGATCTAGAACAACCAACAATTTTTATGCACATGATGGATCCAAAACAAAAAATAATTCAATAATACCCAAAATGGGATCCTTCTAAAGCGTAGTCTCAATCAATAGAGATAAGGGATAATGTGATAGATGAGAACAACCAAACCTATAATTTGTCCTTTCTCATGAAACATAAATATGACTTAGAGAATCTTCCATAACATCACTTAAATCAATATATTTCTTCTGCGCATAAGCTCCCATTGAATTCATTACCGAGAGGACATAGTGGTAAATTCTTTCCATCCCGACACCAAATAACAACCCATTTTCCTAAGAAAAACATTGGTAGTAAATAATTGGTTGACTTGTCAAGAGGATAATTCCATATTCAAACTTTTATGCTCTAATCCTCAATATTTTTCTTGGGAATATCTTGACATGATGGGTATTCATACTAGTATTTATACACATCACATTTACACAACTAATTTCGGACTAGTCAGAAACCACAAAGAAGGATAAACCCTACCTTAAGAGATATTGTAAACAAATTTGGGTAGGATTTATCTATCCAATTTCAGATATTCGGTGGGTTTCTCCATTACTTATAGTTCCTATAAAGAATGGTAAATGGAGATTTTTTTGGATTATAGGGAATTAAATAAGGAAACACATCAAGAATATTTCCTTTTACCTTTTATAGACTAGGTCTTGGATAATTTTTCTAGAAAAAAATATTTCCCATTTCCTGGATGGTTTCATTGGGTACAATCAAATCATGGTAGCACCTGACAACAAAGACAAGAATAATTTCACCTGCACATGGAGGAAATTTTCCTATAGGGTTTTACCTTTTAGCTTATGTAATTCTTGTACTATTGACCAAAGATCCATGTCAGAAAATTTTCCAATCTCACACATGATTATGTAGAGATTTATATTGATGATTTTACATTTTATGGGATAACATTTCAAGAGGAAATCTATAATTTATACAAATTACTCTCTAGGTGTGAGAAACATATGTTATCTTTAAAGCATGAGAAATGTATGTCGATGATGAAGTAAGGAATAGTATTAGGTCACCATTTTTTAGCTGAGGGAATTAAGGTAGATCCTAATAAGATTAGTATCATTATGCAACATTTATCCCGAAAAATTCAAATTGAAGTAAGAAGCTTTATAGGAAATGTTGGATATTATAGAATATTCTTTTTATATTTTAGTAAGTTATATTCTCCATTGTTTTCCCTTCTAACAAAAGATTCTAAATTTTAATGGGTGAAGCATGTCGAAATATTTTGACATCATCAAGAACAAATTCACAAACATTCCAATCTTGAGAGGAAAAAAATTGGAAGTTACCCTTTCACATAGAAATTGATACTTCCAATGAGGCGGTGGGAGATGTGCATGGACAACAAGAGGAAGGAGAGGAAATGCATGTTAAATACTACATTAGTAAAAAACTATACCCTACTGAAAGGAATTACACTTCCACATAGGATAATGTCAATGATGATTTTCTAGAATCCGGATTAACATTTATTTGCAATCTCAAATGTCTCTTCTTGGTTTGCAGACATGGATAACTACTTAGCTATAAGGAAGTTCCCATCTTTCCTCACACATAAACAAAGAAAAAAATTAATTAAACAAAGTGTGATGTATACATGGTTTAATGGAATTATTTTTAAATGTGGATCTGATCATGTATTACATAGGTGTGTAGCTGAAGATGAGATCTTTGATATACTAAGAGCATTTGAAAGGATGGGAAAACCAAAACTTACAATTGAGATGCCACTTCAAACTCAAGTAGTTATAGAACCATTTGAGAAGTGGGGATTAGAATTCGTTGGACCAATTAGCCTACCTTCTCAAGGAAATGAGTACATCTTGGTTTATACTGACTATGTTACAAATGGGCTAAGGTGCAAGCTCTCAATATGAAAGAGATGAGAAAGCTGCAGAATTATTGTACAAACACATTTTTCAATGATTTGGAATACCTAGATCCATTGTTTTAGATTAGGGGCCACAATTCATGTCAAGTGTAATGTGTTATTTTTGTCAACATACTAAGTAAGTAATAATAAATCATCCCCATGTCATCCTCAATCTAGTGGTCAAGTTGAAGTAACTAACATTGAATTGGAGAACATTCTAACTTAGACAATATATTTTTCAAGGAAGAATTACGTTCAAAAATTACTTGAGGTGGTATTAGACTACAAAACTACTTGGAAGACAACCATAGGATTTATTACATATGAGTTAGTCTATGGGAAGAAACCTATCTTTCCCATAGAATTTGGGATTCATACCTTTAAGGAACACTCTTTGTAGTAGGAATTGAATTGTCATTGGCATAGAAGGAAATAATTCTTTAGTTGAATGAACTAGATGAGATGAGGTTACAAACACTACACCACATAGATATAGTCCAACATCAAATACAATTATGGCATGACAACCATATCAAGAAAAGAAAATTTTGAAATGGATATTGGGCTCTTCTATTTGATTCAAAATACAAATAATTTAAAGGAAAATTACAAACAAGATGGATGAGTTCATACCAAATTGATGAAGTATTCAACAATGAAATTGTGTAGATGATCCCAATTGATGGTGAAAGAAGAGTGATGTTGGTTAATAGTCATAGAATTAGGTTATACTAAAATATATCATTAAAGGAAGAGTTCAAAAATATACTACAGGAGAATTCAACTCTAAATTGCTTAGACAAGGTTGCCTTTCCAAGACAAATCACGGGTGAATTAATCATCAATAAAATAAATAAATAGGGACGGTTGAAAAATAATCATCTAGCCATACTCCTATCAAGAAGTAGTTGAAAACCATAAATGGCAAACATTTCTTCTAAAAAAAAAAAAGAAGAAAAAAACATATTTAAACATAAAACATAGGTACCTAAAAACAAAAATGGTTGTCACCAAGGAAGCATGTCTAAAATAAATTGAGGAAACTTATAGGGAAAAAAAGGGATAATTTTGTGTTGGTCAAAAGATGTTATAAGTGATTATCAAAAATTTATGTGTCATGAATCTCCTTTAAATATTAAAGAGTCTAATTATAAGTTGTTAATTATTGTTCTTGTGTGAAATGACGACTTACCATTTCACATATTTTTGCATGCATACCATATCCCAATTAAAATTTCACACATCCCTAATTGATCACTCCCACATTCCAGTTTATGCTCCAATCCACTCAATGCTCAATATTAATTCATGAATTTTCCTCAATTGATATTTATTTGTGTATAAAATTATTTTCATTCCCTTGATTTTCCCTCATTATCACTCCTTCACCATTGTCATCTCATTCCTGCAACATCACCATTTCAAGTCATATGCTATTATTGTTTACATTCCTACACTATCATTTTTTCTATTCTTATTCTCTAATCCCTTTCATTCCTATGCCCTTTGCTCATTCTGTTTCATACTAAAAATTGGGATAAGGCTTTGCAATGAATCATCAAACCTGGTTAAATTGATCTCATACGAGAAAATTAGTGGTAGTGTTTGAAAAATCATGATGGTTGGATTTCATGATTTCATATGAGGATTTAAATCCTAGGATGAAAGAAGATTTTGCAGAAAACCTAGTGGAAGGACACTCAAGAGTAAAAGGTAAGAAAATCTTATTTAGCTTGTTTATTATTAGCCAAATTGTTAACATCCTAGAGGAAGGGAAGTTAGTCAATTTTAGGACTTATTAATTATAAATTATTAAAAGGTTTCCTATGGGAAAAATAGAAAGGGTTGATTTGGTTATTAATAATAGAGGGAAGGCCAAGGGTGTCAAAAGAAACACTTTTCCTCAGCCATGGGAAGATGTATCCAAATAGGTTTTAAAATATTTCACTTGTGAGGGAAAATATGAAGTTATCCTATTCCTAGTATTGAGAATTATTATTCATGTATGCCATGGGAATGTCAAAAAACATAAATAAGTTAACCTTCCATAGTTCTTGTTGAATCTGTTTCATCCGCCACCAAGAAATTCCATGACGATTCCCCTTATCTAAAATTCCAAGGACTTGTTCACCTCAAGTGTGAACATCACTTTATCAAAATTATTCTTGGTCTCAAGAAGTGGGTTAAATTATTAAATAAATATTCCCTTAAACATTCTATAGTTTTAATCACATGGCCTTCCATACTAGAAATACCAAGAAAAAGGATTATGCCATTTATACCAACCCAAGTTATTGATGAACAAGAAGCTAAAAATGTTCCCTTATAGGAGGAACAAGAATAAACAACTACAATGTAGACCTCAGACCAAACACCTCATATCTCTTTACATGACCTTTTATCTCCTTCATGACCTATTTATGAAATATACATTGAGAAAGAAACAACCATTGCTAAAGAGTCACTCTTACCTGACAAAGGTAAGGCACCTCTGCTTGAAGGTGAGCCTAGCTCACTTGTTGATCCTGAAACCTTTATTCCCCAAGTATTAGTAATTTCTATGGTATAACATGAGATAAAAATATATAAAGAAAGAATCACCCAATTTAAAATCACCTAATAAACAAAAGATGAAAACATCTCTTACTTCGAGGAAGAGAAGGAACATATAATTTATCACCTTTAATAGTGTAACATATTTGAAATAACTATTATTGTGATTATATTTCATCTTGACATTGTAAATGTTGACATGTGATTTTTCTTAGGATGGTGTACTCTAATGAATTTTGGAAATCATGTTTACAATGGATAAATTATTTCTTTGAAGATATTCACTTTGTTGTGATTTCTTCTTAGTTGAAAATGAGGCCATTCATATTTTTACATCTTTAATTCATTTAAAAAGGGGAGGGATTAAGAGCTTGTAATGTTGTTGATTTAACTATTGAGTATTGATGATAAAACCTTGGATAAATTCCATTGATTCAAGGTATGCTTCATTTCTCCTTACCTGATTCATCTTGTTGGCTTGACATTATGAAACGTAAGGTGAGGTGGGACTTTTGTTTATAAATTAAGTACCTGGTATCGGTGTCCTTTCCTTGCATCATTCTCGTAATTGGTAAGACTAAAGCCTTGGATCAATTCCATTGATTCAAGGTATGCTTCATTTCTCCTTACCTGATTCATCTTGTTGACTTGACATTCGAAACGTAAGGTGAGGTGGGACTTTTGTTTATAAATTAAGTACACAGTATCAGGTGTCCTTTCCTTGCATCAATCTGTAATTGGTAATCCTGGGCCTTCTTGTTAAATATTTTATAATGTTGAATAGTGTGATAAGACTAAGGACCTATTTCTAAGTTATTAAGATAAACACCTTAATCTAAGTTTTAATGTCTATACTATTTGGATTTTAACCTAAGGTGGTTAATACCTACCTAGGACATATTGCTAAACTATCAAGGTTATTACCCTAACCTAAGATGGTATGTTTTATGGTTAGGAAGTTTTGAAACAACCTAAGGAAAATACTATTTTCCTAGGACTAAGGTTGATTTCTAACCTAATGTAAATCTAACCTAAACTAATGCTATCTAAAGGGTACCTACGGACTACTTAGCAAGTGGTAAGGGTGGTGGCATCAATTTTCAAGGAATTAATGAGATTTGATTTTGGTTTTAATACCCTCTGAACTACTAGTTTTGGTGGGGGCATGGGGAGTTAGGGAGATGCCTAGTTGGCATCATCACTAAATATAAATTGCATGAAAATTTTGAAAAGAAGGTTCACAAAACTTGGATGGCGGTGGTGAGGAGAGATAAGAGGGAAACTGATAGTCCTTGCATTAATTAGCTTTGGTAATGGTGAAGAAACTACCTAGGAGATATGCAAGGTGGATTTTTGGAAAGTTGTTTGATCTTTGGTTCATTTTGATTTTTCTCTACATGGAGTTTTGGTTCTTTGAACCAGCAATTCTATTTTTGATCCATCGATATTCTTGGCATTCTTGAGCTATTTTTGGATCCTATGGAGGTATAAGAGGAAGTAGGAATGTTGGAGTTGTGGACGTCACTTGGAAAAATAGAGAGACTGTGGAGGCTTGGCTGGAAATCTTCTACAAATTGATAAGAAGCTCTATCAGGCATGATAGGCTCTACCCATTAAGTTGTTCTACTTTTTCCTAAATGTCTTCATAAAAACAACTCTTCTCTTGTGAAACAATGGTTTTTATGTGATGATTATCTTGCATTCTTGCTTGTATTTTTCACTATATATTTCTTCTTGAATTTACTATTTGATAAAAGCATGATCTGGGTTTGTTCCCTTTGTTGGATGAAGGTATGATATGTGATATCTTCTACTGAAAATTCAAAGTTATTTTCGAATCTTGTTACTTATTTGTTTGAACTATGTTGAAATGGTTGTTCGGATTCAATGTTTTAGGATTCGTTCTTGTTTGACAATAATAGTAAATATGTTTACTTCTGCTGAGATTGATATGTTTTGAATCTAAGAACTCCTGTTAGACTGTATTGAAGCTAGATAGTAGAAGTTTCTACTATGGAATAATTATAATTAGGTTTTGGTTCTCCCTTGCATGAAATTTGATTAAATCATGTTTAGTTTCTACTTGAGATTTAATTAAGTCAATTCTTACTTACACTGTAAGTTGTGGGAAGATTTGTTTGTGACTGAATTGGTAAATGAGTTTGAACAAATCAATCTAACTGATAGCATTACCTTAAGGAAATGGAATGGAACAATTTTGGTTTTTCTATTCTTCTTTGAGCTTGACTTCGTGTACCTGATGTGGAGTCATGTTGTTAATCATTGTTTCTCTTTGTGATCGATTCTAGTCTGGATCTTCCTTCCTAAACTAGTGGTTTGTTCCTTTGATCCTTGTGAAGTAGGTGGATCTAGGTTGACTTGTATGGAAACTTTGATTATTAGGTCTAGTTCTCATCTTTTTCATTTCACCCTTAAGGGATGGGTAATATTTTTTTGTGAGTAAACTCTTTGAGAAGAAATCGTGGCCGCATAAGGTTAACGTTACTCTATTTCTCTTTGTTTGGGAAAATTGGGAAACTTCTTGGTTGATGTTGTTAAAGTTTGAAAGAATTTAATGTTTAGTTGTGGTTACTCTTTTGTTTTTAGGGAACTATTTGTAAAGAAATACATTTGAATAACCATTGCAGTTATAGCTTCTATGCTACAATGGTTGTACTAATTGTATGATGGGAAACTTCACTTTCAGTTTCTGACTTCCTTGTTTCAGTCTTAGATAATGATCTTTGTATTGAATGGTTATTTGTGCTTTAATGGTTGTTGGAGTTGAATGAACTTTTGGTCAGATTTATCTCAGTTCTTTTGGATTTTGGAATGTATTCCTCTCTTTAGGATGGATTAAAGAGATCTTGTCTCATCCTTGTTTGATGATATCCTTTTCCCATTCTGGGTTAAGGTATTTTGTATTGTCCTCCTCGAACTCTGAGGGAAGTCATGTGTTGTTTTCTTTCTCCCTCTTTTCACCTTTTCTCATCTGTATTGTTCCTGAGTAAGGAACTGACCTGTTCGGTTGTCTTATTTTGAAGGATTTGTAGAGAGGGTAGTTGGAGGATAAACCTTTATCTTTTTCTCCTTGACTAATGTTTTGATAGGGATATAATTATGGTGATGAGTGACCCATTTCTAGTTGCATGTAAATAAAATACATCCTTTATCAAGCCCGTGGATGCTTAACTCAAACTTAGGCTAAAGTGTGGCTTGAATTTGGATGTAGCATCTTAAATAGGAAACTCTTATTTTAAGATGATGTTGGTTCATCCTAATTTTTCCTAAAGATTGAATGAGCTTGGCCTAAGGTATTCTAGGGTGGACTAAGTTAATGTTGAGTATTGTGGATCATTGCTTCTTTAAGATAATTTTGTATTCATGAATTATTAGAGTTAGTATCTTTCTTGAATTTAGATAGAATGAATTTAGAGATATACTTTAAATATTTAAAGTAGAAATATGGTAAGTAATTTAGATGGAGTATTTCTTATCTGATATAACTCTTTATAAAAACATTGGCTAAACATTGTTTGATTACACCATGTTATTTACTTAATGTTAATATGGTTTTTCACTTTGTTCTTCCATTTTATGACTGTTATTTCATATGATGTATCTATCTGAAATGCTTAACTATTTCATAAAAGCATATTTTTTTAACGCTTGAGTTAGTTGAAAGTACATTGTTTTAATGCTTAGTGCTTAACATGCTTAGTTCAATGAACTGATCATGCTAGAAATTTTTGCTAGATGGACCTTGTAAGTGATAAAGGAAGACAAGATCTTTTATGATGTTACTTTTTTTACCTAAAGACAAGATCTTATATGAGGAAATATGATTCTTTATTGAAATGTAATTGTAAAAGGAAAAAGTTGTATTTCTTAATTGAGTTTATTGATACTACTTGACATTAAAGATGTAACAATGTTTGGACTTGTAAAGTGTGTATTCCACCTTGATGAATGGAAAGGATTGAGGGTTTACTTGTACTTGGTGTGTCATTCTCTTTGTGTATTCTGTAAAGGGAATTTGTAAGCTCATCTTTATTCTTTCATAATCATATTTGTATGGAACCTTTTTAGTTGACTTAAAATGAGTTAGGTGGTAATGGAATTAGATGCACTATCCCTTATTTAAAATGCAACTTATCAAGTTGGCATACATGGATGATCATTTAACTAAATCATTATGGTTTAATAAATGATGATAATGGAAGTACAAACTCTTTATGATATCTTGAATAATGTAATAGGTTGCAATGAACCCTAACTCTTATAAGTCAAAAAGAAAAGACAAACATTCTGCAAGGATATGCAGTCCATTAAGACCTTTTGAAATCATACCCAAATGATATTCGGAAAAGAGGAAAGTGTGCTTTCCCTTATTAAATCTTAAACAGATTAAAGTATCTGAAAAATAATATATACATATATAATAAATAGACTTCATCTTAATGAAGTCTATTATAAAAGAAACTGATACAAAATTTAATCAAGCTTAGACTTGGCTAAGTTAAGTAAGTTAACCTTACTATTGGTATGCTGATTTTGATTTTAATATTGAATCTTAAATTAAGAAATTAATGAACGAAATACAAACCTTTGGGAAAGGGGTTTGGATGTAGATTTATCTGCATAGCAATTACAAATCATTTATGGATTACAACCTTAATGATTAACGAAACTAGGGATTCTGTAGGGCTGTTGTAATTAAATATTAATTAAGAAAAATAATTAAGTAATTAACTTCTTTCTTGGGCCTTCATGAGGATACATTTTTACAGTTGACATGTTACAACACCCTTCAGAATTAGATCATCTAGATCTACATAAACTCAAACTTGATCTTAGTTATACTCTAGGTCAGGTTAGAAGCATGATTTAGTAGAGGGGCAACTCACGATGACTTAGGATAAATAGACACACGCAATCGAATTAGGTAAATTGAGTATGTCTATGTACCCTTAGTCACCGCGAGTGGTTCTCTATACCAAACTATGTTGCTAACTGGGTTAGGGTTAAACCTTGAACAAGTGGACTAACAGAGTTAACAAAGTCCATTCTAGATAACAGATGAAGTGGGGTGAAGGACATATTCTATTTGACAAGTATGCCATCTAGGAATATAAACATGAACAATATGTGAAAATATTTGGCCAAAGTATCACAAGTTGTTGGTTGCATTATCCTATGTCACCTAGTTTAAGAAGTAGGATTTCAGATTAATATTAGTAAAAAATATTTAGATAGGCCTCTTAAAGCAGAACACTTAATACCTAGAAAAGGGTAAGAGAACCAAGTATATACCTAGTATACAATTCAATGAGTTAAACCGAGAGATCAATATGATACAGGAGTCATGAAGTGAGGGATAGATATTTCACTAAGTCATTACATCTCCGCATATGTTTTATCTTCGAGAGATTGATTGGCATGAAATGATTATTTAGAACAAAGAACATTATATAAAAAAATATTCCTTGTTTCTAAAGTCTTAAAATGGGAATGTTACAAATAGTCATTGGAGCAAAAAGAGGGGATCATCCAAAAACTTCATCTCATTGTAGAGGAGAAAAATCATATTATTCAATCAATACATGCCATAACAAAACATATATGTATTAAAATTACAATCTTACACGAGAGAGAAGGAGAAAAAAGAGTCTATGGAAACCAATGATTAAATGATTCAAATAGATTTTTATTTCCACAAATCATTATATTGAAAGGAATGGTAAAATAGATACAATAGTGATATAATCACAGAGGAAAATAAACTACTTCAGGATACTATTATCACCGAATCACAACACCCCTCAAATTTCCAACATGTGAATGAGGCATTCGGTGTGATTTGGTAACATGGGTACCACCTCTCAAGCTATGGAACTTGCGGTCTTGAGGTGTACCTCCGAATAATGTTAGCTTCCTCTTCCTAATCCTAACACTACACTACTCCTAATTCTAGAAAAACAACTAACTAGACCTAAACTAATCTTTATAAGGAGAAAAAGAGAGGGGTTGCATGAAATAAAACCTACACTAAAAGTGGTGATGCACCAAGAAAAGGGGTGTCGAGAAAAATTCCTAGCATGCCAATGGAGAAGTATAAACTTGGAGAGGATAGAATGAGTATCACAAACCACAATACATGCATTCACCATTGCCAACCAAGCACAACAACCTCCAAAACTTGTAATGAAGATAGAAGGTAGCACGATATACCCTGCAAACATGAAGAGAGGTGAAAGAGAGAAAACAAATAATGAAAGGATAGGAAATCAATCACAATACATCATTTTAATTACTCTAAGAACATGTACGAGTGCATCATTACGGTAAAAAGAGGAAAGAAATGCCATTACAATTTTCGAAGGAAGGAAGGCTTGTCGACCTCTAAATTCACAACAACTCAGCTTGAGAAGAAGAGGGAAAATCAAGGAAAAATTTCTAACTCCTGTAACAATACATCCCCTTTACATTTTATAGGATTGCAGAGTGTGTGAGATAAGGAATGAGAATTCTTAAATTTTAGGCATAACTATAGCAGGGTATAGCCACCTTGTAACTACCCATGTTTTCTTAGAGCACTCCATGCCTGATTGCATAATCAATTACACCCAAAATACTCTCCCTTCCATGCCTTCATAAATTTAAATTTTAGCCTTTGATTACAAAATAATATTTTAATATCTTTAATGGAATCTTGATGTACATGGTGGAACCCCTAGGTTGATTTCACATTGGGGAGGTTTGAGGTGTCTTCTTAGCTAGTCACTCGCCAACTAGCTCACTTGTTAGCTACGTGAGTTGATTGGTGAGCCCTATGTTACATTATCTATGGGCTACTTACCCGCCTCATGGGATAACTACTCACTTCCTACCCACCACTACAAGTGTTTAACTTGATTAAAGTTCACATGGCTCACGGGCTATCTCCACATTTTAATTTTGGCCGACCCCTTTGAAAGCTCACTACTTTCATTTTCATTACTTAGGCTCCTCATTTATTGCATGGTTTCTAGCTCGGACATTGAATCCACCTTCTTCATTTATATTGGTCTTATGCCGCCCTAGCTGGATTCATTTCCACCTAACTCCCTACATTGGGTGCCTCAAACTTTAATGCATCCTTCCTCGGGATTTTCTTACCTCTTGAGCTCATCTCCACTTCCCCTATGCTTTTGGGCCAACTCAGAGACACATTAACCCCCTAATCACGGCTCGTGTAACTTTTTGGTTGGAAAACTCAACACCTTGAAAATAACTTGGCCTTTAACCTAAATACCCACTTGGAATGTGGATGACTCGAATTGCATTAAAACCTCCCCTCATTGACTGGAATAACTCGATGACCACCGCATGGATCCCCGTACCATTGGATTTTGGAGTCGGAGTATCCCCAACTCACAAATATTATTCTCTTATGTCAAAACCTCCAATGTCCGAAAATAAAATACTCGAATTTCGAGTTTAGATTTCAAACATCTCTCACTATTTTTACCAACTCACCCCCAATTATCAAAAATTTGAAAATCTTAGATCCTGAAATCTAAAGCCATCATTCTCTCGATTATCTCGCAACACGAGCCCCAAAACCAAAACACGAAACTCACCTTTTTGTCTTCCCGAGATTGCATTCAACACACGGCATGGCTCAATCTCCCGAGCTTCCCTTCATCCCTATAAAGACATTCCACGGTGAGCCTAATCAAGATCTCTCTCCTAGTAATGCATCCTAAACTTTATCTGTTAAAGCCACACATGCTCCTTGAAGTATTGAAACATCCTCCTACTTCGAGCTCATTTCACACTTGAGTCGTTAGCTTTTAAATGCCAGAGCCCTACACTTGCACCTCTATTCTTATTTCATGAGCTTACCTTCAACTCGACCCCGTGAACTTTGTTGACTCCTTGAAACTCTACAATCCTTTCCACACCGAGCTTGAACGATGCCAACCCTAAGGATATTCATGTCAATGTTGATGTGAGTGACATTCCACCGGCCCCTTCCTACGATGCATAACCACATGCATGGATCTTTGAGCCATTTATTGTATGAGCTTTCCCTATTTCAAAATGATCTCGATGAGATTTCAATGGATTTCAATACCCACACCTCAACCGAGTCAGCCCTATCTTTAGATCCCACACCCATTACACCACCGAGCTCAAACCCCGCCAACATGCCTAGAGTCGCCAATACATGTCGACCCTCCGATAAGTCAAATGTTGAGTTTTCCTTGACACTCGACACGAGTTATTCTCCAAGATGACCTAGAAAAATCACCAAAATTTCATGGCTCCATGCATGCTCACTGAGCCACCCCGTGATATATGACATCCATCTTGAAGCGAGCAACTTGGTGAGCTTTTTTTTGGCTCATGGCTATCATGCCCTCCAAACTTGGTTTTTCCCAGAAACTGGTTTTCTTAGTATTTTATTAGAATCGGAGAATCATGAAAACACAAGAAGAGCCCTTTCATCAAGATTTATCAATTTTTATCATTTTTTCTTTGATTTGAATGGAGATGGGCCCTTTGGGAAAATTTTCATCTTAACAAAACTCGGAGCCTCCTCAAAACCTAGAAGAGAAAAACCCTTCTAAAAAGCTTCTAAATTCTCCAAAGTCACTTTAGAATCCTTAAAACATAGTTTTTAATTATAGTGTCCCAAAGTTTCATGAAGCATTTTCTAGTGTTATGGGTTCAATTCTTCCCCGATTGTCCATTTCTGCCCCCTGAAGGAAGAAATGGATAACATTTCAGTGACTCATGGGGACATCTACCTACCGGATGTTTCAACTAGTAACCCGAGGCCTCCATTGGGCATGGATTCATTATTGGTAACCTGAAACTGATCCAAACCTTTGAATATTTATCGTAAAAGTTGCTTGAATATTGTTAAATGTTAAGTTGACTACCACTTTCATTTTATATTCTCCATAAGAACATCTTACAAATTGTATGAGTGTAAAATTGTTTTGATATGAATTTTCTTTTTCATTCTCTACAATCATGATCTACGAGACTAAAAATGGACTTCCAAACCTATCCTAAAACCTGATGTTGCCAAGTATGAAGCAAAATGAAACCAATGATTGCTTGCAATGCATAGAACATTGTAGAGTTTTTAGTAAAACATATTATGAGTTAGGACATTAAGGAAATCTATTAAATTATAATTTTTCCTTCTTCTAAACACTCCACCTCTAACACACTATTCAAGAGCAATGTTGAAACACAACAAACACTATGTAAAAAACTGAAAAACATACATGCTTCAAGTGAAACATGCATAGTGTGCACAAGTACTTATTTCGTTGAAAACAAAACTACTCCTACCCTACCCTAACTAGAGGCACATGTGATCTAAACAAACCCTATAATTGGTTGTGTAAAATATCTTCCTTTCCTCACAATGGGAAGCCATGTATATGATTTTACAAATGACATAGTTATGACTCGAGAGTTAATAACTAAAACAAGCCCAATTCTCCACTTGGTTCACCAAAGCATCAACTAGAAAGAGACTACATGCCTCTTTCGGTTTCTCTACATTTTTATCCGGGTAGTGTAAGCTGGTCCTTGGGATCTGTGTGAACCTCACCCTCACATTCCAAAGTGAATGTGACTATTTGTGGCTTCTACTTTTGCTTTAATGAAGCCAAATACCGATTGAGAAAGGTTTGAACTTCTATATTTTCCCATTGCTCTGAAATATGAATTCAATATTGAATTCCTCATGCAAATCTTCTTGGAAAGCGTGGATTTTTGTGACATGATTTTGTATTTTTTCTCATGTACAGAAACTAATGTTTCACCAAGATGAATGGTATAGAAGTAATGTCAACCTCGTGCTTTCATCCTTTGCCAAAATAAGTTCCTCCACAACATGCATCTCTTGATGACCGTTAAGAAAAACAAAATCTTCTTAGCTATTCCCTTCGGAAATTCATCAACTAAATCAGATTCCATAATTGAGAGTAAGAAAATATCAATGATGTCATCTCCATTAAAGGATTCAATATCTGACTTAGTTTCTTTTGTGTGCTCCTTTTCTTCTTCGTTCAATGGCATACATGGAAGATTCAATTCCTCCAATCTTGATCAAAGAGAGTTGTTTAGAATTACAAGTTTTTCTTGAGTATTTCCTCCCATGGCACAAGGCATTATGTGTTGAAGGATAAGTGATATAATAGGAAATTTTTCATGTTCCATAGGCTCTTTTCCATCAAAACACTCCTCCAAACCCAAAAATTAGTCAACCTTTTCATTGTTTGGATGTGTCAAGGGTTCAACCTCCATAATGATGTCTTTCAGAATGGTAAGTTATGCACCATATCTTTCTTCTTCTTCAAACATAAAATTTTAAAGCTCAAAATTAGTTTAAAAGATGTAATCTAATCAAAGCATTGCATACACTTGTTTTGTCAAACATGTAACTCTTTAACAAATAATTGTTCTCATAGGAATATGTTAGTTGATTAATAGTTAGTTATTGAAAATAATCAATCTATTTTAGAGTGATGTAGAGTGTGCTTGATATTAAAAATCATTTTTAATATAATTAGGTTATTGTTGCTTGTAGATGAAATATATGATGTATTACATTCAATAAAGTGCATGTTTCGAGTTAAATTGACTTGCATAATTTCCAATCCTAAAATGGATGATAGGTAAGGAGAAAGGGCCACTCCTCCCCATTGTGAAGGGAATTATTTATTTGATTAAATATTTATTATTCAGAAGTTTCATATTTACAATCATTCTGTCACTTTCAACATTTAAATTCATGAATTTTGTAATATATTTTTATCGTATAAGTCATTTCTTAGATAAACAAGTTCATAAGTACTATTTAATGTAATTCAAAAGTTAAGACATGCTTGGAGCATTTTTCAATCATTCTATTTATTAAGAATAACCCTAGACACCACCCTAGATCAAAAACATTAAAAAATCAAAGTACGAGTCTCAATGTTGTTCATCAATCTATCCCCTTTTCTTTTCCAAAAGCGTGAGGGGGTAAAAACTTACAACCTCCAACTTACCACATTTACACGTGGGCACTTCAAAACTTACATTTTGATTGAACCTACCTCTCATGTACTTGGTCCCATCAAAATTTTTCAATCCCTTTCTGTCCCCTTGGATTTTACTAGGTATAAAGGGAAAATGGGGAAGTAAAATTGTGTCCCCCATTAACATATTCATCCCTGGTCACAATAAAAACCAAAATTTGTCTCTCTTTGAACATTTTTAGCTCCTTACATCTCATCCATTAGGAATGGAAGCTACCACTTATCACCATCGGTGAGAAGTGTTCTTTGTGTCCCTTGTACTTATTGCATCTTTGTAACTCCATTCCAACCATCTCCCAACCGTGGTTAAGTTGTTAGGTCGGTGGTGAGTTGAAACTTACAAGTGAAATGACTAAATCCTCATCATGCCTACTTAATAATTTTAAAATCATTCAAGATGTTATATTTCCATCCCAAAACCTCCATTTTCATTATACATGCTGCTAAATTTTTATTTTACATACATACTCCCAATACTAAGAATTATTCATAACTCATAAACCATGCATCTGATTTCCACCAAACATTTCCAGTGTGATCCTTCTAAAAAATGTCTTTGAGTTGAGTGTGAGAGAATTGAAATTGATTCCCTATATAATTTATAGAATCCATTTGAAATTTTCATCTCAATAAGTTTCCCTTCAGATCTACTTGAGCTCCATCAAATGAAAAACATCAAAATTTGAAGTAGAAGGCCTTAAAGTAATACGAAATTTTGAGACCAATTTCATTGTAATTTAACACTTAGAATACCTTCATCTAAAAATAGTAATTTCTTAAGGATTTATGTGTCCAAATATATTAAATTTATAAAAATGGTAAACTCTCAAAGCATCTCTGTGTCACTCCAAACCAATAAAAACCATCAAAAAATGAAAATTGGGGAAACTTCTTAAAAATAGCTATCAAATCACATGTAAGCTCATATTTCACCTCTCTTATTAATGTTTTCCTCAATTTCAAGGCTAGGAAAAAGTTTTATGGTTCAAATGAGAATGAAATCCCTCCTGAAATCTTGAAAACTTAGTCTTGGGGTGAATTTGAAGACTACATGTTTCAAGTCATGTTGGAAATCACGTAACATGATCATCATGTAAAAGTGATGGGGACCATGAACAAAAAGTGATATTAAATAGATTATATAAAGGTTATCCCCTATTCTTAATCATTGTATCATGATCTGGCATGAAAATGTGTTTGATGAGTATGATGGTATACTTAGAGATTCACCTTTTGTCATTTTTAACAGAAGACATTTTCAATAAACAAAGTGGTGTAAAAGAAGGTACTTTGGTCTCCTGAGGTTGATTTCATTTAAGATGGAAATATATTTGTCACTAAGGTGATTTTTAAACTCTATAAAGTCACAAAGAGTAAGGTTATGATCATCATGTTCCAACTCCAACCTCGTGTTTAAATCTCTTTCCAAGAGGAGGGATATCATGTGAATCAAATCATGTCAACAAACAATTCAGGGATGAACTAGTGTGTGTAAATGACTGTCACTTGAATTGTAGGCTATCAAGGTACCTAGGACCATCAAGTTTTCAAGATAAAGAATTTGTTGTAGGTACACATAGTGAAATGTCTCATAGAATTATTTTTGAACACTTATTTAATTCCCTACGGTTTTTCATGTCTCATGAGAATAATGAGATTATAACCAAAACATTCCACTCTAACAAGAATTTGAAATTAGAGAATTTCATTCATGGATAAATCATTCTATCTAGAGGAGAAGGCATTTTTAGTGAGGATAAGATGATAAATAAGGTGTCTAGAAATCTTGAAGTTGATTACATTAAAAAGGATACATATTTTTCGAGGTGGTGAATTTTGAGGCCGAGAGGAGTAAGGTAGTAATCTCCATGTCCTAACTCCTACCTTGTGATCAAATAAGACTAACATTTTCCCATATTAGTGTAGATCTCTTTCTAACACTTATTGAATACCCTTAAAGGTATTTATGTCTCAAAGGAGGAAGCGGTTATAATCTCATTTTTCCATTTCAACAAGTGATCGAGTGTAAAAAACTTCATTCATGATCCACCGAAGTAGATTATTCATTAGCATGTGCTTTCTAGTCTCCATATTTTGACTTCTCTATATCCTCTCTTATTTCTCTAGCATTCTAATCCTTCATTAAGAATGTACTTTTTCACTCTTTTTTCTTATTCACTTAAGTGACTTGATGTTGCATTGTGAAGATATGTTTTAAAATAAGAAAAGGTATTAGTTTCATTCCAAGGGAATTTGAAAATTCACATGGTGGTGAGATGAAAAGTTACATGAGGGGGAGAGGAAGAGATAATTTTTAAGATTTGAATCAGAATGGTTTCTCCATTCCAAGGGGTTATAAAATTTTTATTGTTGTTACTTGTTAGGATATATCACTACTAATGCAAGCATTAAAACTACATTTATTTTATCTCCTTTCCTATGTTATTTTACTCTCTTTCTCTCTACTTTCCAAATTTTCAAGCATGGTAATTTTGTACAACCAAGAAGGAACTTTGTGTCCTTGATTAGTTAATCTATATAAATTTGTGTCTCTAATTTATTACTCTTATTTTTATTACATTGTTGTGTTCTTGATTGAATTTGGACATACTCTAGTTAACGTGTGTGAAATATGTAAGTCTACTCACAACATTAACCCCCTCTCTATTTATCCTACTACCCTTTACCTCTCTCCAAAATAATTCTTCCCTTATACACTATATAAATATTTTACCACATATTTAGTGTAGTATTCCTATGTGATCCTCACCCCATTGTCGCCCCATAGTTTTAGTTAGTTTACATTCAATAATGGGATCCTCCTTCATACCCAATAAGGAGTCACTTAGCACCGTGATCATTGTGGAAAAATAATAATCTACATTATGATAAATTATTTCACCAAAACCTTTACAATGAACTTTCATATAGTGTACAATGGTATGTAAAGGGTTAAAAAGACAATGTGTTTTTTAATGTTGTAGTCTATTTTTTTATTGTGAAAACATCTATGCCCCCATATCTTAGACATAAAATCCATTTAAGTTATGTTGGTTCCTAATTTTATCCCATCATAAATCATGACATGAATCATGTGTTTCCATAAAATTGTTCATCTAGCAAGGTCATTTTGGTTGTATTTCTAGTTTCTCAAGTCAGTGTGCCTTCTCAAGCTCAACTATTAAAAAAATGTTGTCTATCAAAATTTACGTGTTCTTGCTAATGCATTAATGTTTCCTCTATTTATCAATGTTTTTATGGTTTACAGGCTTAATAGCATGTGTGAAATTAATGGTGATCTAATTACATACCCAGATCTTCAAATATAGATCCCATATCTTGTAGAACTTAGTATTTTCTATTTTTGCAAGTTTACAAAGCGTAATTCGCTTCCATGACTTGGAGAAGGAAAATTCAAAGTATATATGTGTATGTGGGCCTTATAAGTGGTTTTGTGATTTTTCACAAAGTTACAAATTGCAATTACACATTCGAGCCCCCAAAAAGGAATAATACGGGAATATTCCTCTATTTGCTGAGATTTTGAAAATTCAATGTTAATGTGGATTTGTAAATTGTAAGTTCTTCCCCATGGCCCAATAGAGGGAATATTCAAAGAATCTCGAATGCTACAAGGTAGAAATCAACTTTGTAGTATTTTAATTTGCAACATCACACTTCTTTGTAAGACTAAAAGTTACACTTTCACCTCATAAGCATGTTGATAAGGACATGTGGCACAATTTGATAGTAATTGGCATGGGGAGAATTTTTGCAGTCTTGTAGTTAGTAGTTTCGTAGTTTTTGCAATACTTCTAACTGCACTTCCATCTTTGAGGATCAATAAAAAGGACACGTGGTGGTATCGTATAAGCTGGGGAAATTTTATAGCCCCACAATTGGCGAGTTTCTAATTCTTTGCAATACTACTAAGCGATCCCTACCCTGCTTAGCTTTGAAGTAAAGGACACATGTCAAAACCTATTGGATCATAAAAGAAAAACAAAATATCAAGCCACATATGAGGACCAAACAAATGATTTAGTAACACATGGATTAAGTAATTTTGATGTGGCCAATATATTCACATGTAAGGCCCATATTTAAATGCATGTTATGAAATAAATAGTCACATATATGAAAAAGTTGTAGAAATATTGTTGTCATTAATGAGAGCATGTGAGAACACTATATAGGTTATTTCCTCGACAAATATTGTACTTTGCATTCATATTTATAGATTACTAATTTGTAGAGCCCTAAAATGAGAATAATCCATTATTTCTATGATTAAATTGTACAAGGATCATTTTCAAAGCTCTGCGGTATCTTTGGTATTGTCAATAGTTCATAGGAGAACTAGGGATACTTTTCATATGGGTAAGTTTGTATGTGACATATTTGTGATTTTTCCGGTATTGTGAAGTTTATTAGAGAATTAGTGGAAGGTTTTATAGGTCTGAAATGATATCAAATTGTTCCTTGATTAAATTGTCTACTCACTTTCCCAAAAATCATGAAGATCTAATTTTAATCGGTGTCCCAACCTCATCCAACCTTATTTCATACTTGAAAAGATAACATATCTGATTATAAAATACAGACTTGAATTATTTCCTCTAGATGTTACATGTAGTAGACATGATGAAAGTCATGGAAAAATTTACAATATGGTCATTTCCCTAGCGAGATATATTTCCCCCATCGAGTTCAATACCCAAAATTAGTATGCTATTGTGTAGATAACTATGATACAATAAAGAGGGAGGTTAGATATTAGAGTGGTGCTTTGGTTTTATTTATGACTCTAGATACTTTTGAGGAAATGTTAGGAATCACAAATTTTGATGTAATAGTGTATATCTTAGTGGAAAAAGTATATATTTTTGGAATGCCTATCATTTAAATTATTCCAAGGTATTGAAAAACCAATGTCTTGAGAATCCAAGAGTCTTTGATACCAGAATCCCAAAGTGATTGATTAGATCTAACTTCATTGAAGAGATTGGGGACCTCATCACTCTATTGAATTAGATGGTGGGGAATTATTTTACATATCATTACCATGATTGGATGTTTAGGTACATCTAAATCATTATGAGTGGAAATACACATATATACTAGGGAGTTAATAAGTGACTCCATTCATCAACAACTCATCAAAATGGCAGTACATATTGAGGAAGGATCTAGGACCAAATATGAATTCTTCATGGTTTCATATAGAGTGTACAATGTTTCCTTCCTTTGGTCATTCCCTAGATTGGTAAGGACCAAAAGGATTTTTATAGATTCAAGGTATATGATGTATACCCATGGATTAACCTAGAAAATCAAAAGTATAACTTCAAGTTGGTTCATGATGCATTCTTTTCCCTGTTATCCCATTTTTGAGATCATTGATAAAATTGGGATAACCAATCAAAATTTCATGTTCAGGGACGGTTGAAATCTATTTGTGTTCTAATTTTTGTCTTGAAAATTCCCTTTCTCGTGATTTGTCTAGTTTTGAGGGTTTTGTTTTTATTTTGGATGTTTTTTTATAAGATATTACCTACCCTTGAAAACTTGATACACTATAACGTTAGGGTTTCAATTAAAAAGAACATTCGATTCGGAAAATAAATGTTTCATGTCATGTGTTTCTTGAACCTAATTTGCAAAATGTTTAGTCTGTCATATTTTTAGGTTTTCAAACATCGAAACATGATATAATATTTACATGTTATTTTCTACTTGTTTTTCAGCTTGAATCGACTACCTTTGGCTTCCTTTGTTTCGGGTTTTTGGGATCCGATTACACATTTTCAAAACATTTTTAAGTGGCCAAACTTCTACCCTTGAGTCAACACAATAAATGATAGTGTGAATTTTGTGGCCAACATGTGTCACCTAATGTGTAATTAATGCCAATTTGTTTTAATAAATAGGTATAATTTACACGTCATTTATACCTTTTACATTTTTGAAATTTTGAATTCCCTCCTATTTTCAAACCTCAAAACCCGATTGGTATTCTCTTGGAATTTTTAGTCATTTTTCTTAGATTTTTGACTCATGGTTTTTCTCTTGGTAAGTTATTTCTCCTTGTTGATTCACATTTAAATTTAGGGAGTTTTTATCTTGTTTTTTCATGTTGCTTCTTTGGTTAGGAAGTTGTTCCTAATCTTTTCAAATTTCTCCCATTTTTGTTTGTTCTCCCCATTGTTGAAACTTTCTCACCATGTTAAGACATGTCAGAAATATTAACATTTACTTGTTGGATTTTTATCTATTTTAACATGATAGAATCCTGAACCAACAAGATGAAATAATGTTTTTTCTATTTTAAACTCAAAATAGTGTTTTGGGATTTTCAGTTTCTAAAAGCAGTTTGATACCCAACAAGTGTGTCGAATTCTCAAAGTGTCAATCAAGATATACATCATGATAGTGTATCATATTTTAAAGGGTTCAGAGCTAGTTCCACCTCCCAACAACATTTAATATTTTCAAGGTTGTTGAACAAGGTCCAAAATACAATAGTGTGTTAGAATCTCTAAACAAAAAAACTTGGTTTGAGTTCCTATAGTGTGTCGAGAACACCAATCTAATTGATAATGTCTTCCTCCCGATATTTATTCATATTTCCATAGTTACAAAATAGGATCGATATTTTGATAAGGTATTTGACTATTTAGTTTGTCTTGCAGCAAGTAAAACCCGATCCTGCGTTGAGCTTTCAAAAATATTTCAGGCCCATTTTCTCAATTGAGTTCCTCATGTATGGTTTAGGAAAGGGTAAGGGAAAGGAAAAATCCTCCAAAGAGATGAAGTACTAATATCATGGGATCGTTCTTCCCTCTAATATTGATTCCATATTAGTATTAGAGATACTAAATTGAGACACATTGATATGGATGAATTTTGGAGCATGGTTAAACGTTCCTCTTAGACCACTTGGATACAATACATTTGAAATTGTGGATTACCACTTACTACCTCATTCCCAATTTCTACTCAGTTCCTAGAGCTTATTCTCGTTGCATCAAATCATTATGACTCGAGTCAAAGTCGGTTATGAATGAAGTTGGTGAGTTGGTGATTTGTTTGGACACCAACTATTTCAATGATCTTCTTAAGCTTCCCAATTTTCCCACATATGTTAGAATAGATCCCAAAATATCTCAATAATCCTAAAATGACAACATGGATAACTCTATCAAACACGTCAACAAGAAATATCTAGTGAAGTCGAAGCCTTTTGTATCTAGATTCCCAAGACTATGCATTAGATTGATTTCACCCTCAAAATTGATAACATAATTACTCTTCCAATCATATTTTTCAGACTCCTCAAAGCTAGAGAATTCCAAGGGTTGATGCATCAATTCCTCGCCATCATACAAAAATGAGAAATTCTTCAATTTTGGTTCTTTTGTCAGTGATACAATTGATAATCAAATGAAATAAGTTTTGTTAAATGGGAAATTCAATATGATGTCTTATGTTACCTATATCGCAATTGAAATGAGATTTTACCCTAGGATAAAAATGGTGGGTTCTAGGAATTTGGATTATGTCTACAAATATTACCCTTAGTTTTCCCTTATATGAAGTGAAACTCACTTCTAGATGGTAAATGATGCTTTATTTTAAAACAAAATATGTAGGTTAGACAAAAATCCCTCCAGGAAAATGGTTATTGATGCTACTTGGAATGCATTGTATCATTGGGGTTACATCATCTTGAAATTTCAATCATTCACTTATCTTCATATTGGGGCATTCCAAGGTTCCCCAATTCGACTACCCATATTTTAAAGTGAAAAATAGGTTCTCATGGAGTTGATCAGATAATTTTTGGATCTTCACAAGTTCCAACAAATAAATCACAAGGTAGGTATTAATTTTCTCATATCCATCAAAAGATACACCTACACCTCCATTATCAATACCAAGAATGTCAACATTGAGATGCAAGAAGAGATCAAGAAGACAATACCTCCTAGGTTGAGTTTTACTTATCATGGAATTGAGAAAGCTTATGGAACATTTTAGTTCCATGTTTTAGACATTGAAGACATTTGGGTTGATTGTAGGGATGAATTAGCAATTAGTAGGAAAGACAACAATAGACTGACCTTGGATGAGGTAGTAAATTTTAATCTTGCTAATGTTACTAAAGATGAACTTGATGATGGAAATGTATTAGATTCTATGTATGTGTAAATGAATGTTGAAAGCATGGGATTTCCTCTAATCGATTGGTTGATTAAGGAGTCTACATCCATAGAAGATATAGACACTTGAATCCTCCTTCAAACCAACACCTACTTGTATTCATGGAATATTCAACAAAAAGATTCCTAATTTCATAAGTTGTCGATTACTTATGCATCGAGAGGTTGTACCCTCCTAAGAATAAAAATGTAACATCCTACTTTTTCATTTCTTGTTGTCACAATAATGATTCATTAACATGAAGTGGATCACAATGTTTAGCAGCAAAAAGTGTTACTTGGCTAGTGTCACGTTATGTGTGCACACATTTACCTTGAAAATGATAAAAATGATTACGCATAGATGATAAGCTAACCACGTAACGGTGCTTGTTAGTAAGAACTTGTGGGACACTTTATGTTAATAAATCATCTTGTTACTTGTCATAAAAGTTTCACATTTTGCAAATTTTTGTGATGTTGGTGGGTTTCCTAATTTATTTACCTTACATAAAGAGAGGAAATTCATGATTGGGATATTTGTTATGAGCAAGTATCTATAATATTGGTATGATGATTGACTATTGTACACCTTACTATGTTATGTAATGTGTATTACCTTCTATGCCGAATGTGATAATTGTCACATTTCTATGTGCCACTTGGTTTTGGTACCTTGATTCATATTGTTGACTAGAAGTAATGATTCTAGTCTTAATTAAGGTAATGCTGGTTTCATTGTTGAGAATTCATTATTATGATAAAGCAAGTTAAAAAGGAAAGTATTAAATCAAAAATGTCCAAATACCATTTTTTATGGGAAATCAAATTGTTTATTCTAAAAAAAAATTACCCCTTGCATTATGAGTTAGAAGGTATTGTAAATTTATGACCCAAGAAATTATTAAGTTATATTGAATGGTAAATGATTATTAGTTGGCCGTTAGTTGACTATGCTAAAAGAGGAATGTTGTTATAGGTCATATCAATCTTAACATGGTTAGGTTGAAGGATTGATAATTAAATATTAATGATGACTCAAAGGGCCAGTTGACCCATGCATGTAGTCACTTGTGTACAATGATGGTTCTAAAATTTGGTTAATCAAACATGTACAAGATAATATAGGGACTATGGTTCAAACCCAATTGCCTCCAGCTAAATATGTCATGGGATATGGTAAAGAAACTTAAATGTAAACCAAATCATGCAAAATACAATGTTTTTTCTAAGAATCTAAACCCGCTAAAAATGGAGGGATATCTAGAAAACGATGTCAAGATTATCAAAATCACTAACATGGTTTGATGTTGTTGAATGCATTGATTGAGAATTCAATTATATTGAAAATGATGAAGCTTCATGGAGAATCTATTGCCCTCACTGTAATATTAAATATTATTTTTATTATTTCCTTCCACAGAGATGGGATTTTGGCGAACTAGGGTAGTTTTGATGAGGTTTTGTTGCTAAGGGCATGGAATATTATATTTGAGATTGGGTGGGTGAATTTTTTTATAGAAGGTTGTGCATGTTGATCTCTTTGAGATTTTGTTGCACTATCTCCGATTGATAAGTTTGTTAATATGGGCATACAAACCATTTCTATTGTGGCATTATTTTGTGAAGCTTGGTAAATAAGTTGTGCATGTTAGTTTCCTATGAGTTAATGGAATCCATGTAACACTTGAGGAAACTACGGGAAATGTTAACTCATCTTTGAAAGGATATAAGTTCAGTTGGTTTTGAATTACATTTTACAAATCAAGAAGCTTGAACTATGGGTAATTACCGAGAAAATTTAGAGTAGATTGCTAATGAAATGTGAGGGTTGTGGTTGAAGGAATATCTGATTTTTATAGGCATGGATTGTTTTCTTTCCCCCTTATCATCTTATTACATTTATTATTTCCATAAGTATAATTTCTTCATTAACATTTTTATTTTTGAACCGTATTTTCTACGGAATTATTTGTGGTGGTTGCTTTCAATGATGATATTGGAATTTGTAGGAATCTACATTTTTAATAGTTATAGTATTTTCTATAACCACGAGTGTAATGATATTTATAAAAGGGTTTATAAAAATAACATGTCTAGGGGTTTTGTGTTTTTAATTAGTAAAAATACCCATTATGAATCGGGATTTTGGTTTTGGAAATCATATGGGGTGTATGTTAGTTGAATCTTTTGTCCCTTAGACCTATGAGGTTGATTTTATGGCTTGGGACTTAACAATTATTTCATCAAAACCCATAAGGGTTTTATGGCTTAACTTAGTAATGGTAAATTAAACATACCCTAAAAATTTGTGCGCTGATATGTATGTTTGATTGGAAAATGCTTCTATTTTCAAGGTCGGGAATCCCTTACCTTTAAGGTATCATGTTGAAGTAATCTCGCACCATTGACAAAGTGCCATCATAGCTTCATGCATGACTTATTATGAGTATTATTTCTAAGGGAAAATGCGTGAGTTTTGATTGATTATTTGGTTGTGTGTGTACTCATTTGACTAGAGATATTTCTTGAGGCATTGGGGTCTCCTCATCGATAAAATGACTCATCAAGTAAATAAAATATGAATACACACTTTACGGTAATTATATAAATTTGGGGAATATGGAATTCCCTTAATTAGGATACATAGCCTATTTGTGGGAAATATATTACTATTTTATAAGTATTCGAATGTTGGTTAAGATGTATGTGTATAAAATTATTATAGACTTATGTCTTGATAGATAATGAGGATACTATAGTTTTCTTAAATTATATTTTCTTCCTCCTTCGAATTAGCCTTTAAGGCATTGAAGGTTAGCAAAGCGATGAACAACTCTATTATGTATGCAAAGTGCATGTTTTCTTTTTGAATTTTCTAATCTTTTTCCTTTATTAGTATAAATAAATATGAAATTAACTTTGCAATATTCTTATTATTCCAATGCTAAATGGTATAAGATGTTATTTGGGAAAGAGAATTTCCATGCCCGTTTGCATAAAGCGGCCATGTTTTAACCATGCAGGTGAAAAAGATCATCGAGTTGGTAAGAAAGGAATGGTTGGCTTGATTTGATTAGTAGTGACATCATGAATAAAAATATTGTATTCTTATTTATCTATATTAAATACTTATATTGGACGTATGTTTAGATCAGGATGAATGAAATGTAAAAATGGCTAAGAAGATTTTTTGAGATAAATTAAATGAGCCTTATGTAATATGGCACCTTTCACTTAAACAGAGAATAATTGTTAATGTTTTGCAAATAAAATACTTATTCATTTGTATAAACATATATGAAATTTAATGTGACAACTTTCTTTCATTATTGTTGTAGATCAAGAATTTTGCGCTTGTTACTGTCCAAGTTAATGCACCAAACTAAACACAAAAACCCCGAAAAACTCCAATAAAATCAATACACGATGGATAAGATCCGAAGATGTAGACAAATGAGGAAGCCAATGTAGATAAGACGGGCGCACACAAGCAACTCGCACAATAGATCCGTGTATCCCGCAAAACACCGATGCTTGATGAAAAAGACCACGTTAAAAGATATTTAGGTGGAATGCACGAGAAGCGGGTCGGGAAGCGATAAGCTTCCTCGGCGGATGTCACCACGTTTTCAATTAAGAAAATAAGCATACATGATAAAAGATGTAAGTAAAAGCTAGATCTTCGATTGCAGTAATAAGATAAGAATCTAAAAAAGCAGCATGAAAGCATAGAAAATAGGGAACTAAGAAATAATGCTGAATTTGTGTTACTGTGTCCTTTTTACTATCTCGTAGGGAAATCGGCATCGACTGGGTAGAATCGGCGTCGACTGATGTGGTCGGCGTCGATTGAGACTAATCGGCGTCGACTGGGTGAGATCGGCGTCGACTAAAAACAGATCGATCAATCAGGGACTGTGCGATAAGATTCGGGAATTAGAAGATGAATGTGGTCTGCTGGATGTGCCGAAGTTGGCGAGACACTGGAACAGAGTCACCAGATGATAGATGGTGGTGTGCGATGCTGATGTGACAGGGACAGAGTAACGGTGCTCCTCTCAGGGATTGATTCGGACAGGATCTGCCCTAATTTGATACAATTGATGCTAAGAAGATCTCTCTTTCTCACAACCTGTATCTCTCTTGCTCTCTGTTCGTGCATAAGTGCTTCCTTTTTTCATCTGTTCGCTTTTCGCTCGTTCGTGGTCTCTTTTTCGGTCTCTTCGGTCTCTTCCGTCCCTAGAACTGAGTTCTGGACTTGCTTTTATAATCGGCGCCGCTCCTAGAAAATCGGCGCCGACCATATGGGTCGGCGCCGATCGCGGAAAAGACTCCCGAGGTGGCCAAAAATGATCGAAAAGATAAGACTTATCCCGACTACGGGAAAATATCCCGCTTAGGGAAGATTAAAAATAGATGTGATACATGGATAGAATAAATTTGGGGTGGATAAGTGATTAAGATGCATGGGAAGAAGCGTAATTAAATATTTAATATTTAATCACTCATGGGTAAGATGTGATGGGATGAATTAAATTTGGAATAAGTGATTAAATCACAAATTGGATAATATCCCAAGGGGATAGTTGGTGACGTAAACGTGCCCCAGGTTACCTAAGCAAGTAAACGGATGAGAGGGACACTAAATTGGGTAACCAATTTTAAGTGTCTACATTTTGCCCCTTTTTGTCAAGTAACTTGCGATAAGCAAGGTTATGAGACAAAAACAAGGAGATGGAAGAAGAGAAGAATTTGTGGTGATGTGATCCCCCTCAAACTAGGGATGGGATGGATGATAGAACAGACGATCCCGAGTTTGAAAAAGGTAGATGAAAACGCAGGATGCCCCAGTCGGATGTCTGGAGTAGATCTGATCATTGATGACGCATAAAAATAAACAAAAAGGCAGCAACCTAAGGAACTCACATTGGTAGGGAAAACTAGCCGGTCTCCTCATGAGACGACGTTAGTGCCTACAGACCCATGAGTGTAAGGAGAACTGCAAAAATAGTCAGCATCTAAAGAGAGACACATTGGTAGGGACAACTAGACGGTCCATAAATCAGACGACGTTAGTGCCTACAGACCCGTTTAACTCTAAGCTGCCAAAAAGTACAAGTGTCCCACGCAAAGGGAACAAACCCGAAATAGACAATGATATCGAAAAGATGCGTCAAAAGGCAAAATTCAGCACACCACAATGATCAGATAGATAAGTAAGCCAAGCATCAACACTATGGCAAACAGACATGAAAAATCGACGGCGACCAGACTAATCGGCGCCGACCAAAACAAGCGGCGTCGACCCAAAAAAATCGGCGCCGACCAAACTAGATACATATAAATATGCGAACGGAAAACGTAAATGATTTATTTACAACGTGACAATTGATTCAAAGAAAGCCAAATTTGTGATTTGAGCATCATGGAAGCTTCTGGGAGTGGACAGAAGCGCAGGAGGACACGACCTGGGGTAAGTGATCATTTTTGAACCCACTTTTCTTAATTTATTTATTTTTTGTTTGATTTTTTTGTGCATGGGAGGCCGTGGTCCGGTTTACATCCGGCCAGCAATCGGCACCATTGGTTTAATCGGCGTCGATTTGTTTTTGGATCGGCGTCGATTAGTATTAAACGGCCGGCCCGATCGAATGAACGACGCCGATTTTACCAAATCGGCGCCGATTGAAAAGATTTTTTTATTTTTATTTTTATTTTTATTTTTTGGAAGATGAGATTTGGGGAAATAAGAGACTAATTATGTTTTTGATGTCGTGGATGCAGGCACGAGAGGCTCTTCATATGAGGGATGCCATCCCTGAGCTATTGGAGATGATTCTCCCAGATGTGACAGATGCAGACTGGCAGCATTTAGAGCTAGCCGGGCTCGGGGTTTCGATATTATAGACGAGTGCCACGAGATGTGGAGCTCATGCGGGCATTAGTGCGACGGTGGGACAGCCACACGTGCACATTTTGGTTCAGGACGGGTGAGATGACGATCACCCATGAGGATGTATTCAGGATCCTCAGATTACCGATTACTGGGGACCCGATCGAGATCACACCTCGGGAGCAGCAGCAGAGGGCCCTGGTGCGATTATACAGAGATAGAGCAGATGACTCGGAGATAGTATCTGGGGCAGTGAGGATAGCCTCACAGTACAGGCAGGATAGCCCTCGGAGCAGGCGGATAGCCTTGATTCAGATGGCTATCTCCTATTTTGCCCTGCCAGACTCAGGAGGTGGGAGATTCCCATTGCTACTGCTAGACTGCGTTTGCGACATCTTGCAGTACAGACAGGTTTTTGCCTTTGCCGATGCCCTGATAGCTCAGGTATATTATGAGCTATGGATGTACACCACTGGTCGGAGGACAGGGATCGATGTCAGCTTTGTGCTTCATTGCTGGGCATATGAGCACATAGCAGTGATCAGGCCATCCGGGCTTCCTTGGATGCCAGCAGCAGTGGGGGGTGTTGATTATGGATTTCGGAGATGGCGGGCTGACATGGCCGCAGGAGATACAGGTAGATCAGCCGAGTGGTACTCTGAGCGTTTCAGGACGCTTACACCAGATCAGGTCATCTGGAGGCCATACCGGGCATTCCCGACATGGGCTGGTCAGGACGCCCACTTGGCAGCATTGAGACGGAGTCGGGTGGTCAGGGGCCGTAGGCCAGATATGTGGGAGCGAGTCCCGTTTATGCGGATACTGAGACAGTTTGGCCTAGTATAGACAGTACCGGCCACCTACACGCCGTATAGGTGGGATAGCAGAGAGATGGATTTGCCGATTTTGATCCCGGCAGACCCATTGAGAGAGGCCCCACCCTCCACAGACAGTGATGATGACGCGGGGGTGGATGAGGGCTACGCAGCATGGTATGACACAGAGCTTCCACGACATCTCCCGCCCTCTATAGATGCTGATGAGGAGGATATAGCTGCTACGCTGGACAGATTAGAGGGAGAGCATGCCACCCTCACACAGACACATCAGGTAGCTCTGGAGGAGATCAGGGCTTTGACGGAGGAGAGGGATGCCCTGATTGTGGAGAGAGACACCGCTCGCCAGGAGCGAGATACAGCGATCCAGCAGAGGGACCGCTACTTTCGACACAGGGAGGCCCTCAGGGCCAAATATGGGGAGACAGGTGCCTCATCAGATTCTGGTACACAGGGTACGACCCTAGGAGGGGCACCACCAGCAGCGGCAGCATCGTTACGAGCACCGGGTACTGTGAGCCTGAGCACATACCAGTCTCTCCTCGCTGAGGTGAGATATTACGAGGATGCCCTAGCGCAGCATGCCCCAGATGTGCCTCGATACGGGGCGAGGAGGAGAGCAGCGACGGCTACGGCGAGTGGAGCCTCAGGTGGAGGGAGTACTGGGAGAGATCGAGGTGGGCCGAGACCTCCAGCAGCAGGTGCATCGAGCTCGATAGGCGGCGGCCAGGAGAGACAGCCAGGTGCAGAGGAGGGTGGAGGAGATAGTGTCCTCCACGCTTCAGATTTTACCATATAGAGATTTGATAGATTTTGTATTTGTATAGTGATGTAGCCTCGATTGGAAGGCATTGTATAGATGGCTTGATTGAAAGCCACCCATTTTTGTACAGACACACATGTATATAGATTTATCATGTTATTTGTCCTATACTTGTACTTATGCTTTTTAGTTTTGGATATACATGGATAGATGGATATAGATATAAACTTGATAGAGGATAAAATAGATGTGATTGGATAGGTATAGACTGATAGATGATAGAAATAGATGTGATTAGATAGATTGATATGTGGATATAACTTTGATAGACGGATGTGATGTAACTTGGATGTACATGTGTTTGATGTTTGGATTAGATATGGATAGATATAATGTACCTTGGATGTACATTTTGGTGGATAGATTGATGGATGTGATTGATATATAGATTAGATATAATGTACCTTAGATGTACATATTTTAAATATTTTGATGGATAAATAGATAGATGTGTTTGATGTATAGATAGATGTAATTTTAATGAGAAATGAATAAAGATAGATGTTTTGATAGATAAGAGGAATTTTGATAGAAGATAAATTTTGATTGAATTAACATATGAAATGTCAATTTAACAGGATGCAAGACAAAGAAATGGGGAATACTCCTTGCAAGAGCCAAAGATGTAAGTGGAAACAACCGTGACTTAGAAGAGAAGACACTCGGAAAAGAAGGGAAATGATGAGTCGGACTTCCAACCGACCATAGATAAAATCCAGATAAGAAACCGAAAGACCAAGCATACAAGGCCCTATATAAGATTAAAATAAATCTGACACTAACTAGTCGCAAACCAGATCTAGGATAGAAATGGAAAGAAAAGTAAGTATCTTGTCGGAGTTTACAAGGGACAGGATACATGTCCATGATAGGAAAATAGGATTCTCCATATGATCGACAAAAAGGTCCTAAATCTCAGCTTCATGATTTTGACAGAAAAGCAAACTGATCAATGCGGGAAGTTTGCTTGATATGGAAAGACTGATCGATGCGGGAAGTCTTTCAGTGATGCTAAAAAGTGTATAAACTAACTGGAAGGCTGATTGATGACAAGAAGCCTTGAGTATTTCTTTGAGAAACAGCCGTCCTTCAAGGGAGCGGTCTGTATTTTGAATTTTAATGATAGCCATCCTTCGAGGGTATGGTCTATGTTCTTTTTGATTCACTTAATAATATATATGGATAGCTGTCCTTCAAGGGATCAGTCTATCTTTTGGATAGCATCTTCTTCTTTTTTTTTTTTTTTTTTTTTTTGAAACTTTTTGGAAGAAGCTGAGTTTAGACCTAGATAGATCAGATGAAGGGGAGGAGAACATAGAAGAACATGTACTCATGCCCCGAGCAGATCCGATTAAGATAAGTACTTGGGACAGATGAAGTGGTGATTAAGGTATTCCTACCATGAGGAGGAACATATCCAAAAGAAACGTGCAATGAGTAGAGCCGCGATACTCATATTTAAGGTAAACGAGGCAATAGGCGGAGAGCCACACAATTTCAAATCACCACGAAAGTAGATGACTGGTTATTAGGACGGATGAAAGATCTGAGTTGCGACTAGATTTGTGTATGATAGATTTTAACAATAGAAGGGCCGTAAATGCAAAGCATTAAGAGGTTCCGCTTCAGGTACACCATCCATAGAAGATAGACGATAAGCCCCAGACCCATATTTATGAGTGATAATGTAGGGGCCCATCCAGTTGGGAGCAAACTTACCACGTTGACTCCTTTCGAGTGTAGTGACATTTTGATTTTCCTTAAGAACAAGGTCACCAATTTTGAAGTCACGGTGTTGCGTAAGTGCTTGTGTTGTAAGCACGTTTGACACGCTCAAGATAGACTTGATGATGCTCAAGAGTGTTAAGACACCACTCATCTAATAATTCAAGTTGTGCTAGATGATTTTGACGATAATCCTCATCGGAGACAAATTCTCTGAGAGAAACACGGAGAGATGGGATTTGGACTTCCAAGGGAAGGACAGCCTCAGACCCATAGACGAGAGAGAAGGGAGTAGCACCAGTAGGAGTACGAATGCTAGTCCGATAAGCCCAGAGAGCAAAAGGGATATGTAAATGCCAATCCCTACCAGCTCGACTAGTTACCTTTGCGAGGATATTGCGCAAAGTTTTATTGGAAGCTTCGGCTTGACCATTAGCTTGAGGATAGTATGGAGAAGAAAAACTGAGCTTGATATTGAAAGCGTTGCAGAGATTTTGCAAATCGGCGTTCTTGAAGGACTTACCATTATCTGTGATTAGCTTGTGTGGAACGCCAAAGCGACAAATGATGTGTTGATAGACGAAATCAACTATGGGTTTAGCCTTTGTTGAAGAAAGAGGGATAGCTTCTACCCACTTAGTAAAGTACTCAGTGGCAGTAATGATAGAATGATGACGTTGTGAAGAACGGGGATTGATGAGACCAATAAGATCAAGACCCCACTGCGAAAAAGGCCACAAATCCGCCGCAGGTTGCAAAGCCTGACTAGGGATGTGCGTGAGATTGGAATGTTGCTGACACTTGATGCACTTCTTAGTGTATTCACAACAATCTCGATTAAGAGAAGGCCAATAATATCCCAAACGTAAGATGCGCTTAGCTACAGCTAAGCCACTAAAATGTCCACCACAGATACCGTCATGGACCTCCTGAATAGCTTTAGATGATTCATGGGTTTTGAGGCATCGAAGCAAAATACCATCAAAGCCGCGTTTGTAAAGAATCCCGCCTAGGATAGTATAGCGGTTGGCGCGTTGGACAAAAGATCTTCTACCATTGGAAGTCAGATCTGGAGGAAGCACCGAATGAGATAGATAATCAACTATCTGTTGATACCACTCATCCTGAGTATGGGTTGTGACAGCATTGATTGACGTTAGTTGCCCAAGATGAGATGGTTGATCTAATCGTTGCACAGCCACATAAAGACGCGAGTCTTCGGTAAAAGGCGGGATAAGTGAGGCTAATGAGGCCATGGTATCCGCGAATCGATTTGCAGTGCGAGGAATGGCTTGGATGGTGAATTTATCGAAAGATTGGAGTTGAGCAAGAACGATGTCATGATATTTTTGAAGGATATCATTCTTGCATTGATAGACACCCGTGACTTGATTAACGATGAGTTCAGAATCACCAAAGATGTCAATATGACGAGCGCCGAGATTAATGGCATTTTGAAGACCTAAGACAAGAGCTTCATACTCAGCCACATTATTGGTGCACTCAAAGTTCAATTTGTGTGCAACTGGGATAGGCGTACCCCAAGGAGGAATCATCACGAAACCCGCACCTCCCCCTTGCTGGCATTTGGATCCATCAAAGAAGAGCTTTACTTTAAATGGAGATAGACCAAAATCAATTTGTTGGATATACTCATCGGGGAATTGAGCAAGGGGGTCTTGAGTGTCCGGAAGAGGAGCATCTTCTAATTGATCTGCAATAACCTGACCCTTGATAGCTTTTTGCGGGATAAACTCGAGGTCAAACTCAGTCATAAGCATAAGCCAACGAGTGATGCGATCATTGTGATAAGGTTTTGCATGGATTGTCTTGAGGGGATTGACACTTGTGACAATGTAAGTTTTGTGATTAAGGAGATAATGACGAAGCTTAGAAGTTGCAAAGAAGAGAGCACAACATAGTTTTTCAGCTTCGGAGTAACGTGTTTCATACTCATGGAGGGTGCGACTGATGTAATAGACAGCTTGTTCTTTACCACAAGTGTCCCGATGCGAGATCATGGCTCCCAGAGCATGGTCAGTCACAGAGATATAAAGATAGAAAGGCTCCCCCTCGCGTGGAGGTGTAAGCACGGGTGGAGAGAGAAGATAAGCTTTGAGATCATCAAAGGCCTTTTGGCAATGCTCATCCCATTCAAAATGAACATTCTTATGGAGGAGATGGTGAAAAGGTTGACAACGGTCCGACAATTGGGAGATAAAACGACGCACTGATTGAAGACGTCCTTGGAGACTGCGGAGTTGCTTCAAGTTAGAAGGGGGAGGCATCTCAAGGATAGCTTTTATTTTTGCGGGGTCGACTTCAATACCCCTGATGGAAATGATAAAACCTAAAAGTTTACCAGTGAGAACGCCAAACATGCACTTAGCTGGATTTAGACGAAGACAGAAGCGGATAAGCCTCTCAAAGAGAGGTGCAAGGATGAAAAGATGATCCTGACGACGCTTGGACTTGCCGAGGAGATCGTCAACATAATCCTCCACAGTTTTGTGCAAGAGATCATGGAAGATGTATGTCATTGCTCATTGATAGGTTGCTCCTGCGTTCTTAAGGCCAAAAGGCATGACACGATAACAAAAGGTCCCCCAAGGGGTTATGAAGGAAGTCTTATGTTGGTCTTCTGGTGCGATGAGGATTTGATTATATCCAGAGAAACCATCCATAAGAGAAAGCATCTCATGACCCGCAGTTAAATCTACGAGTTGGTCGATATTAGGAAGAGGAAAATCATCCTTTGGACAGGCAAGATTAAGATCCCGGAAGTCGGTACAAATTCGAATCTTCCCAGTAGCCTTAGTTACTGGTACTACATTGGACACCCATTGCGGATAATCGATGGGTTGGATGAAGTTAGCCGAGAGCAAGCGCTGTAATTCTTCTTTAACAAGAAGGGCTACTCTAGGGTGCATTTTACGTAATTTTTGCTTAACTGGTTTGATGTTGGGAAGGGTAACGATATTGTGGACCACAATATCGGGATCGAGTCCTGGCATATCCTCGTATGACCAAGCAAAGGCTTGATGATGTTTGGAAAGAAAAGCGGTAAAGTCCCCTAATTCCTGTGGATTAAGGGATTGGCCGACCTTAATGATGCGAGGGTCTTCAGAAGTCCCTATATTAAGGTCGATA
This sequence comes from Taxus wallichiana var. yunnanensis, assembly GCA_018340775.1. Lineage (NCBI taxonomy): Eukaryota > Viridiplantae > Streptophyta > Pinopsida > Cupressales > Taxaceae > Taxus > Taxus wallichiana. The sequence continues at coordinate 78,339,487 of CM031243.1, forward strand.
GTGGCTTCGTTGAGAAGGGTAGACGTGTCAGAAGGAATAGTCTTGGGAAGATATGAATCCTCTGCCCCTAGATAGGTGAGGACAGAATCGTCATCCGCACAGTGGATAGTGTTGATAGTAGGAGAGTCGTCTCCAACTATTTCAGGGAAGATTAATGGTATAGAAGCGGACCGATTGTTAGTCTCATAGGCTAACGGCCCTAAGGAAATGGTATTGATCAAAAAAAAAAGTTAGGTGGGATGGAAATGTCATCGTCCACATCAAGTGATGCTTCTGATTTAGTGGGGGAAGATGGTTCTTCAGTAGGAAGAGGCTCATCAAGAATAGTGACAGTGGCTTTTGAAAGGGGCTTAAACCCTAAACCAAATTTCTGATGTGGCATGAGAGTAGGAATGGACTTGAGGTCATGTATACCTTGTTCATATTTTCCGAGGCCAAAACCTTTCCACGCGCATCGATATAGATAAGTTTTTGCAAACGTGGGATTCTGTAGATAATCAAACCCTGTTAGGTAAGGTTTGGCTCTAGGAGGAGAATCCGGGTGATAATGAGGCGTATCAAGACCACCGTAGATGAAATTGGTCTGTTGATTGGGCAGACCAATGGTGACGATGCGACCGAGACCTGGTTGATAGTCGGAGTTGTTTTTGTCTGGTCTACCATACTCATTAGGTTTGAGATGGGCATCAAAAGAAAAGAGAGGAAGCTCTCCTAGTGAGAAACGCTGCAATGTCTCTTCTAGATTTTGTAAATCCGGTAGTTTGGTTGCAGGTATAGAAGAAGATGAGGCCCCGTCAGGAGAACATGGATTTTCTTTTAAAGGGGCAGATCTTGTGGTCATGTCGCATTGTGCGGAAGGAAAAGGATCTCCTGGATGAGTATATATTTTTCCCTCATATTGATATTTTAAGCATCGATGGAGGGTGGATGGGACACAATGCATTGCGCGAATCCAGGAGCGTCCGAGGATCATGTTATAGTGGAACTTTCCTTCGACAATGTAGAAGAGTTCATGAAGCAGCTTCTTACCTACTCGAATGGGTAAGACCACAGTTCCGAGAGTGACTGCTAGCTGATCGTTAAATGATCGAAGGGCGAAAGGCGGGGGTGACACCACATTCTTTGGTAACTTAAGTTGTTCGAATGTGTGCGAGGAGATGACGTTGAGTGCAGCTCCACTATCGATCATGACACGTTTTAAGGTAGTGTTATTGATTTGGACTGTGATAAAGAGGGGAGCCTCCAAATCTTCTGAAGAAAGAGGAGGAATTTCGGAATCTTCAAAAGAAATGGTGGTTGATGGTCTATTCAATCCAACAACCAACTCGAAGGGCTGGGGCTCATCCGAATTCACTGCGATGCGACGCAGATTATCAATTAGGGCCTGGCGATGTTGTGGAGAGGATTGGATGAGGTCAAAAAGAGACATTTTGACCGGAGCCTGGGTGAGTTGTTTCATAACACTCTCCTCAACGGATACGGGAACTTGAGCCCGAGGTGCAGCACGAATAGAGACCCTGGGTCGTGGTGCTGATGAGGAAGGAGAAACGCCTTTAGGGGCTGCAGAAATGACAACCCGTGGTCGAGATGCTGAAGATGAAGATGGGTTATCATAGTGTTGGGTTCTAGTGGCGATATGGATTGTGTCAATTTGAGAAGGTGGAAGATCAAGTGGAGTGGAACCACTAGAGGTCTGAGTGGATGGTTGAGGTTTGGATGGGGCTAAGGTGACAGGAGGTATTTGTTCCTCCTCCTCCAGCAAGAGGTCACTTTCTTCCAGAAGGTTCTTGATAACGGCTTGAAGAGCTTTACATCCCTCAGTATCATGACCCGGAGTACGGTGGTAAGCACAAATCAGATCAGAGTTAAACCAGGTAGGTTTCACTCCTTTAGGGTTATAAGGTTTAATCGGAGGAAGGGTTATGGATGAAGATTGGATAAGTTGATGAAGGATTTCGGTGTAGAATCCGGTAGACGAAGAGGAGGATAGAGATGATGGAGATGGTTCTTTCACATTAACCGACTGCCGAGGTAAGAGGACTTGCATGTTAGGTTTAACAGTTTGTTTAGGAATCCTCTTATTTGTTTGGACATTTGGAGGAGCAGTCTTGGGCACTTGAGATGGGAGTAAGTGAGACATGATTGACTTTGGTGGAGGAGGAGCCCCTAAAATAGATTTTGAAGATGATGGAGATGTGACAAATTTTGCGGTCTTTGGAGACAAAGGGGGTTGCTTGGTCGGATGTACTGATGATTTAGATAATGTCGGTTTAGAAGAGGAAGAAGCTCCCAAAGTAGGTGAAATCGGGGGAATATAGGGTGTCTTGGTTTTTGGTAATGAAGATGATGATCCTGATAGAAGAGGTGACGTCTTTTTAGTAGGTAAGTCTATTTTCGGGGTATTGGTGAAGAATGTGTTGTAGAAGAAGACGATGGCTTTGATAAGTGTGTAGAAGAAAACGCCTTCTCAGCGGGCAAATCCAATCGTTTATGAGGCGTAGAGAGAGATTTTTGTGGAAGAGCACCAAGAGTCTTGATGGTCCGAAATATGGGCTTTCCTTTTTCAGGGATGGTGACAACTTCAACGTCATAAGGTGATTGTAACCTTTTTGGGGGAAACAAATGGGGAGGTACTGATGTTGTAACGTTAGATTTTGCTTGTCTCGGTTTAGGTTCCGGAACCAAGTGTATAGGTGTTGGTGCTACTTCTTTTGATTTTTCTTTAATAGACGAAGTAACATTGGTGATGGAAGAAGGGGTTGATGAAGAAGCAGTTCCTTGCGAAGGGACTACTTCTGATGCAGTAATCATGGGTGAAACTACTGTAGGAAAAGAGATAGGAAGAGTCAAAATCGAAGATGCTTCCGTTGAAGTTGGCACAATGATAGGTACGTTCACCAAGGGCATAGTTGCAGCGGGAATGGGAGCAACAGAAGTGGATGTGTCTGAAGTGGAAACTCGAAGGGATGTAATTGCCTCGAGTATTGAAAGAATGTCTGATGATGAGACAGATGAGGATGATACTGTCTCGGGTATGGATGGAAGGTCAGACAAAGGAACGGAGAAAGATGACTCCGTGCTTAGTAATGTAGGAATATTCAAAGGTGGGCCATCTGAAGATAATGGAATTCCAGTGATTGATGAAGTGGAAGGAGGTCCTGATTCGATTGATGGGTTTGCAGATGGATTGGTTTCAGAAGAAGAGTCCTCGGTAGAGATGAAGTTGATGGTGTGAGTGTTTGATTTTTGAGATTCTGAAGCATTATGGTTCGGGGCATGATTGGGAAAAGGTTGTTTAAAAACATCAAGTGCCTGATTTGGGGGAGCATTTGGGTTATCTAGAATGAGCTCGCCTTTATCAATGAATTTTTGGACAAGATTTTTGAAAGTCTGACATCGTTCGATGTCATGACCTTTGGTTCTGTGATAATGACAGAAATCGTTTTCCCTATACCAGAATGGGCGCTCTCGGCTTTCATCAATATCCCTAATGGGGGGAAGTTCGATCATGCGAACTTCCAACATTTTTTCTAAGATAGAGGCATATGATTCCCCCAATGGAGCGAAGGATCGAGATGATGAAGCCCCTTTTCGAGCAGATGAAGGGTCTCTTCGTGGTGTTTGATTAGAAGTATTATCGGCTCGTGATGCTTTTAATACGATGGCGTTGGTGGATCCTTGATTTTTGTCTTTAGAAGGAGAAGAATTTGGTTTGGTAAACCGAGAAAAATCTGGTTTGGATTTAGAGCGAAGTTTTAGCTTCCCTTGCTCAATGGCGCGAGATTCAAGTTTGCGTGCCATCGTGAAGGCTTCCTCAAAGGTATGAAAGGTTTGGATCCTTAAAGTGGAAGAAATGTGATTAGCACAAGATCGAGTAAACAACTCGATTTGTTGGGATTGAGGAAGGGAGAAAGACAATTGGTTGATTATCCCTCTCCAACGAGCGACAAAGTCTGCAATAGACTCATCATCGAATTGGCGAATGTTATAAAGATCTGTGATCGAGATCTTATGTGCGATATTTATTGAAAAGTTTTCAACAAACATCTGGGCCAATTGAGAGAAAGAAAACAAGGAATGTTGAGGAATGTTATTGTACCAGTCTAAAGCAGGACCTGCTAGAGACATAGGAAAGGTACGGAGCATGAGCTCCTGATCTTGGACTATGAGATAGCAAGCATGTTTGAATGCTCGCAGATGTTGTTGAGGGTCTTCCCGACTATGGAATTTTGAAAATTTAGGAAGTTCCCATTGGGGAGGATAAGGCTTAAAAGCCACTGAAGGGTGAATGGGTTCATTACACACTTCTTCAAAGGAGTATGAGGGACGAGCCCCTTTTGTGGAGGCTTCCAAGTCTGCGATTTTCTTGAAGAGAATTTGAACCACATCCGATTGAGGAGGCGGTACATTGGTATGTCCTACATAAGAAGCAAGTGGTGGATGTTGTTGAGGTGTCAATGGGGGATTCATCTGTTGATGGATAGGATGATAAGAGGAATAACCAGGTGTTCTGGGTGACACCGGGTGGGGTATTTGCTGTGAGGTAGCTTGCGTATAGGCAGGCTGTGAGATAATAAGGGGTTGAGAAAATGAAGGTTGGATGACGGATGGAGCCTGTGATTGGTGGACTCCTATGTTTGTTGATTGGATCGGGATGGATTGAGGAACATGGGTGTTGGTTGGATTGGACATGTTGGGGAACAAGACCTGAAAGGGGCCTTCTACTGCCGGGTTAGGTATTAAGGGTGCCGATGTTAGCTGATGGGCGAAGGTCACAGTTGCTGGAACATTGGAGGAAATACCCCCTAGAGGACGAGAAGTAGGAGCCAACTGACTATTCGGAGGGGGTTGGCTCATGAAGAGGTACTGACCTTGGGACACAATGGAGGGCATAGATGAATTAACAGCAACATGCGGGTGTGCAGACGCATTCATTATAGCAAGGGCAGAAGACCTCTCAGAAGTAGGTGGTGGAATATTCGAGGTAACTGCGGTGTTAGGGATAGGTAAGACTATTTGGGAATTAGTCGATATGGAAGGTGGAAGAGAAAAGGGAGGCATAGGGGCCTCGCCCTTCTCCGTGGCTCGAGGTAAAAGAGATGGTGCAAACTGCTCTACAAAGGCTTGGGATGATCCACGAGGATAATCGTACACTTGTTGGATTGGTGGCCCTTGATCAGATATTCGAATGGACTTGTGTACTAGGTAGTCCATGAGGGCTATCGGGTTACGGTCGAGGAATGCCTGGAATTCAGGATCCCCGCGGGGAACATACTCCGAGTCAGATGATATTTCCGAAGGACTAGGGGAAGCTGGACGTGATGGGATTGCTTTGGCTTGATGGAAAGGGTTATATGACCAGGATGGGGACCCAACTAACAGCGGTCCCGAGGAAGATTGGGGGGGTGCCGAAACCTCCACACTAGTGGTGATCTCGGAGAAAGAAGGAACTAGTTGAGCCATTCTTCTGGATTGTGATCGGGTGATAACCGTCATAAACACACAGACAAGAAAAGTGACCTAACTAATGCACAGATAATTCAAGCAGCGCAAGTGATTATCTCCTTTAAATTTTAATGCTTTTAAGAAAAGAAAATGTTAGGGAAGGCTTTTTAGAACAGGAACTACTCAGATAGCCAAACTAAGGATGGTTTGGGTAATGTTTGGTGAGGAGTCCCGAAGGCACTTCAGTAAAAGACCGGTACGTGGCTTGATATAGGGGCCTACCCCCGCACTTCACACACCGCTGCGATAAGGGAGTCGGGTGCTTTGCCAATATATACCAAAATCTTCCGTGAATTTATAGCGCGGCCCGAGTACCGCGTAGGCTCTTCCTCTTGGATATCACTTCCAAGTAGGCGAGGCCAGGGAAGGAATTTTGTTTAAATGCTTTATACCTAGTGATTTTGGCTTTGTGTGCAAGGGTGAAAAATAAAAATCAAATAGTGTCACTACCGATTTTGATCAATTTTCCAGCCTAATTAAAACTAGATGAAAAACATGCAGCAATGACAAAGGAAAAGTTCTTTTTAAGCACTTAAAAACGAAGTGTTTGATTTCGATGAAGACAAGTCAAACAGATTCTTTCCCAAATGCGATTAAGTTCTTTTTAAACACCAAAAATCGAAGTGTTTGGATGTGATAGGCAACCGACAAAGAAATCCTAAAAAGGAGAAAACACCGTAAAAGAGGAATACCTGTAGATTTAGCTCTCCAAGGTGTGTGGACTTCAAAAAGCGCGTTGTTGAGCTCTTCCCCTCGAACAATCCCATGAACAAGCAAGGTGCTCCGCAAGAAGAGGTTAAGCAAACAACAAACAAAATCCAGAAAGATATATCCGGATAATGGTGAAATGAAAAATTTCTATTTTAAGGAAATAGAAAAATTTCAAGATAATGATTCCGCATAAAAAGAAGCAAGATTGAAATGATGAAAAGAAATGCTCAAATAGGACTGATAGAAATCAGTGAAAAAAGGAACAAAGTTCAAAACTAGGAAAGAAATGAACTTACCAATAAGGGACTTTGGTTGGGTCCCACCGGGCGTGCCAGAATGTAGATCAAGAATTTTGCGCTTGTTACCTGTCCAAGTTAATGCACCAAACTAAACACAAAAACCCTGAAAAACTCCAATAAAATCGATACCTGATGGATAAGATCCGAAGATGTAGACAAATGAGGAAGCCGATGTAGATAAGACGGGCGCACACGAGCAACTCGCACAATAGATCCAATATCCTGCAAAACACCGATGCTTGACAGAAAAAGACCACGTTAAAAGATATTTAGGTGGACTGCCCGAGAAGCGGGTCCGGGAAGTGATAAGCTTCCTCGGCGGATGTCAGTCCATGTTTTCAATTAAGAAAAGAAGCATACATGATAAAAGATGTAAGTAAAAAGCTAGATTTTCTGATTGCAGTAATAAGATAGAATCTAAGCAACACAGAAAGCTACGTAAAACAGGAACTAAGAAATAATGCTGAATTTGTGTTACCTGTGTCCTTTTACCTGTCTGTAGGGAAATCGGTGTCGACTGGGTAGAATCGGCGTCGACTGATGTGGTCGGCGTCGATTGAGACTAATCGGCGTCGACTGGGTGAGATCGGCGTCGACTAAAAACAGATCGATCAATCAGGGAGTGTGTGATAAGATTCGGGAATTAGAAGATGAATGTGGTCTGCTGGATGTGCCGAAGTTGGTGAGACACTGGAACAGAGTCACCAGATGATAGATGGTGGTGTGCGATGCTGATGTGATAGGGACAGAGTAACGGTGCTCCTCTCAGGGATTGATTCAGACAGGATCTGCCCTAATTTGATACAATTGATGCTAAGAAGATCTCTCTTTCTCACAACCTGTATCTCTCTCGCTCTCTATTTGTGCATAAGTGCTTCCTTTTTTTGTCTGTTCACTTTTTCGCTCGTTCGTGGTCTCTTTTTCGGTCTCTTCTTCTTCCGTCCCTAGAACCGAGTTTCGGACTTGCTTTTATAATCGGTGCCGCTTCCTAGAAAATTGGCGCCGACCATATGGGTCGGCACCGATCGCGGAAAAGACTCCCGAGGTGGCCAAAAATGATCGAAAAGATAAGACTTATCCCGACTACGGGAAAATATCCCGCTTAGGGAAGATTAAAAATAGATGTGATACATGGATAGAATAAATTTGGGGTGGATAAGTGATTAAGATGCATGGGAAGAAGCATAATTAAATATTTAATATTTAATCACTCATGGGTAAGATGTGATGGGATGAATTAAATTTGGAATAAGTGATTAAATCACAAATTGGATAATATCCCAAGGGGATAGTTGGTGACGTAAACGTGCCCCAGGTTACCTAAGCAAGTAAACGGATGAGAGGGACACTAAATTGGGTAACCAATTTTAAGTGTCTACAATTGTATCATATTACATTACCATATTAGAATGTGATTTTGAGTTATGACTTTCTTGTAAATATAAAGGCCTTTTGGCTTAAACTTATTTGACTCTCTTGTTAGTCATACCTTAGTTATTTGTATAAAGTTATCAGTTGGTTTTAATTAAAGGATTTTGTGATAAAAAAAATTTAAGGCCGGTAAGCATATTGTACTAAAATAGCTTTCATTTATTTGGTAATTTATGAATTATAAGGGATTTATGGATTGATATATAATATAAGTGATTAATCATATCAATATAACTTTAAATAGTAATATGAGAGTATTTGAGTTAAATATGTTTCATGGATAGCATTAATGTAAAAGGTTACATTGGAATAAGTTTTCTCATGTTCTATAATGATTAAAAATAGTAAAATTGTAATTGGATATGGCACATATTCAAGGTAGGTACGATAAAGGAATCTACTCCTTCTATACAAAATAACTAGTAGATCCACCATGCAATATTTATAGGCTCCACATCCATAGGTTTTATTAAGGATAATATGAGAAATAAAATATCAAAACAATCAGCAATAAAAGGGCAGTTCATGTAGATGTATGCTAGAAAAATAATTAAAAGAGGGAATCACATTCATTGTCCCTCAATAGGTCAAGTACTATAAAAAAACTTAAATGATTAGGCCCTTAGAGAATATATGTTGCCTTGGGGATAGAAGAACTCTTCCCTTTGTAGGATTGAGATGTGTTTCCATGTAAACCGAAACATCAAACTAATATAATGTATTAACATTTTATGTAATGAGACAAAACATAATATTGATTTAGAACATGTGTGGATAAATATTAATTGTATGTACAATGGTTAATCATAAAAACATAGTTGAGTACCATCATTGTACAATCAAATCATAGAAGTATGGAATGAAGTTCTTAAGAACTTCCGATTTCTTGGTTAGTAAAATGTACTTACCAATATTAGTAATCAAATTAATCTAGAAAATAGGTTAGATTTAAATAAATGCTTAAGTTGTCAAATGTGATCGTAATAACATGGAAGAGAATTCATATGACTAAATTAGGTGATGATGTAGCCTAGAACTCAACAATACAAGCCTTAACGCGTTGGAACATCACTCGGCTTAGTCTAAGTTCTCACCCAAAGTATACAAAGGTACTAGGCCCCTCTTTAGGGTTTTTATTGTAGGATGTTATCATGATGAAGACTTAAGACATTCAAATCTATGACTAATATATCATTCTACATTGCATGTTCAGATCTAGATCTAGAGAATAACAAACTTAAAAGATGACCATGATGAAATCAAGCATGCAATACTAAACTATAATCTATGATAACACCTTGATTTAGTTCATAGTCTCCATTATATTAAATTCAATAATACAAAGAATCTTCTTTATAATAACAGTAGCATACGCTCATGCACGTATCATATTTGGCAGCATAATCTCACTATAACACAATTCTCACTCTCTCTCCATGCTACATAGTTCAATACATATTTATGAGGGTGGGTACTTGACCTTCACTACTTATCTAATCTCAAAATAAGTATCATGCTATTATTAGCCATGTGCCGTTATAAAAATAGCCACACATGCAAGTGTGTTAACAATAGAATGCTTTTAGTTAACTGATAGTAGTAGATATATTCTTAGCATGTATCCATGCAAAGTGCTTCATAGCTGATCCTCCAAAATATCCTTTGCACGTCACACAAGTATCAAACCAATTTATGTGCTCCACATGCTATCTCCAAAAATATATCCTCACCATGAAAATGGCTAAGTACCAAACTCGTTTCGTTCTTCGTGTGCAATAATTTTGATACTTCCACACATTTGAATGTGCTCTTCTCTCTTGCATGAACCTTCTACATTTCCTTCATTAAGTGCTAAATTCTAATTTCTCAACATTACCCCACACCGACTACATTTCTACCCTAACAATGGTTGTGTACAAAAGCGAATCAAAGAATATGATTAAAGAATAGAATTTTTTTATGAAATAAAGAATATCTTTACCCTATAGTATCTTTCACGTCAACCTGAAGAATCAATTCGGATATTATTCTTTTATTTCTACCTCTAGAGTCTACCAATCATTGAGTGCAGCCTCTACCTTCTCTGGAATATCCACTACAATTGATTCTAACTCATCCTTTGAAATATTTCCTTTCTCAACACAATGTTGGACATGGCAGTCATTCTTCCTTCATCTTTTATGTGATGAGTTTACCAAGCTCATCCAATATTTATTTTGTGCTTATTGATCTTTTGTAAGGGCCTCACGCTTCGTTTAACAAGTGATAATCATTCTGCGCAGCCCAATGTTTCATATTTCATGGCCCTTAGGACCTCATTATCTTCCAAAATGGTCCTGGTCCTTATAATGGCTTCTGGTGCTGTAAAAATATTTAGCACTTGATCTACCTTCTTTAGTTCCTCCTGTAAGATATGAAGAAACCCCTCATATGATGCAATCTTCTGCATCATTGAAGACTTTTCTCACTCTGCTTCCTATGTTGGAACCTTTGACGTTGGCATGTACAAAGATTCATTTGCAAGCACTAAGTCCACCAATGTACTTAAATAATGTATTACCGAAGGAAACATCTTAGGTACCTTTGGCTCTAAGTGTGGCCTAGCCTACATGACATTATCCCCAATCTCCTCTACCATGCCAATAAAAACAACATTCTTCTTTTGTGCCAAGTATTTTTTTTACTTAAGGCGTGTTATTTCCTCATCCTTAGTCTTGATCTCCTCCCTCAACTCCCTAATTGTTGCAGCTTTATCCATATACCTTCATTTCACTTCTATTGAGACTTTCGCCAAAGCATTGTTCATTTGACATAATAGTAGGCTTTCTTGTTATGTGCCGGCCCGAGGTGTCTTCTTCAACCTCCTTGATACACATGAATCCTCACACACATCAAAGTCAATTTCATCCATGTGCATGTGCATAGGCCATGACACTTTCTTCCTTATGTGCACGGTTGCCATATCTTCATCCATCAACTCCCAACCATATAAATCCTTTTATGTCATTGTGCTTTGGAAATGGGTGCGAGATAATTTTACCTATGTCCTCGGCGTAGCCCATGACTAGTGGAAGATATTCTCCACTTGTTCTTTTTATCTAGGTTTCTTAGGAACTTGGGCTTTAAGATTTAGAACTTGTATTGTTCTGTCTGAGCGATCTCGCTTTTTTCTCATCTACCTCCTTTCCTCCTTCCTCTCCATCCTTCATATCTTTGTCTTTGGTTCATCCTTGTTCTCTAGAGGTGTAGGGGAATTTGGCACGCTTTCCTCAGACTCTTCTCGCTTCCTCATTTAACTTCAATTTCCTTCTTATTTTCTCAATTGTCTCCTTCTGTGGAGAGATTCGAGGCCATTTGCACACACGATTACGGATTAAAACCTATGGTCCTTGTTCTCCTAAATACTCTTTTGAAATGGTGCTCTCCTTGGACTACATCCAAGTCCTCATCATCTCCTTCTTGTGGTTGAGGTGGTGTAGTCACATGCTCATCTTCTTCCTTATTTGGAGGTTGTCTTCGCCATTGTACTCTAAACCACCACTATCTTCTACTTTAATAGTTTATGTGGGCTTAGGAATTGGAACATTTTCCATTGTATTCTTTCCTTTTCGTGGCCTTGGGAGTGCGGACTCATCCTCCACATACTTAGTGTTCTCTAGCTTGGGTTTGAGTTGCGATACACAAGTGTTGCTCTAGTGTTCCTAACTACCAAGATTACAAGATTCATGATTATAATATACGAGATAAGCCTCTAAATGTAGGCATTCCACCCTAGATATACATATTTCTTTCTTAGAGTGTGGTAGTCACAATCTACCTTGTCTGCATTGAAGGTTAGGTGGTGCACATCTAAAAACCGGTGAACTGATGATTGGAAATACCTTACTATGAAGGCATACAAAAGTTTTCACCATGGGCTCCAAGACCCATCCTCATCGCAAATCACATGATGTAAAAATGATGGTAGACTACAAACTGAACTGCCTTACCCACCATTGAAGGAAAATCCTTGGGTATGCACCATTCTTCTTCAAATGCCACGCAGAGTCTATCATACCACATCTCTACCCTCTGCTTGAATGGTCTGCTCATTGATCTGTCACACAAGTATTTTCCAAATATTTCTACAGGTGACTTGTGTTCCATGGGGTACTCCCAAATCTTCTCCTTTGGCCCATCAAGCACCCCAATCTCCATAAACACTAAGGACAATAACACAGTGCCAAAAATTATTTTGTCACCTATCCGTGCTTCTTCAATGATTGTATTTGTTATGTGATTTGTAATATTGTAGACCACCCCTTGAGACATCTTCTTTGTGACGTGTAGCCACATTGTGTTTACCTACAACCATCTTCCTTGGTCATTCAACTTTGTTACAAGATGTGTAGCTTCCTGCACTACTAGGTACTTTTTTAATTTGTCAATGTCCATGCCGTGTGGACCTTTGGTATACCCTAGCTCCTTTCTTATCTCTAGGATTGTGGCATTTTCAGTTAAATCACTATCCAGATCCACTCTTGAGGCCCTTAGTCCTATCACAATTGAAATCAAAGAAACGATGATTCTAACCCTCTGTCCTGCGAAGTAGAAGAAGTCCTTATGGACTCTACTCATCAACCACCGATACAATGGTTCATACTTTCAAAATTATGGCATCTCATACAATTGGTAGACTCCATTCTATTTCAGAAACTTCTCACCAAAGTATCATCATACACCGACATATCTTTTGTTGTGTGCTTGTTCATTTTTGTGCTCAGCAACACATCAAGCTCCTTCTTATTATCTGATGTTCGATGGTTGTAATCATTGATTTTACATTGACAGATGTGGGAATCCCATTCTTGTCCCACAATCACACCCTCTAGATACTACATTTCTAAGAAATTACTCTCAGGAGCAATTTCTTCTTCCACTTCAACCTTCTTCTTCCCTTTTTCTCCTATTGTGGGTGCTTTCTTTGGTGCCATCTGAAAAATATCTCTTTTCTTCCCTCTATAATCAAGTAAGTGAAACCCTAGTTTAAGTATTCATGCCCTAGTGGAAATCACATGCCCTAGCTCATTTGTAATGCATTTTCTTTGCTCAAACCCTTCACCTATGGAAACGCAAGCTTCTCCTGCACACAACCCTTCTCTCCACATCTAGTTTCACACTCTTCGCACCTCAACATGATTTCTTTTTTGTTAGCACTTCTCACTTTTAAAATTATCTCAACTAAAATGGTAAAAATGAACTCACATCCCATCCTTATATAGAATTTTAAAAATTATTGGATTTATTTCTCCTCGACCTACCAATAATCCTCTCATTAATCGATCATTTTCATTATTTCTGCGCAGTACATCTTCATGCCCAAGCTATAACCTTCTATTGTTCCCTCCTACATTTTGGTTGTAGAATTCTCTTCAGCACACTTCCATGTACTGAGTATCTCATCACTTGCACCCTCCACTGGGGAATATTTTAGTGGTGAATTTTCATAAACTCACGAATATTAGGGATTTTGGAAATTGGAAATGGCTAGTTTTTAGCAATCAGCTCATGCCCAATTTGCCTAAAATTTCCACCGATAATTCATTTATATGGGTGAATTTTCCTACTATTTATATATTAAAATAACTTATGCATGTATTTCACTAACTTTTCTTATCATTTTACCTCATCTAAGAAAATTGTGCCCTGCCAAATCTCCTTTACCACAAAACATTTTTCAGAAATTTACCATCAATTCGAAAGTCAATTTTGGAGATTCGACACCCATTCTAAACTAATTTTGTAGAGGGGGGTCTTAAAATGAACCCTTCCCTCCACTGATAGTCTTCACGGCCTCTTCTTACCTTGTTATACTTTTGTTTCTTTATTCCTATCTATCTATGGCCCTTTTTCTAGATAAAATCTCTTTTGTTTTTCAATTCTCCAACCTTGAATAACACCCATAGATGGTTCCTTTCATGTGTGATTATTCCATTATTCCTATACCTATATATCAACAACCTACCCCATACTAAGGGTATGTGCAGTCATCTACGCATAAAAATTCTTCAAATAGTAATTAGCTTATGACGCGTTAACATGCTTATTACACAAACAAACCAACTAAATTGGAAAAACGTAGTGACAAGAAGTAAACACATTAAGGAAATGGAGAATTGAAAACCTAATTTAAATGGAAAAACTTCCTTATTATAAAAACCAAGAAGACTTATTTATAGTAGGGCTTCATCCTACTCCCGTTGAAGTAACCGGGTAACCGTATTCCATCAAGTGCCTCTAATTGAAAAGCGCTTGATTCAAGTATGTGAGTGATAACATACAGCCCCAACCAATGTACCTTGAGTTTTCTTAGATGGTACAAAAACTTAGAATCATAAAGGAGCACCATATGTCATATCTCAAGCTTTTTATCCTTGATGTTCCGACATGCCATGCTTTCTACATGGCCTTGTCTTATTTTTGACTCCAACGTGCTATGCCTCATTAGTCATCCAACTTGATTAACTATTAAATCCATTCTTATAATGCTTTCTCATCAACAAGACCTCTAGCATGTGCAATATGTAAATAAGGTAACATAGATTACATAGGAAGAACTGCTTCGCACCAAACACTAACTCAAATGGTGTGGCTTTGTTCAACCTTTTATATGTTGTTCGATATACCCAAACTATGCAGAGATAATTTATCATCCCAATCCTTTATTGTAACATCACATATTTTTGTAAATTTACGGCTCAAATTTTTTTGAACACCTCGAAGTTTTATTTTCCCGAGGATGATAGGGTGTAGTATTATGGTGTGCAATCATGAATTCATTCAATAAAATTTGATTGTCTCATTAATAAAATGTGTTCCCCTATCACCGGTCAAACTTAAAGGACATACATACCTTGTAATAATATTTTCCAATAGAAACACAGCTATGTGTAGCCGCTGTACAATCCTTTGTAGATGTTGCTTCGCCACATTATGAGATAATATGTGCAAGTTATGATGTAGCGCGATCCAGCTTTGCACACAAGCTGGTGAAATAGGACCCACAAAATCTATAGCACATTTCTCAAATGGTTCTTCACAAGTAATGGGTCTTAGAGGTAGTTCATCTCATTAACACGGATTCCCAAGACATTAACAATGATCAAAAGCCTTACAAAATTCCTTGCAATTTTTATACGGGGTCTCCACTATAATCTAATAAGTATAATCTTACACGTAATGGCATCACCCGCATCGTGGCCACCTATAATACAACCATGAGCTTCTTCCATAATATCTCGTGCTCTTATGTTCTAGTACACAATGGCACAATACTTCATCCCGACCTAACTTGTACAAGTCGCCACTAATCAACATGTAGGGGGCTACGCATATAGAAAATTGTTTCTTCTCTAAGGATTTCATTCCTTTTGGTGCCATACCTATTCATAGAAAGACAACAATGTCCTCTAGTTCTGATGGTGCTCATTATAACTTGTATAAGCGTGCATATGGCATGGTATATTCAATTGTTAGTGCTTCTTCTCTTGATTGTATTCTTGATGAATGGTCTAGTCCGAATTACTTTTCCCTAGTTTTACCACAAGTTTGAAATTAAATTCTTAAATAAGAGTACCCATCTACATATGTGCCCTTGTAGAACATGCTTGTTTACCAAATACTTCAATTCCATGTGATTTATATAAAATATGAATGGTGTATCTAGTAGGTACTATTAAAATTTATGTAGTGCATAGATCATTGAAAAAGCTTTGTGCTTTGTAGTTGTGTAATTTTGTTCTGCAAGAGTCAGCTTTCTACTAGAAAAATAGATAGGATGATCTATAATACCTTCTTGAGTTGACCCAACATTGTTCTAATGGTCATGCCAGAGGCATCCACATGTACATGAAATGGTTGGTCCCATGAAGGAAAACATAGAATAGGCATGGTAGTAAGTTTCTCCTTTAATGTCTCAAATGCTCATTTCTATGGATCTCCCGATAGAATGTGCCTTTCCCTTTCAAGAACTCTTCCAATGATGTAGTAACTTTGGCATATATTTTGATAAACTTTCTGTAATATCTTGTATGACCCAAAAATACATGCACTTCACTTTGAATGGTAGGCTCTCTTAGGCCTATAATGAATGCAACCTTGGCTAGATCAACCAACAAACCTTCCTTGTAGATTATGTGTCCTAACAGTATTCCAAATGGTGTAGCAAATATGAACTTCTTTTTATTCAAAGAGATAATATATTGTCTACATATTTCAAACATTAAATGCAGATTTTCACAATGATCCTTAACTAATCCATACACCATCCAATCATCCAAATAAACCTATAAGAATTTGTGAATAAATTCCTTGAACGCTTGAACAACTATGCACAAAAATACAACAGGTGCATTTTTCAGACCAAAAGGCATTACAATATAGGTGAAGCTACCCCATTCAGTAGTAAAAGTAGTCTTTTCCTAATCCTCCTGGGCAATCCTAACCTAATGATACCTAGAGAACCCATCCGTAAACGAATATATTTCATGCCATGCAACACCTTCTAGTATTTTCTTAGTGAATGGCGTAGGAAAGGGATCAGTCACACATGTAGCATTTAGTTCCTTGTAGTCCACATAGATCCTAATCCATCCATAATTCTTGATATTGATCACCATTGGACTAAACCATTTTGACTCATCAAAGGGCATGCTAATCCCAGGACTTCAACATTTTTCCATTCTCTTCTTTGAATGTTTCGTGCAAGTTGGGATTCATCTTGAAGTGTATCTTTCTAACTGGGCATGCACCCTCTTTAAGATTTATATTCATATCCCCTAATGATTCATGCACACCTTTAAGGTCATGGTACCCCTAGGGAATAAGTCCTGATAATCCCTTAGTAACTCTATGATTTTTTCCACTTCAGATTTTGACCAATAGTCTCTAATTATGGATTCCTTAGGCTCAACATCTGACCCAATATTCACCTTATTTGTCTTCATAGGTTCATGATAGGCATGTGTGGTCTTATCTACATTTTCCAACACCTCATACCTACCTATTGAATGGTTTACATCTAGATTTTATACTTCTTTTTCATCCACTAAGTAGACCATTTTTCCTTTTTCTTTCTCAAGGCAAGCACATTGAAGTAGTGTGGCATCGGCCTCTATCTCTTCAACAAGACATGATCCTAAGTTTCCTTCATTCAATAACTCTTGAAGGAGTTCTTATACCTTGGAACTATCTCCCATAGTTAAGTGCTTTATGAATCTTAATGCTTCTTTCACCGGAGGTTTAGTAGAGAAGAATTCAAAAATCTGGGCCATTCCTGTAATTAAATCCTGCTAATTTCTAGTCTCTCTATGAAGCTATGCATATACATACCAAGAACACGTGAAAACTTGTAAAGTGGAATAAAACTTGTGCACCCATAGTGAAGGTGGTAAACCTTCCCATCCCTTTGTCTAGAGTCTCTCACACTTCTAAACGTGTTTCGAACAAGCGATTACCATGATAAGTGTATATTTGAGTAGGTGCATTACTTTTGAAGAACCTAGTAGCAAGAGCAATAATAATTTCATTCCATCCTTCAAGATTATCCTTGTGAGCCACCCACCAGTGTTTTGTTGTCCCACATAGTGTATATGCTAGCATATTTCTTCTTTCTAATGAGTCTATCCATTGTTCCTCCATGGCGCACATGAGTACCATAGGATCTCCTTCTCCAGTGTAACAAGATACCAATTTTTTACCTATCCTTTTGACATAACGCGGTTTTAATCCCTTAGGAAATATTCTCTTGACTTCGCACCCTACCAACTCATAAGTTCTATGAGCCCAATTATCACAATAAAAACTTGTAGTATTGCTAATAGACTATGTATCCTCCCACTAAATTATTCCTTCTTTAGATGGTTCAAGCATCTCTAGATCTCGAATGACGCGTACATAAATCCTATTCAGGTCTTCTTCACTCAAGGGCTCAACATAGGGCACAAATTTTCTATTTGTTAAAGGGATAATAACTCTTTCCTCCTTGTTTTTAAAACTTATATAACCCTTGTTGAACTGAAGATCAACATTATTTTCATAGCACCAAGGATACCCAATAGATTTGAGAAGCCATCTGACTCTGCCAGCACTAACACCTCAAAAGCTCTAGTGAACTAGGCTCCTTTTATGGTAATGGATGCATCTTTCAAAATCCGATGGGAGTGGCCTTAGTCACGATTAGTCATGAAAAATACATTAGAGGATATTTGTAATGGGGTCTTCCCATTTGTACCCATGCATCTAAGCTAAGAATATTGACTTTTGTGCCTTTATCAATCAATATATTAATCAATAACCACCCATCCACAACAACATTGAGTTATTTCCTTGTCATAATATAGGCTATGAGGGGGAATATTTTCATGCAGATCTTCCATTCAGTCTCAAAAATACATGCAGAGTGTTTCCTTTAAACCAATTCCACAACATCGTAATGATTTTCTTCTAGCGCAACAATTTTCAAACTTCTCTCAATTCATCCATATTAGTCTAGATTGTCTCGATGATTTCTTTCTCTCCATCTTCCGTGATTTCTCCTTTAAATACTATATTTCACCCTCAAGATTCCTTAGTACCTCCATAGTTTCTTAATAGACCTTTTCTTGATGGGTAGGGTTGGGGTACCATACATGAAGGACCTCCTCCTTAGTGATGGTAGGCTTTTACTACAATGCATCTCTACCATGTGTCACCTCAGCATGGTTCATGATCTTTACTTGCAACGCCTCAGACTCTGTTTCCAACTTAGGCATCCACTGATTTTCCAGATTGTGTTGTATCCTAACCATCCCCATGCCTTTGTTTTCTTGTTTATGCTATTTTCTAAGATGCTCATACAAGTGCGGGTGCTCGTCATATCTATGACTCTTTCCCACAGAAAAGAGCGAGTAATATTTTGGGGGCATTTTCTCCTATAGTGGTTAGGAGATCCACAATTATAACATGTTCTAGGAGGGAACTCACTCCTTCCATGACCATAGCCTCATCCTCCAAATCCACCATGGTATCCTCGACCTCGCCATGATCACCTTTAAAACACCCTTCATTCTGATCATAGCGCGCTTGATTACGATCCCGATCCTGATGCACATTCTTTCCTTTAGAGTTATCTAAGACTCCTATCTATCGTACACCAATATCTATAGCATCATGGATCTGACCAATCGTAGATAGTATTCTATCTCATGAGTCATGGACACGAAGATTTTACTGGTAGCTTCAAATGTTCTTCCTTATCATTCGTTATAGTAAGGGCGTGGCTAGCATCATGGTTTAAATGGCATATCTCACAATCCAACAACAATGAGCACACTAATCTGTGGGGACAAATATCCTTTGTGTGACCTTCCACTTCACAATCTATGTACCAAATCCCTGTGCGCATCTCATGTGTTGAATTTACAAATAGTTTTTCCAACTAGTTTGTCGTAGCTGCGATCTGTGATTTTAAATATTGGCTCACCCCAAGATCTATCCTTCTAATGGCCTCAATGTGTAAGGCTAATTCAAGCATTGTACATGGATCGGTGTATGTCTTATGTGATAATGCCCTCCTAAAAGGGTAATCGGACCCCCAATGAATCATTAGGAATGTTGGCTTGCACTTATATCATAAGATAACTTAGATAATTATGTTTTAAAATGGGCATCATACTCTCTAACACATTCAATAGTGCCTTGCTTAATATACTTGAGTGTACTTATAATCTTCTCCTCAAATGTAGGGATGTGAAACTCTTTAAGGAATGCATATTTTAAAGTTGTATAGTCTACGCAAGTCCGATCGGTGGTCAAAAATCTATACCAGCTATGTGCGCACCCTTGTAACGTAGTAGCAAATTATATTTCCCTACACTCATAATCCTTGATTCATTTTGCACATTACAATATTTCACACATATGCACATGTTCAACAGCATATTTTATGCCCCTATAATCTAGAAGATGAAGAGACATCTCCATGTAAATATTCAGGTTTGGTAAGAACCTTACCCACTTGATCCAAGACCTCCTGTGTTTCCTCTACCTACAAAACCACCGAGATCCACCAAAGCTAGAGCCACCTATAGCTCCCGATCCCAAACTTGTAGCTGGGGTTAGACTAGAAGATGTAATTCCATGTGTTGTAATAGTAGACTTGAACTATACCCCAACATTTTGAGAAGCGTTACTACTCCTAAATATAGTACAAAAATTTAGGCACCTAAATTTTGTGTAGATGATAACTGGAAATACTCCCATATAACACCTTTGAATCCATTTTCACTTCGCCATTTTTATGCCTCTTATAATACTCTCTCCTACTCTCCCACTACTTGAATTAGCTTGTTGAATTTTTGTCATACTAGATGCTGGAAAACCTAGCACAAGGGTAAGGTTACTAGGTGGATTTAGATGCATGCATACGATTAGGTCGTCTTTGCTAATGCTCTTCTACATGAGGGTGATGAGGGTTCCCTATCATGTTTTCCCAAATGGGGGAGTTTGTAAGCCTCAAATTCCACCTCTTCTACGTGAAATTCACTCCTTCCCGAACTATCTTTCTCCACAATGCCATTTTCTTTGCAACATCTTGTTGCTTCTCTACCTCCCTCTCGTGCACCTCATTATACTTAATCCACCTTTCCTCTCTCTTCCTTATTGTTGCTAGGTCTTCCATATTTCACCAAACCTACTCCTTCCCCGTGCATGGTGGGTTTTAGTTAGCCATCGAGTTTACTCTCACGAATTCAATGTTACCATCGGTATCTTCATCGCAAAGTGGAATTCCTTGTAAGTTCCCATTGGATATCGTAAAAACCAGAATTCATCTACCTCTCTGGGCATGAATATGTGGAAATTGAGTACTCAAGATATATACGTTAAAAACACCATGGAACCACGTATCAACAAAGTATGAGTCCAAATCAGATCAACATCATAAAGGGCCTAGAATTCTTCCTGCACCTAGACAAGTGTGTGATACCTCCAATTCTACTTAGATGCATAAGCAATCATCCATTCGTATAATTCTACTAGAAAGATAATGAACAATCTCTCATATAAATTGTCATACATATTCTGCTCCGCCCACACATGTGCATTAAACTCAAATACAATGATGAAATGCCTTGCGTATTCCCCTTCCAAATTATGTATCCACTCCTCAATACTTTCTAAGGTCAATCGGTATGTCTTCATCATGAACCATCCTAAAAACAAGCTGAAAAAGATGCCCTGACAAACAAAACCAATTATGTAACCTAGAATTTACCATTACAAGCCCCGACGTGTTGGCACATCACTCATCCTAGATTGAGTGCTCACTTGAAGTGAGAAAAGGTACCATGCCCCTCTTTAGGGTTATTGTTGCAGGATGTTAGCATGATGAAGACTTAAGGCATTCAGATCTATGACTAGTATATCATTCTACACGGTGCATGTTCAGACCTATATTTAGAGAATAACATACTTAAAATATAACCATGATGAAATCAAGTATGCAATAATGAGCTATAACCTATGATAACACCTTTATTAAGTCCATAGTCTCCATTATATTAAATTCAGTAATACATAGAAGATTCTTTATAATAATGATAGCATACGCTCATGTGTGTATCATATTTGGTAGCATACTATCACTATAACACATTTCTCACCTTCTCTCCATGCTACATAGTTGAATACATATTTATAAGGGTGGGGAATTTCCATTCATCGCTTATCTAATCCCAAAATAGGTCATATGGTATTATTATCCACACACCGTTACAAAAAATAGCCACAAATGCAAGTGCACTAACAATAGACTGCTTTTAGTTAACTGATAGTAGTAGATCTATTCTTGGCCTATATCCATACACAGCATTTCATATTTTATCCTCCAAAAATATCCAATTCATGTCATGCAAGTCTCCAACCGATTTGTGTGCTCCGCACACTATCTCCAAAAATAGATCCTCACCATGAAAAGCAGATAAGTCTCGAACTGTTTCTTTTCTTCACACATGATCCTTTCCAATACTTTTGTGCCTTTGATTGCGATCTTCTCTCATGCGTAAACCTTCGTATTTCCTTCGCTAAGTACCAAATTTAAATTCCCAATAGGTGATGGACAAGTTCCTAATGATGAATGTGTTGTCATGGAACCGAGCATGACATACATGTCTCTAAAACTTTGGCCAAAGTAGTGTAAGCTACTGATTACACTATCCTAGAGTCACTAAGGATCTAATATTCCTAATGCTAGGATGGGATTCAATGATTGAGTTCTAGGTATGCACTTAGAAAATTATACTTGATTTTCATTATACAAAAAGGGAAACCAAAGGATATACATGATTTATTAGCTCATAAAGAGTTTTGGCTCGTAAAGAGTGTTTGAGGGGGATCAAGTAGGATTTGTAGACTCTCATGTAGATGCACATGGATTTATTATAATTATCAGATGGATTCAATTTTAGATTTATGCTCAAATTTAAATAGTAGGTATTTAAACCAGTGAAGGATAAAGTTAAAAATATATTTTAAAAATCCCTTGTATTAAAGTCTAAAATTACGTTGTTATAAAAAGATAAAGGTGAAGTGTTTGGAAGAAGGTCAAAATTTTATTTTTATAGCGGTGGAACAAAGAATCCTCCTCCATTTGTTTCTCCTTTTACATCTATTATTTTTTTGATTCTCCTTCCCCTCAACAAACACAAGAGATACCAGTCTACTTAATTATTTACCTACATATTTCATCCTCTTCTCTCATCAATCGCGTGGTTCCCATAGTTACCTTTCCACCATAGGTAATATATCTCCATCACATCCCCTCAAAATATTTCTTATCCTCACCTTTCTTCCCCTCTATTGTCTCCTTCCTTATAAATATCATCATTTCCAGCATCTATAACTCTTGTTTCTCCTCCTTCATCCACTCTAGTTTCACTCATGGCACATGTCTTCTCATACCCTGTCTCCCCTTTTGACCAAGGCAAGTATGACTTTGGGATCTCCCCACATGACCTTTTTTCCATATCCTTCTATTATTCTTTTTTTAATTCCTTCTTGTCCTCCCGCTTCTTCCTCTATGGTCACCAAAGTTTCTTTCCACTCCTCCATATCTGGTACCAAATTTTCTCACTCCCCCATTACAACATTGAAAATCACTTCTCATCCCACATAAGAACCCTCTTCATATATTCCATGTTGAATAGTTATCCAAAACCCATGAAAAAGGAAGACAATAATTCCTCTTGAGGTATTTTATTCCATTTTATTAAATCCCACTCCCTCATGCACATCCAACAAACCAAATACCATCTCTCACATCACTATTGATGTATCTGGTCAAAGGTTTTCTGAGATTGTTATGTATGTTGCCAATAAGAACAAGGAATACATCACAACTTCCAATTATCAAATAACTAAGGTATAACTTAAGAAGATTATAGGTCAAGGTTCTGACAAGAGGTAAAAATGGCCATCGATAACCTCTTCAAAAATATCAAGGAAACCAAATATTCAAAATATGAGCTAAAGGAGAAGTTAGATCAATAAAAAACTATTTTGTTGAAGCTCTCCAAACTAACTTATGTTAAGAATCCCTCAACAACTCCAATCATTTTTTATTTCTCATTAGTGCCAAAGATGGAAAATATCATTCAAAATGGAAGAAGCGATAGATAGAAGGATAAATGTCTCCGATTCAAGGAGAAAGGATGATCACAGATGTTGTCAAGACCTATCTTTGAAATAGAGAAGGAAAGGATGGACGTATAAAATATGAAAAATGGTCTCATGGAAGAATGTGGCAATTGGGAGTTGACCTTATAAGCTCTAAGTGAGATTAAGAATGTTATCTTTAATATGTTACTTAAAGAGGAAATCATTAGTGGTAGGGATAAGCATTTTGATTTTTGTAAGGCCAATGACTTTCAATTAAAGATTATTTAAGAAGCTTGTGAGAATATTCAAAAGAATAAAGAATAATTTGATGCTATCTGATGACATTTATGATGAATTGGCTAAGATCGTTTAGCGGGTCTTGGATGATGGGTTGAATATTTTACCCGCTAATTCTCTTTTCAAGAAGTTTATGGACTTATTTGAAAAAGGGTATTTAGTTGAAGATGATTTTGAATTGGAGGCAATTGAAAAGTTGATTCTATGTCGAATGTTTTAATTTTTTTCAAAATCATTGGGAGTTCCCAAAATCTTCTTAGAAGGATGAGCAACATTTTTGAAACATGCGACATTTTGAATCAATATTCATGTGGACACGGTCAAGTATGAAACGTAGGATGTGATCTAAAAGTTGTAATAATACCATCTTAAGAAAACAAAGCTTGATAATGAAAAATATAAATATGATTGAAATATTTTTTATGTCTTTTCTTTTTCACATCGAACATGTTAATGTTTGAGATGTTGAAACATATTTTTGATTTGCATGTTGGTGGGTAATTTTGTGAGAACCAATCAATGTAACTATTGATTTATATTTTCTATTTTTAGTATGCAATCCAAATTGTTTCCCCCTTTCTCTCCCCCTTCTCTATAAATGTAAAAGGTTGTGGCATTGTAAATGGATGGAGATCTTTGAAACAATAGTATAGATCTTAGAGTTATAAAGAGAAAAATACTTTGTGCTTTCAATTTTGATATAAAGGAATATAAGAGAAATATTTTTTTGATGAGAGGTAAAAGAGGGTTGAGGGAAACCTACCCCATACAAAGTATACAAGGTAAAAATAAAGGGCCAAGGGAGTATCCATTGAAGCCCCAATAGTACCAAGAACCAAAACTATAAAGCCGAAACAAGAACATCAACCTAAAATCCCAAAGTAAAATAACTAACAACAGGGGCCATGGAACTAATAGAAAGACACAAAAAAATGAAACCATACATCCAGAAAGGCATATAATCCATCATTCATTAATCAAATCTCCCACCATGTGCATGCACCCATTCCATTCCTTGACCAAGCCAACAATAGTTGATTTCCAGAATTGGTAATTTGGTTCAGCTATCTCCACTTTAGGTCTAGACCCATCCTTTTCTCTATTCTTCACAATTTCCATGGAATGGATCATCTCAGCAAGGAGTTTAAGATGGTGAATTGTGCTTTTGACATTGAGGATGTGAACATCCCTAATCTGCAGAATAATCTCCTTCATTTTTAGCATATCATTCTCCATGGCCAGACATCTCTCATTTGCATTCTTTAATTGTTCACTAAGAAAAATAGACGTGAGTTTCTCAAATTTTTCCTATAGTTCCCTCAGATCTATGGTCACCATGCTTATCTTATGTCTATTGATATCAGTATCCAACCTACAATTTTCAAACTCTCTCATGAAAACATTCAATTTGACCACCGTATCCTAGGCTTTGAACAAGTTCTTCTGAGAAGTTTTGAGAGCGTGCAGACTCTCAATAGCCTCCTCTGTGTTTTTGGATATTTTCCCCTTAGAGTTCTCTTGATATTTCCTAGCCTCCATCTCCTCACTACTGTCAGATTGGTAAGCTTCCTCTTCTTGATGTTCCCTTGAATCAGAGATAACTTCCAATTTCTCATGAGGCTCTGAATCCCCACTCTCCCACCTCATCTTCTTAACACTTTCTTTGGCCAAATGAGACCTGGTTCTTTTAGCCACTGATTTCCCCATTTCCTCCATACTAGGAGTAGCCACATTAGCTTCCAAGATCTCTTTTCCCCCCTAAATAGTCTTGATTCGGGTTTCCAGAAGCCCCAAATTTTCATTTTTTCCAATGAGGGGAGTACCCATCTTAAGCATGGCTTTGATGAGACCTTGATGCAAAGGAAGGGTAAAAGTTCCTTTCTTGATCGACCTATCAATTTAGCCAAAGAAAGATACAAAAATTGGGGAAATTGTAGGGCCTGTTATTTCTAACATGATTCAACATAGGAAAGTGATACCCATAAATCACTTTATATCTCCCTTCTAGAGTAATATACACCATGATTAACTGAGCTATTTCATTAAAAGGTTGAGGCAAGTCCTCTCTAGCGTAACCATTATGAAGAGTATTAGGCACACCCTTACCTTGCATGAAGCATTTAATATCCTGAATGTAGTCCAACTTGGGCTTAAAGGTACATTTTCTTCCTGAGACAAGCCTGACACTTTTTCTATAAACTTTGGTGAGATTGTGAATGAGAAGTTCCCAACCAAACATGGCCTTCCTTCCAAGTTTTAGCTACTGCTTCACTCAGTTTTTCATCAAACCCATTAAATATTTTGAAAAAATTAATAGAACAACCTTATCAAGCAACTCCTCCACTTAATTTAACATCACCTAGACCTTTCTAGGTTCAATTCTCACTAAATCACCTCCCATTTTTCTTCTGTAACTCTTCTTCCTACAATGGAAATGCAAACCCTTTCAGTAGCTACATTTACCATGCTTGTTGAAATGATTCAAAATTATAAGGGGATCTGCCCAAACCATGGATTGATAGGAAATAATGGTTGGCATGAGTCTAGGATTCATAATATCTAGGTGCGTCACCCAGGAAGCATAATAACATGTATCCATCCTCATTAAGAAGATATGCTATTAGGGACACATTCCCCTTCAAGAATGTGTATGAAGTTATCTTCCAAATTGGTTAGTTCATCAACCACATTTAAATCCATAGCTTCCACCCCTTGTTATCCAATAAATTTGCAAGTTTGTTTCCTTCATGGTAAATGTGTTGGAAAGATATTTCACTAAAGGAGGACATTTTATTCTTGGTGTTTTTAATGAAGTCTTCAATAGATATAGAAGCTATATTTTTTCCCTTCATACATGAGATTATATTCAAAGAATCACCTTCCACAATTAGGTTCTTGAAGCCTCTCTCTTCCGCTAGCTTCACTCCCTAGAACATCGTTGCAGCCTCTGTGACATGGTTAGATTGTATGCCCAAATTAAAGAAATATGCAAGGAGAAACATACCTTTAGCATCTCAAAAAACTCCTCCTCCTCCTACCTTACCCGGGTTCCCTTTAGCAAGCACCATCAAAATTGAGTTTAATAAAACCTTCTCTAGGAGAAGTCCATTTAACCCCTTCTCTAGGATTTCTCTTCTTGGGTATTACAAATTGTGCGTTGTGGTATTATCTTCTTCATTTAAGGTATTTTTCTAATGTTCAATGCATTATATTATTCTTTAAATTTTGGTTTCTATTTTATCGTGTCTTCATTAACTTCTTTTTGTTTTATCACATGTTATTATCTTCAGATATGTGTTTTCCAAGGAGAAATCTCATTTTCACTTATTATTTCCTTGCATTTCTAATCTTCTATTGCCACCTCCTTTCTTCTATTCTCTCTTATATTATATTCTAAAAGAATAAATCTATTGGGTTGAGATCCCCAACCCAAATCATTAGAATAGTGTAAATATTGTAAATATTCTTTGGTGTTGTTAAAATAGTAATAAATAGAGCACCTCCCTTTACATGAGGAGGGACTTGGTCTCACATACTATGCTTGAACCTTATATTTTGTCTTAAAAAATATCCAATTTTCAACTCCGCTATGGACTTTACGAGACAAGTAATACTAAATTTATTATATTATTGCTCACCTCATATTTTCTTTGTCATATTCATTGTTTGCCAATTTTAAGATGGAAAGAGGAGTGTTTACTCACACTAGCCGAGTCGGAGGAGAAGTGGATCCTATATTTTACTTTTTACAAAGAGCACACATTTATTATTTCTCATGAAAGGCATTCCTCTGGATGTGCAAGTAGTTCATCACATGTACATAGGAATCATACCGCCTAAGACCAAAATACATCAGTAACTTGTAGAGCACTATTTCTATGTGGCACTCGAGATACCCATACATACACCTTTTCAGAATAATTCCTACACCACAACCTATGGTCTCTTGGGCTCCAGCTATTAGTCCTCTTTCATTGATCCAACTTCTACATGATTTACCAAATGGATCATGAAAGAACTTCCCAAATTTCAATGGTGATGGAAAAAAATTCCTCGATGAGCACATAAGCTGGATTTTTGTAGATTTTGGAGTAATGGGTGTAGTTCACAAAGATGTATCTATTAAAATATTCATTGAGACACTCCAAGGTGTTGTTGTTGAATGGTTCTATCATCTTCCCCTGGATCTATTAACAATTAGGAAACTATGAGAAAAAGGTTTGTGGCTATATTTAAACCTTCGTAGGATGTACATAGATTACTTTTTTATCTCACACGAGATGAAGAAAGAAGCTGTATGATTCCATGTGTGATTTTGTGGAAAATTTCAACAAACTAATTCATAAGTTCCGAGAACATGAAATCCCTACTCTTGAAAATCAAAAGTGTTTCTTTGTTAATTCTCAACTTCCTAAAGTCAGCTTCTTGCTAAGAAGTTCAAATATTCCTAATTTTTCCACTACACAATAAATGACAATAGAAATTGAAGATGATCTAATCATGTCTGGAAATATTAGAAGGGACTCTTCCAAATCTAAGAATCAATGTACATCTCAAAGTACCACCAATCCTATGATCTATAGACTATCTAAGAATTTTTGAACCTAAAGAAGTAGATGTCTCAGAATGTACCTAATTATCCTTATCAAAATACTCTTAGGAGGAATTTTAATAGCAATAATTCTCCTGTCAGAGACAAACTGCTTAGCCTAGGTTGAATATTAAATCCCCTCCTGTTAATTTTGTCATGAAAGTAGTTGATGAAAGAGAAGAATCAAGTGATGAAGTTGATGATTCCTTGAAGCTACAAATTATGCTTGATGAATCGTATGAAGAACAAGCTAGAGAATACAACATTGGGTGCTTTGAATAAATAGAGGATGATTGTGACAACATGAAAAATTATATGAATAGTCAATATTTCAATGTTTTTCCCAATCTTGAAATCAAAGGAAATGTGGAGAAACCTAAAGAAAAGTCAAAAGAGAAGGAAGATACAATGGTCATTCCTCATATTTCCAAAAGAGGGACTCCTTTTCCTATTCAACCAAAAGAGAAATCTCCCATCAAAAAGGATATTCCTACTTCTAATCCTACATATAATGTTCCTAAATCTAGTTCCTCTTCTACAAAAATAAGTATTTAAGGATCGGTACCTTCAATTACCCCATCCTATAGTGCTTTTGAAATCATTGATCACACCAAGAAAAGAAAAGTATAGATGTTAGATATAAATTACCTTTAGTCCAATCATGATCAGTTTGAAAGACCCATGAAGTTCATTAAGAGATGATTTTTCATACCTACTAATGATTTTTATAAACGACTCCTTCCTAATCCTTTTTCTCCCTTATCTCAAAATAATATTTCTTTAACTTATTCCTTTGGTAAACTATAACCTTTTTATTTGGCATTGCTTATCAATGGTTTTAAACACAACAACTACATTATTGATTATGGAGCCTCAGATAATGTCATACCTGCAAAGGTGGCTCATGATCTTAGACTTATTCTCATAAAACCATTTGAATGTTATTACTCCATGGAAACCAAGTAGGTCTAATTTATTGGTCAAATTAAAGATGTTAAATTCACATTCATTGTGTTTCCTGAGAAGAGGGTCAAGATGATTATCTTGGTCAAAAATATTCCCACGATAATGGCATATTGTTAGGAAGAGGCTTATAAAAATATGTAGGAGGATAAATTCATATGAATTTTTCAAAGGAAAAGATACCCATCAATGGTACTATGCGCACAATTAAACCTAATCTCTAAGAAAATATTTGGTCAAAAATGTGATGATCCTAAGGCATAAATCCTTTTCAAATATATATTTTTGGGTACTTATTTCATGCCCTCGATTATAAATTCACTTTCACCTTGGTCATGGAGGGTGATTATAAAGAAATTTTGACTTTGGAATTCGATGGTAGTTGTTTGAGTTATAGATTGCAGTGTAGGACTCATATCTACTAAGTATGAAATTTTCCCTTTCTCTTTAAAATTACAATTTGATAACACTAATAATGCAACCGAATATGAGGCATTGTTATTAGGAGTAATGATGGCCAAAGAAAAGGGAAAAAATATTCTCAAATCTCAAGGGGTGTTAAACTTATTGTAAATCAAGTTAGGAATGTTTATCGGTGAATAATGATATCGTGAAGAATTACAAAAATATGGTATGGGATTGCATTGAAGAATTCGAGGATTTTTTCATCAAATTCATATTCATGGATCACAATAACAAGGAAGATTCACTTGCTATGTCATATTCTTTACTCATGCCTCATCCAAAGTTCAAGGAAGATAAATACACCATTGAGATAGTCTATCAGTCAAGTCTTCGAAAATTATTCTTAGTGAAAGGTATTTAACAATGATCAAGTAGATCTGAATTTTCTTGAAAATTATGATAATTTCATAAAATTCTATTTAGAGGCATCTCAATAAAATTTCTATGAATCCACTTCTAATCCACATCAAGAATATAATAGGGAATTTATCTAGCTCAAAGGGAATAAAATACGTAGAATTAGTTTCTCTTGAAGGACTATTCGACAAGAATGATCACATTATTCGAAAAGGAAAAAGTCTAAAACTAATTCTTCCACCGAGGTTGAACAGTGAATCTTAGATCTGTCAAGAAACCACAAATCATTAATATCATTAAATGTTGATATCCTAAAGAGAAGATAATATTTTTTGTGATTTTAAACAAATACATGGATTTTTTTGGCTGGTATTATCTCGAATTGAAATATTTCAAGCCCAAATATGTCCAACAAAATATTCCTCTCAAAGTGGATGCTTGACGCTATAGGAAGAAGAAAATACATTATAACTTGAAGATATCTCGACATTATTCTTTTAGAAATATGGAAAATGTCATATGCAAGAATAATTTTTCCATTTCATCACTCCACATTGGTGTCCAACATCATGCTACTTGCATAACAAAAATGGAGAAATCCATATATTTATTGATTTTTGTAATCTTAGCTAGTATTCCTTAAAGGATAATTATCCCATACCTATCATGGAACATGTATTACAAATGATAACTGGTTCAGAGATGATCTCCATGATGGATGATTTTTGGGATACATTCAAGTTAAGGTTTCCTTTGAATATCAACACAAAACAATGTCCACTACTCCTTAGGGAACATTCTCATATCAAAGGATGTAATTCAGATTTATCAATGCTATAGATACTTTTGAGAGGGAAATAAAATTGGATTTCAGAGATTTGATGGGTAAAATTATTTTGGTATACTTATATGATCTTCTGACCTTCTCCAAAAATAAACAAGATCATTGTGACCATTTGAAACAAGTATAGATAAGGTGTCGACAAGACAGGATTTCCTTAAAACTTGAGAAATCCATGTTTGGGGTCATATAAGGAAATTTTATGGGACATATTGTAATAAATTAAGGAACTAAGATTTACCTGAATGGATCAAGGACATAAAAAGTATCACTCTTCCTATGAGAAAAACCAGTCTACACTCGTTTTCTGGGAAAGTCAATTTCCTGAGGCGAGTTTTCCATGAATTTTGTGATAAAACTTGACACATTATTGAGATGTTAAAGGGTAATTTTTCATTTTGATGGAAATATTATGGAAAGGTTTCCTCTTATGAAATCAATGAAGCCATCGTGCATGCCCAATCTTATTGTGCCTAGATTTCTAGAAAATAATTATCATATACAACTATGCCTTATATCTCACCATGTCATGTTATCTGATGCAAAAGAGTGATGGAGTATAATCTCTTATTGCATTCATGAGTTATATTTTGAAATATCACAAGATGAATATGTCCCAAATTAAGAAACATGCTTATGCAATGGTCCAGAAGTAAATCATTTAAGGTATTACATCCGAATTCTCACACATTATTCCTTATTCCCAACACAATGGTGAAGTACATTTTAACTTAGTAGGAGTAAGGAAGTCAAAGAGGAAATCATATTTCCAAGGTACATAAATATGATCTAGAAATTAAACCTACCAAGCTTGTGTGTGAAAAATGTTTATGCCAACTTATCACCTGAAAATATCCCTAAAGAAGATGTTAATCACACAAACCACGGTAAAGAAGAATTACTCATGGGTTTGTTTGTAAGTATGATATATGGGTGGTATTAAGAAGTAACATTATTTTTTATCTATGTAGAATTTCCTAAACATATGATCCCAAAATAAAAGTGAGCAGTCAAGTTTAGGTCAGCTAAATATGTACTTTAGGACAATGCCCTGTATAAAAAGAGGGATTGATGGAGTTTTCCTTCGTTGCGTAGACAAAAATAAAAAAGGTAAGATTTTGGATGATTCTTATAACTTGGATTATGGAGGAAACTTTCTAGAATCTGTCACATCTCATAAGATTCTACGAGAATGATATTACTGAACCACTCTTTTTCAAGATGCATCAACATGGATAGCTAATTATGAGGCTTGCCAAACAATTTATTGGTTGTCCCAAATTAGTAACACTCCCTTTGAGGCTAGTAATGATAGATGAGCCCTTTTGGAAATGGGTGATTGAGTTTTTGGATATTTAAACCCTTTTTCTAGCACAAGACACATTTATGTCTTAACAACAACTGATTATTTCACCAAGTGGGTAAGCAATTCCAAGTGAAACATGTTGCATCCGATGTTGTTTACAAATTCATTAAGGAGAATATAATAGTAAGGTTCGACATTCCTCATAAGATTTTGTCTTATAACACTTCCAATTTTTCATCTTATGAACTCACTAAGTTTTTCTATGGTTACTGGATGACATTGGCTTACACCTCGGATTACCATCCTCAAGGAAATGGTAAAGAAAAACCAAGTAACAAGAAATTGGTCACCATAATAAAAATATAGTTGATTATAATCAACATACATTGCACAAGGCATTTTATGATAGGCTTTGGGGTGATTGCATTATCCCTAAGTGAGATATAGGAATTTATCCTTTACAGGTTTTATATCATGTTGATGTTGAGATTCCTATCTCTTTAGAGTTACTAGATTTAAAGTTGGATAAGATGATTGAAGATGATAAATTTCAAACTTTTGTGGAGAAAATAATCATTTAATTGACATATATGGAAGAGAAAATGTCTAATGTGGTTGACATAATCATGGAACATTAGGAAAAAGTCAAGAATGTTTTCGAAAAGAAGGATACATAGTGATATTTCCAAGTTGGAGACTTAGTCCTTTTGTGGGATAAAAGAAGAGAGCAAAAGGGAATGCATGGAAAATTTTATTCCTTATGGAGAGGTACCTTTAAGATTCACGATCTGTCATAGAAAATAGCTTCGCTTGTCATATCTTTGTTGAAATCAACATCCACGCCCCACAACAGAAAATATCTCAAGTTGTTTCAGTAATAGATAAAGTTCTTATTACTTGTATCATAGTTTACCTTTCAGTTGTGTGTTTCCCTTTCTTCTTCTATGTTTACTTGCATTTATTTTTGTGTTTATGTTATCACCAAATCACTACACTCTCTCGAATGGCTAGACTATGAACAGGATTTTCGGTGTGATTGGGTAACATGGGATCACCTCTCAAGTGTGGCACTTGGGCTCAAGGTGAACCTACGAAAAATGTCGGTTTCTTCTTCCTAAAATAAGTGTTATACTACTCCTAGTGTAATAAAATGGTGATCTAGACCTATGCTAACATTTTCATGGTGATCTAGACCTATGCTACCAAGAAGTAGCTCTGGGAGCTTCTGCTGATTTTTGTTGTTTTTCTGTTGTTTCTTTGCGGTCGGTTTGCTGTTTTTTTGCTGTTGTTTTGTTGTTTTGTCTCGATTGAGTAGCTGTTTCTGAGCTACTTGGAGCTTCGTTGTAACACTTGGATCTTGATCCATTCTCTCTGTTTCTCACTCTTATTCGGCTCTCAGGCCTTCTTTTGTATTCAAGGGTATAGTCCCTTTCAAAAAACTATTTGCCAATAATAATAAAAAAACATTTTCATGGGTTTTAGGGAAAGATATTTGCAAGAAATGAAACTATACTAGGGATGGTGATGCACCAAATAAAGGGTGTTGCTAGAATTATGAAGGGTTGATTTGAAGAGGGTGTTGTGCACCATAAAGAAAATTCACCTACTACAACTTAGAAAGGGTAACATAATACCATAGACTAGGAAACATGTGATCCATTTGTTAAAATCAATAAAAACAAACAATATATCAGTCTTCTAGTGAAGAAGGATGAAATTGAGAAGGGTGAAAAAACACCTAAACTAAATTGCATACAATACACCACCAATCGATAAGCAAATAACTCCAAGAACCCGTAATAGAAACTTGAACTTGCATAATGTATCGGTAAGCATGAGAAAGGAACAAAGAAGTATAGAAGGATGAAAGGACCAAGATTAGTCACAAAACACACACTTTTATTACTTCAACAACATGCACAATGCATCATTACATTAGGAAAAGGCAATAGTTTCCATTACAATCTTGGAAAAGATGCTTGAAATTCCCCACAATCCATAATATACTAGCTTGTAGAAAGAGAGAGGAATTATGAAAATATGTCTAACCATCTAACAATTCCAACTCGTTGGAATGAGCTTCCAAATTAAATTTATAGAAAAAATCTATGAGAGATAAGAAGAAAAGTAATAATTTCATTCCTAAATTAAAGGTACATGAAGGTTCATTTATTAGAAAGTTAGTTGAACCACTTGAGAAGCTTCCATCATGTGTCATTAATAGCTCGTTGCCTTAATCTTCTCAATTAATTAAAGTAATAATTTAATAAAATATTTTAATAATAATAATAATAATATCATTATTAAAATATTTTAAATAAAAATATTAATTTAATAATTATTAAAATAATATTTATCTAATGATAAATTCAGGTGGGAACCCCTTAGGGCTAGTTTGCATTAAAGGGGGTCCATGAGAAAAAGACCAACTCAGTGATTGGTTTTCCAAGAGAACTCTCGAGTTGGTGTTGTGCTCCTCCTTCCATCACATCAACTGAGATTCCAAGTGTCTACTATAAAAATGTTTTGGGCACCTTACATTCTAAAATTTGCATTCACTAAGCCCTTTGTGAGTTATTCTTCGAGCTAGGATTAACATGACTCGACATCCAACTCTCGGGCTCAAAATGGTTCAACATTGAGTCCTTAACACATAACCATGTCCTTGTCACCTCACAACTCATCCTTGTCTAAGATATTCCTATGGGCATGACCGAGCTTGACATTCCAACTCTAAAACAAGCTCCCGGATTCACATGGTTCTTTTTGATAACTTGCGACTCGGATCTATGAGTCGAAATGCTTCCACCACTCGAACTTTGATTTCATAAGCTCCAACTTTGACCTCTTTTTGACCTACGATACTAAGTAATCTATGTCGGTGTGAGCCTTAGTGAACTCGTATTGAGCCCATGAGTTCTGTGAGCTCATCGTTTCACAATGTGAGTAACTCGATTTGTCTTAGCTCACTCATATAGCTCTTTGTTCTTAAATATTTGTTGGCTAAGTGATTCAGGTTTGACTCGGACCATCCTGAGTCACCTTCCCAAAGCATCATGTCAATCAAGCTCCTTTGTGTATTCCTCTTAGCACCAAGTTCATCCTTTTTTTTGACATGTATCCATTTCTATGACTCGAAGAGCCAACATCAACTTGGTCACAATCCGGATCAAGACAACTCCATGCACCTTCCTTAACTAGATTCCTAAGCCCCTTTTCTCATGACCATTCGACAAGCTACTCGTTTTAAGCCCCGAGTTTCCATTCTATCGATGACCGAGCTATCGAATTACTCCTAATTTTAGCCATGCCTGTGAGTTTATGGATTAGAAAAATCTATGACTTGAAATTCATTTCATCAATAAGAAGCTCGTCACCTCTATGGATTCAACTCACCAACACAATTCACGAAGATTTTTCTACAAAACTTCCCCACAATTGAGTTCATTTCTTCGTATGACCTCCAAGCTCATCTACGCATGGAATTTTCCATGATATACTTACCATCAGCTTGTCATCACCGACATTCATTTCCTAAGCCCATCATGTATTAAACGAATTCGCTTGGTCTCAACTCAGTCCATTGAGCTCAATGTTGACTCGAGTTAGCTCGGGTGAACAATCTCTCAACCTATTCCTATGGCCGGTGTGCTTATCTAAATGAGATTCAATTAACTCAACTCCATCATATTGACTCGCGAGCATTGCTTAACGTAAATCTTCCCACTCAGCCTAGACCTCTTAGCTCGATGGGGTGAGTCGAATCCTACGCCTTTTTGAACATTTTTTATGTCTCGCATCATTCTAAAACAGAACTCTTCTACACTTCATTCATCATTATTGATGAATTCTCTATCATCATTTCACCGAATATTCCAATATATTGAGCCTTTTTACCATACATCAGGCCTCCTACTCTTCTCGTCATGTTTCATATTCACGATTCCAGAATTACCTCCTCGAAAGTGGATCTATGTAGTATTGGTTTCCCATGACTTGTTCCATCCACTTGAACAATGTTCCAACTCCATGCACTAGCCGAACGCTTTGGCATATGACTCAATTTCTTGATGGCACACTTTTTTACTTTGGGATTTATCCTTGGATTTCCATTTTGTGATTCCAAGTGTTGGTACCCAAACTTAATCTCCTTCACAACTTAAGCAAAGATCATGGATTTGCACAAGACACTCAAAGGAAGATAAATAATTTGTATGTCATTTGTAGCCGGGAGACATCTATCTGACTTGTTAGGACTCAATATTTTGAAGGAGTGGATAGCACCTCTAGAAGGATTTTGATCTAATCCTCACTATTCTAGGTTGTGCCTTTCAACCAAGGTAAGAGAACCTATATTGCAGCCTTTTTTTGATGAAGGAGGTGGAGATATCCTTATGCTTTGCACATTGTGTGGAGATGGCCCTAGGAAAACATGATAAATTATCCATTATTCAAACCCAAAAGAGTTGTCACCACTAAATGATGGAAATGCTTTCAACACAAGGCTAGGGCAAAGCTAGAGACATGATAAAATCCTGATATGCTTTGTGCATTTTTGTGAATGGATTGTATTCTTTTGTTGACACACAATGCAAAGTAGGGGTAGTATGGGTAGGATGAGTTAGTTTGAATGAAATTTTGTTGGGAGTTGTTTAGACAAGACTAGCTAGGAATTACCACTTCTTTGAGAACCTTTGGAAGAGATTTGCAACACCTAAACAACAGATATGTTTCAATGGGTTTAAAATACTCCTTCAACCAGGATATGTGCACAAATGGAGGCCCAGATCTGCACTCTTCCACACAATATTTGACAACCTGCTATAAAGGCTTGAAGCAAATATATCAACAAAGTATCCAGAAATCCCTGTTTGATCATGACCTAAGGTACCCCTAAAGGTTTACAAATAATCTCAAGATTCAAGGATAGTAAAATGATTTTAAATCTGTTTATCTTCTATCAAATGAAGGCTCTTCTGGATATAAGATTGTAGATGCCATCAAACCATCAACAAGAAATGAGACCATGTATGATCAAAGAGATCCTAAACACAAGATTGCAACATGAGCAAGGAACACAAATTGAAATCATTCTGAAACACAAGCATATACAAATTTTGCCAAGAGATAACACCGAATAATCATAAAAATTGATCAAATATATTAGCAGGGAATGCTATAAGAATAATCTTAGATCCGTTGATGGATTTACAATTGAAATCAACTCAACATGATGAAATCGATGCAATATGGAATTGAAAATGGATCTCAACTAGTTTTCTCCAGAGAAATGGATTTCTTCCAGCTTTTTTCTTTGAAAATTCTACGTCCCTTTCTCCCCTCCCTCCCTCTCTCTTAAAAATTACATTTAATATCTCATGCTAGCTTGTATTCTTCCTTCCCAAGCAAATAATATGTTGTGGGATCAAATTTTTACAAGAAACCTCATGATTTCATGAAAATGACACCAAACTAGAAAATAGCTCACAGGTTGCAAGGGATGCATAAAGTTTTTTAAAATATTACACAAATTTAGATCCTTATCCATCCCAGGGTCACGTTTTTCATTATTCAGGCCTACAAGTATCTTTTACTAATCATTTTTCACCTTTTCACTTCATCATTTTACCTCTGCAATTTTTGATTTTCACTTTTCACGTTTTTACACGGGCTAGGGTAAAAATTACACCAAAAACATCATAGATCATCAAATTAGCTCATTAAAATGGCGCCATTGCACTCAGAAGGCTGAAAGGATGCAAAATCATATAAAATTCAATGTGATTTGGTGCAAAAACCATATTTCCAAGTTTCTTGGAGCTCCCATGGTTGCAAGAAGGAAGAAAGCACAATTGCCGTTGATTTTGGATAACCTTTAAATGCCAGCCCTCCATGTGGAGGATGAGATCCCTTAATATTCCCCTTTTGAACTTTTGATAGGGTGGGACACGTGTCAAAGCACGATTGGATCGGGCTCCCATCCTTAAAAATGCATTTGTGACCTTTTTGAATGTTTGGAAAATTTTACAAAATTCCTTCGCCTACCTCCTGGGCTCACCATGTGTCCAGATGTGGGACCCCTTTGAAAATTTGGGCCAATTCTATCAATTTTGAATCTCTTTTG
Organism: Taxus wallichiana var. yunnanensis; assembly: GCA_018340775.1. Taxonomy (NCBI): domain Eukaryota; kingdom Viridiplantae; phylum Streptophyta; class Pinopsida; order Cupressales; family Taxaceae; genus Taxus; species Taxus wallichiana. The sequence continues at coordinate 78,378,049 of CM031243.1, forward strand.
AAAAAGGGAAATTTTTCTCAAAATTCTCTACGGGCCTAAACACCCACTCTCTTCCTCGCCACATGGCACTCTCCCATTCGTTGTGGGTCCAAGCTTCCAATTCTACCCACCAAAATGTAAAGTTTCAAAACTCTCCTCGGGCCCGCACTCTCCATTTGACTTCTTTGAAAAATGCCACGTGTCCTCCATGGATTGGCTATGGAGGCATGCCTTCAAGTTTGACTTAGATCCCTTTTCTTGATTTTTACATTTCTTGGACACGTGTCCTTTTTGATTGGGTTTCAGAACCTCAGTCCAATATTTACTTTTACCATTTGGAGTTAAAAACTCCAAATTCATCGTGGAACCCACTGCCCCATCTTGACCCTTTGTGGACACGTGTCAGCTCCAGATTAGAGCGGAAAAATGTCACAAAATTCCCCCTTCACCCCTCGCTTGACTTCTCACATTTTCTCGGACACATGTCCACCTATAAGTAGATGCGGGCTTTTGGGTCAAAATTTCCCTTAACACTTTGAGTCAAATATCACCAACTCCCTCCGCCACCCGCATGTCCCCTATGTCCATGTGTCCTCTTCCCATTCACTGCGGGCTTTTGGACCTAGAATTGACTTTGAGAATTTTGCCAAAATGAAAGCCAAAATTCTTAAGGAACCTTCACCACCCACCACTCTGCAACCAATCAGAATGTGCCACGTAGGCATACTTTGCAAAAGATGGAGCCATGGGTCAAAATTTTCCCTTTTGCCAAAATTTTAGAAATTAACAAGTTAGAAATATTTTCGACAACCCCCACCAATAGGAGCCCGCCACGTTGCAATAATAGTGTGATGATGAATTTGACGGGCCAAGATGCCCGTCTGACCGTCAAAACATGGAAAATACAGAGGATGCCCTAGAATTTGAAATTTTCGACAAGGGAGGCATATTTCTTGATTTCAAACCAATGAATCATTTTTACCTTATTTTTCAACCTTGGGATTGGGAAAATACTTGCACAAACTCGAGGATTTGATCAGACTCAAGTTTTTTCATGGTTTGACAAAGGAAAAATGACACATCCCGTAAAGATGAAGAAATTAGGGCACAAATGGGGGAAATTTGGAAAATTATTTCAGAATAGGGAAAAACAATAACATTATAAGCATTTTCAAATCATTCAACTGGAGAAATCAAATTGCAAGCCACCCAATCGAGAAGTAAAATGTTTGTGAGCAAATTTGGACATGAAAAATTTAGGGCACATTATGAAAACTCAAAAATGGGATGAACATTGGTCATTTGCTTGGGGATGGGCACTCCCAGTGAGTGCCACAAGATCAAAACATAGACCAAGTGCCAAAATCCATTGGGAAAGGAGTCAAAACACAAGGCAACCCAAAAATTTAGAAATACCACCAAAAATAGACCAAGAAAACCACCAGAATGGCTGCCAAGGACAAAAGGGAAAACCACACACCAACAAACAAAAACAAAGAAAGAACAAGGACTATACAAATGTACAATTTGTGCATACCTCAACTTGGGGATTTAATCCAAGAAATGTTTTAAATGTCTGTCATTAACAGGCAGCTCCAAAGCAATTCCCCATCTAGATCTTTAAGGAAAAAGGTATGCTCACCAATTCTGATGTCAATGGCATAAGGGCCCATCCATAATGCATCAAACTTGCCATGCTTTCCCTTGTCTTCATGCCTACTATCCCATAGCAAAACCAGATCTCCCACATTGAAGGCTCTAGGAGTGACCTTCTTATCAAACAACCTCTTCAATTTCTCTCTAAATCTTACACGCCTTTGATGGGAAAATCTTCTTTCTTCATCCAACTCAATGATATGATTGATTCTTGATTCATATGGGCCATGTTCTTAATCTTCCAATTGTTGGGCAAACTAAAATGAGGATAATTATAGGTGTAGGGGCAGCAAAGCCCGAGTTCCATACACCAATTCAAATGGGATTTACCAGTTGCTCTTTTAGGAGTTATTCTATCAGCCCAAACTACAATTTTCAATTGCTCTCCCCACTTCTTCTTGTTCATTTTCAAGGTCCTTCTAATGATCTTGAGAAAGTTCTTGCTACTTGACTCAGCTTGTCCATTCCCTTGTGGATTATAGTTTGAAGAATAAGTTAGATTGATTCCATATTCATTGCACATTTCCATCAAAGGTTTGGCTCTAAAACACATGGCATTATCAAATACAATCTTAACTAGAACTCCAAATCTACATATGATATGATTCAAAAATAAATCCATTACCACTTGGTGTGTTTCCTTCTCGGATGGAATTGCCTCGACCCACTTTGTAAAATAATCAAGTCCTACAAGGATCCATTTATGACCTGCACTAGAAGGATCTGAAATCTCACCAATGAAGTCCATTCCCCACTATTTGAAAGAGGCTTCAATTGGTACAGGCTGCAAAGGAAGGGAGCCTAAAACTTTTAGTCTTCCAGAGAAATGTTGGCAACTATCACACTTTCTAACCAAATGGGTTGCATCTTTAAAAAGATTAGGCCACAAATAACTAGATTTTAAAATCTTATGTGTTGTCACTCTCCCAAAAAATGTCCTCCACAAACTCCCCATGGAAATCATTAATTAACTTGGGAGCTTCATCTTCAATTATGCATTTCAAGAGGACACCTTCGTGGTTCTCCCAAGCTAGCCCAAGGTCTGTTATGATATAATTTTGAGAGGCCAAATTGAGGGCTCTTTTTGATTTTTATTCAAGTGACTAGGATAGAACAGGTGCCCGAGGTATAATATTACATCTTTGTACCACTCATAATTTACCAACTTTGCAAAGCAGATCTACCCTTTCTTCCTCTAGCTGATTCACTTCAATATTTTGTAAATTGCTCTCAACCATGAGCTTGGCAAGACCCAAACCACTTACTAGATTTGTTGTTTAGATATCCATATCATATTCTTGTAATTTTTGACCCATCTACATCTCTTACTTGATATTTCCATTTATGATAAGATGTCTTTCACCATGGTGTGGGGAACATATGCAACAACTTTTGAACTCAATATATAAGGCCCGAAAATTTTCGCTTCTTTCACCAAGGAAAATAATTATTTCTCCATGATTGTATACTTCAACTCAAAGCAGCTTGTAAAGCCTTACTAAATAAGGAAATAGGCCTCTCAGACCCATTCTCATACTTTTGTTATAAAATAGAAGCAATGGTATATTAAGAGGCAAAGGAAAATATTTGGAAAGGCCTCTTATAGTTTGGAGCTGCCAAAATAAGTGCATGCTTAAGTGCATCCTTTATTTCTTCAAAATATTGAATGGAAATCTCCTCCTACCTAATAACTTGATCCTTTTTTTACATGCTTATGATTGGAAGAGTCACTCAAGCAAAATTGGAAACAAACCTTCTAATAAAATTTATTTGGCCAAAGAAAGACTGGATGCCTTTCTTGGTTCTTGGGATAGGTACTTTGCTAATTGCCTCCACTCTTTCAGGGTCTATCATAACACCATCCTTAGACACAATATGTCCTTAACTTGTCCTTTTGCACTCCAAAATGACACTTCTTTGGATTAAGAGAAATGCCATACTCCCTACATCGATAAGCATCTTCTCCAAGTGTTGCAACCGATCACCTCACTTCCTTGAAAACATAGTCACATCATCTTGATAAACTGCAATGAACTCATTGATGTAACCAACAAAAGCAACATCCATTGCCCTTTGAAAAGTGGCACCAGTATTTGTCAAAATAAAGGGCATCCTAAAAAACCATAAGTCCCCCAAGGAGTAGTGAAGGTTGTCTTAAGTCTTTCTAATTCTTTGACAACTACCTGATTGTATCTAGAGAAACCATCCAAAGTAGAGACCAATTTTGATCCTCTCACAACCTGCAACATATTTTCCATGTTTGACAAGGGATAGTTTTCTATCATGGAATCTTTGTTTAGATTCCTAAAATCCACACAAAGTATGATGTCTCCGTTATTCTTTCTGACTGGCACAAGGTTTGCAACCCAAGATGAATATCTAGTAGGTTGAATAATACCTCCATCTCTCAATTTCTTTAATTCCTCTTGCATGTTCATGGAGAGAAGTGGATTAATGGTCCTTTTTCTCTGTCGAATGGCTTAGTCTTGGCCTCAAGAGGAATCTCACGTTGGAAAAAATTCTCTATATGCCTTGAGCTCGAATAAGACCAAGCAAGGCGGTCTTGATATTTCTTTAAGAGTTGGGCATATGACTGCTTTTCCTCTTTACTTAAATTTCTACCCAACCAAATATTCCTTGGCTTGTCCCTAGTTCCCAAGTTGTGCTCTTCCACATCCCTGAAGCAGACATCTTTCTATTTATGATGCATTCAACATTGTTAAAATTTGATTCTAGTGCAACAAGACCTTTAGGAATGGTATTTGTTTTTAATTGTATAATATCCTTGTCAAACAAAGTTTCTCTACCTTCATTCATGTATACCATTGGTTCCCAACCAATATTCTGATTTGCAAACTCACCTTGGCATTGTAAGAATCTCAACACTTGTGCATCATCATCAAAAATCTGCCAATGTTTCACATTATCCAGGATAGTTGGCCTTGTTAGCACTTAAATGCTATATTCACAATAAGGTGAAATGGTGAAATTTTCAAATCTAGAACCCAACACTACCAACTTATCAGTAGCAGCATTAAGACCTCTATCATGGTAAACAATGTTAAAGGAATCAAACATTTCAATGAAGTCCCAAACAACATGCTTATATTGTTTCATACGCTGATTTTTTGTAGCATATAGTTTTCTTATTTATTTGAAAACCAGATCTAAATCCCCTTGGCAACAATATCCTTCACTCCATACTTCCATGCAATCCTTAACCCCAACAACAATGCCTCATACTCAGTAATATTGTTAGTGCATTCAAAATTAAGTTTGAAGGAAAAAGGAAACTCTTCCAAACTAGGAGAAAGCAAAACTATACCAGCACCATTTCCAAATTTGGAGCAAGCTCCATCAAATAGAAATTTCCAAGGAGAACCTACCATACCAAGGCACTTTGATTTGTCCATCTTGTTCTCTTTTCCATTAGCAAAGCCAATGAAATTGTTAGCATCTACATCAACAAACAACACTTCATAAGAATCATTCTTGGGATCTTCAATCAAGTGCAACATTTTCTTTTCACCATAGAGTTTGAAAATACTGCCCTCAATGGGAATGTTGGAAAAGACATGTCCATCTAAACATTACCACCAACACTTGAAACCCATTTTCTTGAAAAAATCATACCCCATTTGGCAGGGTAGTCAACAATTACACCATCCAATTTCAAATTCTTACCCGAGTAGGCTACAAGTTGTACTACCAAACCCTTCACACAACCAACCATCGACACTTCTCTTAAATCCATGGCACTACACTTCCCATATGCTGTTGTTGCTTTGATATCCAACTCATTCATGACTTCTAGAGGCATGACATTACATGATGCATCAGAATCAAACATGCAATTGTGAAGCAACCTATCTTTTATGAGAAAAGTTGTAAAGAATGGATCAACATTCAATTGGTAATCAACCAAGTATGTTCCTAAATACACTTCAGGTTCCTCTCCAAGATCTTCCTCTACTAGTGGTGTTTCAAGGCCAGCAATGATTTGAAGAGGGTCTCAACAACATTTACATTTATACTTGGTATACTCTTTTCTTCCTTCAATCCCAAGTATTCAAATGCTCTCTTCTTGTGCTCAGGTATTCTAAGAAACTCAATGATGGGAACACTCACTTTGATTTGACTCAATACTTGGGCAATATCATATGGAACACTCTTTGGTAGGACAACATTGGGAGGGACACAAGTAGATTCATTAAATGGCAATGGACTCTTGGTAGATTGGGCATGAAGAGGACTGATATTTTTGCATGGGACAACAGGGTTCTTGGCAAGTGTTTCTTTTCTAGGATTGTCTTTTGGAATGCTTGTGAGCAAGGGTGTCTTTGGCTTGGCTTGAGGACCAGCTCCTCTAACAACTTTACTTCTAGTATTATACTCTTTCTCTTGACCAACCACAACATTCATTAACAATTGTCTATCTTCCTCCAAGGGAATACCACCATCATACTTCTTGATCATTAAAGCCCTTAGATATTCAAAGTCATTATTAGGAATTTCAAAATCTTGAACAACATCTACCTCATGAGTTTGAGAGGAGGAAAGAATTGGTACCCTCTTTATGCAATCCCAAAAGGTTGTAGCAGTCCTTGCACTTATCACATCTGTTGATGTTGTTGCTTGTTGTGAGCTTGAAGAGATTCCCATCATAAAAATGTCATCATCCATTTCACCTACAAAACTTTTCTGGTCCACTTCACATGGAGGATGAGGAAGAAAACATCTATCACACCAATCCATATCAACAATTTCTTAAACAACTCTTGCAGTTAGAGGGTCAGGAAGCACTCTATTTTCACATGCTTGGGGTTGTCTATTTCCGCCACTAACAAGCCCTTTACCTCTATCATCTTTTATTTTATCACCCCTAGGATGATTTCCAAATCTATCATGGTTTTGAGTTCTTTTCTATCCTTGTGAACTTTTCCCAATTCCTTTCTCAGCCCGGGCTAATTTGTAAGAAATTTCTTTGACATCCCCTGCCAAAGTCTTGACAACATCTTCTAAATCATCCCCCTTGCTAGCTTGAGGCTTCTCATGGTTTATCAGCTTCACACCATCCCTCTTAAGAGGTTTCCCAACAACCTTGATATTATTTTCAATTTTAAGTGCCATGGTGAAATCTTGCCTCAAGTAATAGGCTGCCTTTTTATCAAATGCATCTGCATATTTGATCAAACAAGATTCATCATAAGGAATCAAAATGATAGGTTTCCTTCTTAATGTTTTGTTAAATATTGTATTGAAGTCATGGACTATTTCATTCGGGTTCTTCTTGATATTCTCAAATTTAGAAAAAAGAAATCTAGGATCGGTCCTATCACCATAGTGCAACCTAAATGCATTTTTCATTTCAGTCCATGAATCAATAGAGTTATCAGGTAGAGCCTTGTACCAATCCCTAGATACTTATTCAATTGTATGAATAAACAACTTAATATACACATCCTCAAACTCTATCTCAAAATCTTCCATCATATTATCAAAAATTTTGAGATGTTGATCACCAGTAATGGCATTGCTACCTTGGAATTTTGGCAACCTATTCCTAACATCTTGTGGGACAACATTTGGGTAACCATCCATTCCTCTAAAATTTATAGGACGAAAGGTGTTAACAACAAATGGAGGTCTAGGATGAGCCATATTATTTGGTGGGGGTGATCTTGGAGGTGAAACAAGCTGATGAGGAGTGCTATGTCTTCGGGGCTCAAGAATGTGACTCACAAAACTGGTATCCTCTAAGTTCGATTTTCTTGGAAAGTTTGACTCGAATTAAAATAAAGAGGTAAAAATTGGAGAAGGAACTTACTGTATAGTAGAAGGGACCTTCACCACTGAGGAAAATTTTTTTATGAGAGAACCGCTCGAATGAGAATCACGAAGAAGAGTGATAGTCTTCTACCAAAGGCCGACTGATCTCTCTCACCAATGATTTTATCTTTGCCTCGATGTCCGGCCTTTAACCAATTTCCAAACTCTTCTCCCTTCCAACTCGAATTTCTTAAGTCTCGAGAGAAAAAAATTAGAAGATACTTTAAGGAAGAGAGATCTTCTTCCCTCTAGTTTTGCAGAGATCAACAACACAAGAATAAGTGACAGAAATCTTAAGACACTGGTATTTCAAAATTCAAATCAGCAATGGAGTCACCACTAAGGACTTCTACCTTAGTTGTGTAAGAATACACTAGATGTTCTATCAAATATATGATTATCACTAAAAAATTTGCAAGGCTCTACAAATCAGATCTTCTTCTTCTTAAATCAATCAATCACAAAGCAACCAGAGATGTACAAACTATTGGTAAATGTAAAAGAGCAGGCTGAGTATGAAATTTTTGCCTAAAACTTGCAGATCTGAAGTATAAAATAATATTTCAAGAATGAAAAAACTTAGATACTTGAATATGCAAATGGTCGAACCCTTCAAACACTCCAAAAACACTAAGAAATTCAAGGAAGTCCCCGACAATGGCGCTACTACGGTGTTAGTACCCAAACTTAATCTCCTTCACAACTCAAGCAGCATCATGGATTTTCACAAGACACTCAAGAGTACATAAATGATTTGTATGTCATTTTTAGCTAGGGAGACATCTATCTGACTTGTTAGGACTCAAGATTTTGAAGGAGTGGATAACACCTCGTAAGGATTTTGATCTAATCCTCGCTATTCTAGGTTGTGCCTTTCAACCAAGGTAAGAGAATCTATATCATAGCCTTTGTTTGATGAAGGAGGTGGAGATATCCTTATGCTTTGCACATTATATGGAGATGGCCTTGGGAAAACATGATCAATTATCCATTATTTAAACCAAAAAGATTTATCACCACTAAATGATGGAAATGCTTTCAAGACAAGGCTAGGGCTACTAGAGACATGATAAAATCTTGATATGTTTTGTGCATTTTTGTGAATGGATTGTATTCTTTTGTTGACACACAATGCAATGCATGGGGTAGTATGGGTAGGATGAGTTAGTTTGAATGAAATTTTTTTGGGAGATTTTTAGACAAGACTAGCTAGGAATTACCAACTTCTTTTAGAGCCTTTTCAAGAGATTTGTAACACCTAAATAGTAGATATGTTTCAATGGGTTTAAAATGCTCCTTCAACTAGGATATGTGCACAAATGGAGGCCCAAATCTGCACTCTTCCACATAATATTTGAAAACCTGATACAAATACTTGAAGCAAATATATCAACAAAGTATCCAGAAATCCCTATTTGATCATGACCTAAGGGACCCCCAAAGGTTTGCAAATAATCTCAAGATTCAAGGACAGTAAAATGATTTTAAATATATTTATCTTCCATCAAATGAAGGCTCTTTTAGATATAAGATTGCAGATGCCATCAAACCATGAACAAGAAATGAGACCATGTATGATCAAAGAGATCCTAAACACATGATTGCAACATGAGCAAGGAAGACAAATTGAAATCATTTTGAAACACAAGCATATACAAATTTTTCTAGAAGATAACACCAAACAATCGAAAAAATTGATCAAATACATCAAGGGGAATGCTATAAGAACAATATCGTCAGAGCCTATTGATAGATTTATAATTGAAACCAACTCAACATGATGAAAATATGATGCAATATGGAATTGAAAATGGCTCTTAGGTAGTTTTCTCCATAGAAATGGATTTCTTCCAGTTTTTTCTTTGAAAATTCTACATCCCTTTCTCCCCTCCCTCTCTCTCTCTCAAAAATTAAATTTTATATCTAATGCCAGCTTGTATTCTTCCTTTCCAAGAAAATAATATGCTATGGGATCAAATTTGTTACAAGAAACCTCATGATTTCATGAAAATGACACCAAACTAAAAAACAGCTCATAGGGTGCGAGGGATGTATAATTTTTTTTTTTAAATTACAAAAATTCAGATCCTTATCCATCCCAGGGTCATGTTTTTCATTATTCAGGCCTGCAAGCATCTTTTACTAATCATTCTTCACCTTTTCACTTCATCATTTTACATTTGCAATTTTTGATTTTCACTTTGCAATTTTCAATTTTCACTTTTCATGTTTTTACATCGGGATAGGGTAAAAAATACACCAAAAACATCATAGATCATCAAATTAGCTCATTAAAATGGTGCCATTGCACTCAAAAGGCCGAAAGGATAAAAATTCATATAAAATTCAATGCAATTTGGTGCAAAAACTTGATTTCCAAGTTTCTTGGAGCTCCCATGGCGGCAAGAAGGAAGAATGCACAATTGCCATTGATTTTGGATAACCTTTAAATGCCAGCCCTCCACGTGGAGGATGAGATCCTTGAATATTCCCCTTTTGACCTTTGGATAGGGTGGGACATGTGTCAAAACATGATTGGATCGGGCTCCCATCCTTAAAAATGCATTTGTGACCTTTTTGAATCTTTGGAAAATTTGGCAAAATTCCTCCGCCTGCCTCCTGGGCTTTCCATGTGTCTAGATGTGGGCCCCCTTTGAAAATACGGGCCAATTCTATCAATTTTGACACTTTTTTGAAAAAGGGAAATTTTGCTCAAAATTCTCTCGTAGGCCCGAACACCTGCTCTCTTCCTCGCCACGTGGCACTCTCCCATTCGCTACGGGTCCAAGCTTCCAATTATGCCCACCAAAAATGTAAAGTTTCAAAACTCTCCTTAGGCCACACTCTCCACTTAAATCCTTTGAAAAATTTCATGTGTCCTCCATGGATTGGCTACAAAGGCATGCCTTCAATTTTGACTGAGCTCCCTTTGCCTGAATTTTTGCATTTCTTGGACACGTGTCCTTTTTTATTGGTTTTTAGAACCTCGGGTCCAATTTTTACTTTTACCATTTGGAGTTAAAAACTCCAAAGTCATCGCAGAACCCGCTGCCCCATCTTGACCCTTTGTGGACACGTGTCAGCTCTGGATTGGAGCGGTAAAATGTCACAAAATTCCCCTTTGCCCCTTGCTTAACTTCTTACATTTTCTGGACACGTGTCCACCTGTAATTGGATGTGGGCCTTTGGGTCAAAAATTTCCCTTGACATTTTGAGTCAAAAATCACCAACTCCCTCCACCACCCGCATGTCCCCCAAGTCCACGTGTCCTCTTCCCATTCAGCTGCGGGCTTTCAGACCTAGAATTGACTTTGAGAATTTTGCCAAAATGAAAGCCAAAATTCTTAAGGAACTTCCACCACCTACCACTCCGCAACCAATCAGAATGTGCCACATAGGCATCCTTTGCAAAAGGTGGAGCCATGGGTCAAAATTTTCTCTTTAGCTAAAATTTCATAAATTAAAAAGTTAGAAATATTTTCTAACCACCCCCGACCAACAGGAGCCCGCCACGTTGCAATAATAGTGTGATGATGAATTTGACAGGACGAAGATGCCCATCTGACCATCAAAACATGGAAAATATAGAGGATGCCCTAGAATTCAAAATTTTTGACAAGGGAGGCATATTTCTTGATTTCAAACCAACTGAATCATTTTTTCACCTTATTTTCGACCTTGGGATTGGGAAAACACTTGCAAAAACTTGGGATTTGATAAGAATTGAGTATTTTCACAATTTGATAAAGGAAAAAGGACACAGCTCGTAAAGATGAAGAAATTAGGGCACAAATGGGGGCAAATTTGGTTAATTATTTCAGAATAGGTAAAAACAATAACATTATGAGCATTTTCAAAGCATTCAACTAGAGAAATCAAATCGCAGGCCACCCAATCGAGAATTAAAACGTTTGTGAGAAAATTTGGACATGAAAATTTATGGCACATTATGAAAACTCAAAATGGAACCAACACCAAGCTACCTTGCTCACATGAATCTCTATGTTTTGGAACATCTTTCTCAGCCTTTCCATCGTCAAAAGCACCATTTGACCATTTGGTAATAGATCTCCCAAGATCCCCATGGTGATGATGGTGTATGGGATTTAAACACCATTTTCTCACTTGAATGGAAAAAGACTAAAACAATTCCAACTCGATATTTCCTTCATTTTTCTCCCACATTCCTTGAGATTTTTACCACCAAGCTCGATTTTCTGTGATGATTTGGACTCAGAGAGCTCCAAATAACTCCACCAGATGAGCACCATGAATATGCTGATGAACTCAACATGAGCCATGCGCCAAATTCCTTCCCTTGAGCTCCAACGTGTTATATTTCGCATCGACACTTGAGCTCTTGTAACTCAAGCTATTCTACCATGATCACCATGCATCGAGATGATCTATGAGATATTCCTTGGCTCGATGATCTATATGAGTTTTCCTCACCACTATGTTTTTCGAACTATTTCTCCTTCCATGAGCTAGTGATTCCGAGATTGGACTTTGTGAGATATTCATTCCTGCGAGTTAGTTCTTTGGTGCCGAAATGACCTGGAAATGGGATGAGTGAGCTAAATATTCCATGAAATAATCCAAGCTCAAATGTTTTTCCTTTTCTGCCATCCTCCAACCCAAAATGCATCTACGTCACCAATCCACCATCGAACACTCTCTATGAGATATTTGTATGATTCAATTTGACTCGACAAAGCTCACCCCATTTATTTAACCTAATCATCGACGTTTAAGAAACTCACTCATCCAAGCCATACTATGTATTGAACTCATGCTTTTGTGGGTTCCTCATCAGTGGTCACTTCTCCATCTCTGAGCTCGGTTTCTCTCGATGGCGATCCACTCCTTCATTGCATGCATCGAGTTTGTAAATTAATTCTACCTCCGTTCGAACCAAATTGGATCATGTTACTTGACTGATCATTTCGACATTTTAAGAAACTCGATTTTGAGCTCGGCACTACCAAGCCATTTTAGAGACTTGCTCAATATACCAACATCATTTCCTTTCCTTTCCAATTTTTAGCTCAAAACCTTGTGAATTGTTGAAATCACCTAACTTGTGACTCGGTGATACTTGTAAAATGAGTTAAACTCGAGTATTTGCAAATATGACCCAACCTAACTCACTAGGCTACTCGTTGAGCTATTTGATGAGATGGCTTACTCAATAAATCCCACATGCCCTTTGTTTTTTTAAATTGTGGATCATCTGCCCTAACATCTTGGAATTTTCTCAAAAGAGAGGGTGGTGGAAACACAAAAATTCCTTTTAATTATGATTTACTATTTTTTTCATTTTTAGCTAGACGTGGGCCACTAGGGTAGATTATCTCACTTTGAGACCAACTTGAACCTCAAAGAAAGATAAAGGAAAATAAGAGTCCAAAAAAATCCTGAAACTTTCTAGAATGACATACAACACTCTCGAAGTTTGAAATTATTCCTGATAACCTTGGAATCTCTATGAAATAAAATTTATTCCCATGGTGTAGTTTTACCCTCATTTTCCATTTATACCTAACACGGGAAAAATGGATAACATTTTTTGTGACCTCTCATAGATTCTTTTTTACTAAGTATGATTCTAATAGCCTTAAGTCATCCATCAAGCATGGAGTCGATTTTGGAATTTTAAAAGTGATTTGATCTTCTCTGATATATTCGAAGTCTCCTTGGTATAGGCAGGAAAAGTACTAAACTCGAGACATGTTTTGAAACTTTGAACCTTCTTCTCCTTGAAAACCTCCAACGATGATACAATGTGCAAGAACAACACAAAACATAACAACAAGGAAATCAAAAGAACTCGCAACACAAAAAATGTGAATAAGCACTTTGAGGAAAACACCTAACTAAACTATACTAGGGGTGGAGTGATCTCAAAATAAAGCTTTGAGATGTACCCCATTCACATGAATGGGTAGTTCTTCTCCATTGAGCCTAGATAGATGAAATGAATTCACCTCTTATTAACTCGTGATGATGTAAGGCCCTCTCTAGAGAACATCAAACTTGGTGTGATTTCCTTATTAGGATCTATCTTTTTACCATTTGAGAGCTAAATCTCCATCTTAAAAATTATTTTCAGATGTCTTCTTGTAAAAAAATTTCTTAACCTGATCTCGATGTTGCTCCAAATTCTTCATATCCTTGTTCTTTACTTCTTCTAACTCCATGAGTTTAGAAAACTCCGATCACAAAGGATTAATCTCCATAACCTAGGAAGATGATGAGCTAACTCCAAAGAAGGTATCTCCAAGGAGAGAAGAATTTTTTATTCCCTTCCATATACAAGCATGAAAGGAGAATTTCATATTTCACTTTTAGGTGTGATCCAATTTTCCCATAAGGTAGTTTTAAGTTGTGTGTGCCAAGTCCACCTGTTAGTCTCCATTGTGTGCTTGATAATCCTTGTGATATTTTTGTTGCTATACTCAACCAATCCATTTCCTTGAGGATAGTAATTGGATGAAGTCTTGAGGAAGACCCCATTTTTATAGCCTAATCACTTAGCTTCAAGCCAAGGAAAGCCATCGCATTGTCTAAAATGACTGTGAATGGAATACCAAACCTTGTTATTATACCTTCTAACATATCAATAACTACCTTCTCATTACTTTCCTTCAATGCTACTACCTCTTTCCATTGAGTAAAATAGTCTTTTGTAGTAAGGACCCATTTAATTTTGTCACTGGATGGAGGATTAATCATCCCGATGAAATCCAACCCCCATTGAGCAAAGGGTTGGTCCACTTGAATTGGATGCAGTGGAAGAGCTGCCAACTTCTGTTTGCTGGTGAAAAAGGAACATTCCTTACACTTCCTTACCCAGAGATAAATCTAGCCAATAGTAACTGAATCGCATGACCTTGGTAGTAGTTTTTTCTCTAAAATAATGTCCTCTAGATAGGCCATTTTGAAACTCTTCTAATATCTTACTTACTTGTTCTGGTCCCACGCACCGAAGGAGAACACCGTTTAAATAATTTTGAAAGAGAACATTATCTACGAAATCATATGGAATAGACTAAAGATATAAATTCCATCTTTTATTTTTATCCATGTCATAGGATATACTCCTAAGAAAAGGAAATTCTTCATTTTGGATAACCAATCAACTTGGTCATCACCTTCATTAGTGTTTAGGAGTGTCACGTTCTCATCACCTTTTGATTCCATGTCTGTAGCAATTTTTTTGACACAAACCTTTACCTCTCGACAAGTTTGGTGAATTTGGTAAATACATCATACTCCATCACCTTTGTGATCCATCCAACATGATTTTCATTCATCTCTTTGTTCATAAAAAAATTCCTTGACACTTGGATGAGACACCATTAGATGAATTTTGTTTTTGAACAACATGTGCTTGAATTTACTTAAATCTCAAATAACCGCAAAGAATTTTATTTCAATGAATGAATATTTGAGAGATTGACTAAAGAGATAAATTTTTGCTCCATCAGATCATCATTTTGCTGGGTGAGGATCCTTGAAATGTTCTCTTGACCTGCAAAAGCATAAAGAATAAAATATTTATCAAACCTAGGGTTCACTAGCATGGGAGCTTGAGAAATGGCCATTTTGATGGCTTTGAATCTCTCCTTGCCTTCATTTTTCCATGAGAATGGCATGTTTTTCTTCAACATGGTTGTCAATGGTTTAGCCAATGCTGCGAATTGAGGGATGAATCTTCGTACAAAATTTATGGTTCCCAGAAAAATTTGGAGACCCTTCTTGTGACTTGGGAGAGATAAGGACAAAATCAAATGGATCCTAGCTAGATCAATAGAAATTCATTCTGCTGAAACAACATGTCCAACCAAATTTCCCTAGTGCACTACAAAAATACATTTCTTTGGATTGAGTGAAACCCCAAATTTCTTGCACTTTTGGAAAAAAATTCTTAGATGCGTGATGTGGTCTCCTGCATGCTTAGAGTATATAGTTATATCATCAAGTTAAACCAAAATGGTATCATTAATTAGTCCCTTAAATTCTATGTCCATGGCTCTTTGGAAAGTAGCCATGACATTGAACAATCTGAATGGAATTTTGTTGTAAGCATATGTGTCCCACTTGGTAGTGAAATCCATTTTGAATTGGTCATATTCTTGAACCATAATTTGATTATAACCTAAATATCCATCAAGAAAATAAAATATTTGAGCTCCTGCCATTATTTGAAGGATTTTCTCCATTGATGGAAGAGGATAATGATATTTCAATGAGGCACGGTTCAAGTCTTTGAAATCCACACACAACCAAATCTCTCTATTCTTCTTCCTTACAGGGACCAGATTGGCTACCCAAGAGGAATGTTTAATAGGAAAAATTATACAGGCCTCGATGAGTTTGGTTAGCTCCTTTCTCATTAGTGGCTCAATTTTGGGATTAATTGGCCTCTATTTCTGATGAACTAGCTTGGCATTAGGATCCAGTTCAATGGTATGTTTTTCTAGATCGGATCAAAACCACACAGGTCTTTGTAGTTCCATGCAAAAATGTCATGATACTCTTGAAATTTTTTGATGAAAGATTCTTTCTCTTTGGAAGTGCATACTTTTCCAATCTTTAGAAACTTTTCATTTATTACCTTGACTTCCTCAAAATCTTCTTCTTTGACTACCATGTTAGAGCTTTGTCTTTTGTATTGATCATCTGAATTGAAGATGGATTCTAGAGTAACTAAACCTTTTGGTAACTTTTTTCTTTTAAATTGTATGATTTGATCACCATATGATTCTTGCAGCTTATCTTGGTTTTTCACAACAAACTTTAACTCTTCTTGTAGGAAAAGAATAATTTGTTTGTCAATATTGAACACTTTCCAACTACTCACATTATCAGAACTACAGGTTGAACCACCAGTTTGATGGTTTCCAACCTTATTTCATGATATCAATGGGTATTTCGTATTACGAGCCAATTGCAGAAATCCTATTAGCATCTTGATTTTGATTTCTAGGAATTACATGGATCCCAAAAGCTTCAAAATATTTAATCAAATCCCAGAGTCGGTTCTTGTATGACCTTAAAAGATCATTTTTGGATGCATTATGTGTTGTCACTTGATGAAAAACTAAATAACTATCTCCAAAAATAGTCAGGGCTTTGATTCCCTTTTTTGAGCTAGTTGGATTCCTTGCGAAAGGGCCTCATATTCAACAACATTGTTAGTGCAACTGAATTACAACAAGAATGATGAGAAGTACTTATATCCCTTTAGATAAATTATCATGACACTAGCACCGAATCCTTTTTTAATCCTCAATCCATTGAAGAATAATTTCCACAATCCTTTAGAATTGCTTTGTGTTTTGACAAGTTGTGGTATGATCGTAAATTATTCGTGAATGTAGTATGTACCCAACCTTGTCTCCTCTAAAAGAAACAAACCAAATTCTTCCTATACTAACACATCAGCATAGTGATCATACTTATGATCTTCACTCACTTCATCCAACACAGTATCAAGGACTTCTTCAACAAGAGTGGTCAGTTCATGATCAACATCTTCTTCTTCTAGATCATTGATGGTATAATTCCCATTTATAGGACTAGCAAGTGTAGGGTTCTACATGATTATGCAGATTGGTTCTTCCCTTATAGTCACTTTGGTTTTGTATCGAGTCTTGAGAATCATATGTGACCAATCAGCCGATAGATAACCACCCATCTTGGAAGTGAAATCTCATGATAGGAAGATGGCAAAGAGAGGAGGGAGATCAATGACTAATATGTCTTGGGTGAATGAAAAACATAGGCATGGTTGGATGGTAAGTTGAAGTCCTTTGTAAACTCAAACAATTTTAATATTTTTTCCATCCAGCTAAACAAATCCTCTTGCAATGAGCGCATATTATATGCCTAGTATATCTAGAATTTTTTGGGCATGATCGAGTTACTGGTACAAAATTGATCATGCAATTATGTACTAGGTGGTCACCAATGATCAAGGAAATATAGAATGGTGGTGGTTTTTTCACCTTAGGAATACTTTTCCCTTCTGGTTGACACAAACTTGTAGCGGTTACTATTCCATGACCCGATGATCTATTGGTTGTACCAAAACTGCGAGATCCTCTCATAACAAGTTTCTTTGAGAAGAATTGAGAGTGTGTTCCCATATAGTAATTCTCAAGTTGGTATTCTTCATTTTTTCTACAATGCTTAAGGGAATTACTTTTAATTTTCTGATAATTCTTTAGTCATTGAGATCCTCCTTTGTAAAATGCTTTTGGGTACCATGATGCCTGAAGAACCTTCTTTCCTTACATCTTGGCTAGCATGTGTTTCTAGTGGTTTCTTTCCTACATATTTATCAACTACCACTTTTGGCTGAGGTTGTGAAGTGGATGACTAATCATATTTAGAATGTTGAGATTCCATTACTCTCTTTTTAGAATGAGTGTTTTCCACCATTGATGAGGAATCTGTATTCAACCCACAAAAATATTTTGCTTACCAATTTAGCAAAGTGGTTTCGAGGTACTGTAGTTGATCTCGTTATTTCTGCATAGATGAATTTTTTGTTGGCTCTGGAGGGGTAGATATGCTTTGAACCATAAGGTCCTAGCTAAGAACTCCATTGGGGAAAATATTTTTATTGTGTGGTTGAGGAAAAGGATAATACCATTCATATTCTTGAACTAAATTATTCTAGACAGTACTATGGCTCTGCAGACAAGCTAGCAAGAGGGTTCTAAAATTTCAAAGGCTTGACGTTCACAACTTGACTTGTAGTTTGATTGTGAGGCTGATTATTTTGTTGAAAAGGAGGATGGTTAGCCTGATATTGCTGATTTTTTGGCTGGTATGGACGATTATATTGAAATTATTACCTCTTGAGTAGGTTTATTATTCATAAGATCTAGAGACAATGGCATTGGTGGTCATGGAGCTATCTTTCTAGCCTAGATCAAGGAATTATATGCTCTTATGGAAACTTTGTAGGCATCAGGTAGTGTAGTCCCTCCCATGGACTGGATCATAATTGCTACATCACTATTCAAGGCTCGCAAATAATATAATAATGCATTATTTGGAGAAGGATTTATGAGTGCCAAAATCCTATTCCAAGTCCTATGGAATTAGAAGTGGAAATCACTCATGTATTATTAGGGAGATCTCCTTATGGTAGTGAGTTTTTCTACGAGTGACAGGTGATCACTCTTGTCTTAATAATTTTTACATAGCTTTTCTCCTAACTTGTCCCAAGTGGTTATAGTACCAACACTTAAACCTTGAAACCATTGAAGTGTTTTTCCTTTGAAAGAGGTAACAAGAATTCTAACCACAACATTCTCCTCCATGATATTATATATTGCATGAATGTTCACTACATCAAGAATATGATCCACTAGAGTACTGTGAGTTTCTCCTGTGTAGAAGGGTAAAATTTTGAGTACCACAATAGGTATAAGGTCGCATTGAGCCAATCGAAGAGAGTAATAATTGCATTGAAAGGGGAAAAACTTTGTTCCTTTCCATAGCAATGAGAGTTTTATTGTTCTTGGGTGGAGGAAACCTTCTGTAAGGAGGAATTGAATGACCCCTATGAGCTGATGATACAATGGGTGATGTTGAGATGCATGTTCTCCTTCTCATTGGAGGAGAAAGGGATAGTTCGATATGATGATAATTTCCTTTCTTTGAAGAATCTATTGTCTAAATTATTTGCATAAGCTAATGCACTAATATTTGAAGTCTAGAGATATAGATTCTTCGGTTAATTTGATCTATGAAAGTGATAATAGAAGTACCAACTCTCATCCCATCAAGGCGTGCCAAAAAGCTGTTATCTCCAAATCATGAACCCTTTAAATATCTAAAATGTGAATAGGACATTCATTATGATTAGGTAACATGGGGATACCTCTCAAGTTGTGGGAATTTTGCGCGAGGTGAGCCTTCGAGAGAAGTTCGGCTTCCTCTTCCTAATGTAAGTGTTATACTACTCGCTAGTTCAATAAAATTGCGATCTAGACCTATGCTAACATTTTCATGGGTTTTAGGGAAAGATATTTATGAAAATATAATAGGGATAGGGATGCACCAAATAAAGGGTGTTTCTAGACTCAAGAAGGGTTGATTTGAAGAGGGTGTTGTACACCACAAGTCAAATTCACCTACTGCAACTTAGAGAGGGTAACAAAATACCACAGACTAGGAAGCATGTGTTCCCTTTGTTAAACTCAATCAAAAAAAAAAATCTATCATTCTTTTAGTGAAGAAGAATGAACTTGAGAAGGGTGAAAAAACACTAAAACTCAACTACATGCAATATTTTATCACTTGATAAGAACAAAATTCTAATAACCTGCAATAGAAACTTGAACTTACACAATGTACCTGCAAGCATGAGAAAGGAACAAAGAAGTATAGAAGGATGAAAGGACCAATATTAGTCACAAAACACACACTTTTATTAATTCAACAACATTCACAATGCATCATTACAAAAACACACACTTTTATTACTTCAACAACATGCACAATGCATCATTACATTGGGAAGAGATAATAGTTTATATTACAATCTTGGAAAAGAAGCTTGAAAGTCCCCAAAATCCACAATAGACTAGCTTGCAAAAAGAGAGGAATTCTAAAAATATGTCTAACCGTCTAACTTGTCCAACCTGTTGGAATAAGATTCCAACTTACATTTATAGAAAAACTCTATGAGAGAGAAGAGGAAAATTAATAAATTCCTTCCTAAATTGAAGGTACATGATGGTTCATTTATTACAAAGTTAGTTGAACCACTTGAGAAGCTTCCATCATGTGTCATTAATGGCCCATTGACTTAATCTTCCCAATTAATTAAAGGAATATTTAAATAATAATAATAAATATCATTATTAAAATATTTAAATAAAAATATTAATTTAATAATTATTAAAATAATATCACTCTAATGAAAAATTTAGGTGGGACCCCTTAGGGTTGGTTTGCATTGAAGGGGGGGTCCATGAGAAAAAGACCAACTCGGTGATTGGCTCACCAAGCCAACTCACCGAGTTAGTGTTGATATACTCCTTCCATCCCATTGACCGAGCTTCCAAGTGTCTCGCTAACAAAATTTTTTGAGAACCCTACCTTCTAAAATTTGCATTCACCGAGTCCTTTATGAGTTGTTCTTTGAGCTAGGCTTAACTCAAATTGGTCTCCCCACTCTAGGGATCAAATCTGTTCAACATTGAGTCCTTAACACATCAACATGTCCTTGTCACCTCACAACTCATCCTTTTATGAGTTATTATTATGGGATCTACTGAGCTAGACATTCTAACACTGAAACGAGCTCCATGTCTTCACACGTTTCTTCGTGACAACTTGCGACTTAGCTCTATGAGTTCGAAATGCTTCAACCATCCGAGATCTCGAGTCCAAAAGATCTAATTTCAACATAATTTTGACTGTAATTTTTGAGCCATATTTGTTTGTGTGAGCCTTGGTGAACTCGTATTGAGCCCATTAGTTCTATGAGCTCATTGTTTCACAATGCAAGTTACTCGGTACAGTCTTAGCTCACTTGTCAAACTCTTTGTTCTTAAATATTTTTTGGCCAAGTGATTCGGCTTCGACTTAGACCATCCTGAGTCACCTTCTTGGCCTCATGTCAATAGAGTTCCTTTGTGTATTATATCAAGTGCCAAGTCCATCCTTTTGTTCAACACGAAGCCATTTCTATGACTCGTCAAGACAACATCGAGTTGGTCACAATCTAGATTGAGCCAAATCCATGCACTTGTCATTAACTAGGTACCTAAGCACCTTTTCTCGTGACCATTTAGATTGAGCTACTCATTTTAAGCCCTGAGTTACTCCTAATTTGAGCCATGCCTGTGAGTTTATGGATTATCATAATCTATGACTTGAACTTCATTTCATCAGCAAGGATCTTGTCACCTTTATGGATTCAACTCATAAACACAATTTATGAAGCTTTTCTACACAACTTCACCACAACCAAGTTAATTTCCTCTATATGAACATCAAGCTCATCTCCATCTCACGTTTTCCATGAGCTCCTTGCCTTCAGCTTGTTATCACTGACATTCCATTCCTGAGCCCATCGTGCATTGAACGAATTCACTTGGTCTCAACTCGGTCCATTGAGCTCAATGTTGACTTGGGTTAGCTCGGGTGAATGAGCTCTTAACCTATTCATGTGGCCTATTTGCTTAGCTCGGTGAGAATAAATGATCTCAAATCCATCATATTGACTCACGAGCATCACTCAATGTAACTCAGCCCACTCGGCTCGACCTCTTAGCTTGATGGGGTGAGTCGAATCCTACGCCTGGTTGCACATATGTTTATATGTCTCACATCATTCTAAAACAAAACTCTTCTCTACCCCCTTCATCATTTTTGATGAATTATCTATCATCTTTGCACCAAGTATTCCAAGCTATTGAGCCTTTTTACCATGCATTGGGCCTCCTACTCTTCGGCTGCACGATTTGTATACATGATTCGCATTAAATCCTCTAAAAGTGATTCTAGGTCATGTTGGTTTCTCCACAACTCGCTCCATCCCCTCGAACAACATTACAACTCTATGCACTAGCTAGACACTTTGGCATCTGACTTGGTTTCTCAATGGCATGTATATTATGTGGGATTTCTTCCTTAGCTTGCCATTTCATGATTCCTACCTAACCATGCTTGCATGAATCTCTATATTGTGGAACATCTTTCTTAGATTTCCATCGTCAAAGTACCACTTAGCCATTTAGTTGTTGATCTCCCGAGATCCTCATGGTGATGATGGTGCATGGGATTTAAACACCATTTTTATCACTTAGATGGAAAAAGACAAAAACAATCCCGACTTAGGATTTCCTTCATATTTCTCTCACGTTCCTTGATATTTTTACCATATAGCTCCATTTTTGTGCCAAATTTTGACTTAGCATGCTCCAAAAGACTCCACCAAATGAGCACCATGCATATGCCGATGAGCTCAACATGAGCCATGCACCGAATTCCTTCCCTCGAGCTATGACAATTTATATTCCACATCGACACCAAGCTTTCATCGCACTTTCAAGAATCGAGATATTATGTTGTGATCACCACACATAAAGCTAATATCTGAGCTATTCCTTCTTGACAAACTATACAAGTTTTCCTCACCACTATGTTTTCTAAACCATTTCTCCTTCCGTGAGCCAATGATGCCAAGATTGGAATTCATGAGATATTCCCGCCTACAAGTTAGTTCTTCAAAAAAAATGACCTAGAAATGGGTTGAGTGATCTATATCTATCATGACATAAGCCAAGCTCAAAATTTGTGCCTTTTATACCATCCTCCAACCGAATACATCATCGCAACATGAGCCACCATCGAACACTCTCTATGAGTCATTGGTCGATTCAATTTGACTCAACAGAGTTCACCCAATTTATTTAACCTTACCATATAATTTTTGAGAAACTCACTCATCCGGGCCATACCGTATATTGAACTCAATTTTATGAACTTGAGCTCATTTGAGTTCCTCTCCACTTGCCACTTCTCCATCTCTAAGCTCAATTTCCATTGATGGTGAGCCGCCCGAAAATGCATGCATCGAGTTTGTAAATTAATTCTACCTCCGATCGAATGACTTGGCTCATGTTACCCGATCGATCATTTTGATGTTTTAAGAAACTTGATCTTGAGCTTGAGGTAGAGCTCGCCACTACTGAGCCATTTTAGAGACTTGCTCGATATAACAACATCATTTCCTTTCCTTGCCAATCATTTAGCTCGAAACCTTGTCAATTGTTGAACTCACCTAACTTGTGACTTGGTGATACTTGTAAAATGAGTTGAACCAAGCCTTTGCAAATAGGGCCCAACCCAACTCATCTAGAATCTCATCGAGTGCTCGATGAGATGGCTTCTCAAGCACTCCCATGTGCCCTTTGTTTCTTTTATATTGTGGATCCTCTTCCCTAGCCTCTTGGAATTTTCTCAAAAGAGAGGGTAGTGGAAACACAAAAATGCCCTTTTAACTATGATTTACTATTTTTGATCATTTTTATCTAGAAGTGGGCCCACGGGGTAGATTTTCCCACTTCGAGACCAACTTGAACCTCCAAGACATAGAAAGGAAAAGAATAGTCCAAAAAGATCCTAAAAATTTCTGGAATGATGTACAACACTCTTGAAGCCTGAAATTATTCCTAATAACCTTGCAATCTCTATGAAAGAAATTTTGGTCCCATGGTGTAGTTTTACCCTTGTTGTCCATTTCTACCTAAGAGGGAAAAATGGATAACAATTTTTTTGTTTAAATATATTTCATTTATTTCCATTTTTAATTATTTCCTCAATGGATTGACACTTATGAGATCTAGGATTTAATCTCCCTTTGAGTTATCAAAGAAAATCCCTAATCGTAGCCAATTGTTATCTCATTTTTGATTTCATAGATAAAATTGGGATAACCAATAAAATTTTCATTTTAAGGACCAATTGAAATATAATTTTGTTCTAAGTTTTGTCTTGAAAATTCCCTTTCTCATGCCTTTGTTGGGTTTCGTGGTCTCCTTTTCATTTTGCATGATTTTTACAAGATGTTCCCCTCCTCAAAAATCTAACACACTATAGTGTTTTATGTTTTGGGTTATGATTGCATTAGAACATTTGAGTCGGAAAAAAGATGTTTCATGTCATGTGTTTCACGAACATGAATTCCAAAAGGTTATAGTGTGTCGATTTTTGTTTCCAAACATCAAAATATGATAGCATATTTACATGTTATTTACCACTTGTTTTCGAACCCAAATCCCGACTCCCTTTTTCTTCCTTTGTGTCAATTTTTTGGGACCTAATTACATGATTTCATGACATGCTTCGTAAGGCAGTCAAACTTCCACCACCAAGTCAATGCAATAAATTCTAGGGTGGATTTGGTCGCCCACACGTGTCAATTTATGTGTAATTAATGTCATTTTTAATAAATAGACATAATTTTCATGTCATTTGTACCTTGTACATTTTCTAAAAATTTAGAATTGCCTCCTATTATCACACCTCAGAAACCTGATTGGCATTCTCTTAGCATTTTTAGTTGTTTTTATTAAATTTTTGACTCTTTGTTCTTCTTCAGGTAAGTTTTTTTCTCGTTGTTGATTTATTGGTTATGGAGTTGTTCTTAGTATTTTTGATTTTTTTCTTTTTCCTCTTTTTTCCCTTCTCCTCATTGTTGAAATGTTCTCACCATGTTAAAACATTGAAAAAATATTAACATATACATGTTGGATTTTGACCTATTTTAACATGATAGAATCCCAAATGAATAAGGTGAAAGAAGAACACTTATTTTTTTAACTCAAAATAGTGTTTCAGGATTTTCCATTCTTTGAAACAAGTTTGGTTCCTTACTAGTATATATTAATTCTCAAAGTGTCAATCAAGATTTACCTCCCAATAATGTTTTGAGGTTTAGAGGTGTGGAGCTAGTTCTTACTCCTCAAAGTGTTTCAAGTTTTTAGGATTGTCGAATAAGGTTAAAAAAATGATAGTGTGTCAAAATCTCCAAACAAGTGAAATAGGGTCGAGTTCTAATAGTGTGATGGGAACACCAAGCTTCTTGATAAGGTATTCCTCTTGAAAGCTAGTCAAGTTTCCGAGTTGTAGAACAAGATCAATCTTCGATAGTATATAGAGTTGTTTAGTTTTCCTTGCAAGGGGTAAACCTAAATCTCTTCCTTGAGCTTTCAGAAAGGCTTTCAAGACCATTTTTTCAGTCTAATTCCTCATGTTTTATTTATGAAATTTAAAGGGCAACGAATAATTCTACAAAAAGATGAAGTGTAAATATCAAGGGGCTGTGCATCCATCTAATATTGATTCCAATATTGATATTATAGATACTGAACTGGGACACATTGATATGGATGAATTTTGGAGAAGAGTTAAAAGCTACTCTCGATCGCTTGGATGCAATGTATCCGCAGCAAAGGATTACATGTTTCTTTCACCTTCCTAATTTCAACTTAGTTTCAAAAGCTCATCCTTGTTGCAGCCAATCATTATGAATATGAGTCAAGGTTAGTTAAGAATAAAGTTGGTGAGGTGGTAATCCATTTGGACAATAACTATTTTGATGATCTTCTTAAGCTTCCCAATTTTCCTACATATGTTAGAAAAGATCCCAAAATAGCTCAACAAGCCTGGAATGACAACAAGGCTAACTCGTATCAAACATGTCAACAAGAAATATCTAGTGAAGCATAAGCCTTCTATATCTAGATTTCCTAAGAACTTACCTCAAAGTGATTTCATCCTCAAAATCAATGACATCATTACACTTATAAGAAGAGTTTTTAGACTCCTGAAGCTAGATAATTCCAAGGGTGGATGTATCAACACCTCACCATCACTTAAAAATGAGAAATTCTTCGAATGGGCTGCGTTTATTAGTCATACAATTGATAGTCAAAAGAAATAAGTATTGGCCACCAAAAAATTCTATATGATGTTTTATGCTACCTATGTTACGACCAGAATGAGATTGTCCTTTAGGATAGCAATAATGGGTACTATGATTTTGGATTAAGTATTCAAAAATTACCCTCAATGTCCCTTAAAAGAAGTGAAATTAACGGAGGGTAAATTATGCTTTCTTTTACAACGCCATTTGTAGGTTGGACCCAAATCTCTCCAAAAAGGGTGGATCGATTCTAATTGGAATGTAGTATTTAACTAGGGTTACATCTTCTTCCAATTTCAAATATTTCCTTATCTTCATATATTGGGGTATTCCATGGTTCCCCAATTTTACGCACATATTTGCAACTGAAAAATGGGTTCTCATGATTTTTTTGACAATTATTGAATCTTCACATGTTCAAAAAAGTAATCTCAAGGGATGTTTTCATTTCCCCATATCCGTTGAAGGATACACCTACACCTTCATTACCAAGGCTAAGAATTCCAGCATTGAGATGCAAGAAGAGATCAAGAAAACAATGCCTCCTATCCTAGGTTTTCATTATCGTGTTATTCTCGAAAGATTATGGAACTTAGCAATTCCTTGTTCTAGACATTGGAGACATTTGGGCTAATTTTAGGGATGAAGTAGCAACTAGGAGGAAATATGACACTAGATCAAGCTTAGATGAGGTAGTAACTTTAAATCTTGTTGATTTTCATGAAGATGTAGTTAGTGATGGAAATATCTTGGATTCTATGTATGTGTAAATTAATTTTGAAAGCATGGGATTTCCTCCAATCGATTGGATGATTAATGAATCTACGTCCATCAAAGATAAATCCTCTTAAATCCTCCTTTAAACAAACACTTGGTTGTAGTCATGGAATTTTCAACTGAAAGATCCCCAATTTTTAAAAAATTTAGACACTTTTGCGTCATAGGTAGGTCGTTCCCAAGAATAAAATGATAAATTTTAAGTCTCTATGTAGTCATTTGTATACCCTTATATTTAATAGCAAAATCCCATGTGTGCAAGCTTATCACCCAATAGGTGGTGGGCACTCACCTGAGGCATGCATGGGCACCAAGCCTCTCCTTTATGTGAGTCTTGTGAGAATACATCATCTTATGATAGATATTCAAGTGCAAATGAATAGAAAAGAACCGTGCATCATTTTGAGAACCTAGGATGAGTTATCACTCCATTGCATCCATAAAAGAGAAATAAAAACAAAATATAGAACTAATTCATACATAAAGGAAATGCACAAGGATTATACTCATGAACACATATATGATTCATAATAGAGTCTTATATTCATATTGATGAGTCCAAGTAACCACATTACATTCCTTGAGGTCATAACATACCCATATGAAAATGCATAGTAAAGTCATGCATCAGAAATACACTATGTCCTTCACATTACAAATATGAATAGAAACCTAGCCCTCTAAATATGCCATCACTCCTATGTTTTCACTAATCCCAACCCATAGACTCATCCATGGTATTTCTACAAAGCTTCGCCTCTTTTCCAGAGAACTATTGTCTTGTGATCTCTTCTCTTAGCCCCTTAGCACTCCTTTCTACTATATGCACCCCTTAGTATATAGCCCTTCTACCTCCAACACCATGCCTTTCGAGTTAACAGATTCGATGCCAAGTGTCAAAGTGGTTCTCCAATGGAGCATGCCTCCTTTGATCCGAGATCTTCACTCTGTGTAATGATGTTCTTCTGGAACCTTCCATCACATGCATGGAATATTCCCTTTTTGATCCTATAGTCACCATGATAACACCCTATCCACTCTGCATTTTTAATAGGTCACACTATTCTCATGTGATTTTTAGGAAACCTAATATAGCTAAGAACCAAAACTTATATTTCCTTGTGCACATGTCGTGTGTTATGTAAAACTCTGTTAGAACCCTTCGTGCACCTTCTACCTGCACACCCTTCTTCAACTAGGTCTCGTGCGCCCATGCACCTTCTTATACTTAACATACATTCTAGGGCCCAACATCACCCCAAAATACACCTATTCTCCATCCTCAAAAAAAATCTTCAAATAATAAAGGGTGGCGGTTTCTTAACATGGTTGGAAAGAAAGAATAAAGGAATGAAGAATTAGGAGAAAGAATGAAAGAATGGGGAACTTTTTTATTGTTGGAGAAGGAGAGGGAAATCCTTCCCTATTTCTACCTCTAACTTCTCCCAAGCGTCGACCTCGTTCTGAGCTTGCTAACAAAGGTCACCCACTAGGGCACTCACCTCCTAAAAATCAGCTCCTCTCCGTTTTCTCTCATGGTCTCAATGACATTATCCAATTGCTTTCCCAAGTCCTCAAGCGCATCCATCCTACGGGTGATCTGGGGGTATAATTCCTTTAGCCGGATCTTTATCGAGCCTTGCAAGGTCTTGTTTACTTCTGAATTATTTTCCACCTTGACCAAGATCTTATCTCTTTTCACTCTATTTCACTTATTTTTCTCTTGGAACTCCTTGATTTCCATCTCATGGGTGGTAACCAAGATGCTTGCCACTCTATCCCTATCTACACAGTTTTCATAAGCATCTTCAACAACTTGCATGGTGGCCTTTACCTCTGCAAGAAGCTTAGTGTATCAAGCCAAAATATTAACAATCTTCATCTTGTTCTCTTTCTCTTGCCGTGGCTATTCCTCTTCTATAGAATCTAAAGTGAGTGGTTTCCTTTGCATCATGAGAATGCGATTCAAATCCTCCAGACACTACAAGGATAGTTCATACTTCTCCTCCGGTGGAGCTAAGTCAAGGTGCTTCAGGAAAATGGCATCTATAATCATTTCCACCTTCTTGGAGACTTTGCACACCTTTTTTATTCTTCTTTCAGATCATGCCTCAACTAAGCATTGATAAGATCATCTTGCTTTAGGTCCTTTCTCTTCTCCATGAGATCCTTCTTTTTTTCTGCAATTCCTCCTCCAAAAATCTCACTCTATCATTTCTCCTAAATAGCCTAGCCTCAATTTTGACTAAAACCTTGTTAAGCGCATTACATACCCATTCATTTGATAGCTAATAAGAATTCACCAATGGATTTATTCCTTTGGTTTCTAGCACCTTCATTAGCACTCTCTAGCTTACCTCAATTTTTGATTCATCCATGTGGGACTCAAACACCCAAGATAGCATCTTTCTTGTCCATGGGTATGTGCCTTCTTCATCAAACGATGACATAGCTAGGATTTTCTATGTTGGTACGGTGCTCTAGAAGCACACATATAACACCTTGCTAGGATCATCAATGTATCCCATTCCCTGCCCTTGTGCCACCACTACACCTTTCCCACCTGTTCGTGCAGCTTTTGGGAAGCTTACTGCCAATTTGGGATCTCCACCCATGCTACCATACTCCTTCCCAACGCTTTCTTCCTCCAACTACTTTATAATTTCATCCACACTCTACTCCAACTCATGTTCCACCAAATTATTCATGATGCCTGCCACTTCTCTCTACATAGATTTCTCTACTTTATCCTTAGTGAAGCTTGGGTTTATTTGGTTCTTTGTGCTTACTTCTTTACTCACCCCTTTACATTGAGCCTCATCTTCTTCCTCGTAATTATTCTCCTCATATTTCTTATTATGATCCTCTTCATGTCCTTCCTCCGTAATCGTGTACATCATATACTAGATTGTCTTCACCTCCTTC
This sequence comes from Taxus wallichiana var. yunnanensis, assembly GCA_018340775.1. Classification (NCBI taxonomy): domain Eukaryota; kingdom Viridiplantae; phylum Streptophyta; class Pinopsida; order Cupressales; family Taxaceae; genus Taxus; species Taxus wallichiana. The sequence goes on from CM031243.1 coordinate 78,407,678, forward strand.
AATATCATCATCATCCTTGTCATCGATGTAAAGCATCTAAAATTTCTGTCTCTTCTAAGTTTACCTCATCTGTCACCTTCTACTTCTTCCTTACTGGGGATTCCAGTATAGGAGATTCTTCTTTCTCCTTCTCCTTAATAGGTGACCTCTTCATCGTGATTATTCATGGGTGAGGTGCTCTTCATGCTCTAGTTCCTCTTCTTCTGGAGTATTTTCCTTAATAGGGAACCTCTTTCTCCATGCATAAGTTCTATTCTTTTTGGATCGCTTCGGTGCACCCACCGATCAGATTGTGTCCCCGAACACTTGGTGATTTCTTCTCCTACCCCTCTTCTCTTTCTCTCTTCTTTAGCATAGCCTTCTTTCTCCCTATTGGGTCCTCTGGAATGGAGACATAGATATCTAGATATGTGGCTTTATCAAACTTTGGCCTTATGTAATGATATACCCTCATTGCAGCCCTTCCAGTGGTTGGAAGTGTTATTGGCTTCATCATTTGAACTTTGTAGGAGACATACTTCTCCACATATGCATGATTTTGGGATATACAATCATTTGGCATAGCTTGCAGTTGTCTTGGTCCACCTCACTAAGGTCAAACCTTAGTATTTTTATTATTTGCACTGTTGACCCTTGCTTGGAAGTATTGTGTGGTGAAGGAGAAGGGAAACTTGTACCATGGGATCTTGGTCCCATTTGTCAAAGTGAACCTACCAATGTAGAAGTGTTGGTAAACCACAAAGTCTGCTTCTCCATCCAAGAGTGTGGGCAACTGCTCTAGGATCCTTGAATATAACCCAAATGTGCCATGCATTCGTTTATACCACTTCAATAGGTGAGCCTTGTGAGTGGTCGTCATGGTTTCACAAGTGTACTTTTAGAACCTCTTTGCGGGTAAGGAGTTCTCTTCTGGATACTCCCAAAAACCTTTTCTACCCATCCGACATTCTAATCTCTATAAAGACAATGTTGAGGAGGACGTTACTGAATAATATCTTCTCTCCTTTACGTGCGCTGCTTATGATCTCATCCACTATGAAAGTGGACAAGTTATAGATAGTTCCCTCTGTTATCCTCTCGGCATACATTTAGCCATGCCTTTTTCACTTGTATCCATCATTCTTGATCATTAAGCTTGGTCACCAAGTACATGGCCATCCTCATAACAAGTTCTAGAATCTCTACTATGTCAAAATATCATGAAACCTTTTTGTAGTCATACGCTTCTATTGTCTCCTTGATACCCTCCTTGTTGCTCAGGTCATCATCTATAATTTCTCCTTCACAAATAAGGCTTGTGAATTTGGATATCAACTGTGGTGTTATACACATCTTGCACCCTAAAAATAGAAGTGATCTTCATGTACACGTGACATCAACCATTGATAAAGGTGCTCGGGCTTGCCAAAGTAAGGAAACTCATACAACTACAATAAACCTACTTTCTCCAATTTGAATTTCATCTCATCGATGTATATAAGCATCCCATCTGGTGTCCTTTTGTTAGTTTTTAGACCAAATCTAGTGCCATTTCCTTCTCATTTGTGCTCATGTGATGGTTATAATTGCTCACGGCCATTTTTCTTAAATGTGACACCCATTCCTTTCCTAGCAATACTCCATCTGGGTATTGGATTTTGCATAAAACTCTTCTTTGGAGCTCATGACGGTAATAATTTTCTTTCCTTTTCCCTTGCCCTTTATTTTCTTTGGTGAAATGATCACCTTCTTAGGTGTCATGCTTTTTATCGGGATAAACTAAGAACTTCTTACTCTACTCTACTACTCTGCTTAACTCCAAACTCAACTCCAAAGCTCAACTCCTGGAATAAATCCTTTTATCTCCATGCCCTAGTTGCCAAACCCTAACTAGGAAAACCTTCCACAAGATGATGCACTTCAAACAACCTTTTCTCATGCCCATGTACTCCTTCCTCTTGGTTTGTATATCCACTCTAGTCACACACTTATATTTCTCGATTCTTCTTCCTTCACATAAATCTCTCTGGATGCCCTAGTTTGCAAGAGCACTTCAAATTTGTGATAGAAAGGTAGAATAAAGAATTTCCCGACCTTATATTTATAGTTTTTCTTCCCTCCAGCAATAAATGTTATACCACCTACCAATGTACTTTAACATTAAATGCATATTTTTCCACTAAGCTAACTTTAAACACCCTTACCCACGTGCCTAAACCGTGAGAAAAATCATTTACAACCTTCTAGCTTGCAAAATCCAATCTGATCGAAGACTCTTACGTGCACATATATAGCATTGAAGGAACTTCTATTCATTACCTGATTTTTACCCTCACCTACCTCATGTTCATGCACTCTTTATCATTTTTACGTGGTCTTTGTTACATCCTTGTTGACACCATAATTCATTATCCATTGTTTCCTCACGTGCTTTCTAAACATTATGTGCTTCCTTCCACTAGGCCACTAAACTTGTATTATAGGCCTATACTTTTCTTTGCATTACACCACCCCACACTAAAATAGATGTGCAGTCCTCTGTGCATACACAACCTTGGAAAAATAATGTGGTTACCGGTGCATAAGGTGCAAATAAAAGGAACAAGAAACGAGAAAGGGAAATAAAAGAAAAGAAAATAATAAAAGTAAATTCTAAGTCGACTGGTAACACTACCTTATTAAAAACACAAAGAAGACTTATTTATAGTATGGCTTTAACCTAATCCCATTGCAATGACCTAGTAATCTCATCCCATCTAGCACTTATAACTATCAAGTTCCTAAATCAAGAATGTACGAGATGATGTAGGGTTGCAACCAATGGGATTTCAACTTCCCAGAATGGTGTATATACTTGGAAACATACAACAACACCATCTTCCAAACCTCAAACTACTTTTTTTTTGATATGACGATCATTCCATGCGTTTTGTCTTGCATTCTCTGTCTTCTAACTCCATCTAGCAAGTGATTTCCTTTTGTCTAATCTGTATCAACTTATGAATCCTATCTTTACAACACTTGTTAATCAGCTAACCCTCCCGCGCATGCTATATTCAAGGTGATAGTAACATGAATTCAATGGAAAAATAGCCTCTCGCGCTAAACAACAATTGAAACGGTGTGGCCTTGTTCAACCTCTTGTAGGTTGTCCTGTATGCCCATAGAACAGATGATACCTTGTCATCCCAATATTTTCTTCCAACGTCACATATCTTAGTCAATGTGTGACTTAGTATTTGATTAAATGTCTCAAAAGTTCCATTCATTTGAGGGTGATTAGGGGTAGTCTTGTGATTGGCCACCACAAATTTTGCTAACGAGAATATTGACCATTTCATTGGGGAAATGTGTACCTCAATCACTTGTTAATCTTAAAGGACAACTATACCTATTGATTATGTTTTCCCATAAAAATCTCGCAGCTATCATTGTGGTGTAATCCCTCATAGGTGTTTCCTCTTCCTAACCTGTCAAGTAATCAGTGTCAGTAATGATGTACTGTGAACTAGTCCTTCACGCAGCTGGTGAAATTGGTACTACAAAGTCAATTTCCTTTTTCCAAATGGTTTAGTGCTGGCTTTTGGTCACAAGGTAATTTCATCCTTCTTTCCAGGTTTTCTAAGGCATTGGAAATGGTCATAGGACTTGCAAAACTCAATACAATCCTAGTAGATGGTTTCCCACCAAATCCCTGCAAGTAGAATCTTTCATGCGGTAATATTTCCTACATAGTGCACTCGTGTAATCCAACCATTCGTTTCCTCCATAATTTCCATGCACTCATGTTCCAATATGCATCGGCACAAAACCTCATCACGACCTAACTTATACAAGATCTCCACTAATCAACATGTAGGGTACGACGTGTATTGCTAACTACTTTCTCTCCATGGCCTTCATCCCTTCTAGTGCCACACCTATTTTTAAGAGCAATACGATATATTTGAAGTCTAAGGGCACACACCACAACCTAAATAATTGAAAATCTGAACTAGTATCCACAATTCTTTGTGCATCCTCCGCTAAGTTAATTCTTGATAAGTGGTCAAGTCCTTAATTACTTTTTCCTAGTTTTAGAACCACTATGAACTCAAACTCTTGAAATAATAAGACGCAAAGACATATGCGCCCTTGAAAAATAGGATTTTTGACTAAGTATTTCAATGCCATGTGGTCCATGTAGAATATAACTAGTGTTGCCAACAGGTGCTACCTAAATTTGTGCAAAGCATATAGATCATAGATAATGCTTCACGCTTAGTAGTTGTGTAATTTTGTTCTGTTGATGTCAACTTTCTTCTTGCAAAACACAAGGGATGATCAATAATTACCTCAATAGGTTGTATTAGTATTACTCCCATAGCTGTCCATGAGGAATAAAAATGCACATGGAAAGGATTATCCCAAGAGGGAAAACGTAGTATGGGAATCATGAAAAGCCTATCCTTTAAAGTGTCAAACACCTTATGTTGAGCCTCTCCCTAATAAAAAGAACTCTTGTGTTTTAACAATTCCTCCAAGGGCACGATGATCTTGGCATATCCCTTGATGAATTTTCTATAGTACCCCATATGCCCAAGTAATCCACGCACTAAACTTTGACTATTAAGCTATCCTAATCCCACAAGAATCGCAACTTTGGCAGGATCCACTAGTAAGTATTCTTTGCATATAATATGTCCTAACAGGGTTCCAAATGGAGTAAGAAAGACACATTTCTTAATGTTGAGGATATCCTCAACTACCGACATCTCTCAAACATCAACCTTAGATTGTCAGAACGATCTGTCACCAACCCATACATAGTCCAGTCATCCAGGTAAACTTGAAGAAAATTATGGATGAAGTCCTAAAATACTTATACCATGATGCACGAGAAAACATAAGGCACATTATTCAATCTAAAAGGCATAACCGTGTAGGTAAAACTTCCCCATTTAGTGGCAAAATTTTTATTTATCTAGTTTTTCTTTGTAATCCTAACTTGGTGATACCCTAAGAACCCATCCATGAAAGATTAGCCTTCGCACTTGGATACTTCCTCTAAAATTTCTTTAGTAAAGGACATTGGAAAATGATCGATGACACATACTACATTTAGATCCTTGTAGTCAAAACAAATTATTATCCTCGCATAATTTTTGATATTGATAACCATTGGTCTTATCCATTTTGATTCTTCCATCGCCTCAATGATACCGAGATGCTATCATCTTGTGTATCTCTTCCTTGACCCATATGCACATATTTGGATTCATCCAATAACACCTATTTCGAATCAGGCACGCACCTTCCTTCAACTTTATCTTCATCTCCTTTAAGTAATGGTGAACACATTTGAGTTCATGGTACACACAAGGGGAAAAAATCCTAGAACTCACTCAATAGATCAATGAACTTTGAAAATTATTTTTTTGACCAATAGTTCTCATTGATAGCTTCATTAGGTTTTGTCTCTGTCCTAATGTTAACCTTCTTTGTTTTCAAGGGATCATGGTAGGTAAGTGCTCACTCATCAACACTATCTATGACTTCATGCATACCTTTAGAATGGTTAACATCCAAATTCTCCATCTCTTTGCCATCTACTACATAGACCATCTTTCCTTTTTCATTTTCTATACACACACGCTCAAGTTGTACTTCCTTTGATTCTTCGACATTAAGGTGCATCTCAAAATAAGGATCACGCATTAATTCTAGTATCCTATCTTCTTCCATAGCACTATCTCCCAGTGTAAGGCACTTGATTACTTATAAGGCTTTATCCACTGATGGCTTTGTGCTACTATACTCGAAAGATTGAATGAGATCAGTTGCACAACTCCTTCTAATTACCCGTTTGATGACACATCTCGAATGAATATAACATGTGTGCTCACAACCTTGTAAGGTGGAATAAAACCTATGTACCCATAAAAAAGGTGGTAAAGCTTCTATGCTTCCCATCTAGGCCTTATCACATGTTTAGATATGATCTGAGGTAGTCTCTTTACCATGGCAATCTTGTATAACCGTGGGTGCGTTGATCCTCGAGAACCTTATAGAGAATGTGATTCTTACCTTGTGCCATTATAGGAAGCTCTCTTGATGTATATCCCACCAACCTTCTACAGTTTTGAGAAGGTTGTAACTAAGCATTCCCTTCTCTCACCCTCATTCTTCCTTTGAGCTTCCATTTCTCTCAAGACAATTTCAGGTTAGCTCCTCAAAAGTAACTCAAGCAAATTTTTCCTCCCATGCACTTAATCGAGCATTCCTTCATTACACTTGTTATAGATCCTCTCAAATGTCACCCAATCAACTCATAAGTCCCATGCGCACAATTTTCACATGTCATGGTAGTGGTATCACTCAAGGGTGAGGATCTTTAAATGGATAAATTCCTCCATGGGATGAATTATCTCGGGATCTCTCTTTGGAGCGAACATAGATTATGTCAAGGAATTATTCTCCTAAGGGCTTAGTATAGGGCATTTAATTCTCATCTATTAAAGGGATAATCACCCTTTCTTCATTTTCCTCAAAGCCGATATATGCCTTGTTAAACTTCAGGTTGACATTGTTCTTGTAACACCATGGGAACCTAAGAAATGCTACAAATTTTTCTTCCTCGGAGAGCACCAAGACTTAGAAGTCTCCAGTGAAATTTTCATGTTGAATGGTGATAACTACATCCTTCAAGATGCCAATGGACATTTCCTTAGTCTTGTTTTTCATATACAACACATTTGAAAATGGTTGTAATGCGGGCCTTCCCATTTGATGCCAGGCATCCAGGTAAGAACATTGACCTCTACTCCTATGTTGATGAGGATATTACTTAGAAGCCATCCATCAACAACCACATTCAAAGTAATCTCCTTATCATAGTCAAGGTTGTGAGGAGGAAGGTTTACATGCAAAACTTTCCTTTTACACTCTGCTCTGGTGCATGGTACCTTCTCCCTCAGCCATTCTCCTAGCAAGGGAATAATATTCTCTTACCTTAACATCCTACATACTTCCTTAACCTCATCTAGGCCATCCTTTGGAGCATAGACATTCTTCCTATGCTCCAACCGCTTTGATTGCTCCTTTAGACATTGGATCTCCCCTTATAAAATATGAATCACATCTATATTTTCTTAGTAAACCTCCTTCAAATGAGCGGGGTCTGGATACTTTCCGTGTACCACTTCCTCTCTTAAAAATAGTTTCATTTTTCTTGGCATCTCCTGGTGCTTGCTCCCTCTACTCCTATCATCACTAGTATAGGTTCTATCCCTGACTCACGCACCACTCTTAGCATCCATTGTGACTTGGCCTTCTTGATACTTACCATCCCAACGCATTTGTCTTTCCCATACTACTAGTTCATATGCTCATAAATCTCTAGATGCTCTTCATGCTTATCTTTCTCCCCAAACTACGAGAATTGTAACACATCAACACACTCATGTTTGTAATGCTTCGTAGATCTGTAATTATAACGAGTTCCTTGTAGGAACTCACTTTGTCCTCCACCATAGTTACTACAACCATGAAATCTTGTGTGAAAAAATATTCCACGTGCCCCTCCATATACGTTCCCTTCATAATGTTAATCATCATCCTTGGAACTACTTGCAAGACTAGTCTGGTGCACACCAAGATCAATATCGTCATGGATATAATTAATCATTCTATAATCCTTGGTATCATGGATCGTAGAGGTACAAATATTACAATAACTTGCATCATGATCCCCATGTTAAATTTCAAAGTCTACCACCATAACGCTGTACCAAATTCTTAGGGAAACTATCCTTTGCATTCCCTTCTACTTCACAGTATGTACACCAAAGCCCACTACAAACCTCATATGCTGATTTTGCAGATAGCTTCTCTAACTACTTGGCCATTACAACAATTTAAGCCTTCAAAAAGGAGTAATACTAGTATAAAAACTCCCAACAACCTCAATACATGGGAAACTTCTAATTCTTCATGCAGGAATTGGGTGCTCACCCGAGGCATATGCGAACACCGAGCCTCTCCTTTATGTGATTCTCGGAGGATACATCATCTTACGATAGATATTCAAGTTCAAATGAATAAAAATAACCGTGCATCATTTTGAGAACCTAGCACGAGTTATCAATCCAATGCATTCATAGAAGAGAAATAACAAAAAACAGATAGAACTAATTCATAGATAAAGGAAATGCACAAGGATTATACTCATGAACACATATATGATTTAGAAAGAGTCTTATATTCATATTGGTAAGTCTAGTAACCACATTACATTCATTGAGGTCATATCAAACCCATTTAACAATGCATAACAAAGTCATGCATCACAACTACACTTTTTCATTCACATTACAAAGACGAATTAAAACTCATTTCTCTAAATATGCCATCACTCCTATGTTTTCACTAATCCCAACCCATATACTCCTCCATGGTATTTCTACAGAGCTTCACCTCTTTTCCAACACACTATTCTCTCTACATCTCTTCTCTTATCCCCTTAGTACTCCTTTCTACTATTTGTGCTCCTCAAGTATATAGCCCTTCTACCTCCACCGCCATGCCTTTTGAGGTAATAGATCGAAATTTGTCAAGTGTCGAATCGGTCCTCCAATTTAGCATGCCTCCTTTGATTTGAGCTCTCTACTATGTGTAATGATGTTATTCTAGAACCTTCCATTGGATGCATGGAATATTCCCTTTTGATCCTACATTCACAAAGCTAACAATCTATCCACTCCACATTTTATACAGTCACACTTTTCTCATGTGCTTCCTAGGACACTTAATATGGCTAACAAGAAAAAATTATCTTGCATTGCACACGTGCCATGTGTGTTCTGTAAAACCTTGCTAGAACCCTTCCCTACGCGTGTAGTGCCCACACTTTTTATAGCTCAGCAGCTTGTTGTTTCTTTTCTCATAGACATGTTTTGATAGTGATTGGTTATATCTTCGACATTATATTTTGATATTTGATTTTATTAGACATGTGTGGACATTTAGGCGTATAACGCCAATTTAGCTTAATTTCTATATTGTCACATTTTATTATAATGTCATGGATACTAATGGATATGATTTGTGTTTGGAACTTAATTATAACAATGGATAGTTGTTGCATGTGAAAATTCTATGGTTATATGTCACATATCATCTTGTCTAACATTTGGAATATTAAGTATAATTGTGCACATTGTCGCATCTTGATTTTAGTAGGATGTTAGGTTGGAACGCATTGATATCTTACTATGTCATTGAATTATAGTGTATCGACAGGTGCCATTAATGTGTGTAATGAGTGTGTAGGTGACAGGTTTACAGGAGAACGTGGGATTCAAGCCGGCTACTCAATCTTACACAAGCATCCCACGGGCTGAGTCCTAGCCATGTTCATTGTGTGAAGCCTTAGTATAGGAGATTATCATTTTGGGCACTATGAGTGAACCCAATTAATGTAATGTATTGTGCTTTGAATTATTAATTCTGTTTAGGGTTGTTAGTGAAGTTGTAAACTTGCTTTGGGAGTTAATAATCCCACTTTCATTTAAATTTTAGATTTTGTTTAATGAGTCACTTAATCACAAGGGTTTAAGGTCACATGTGAGACCCTTGGGTGATCCCCACACCCTCTACCCTTGTGCCAAAAATGTAAAACCCGAAATTAGGGTATTTTGGGCATTTTTAGGGACCCCTTAGTAGCTTGGGAGTCCCCTAAAACAAAAATGATCCCTTGGACCCTACCTAATGGGTAGGGGGCTTATTTTCAAGGCTAGAGGGAGTTTTCCCTCCCTTTTTACCTCTTGTTTAGTCACATCCATGTAAGGGATGTGGATTTGAGTGTTTATCAAAAGTTTCACTAGTTTTGTCTTGCTAACATTTAGGGGATTTTGGGAGAAGAGGGAAAAAACATAATTTTTCCCTTTCTCTCTTTTGTTTTGGAATCTTTGACCTTGATGAGGGAGAGGGGTGACACATGTCACCCCCTCATTTGTGAGGATTATTGCTTGCTCCTCTTCAAATTCCCATTCATGGGAAAAGAGAGGGACCTTTTTTTAAACTTCTTGCTTGGGATGCTTGTGGATTTTGAAGCTTGGAGATTGGCTTGAGTCAAAGTGTGGAGAAATTTGAAGTTAAAGAGCTTTTTGGAGAGCTTTCCTTGAGGTAGGCTTTTGTGTCTTTTTGTTGTGTTGTTTTTCCTTTTAGTTGTTGGATTGGTTGGTTGAGATTGTTATTTGTTGTATGTAGATTTAGGTTACTTGCTCCATCGTTGTATGTTGTTTTTACTCCCTCCATCGTATGGCATGATGGATTTTTGGAGTGTGGAGGAAGAGAGAGGGAATTTTCCATCTCAATCCTACGGGCTTGATGGACAAGCCTTGTAGCGTCTTATTATTTTCCCCTCAAATGGTTAAGGTGGGGAAGTTGATTCATTTGGCTTGAATCTCCTTCCCCATTCTTGGTAAGGAAACCCCTTGGGGTTTGAAAATCCTTCCAAGAAGGACTTGGAGAAAGGGGGAGGAATAAGGAGGGCCTTGATTGAATTAGGAGCAATAAGGAGGATATGGAGATGTTTATTTTGTGCAAATAATTTTGATGTATAACTTTGGAGAACTTTCTCCTCTCTTCCCCACTTTTGAGGAAGAACACGGGTTCTCCTCCTTGTAAATTTTGAAGTCTTGTTTGTATGTGTCATATTTCTATGTGCTTGTAACATTGTTAGTCCACCTCCATCTTGTGCAAGTTGTGGTTGTTGTCCTCTTTCCCATGGGCTTGGGGGAGGCTAGCATGCATCCCAACCTTGGGAAAGGCATGTCATGATGCCTAAAGGTTGGGTGGTTAAACAAGCCTTGTTCTCTTCAAGTGGGATCCTTGTTAACCTTCAAAAGTTGGAATTCATATGGATGATAGTTGGAGCCTTAAGCTTGAAGATTGCTGGAGTAGCTTTGGTGGCATGGTCTATATTGGCTCTCTCCTATTGTTGGAAATTTTTTTAGCCTTTCTTCAAGCATGTGTTCTTTGTAAAAATATTGAAGTAAGCCTCTTTGTAAGCCTTCCTTTTGGGGTGTATGTATATCATTTCAAGCAAGTGATTGCTTCAAAATTTATGTATTCCTTTTAGTGTGGCTTGAACGTTGTATGTAATGGGATTAATCTTACTACTCTCCATGAGAGGAAATGTCATTGTGTTGAAACTTTGTCTCCCTCATATTTTTTTTGTAGAACTCTCTTTTGTTTGTAAATATTTATAAATCTTATTCCAAAGAAAGTGTGTATATGTATACAAGATGTATGTAAATCATTCATGCCTTGTAGAATGTTGTATTTCTATTGTAGTTGGTTGTAAAATCTTTCCAAATACTACTATTGAAAAATTATTGTAAACGAGTGACAAATAGAAGAGTTTGTTAGCTTGATGGGTTTTTATTTTGAGAAGAAATATTTTCCTTAGTTTATTTTACTATATCTTCCTTAGAATAATATATAGAGAAGTTTTAATGTTTTGTTCTTAGTAAGCAACCTTATTTGATTTAGTAAATTTCCTTTGAAGAATTTTCTTTTAGAAATAAGTCTTTCATTTTATTGGAAAATACTGGTTTACTTCCTTTCAACACAAAATATAGAGTAAATTCATATAATCAGTTTATCTTGGTAAAATAAAATAAAAAATTAAAAAAAAACAGAAAAGTATTGTTGGTTTTTATATTTAAAACTGTATTTTTGTTTGTGCATTACCTTTAGATGGAATATAATCTTATTTTAGTATATGGATATATACTTTTTAATAAAGGGGTTAAAATTATATATATGCACACACACACACACACACACACACACACACACACACACACACACACACACACACACACACACACACACACACACACACACACACACACACACACACACACACACACACACACATATATATATATATATATATATTTAAAATTTATATATACACATATATATTTAAATGTATATATAGTTAAAATTATATACATGCACATATGCATATATATATACTAAAAACGTTTTATTATTAAATTAATATTAAAAAAAAAACATTTTATTAATATGCAATTTTGATAAATATATATATATATATATATATATATATATATATATATATAACAATGGGAGGCGGGGGCGGGGGGCATTGTTCGCCCCCCACCCCCTCCCCACCCCGTAAATGCACCCCGTGGGGGGCACCCCACCAAACCCTATCCCCCTCCGGCCGCTCCCAGCCCGCACCGCCACCCGCCCTAGCCCCAAACCCACGCGCACGCCTCCTCTCGCCTCCCCTACCGCGCCCCCACTCCTCCCTTTCCCTGCGATCCCTTTTCCCTTCCCCCTTCACCGCCCCATTTCTCTCTCTCTGTTTTTCGCCACAAACTCGCACAAAGCCGAGGCCAGCTGTAACAAAAAAAAAAAATAAAATACGGCCTCCATTTAAAACTCAGGCTTTCAAACAAAATATACACATTCGAGAAGGAGTTAGTGGGTAACTTCAAGGCTGCTCTATTCATACATGTACATTCAAAAGGCAACACAAAACAAAAATGAGAAAGAAAATTAAGAGAAAGAGAAGAAAATGACCATTAGAGGATTAGGGAAAACTTTAGGGTAATTTTGAAATCAAGGGTCAGATTTGATTTGATTGGATGAGATCTTAGGGCTCTATTTTATCCCCACACACTTAAGGTTTTGTACCCTTTTTGTGGAAATTGTAAGTTAAATATTCAAAAAAAAAAGTGTGATAGGTTAAGTAAATAAGAAGAGGGTGAATAGAATAGAAGGGGTGTAGACATATTAATTATGGCCCTAGTATTCTTTGTTAAACATAAGTGAATAATTAAAAATGGGTTAGGCTAGTAATTAATTTAATTGGGTAAATTAAAATAGTATAAAATTTGTAATTATCAAGAAAGGGTATAAGAGATGTATTAGTATTAACTAAACACTTCAAAAAAAAAATTACCCTGAAATTTTAGTCACATTTGGTGCATTTTTTTGGTGTCCCAGGAGGGGCACTACATTTGGTATCGAGAGCGAGGCTCACACACGTAGACCCTGGGTAACTAATTAAAATAGTTAATGGTAATTTTAACAACACAAAATTAACTAAATGAATAAAAATAAACAGTTAGAATAAATCATCCACAACCATTAAATTTTAAATTAATAAATTTCTCGCTCACCTCGTGCATGCGCAAGATGGCACCCAAGCGAGGATGGTCAGCTAGAGGATTGGGGCATAGTGCACCTACGCGGGAGCCACCGGCACCCAAATTTGGGCCTTGGATATTAGAGGCCTTGCACTAGCTGATAGGAATTATGGAGAAACGTCTACCACCACCGCAGGAGACGAGAGTGGAGACACCATTGAGAGACAAGGAACCATTAGGTGAGGACACACATTCAGAGCCACCAGAGCATGACACACTGAGGCAGGAGAGGTCACATAGCCCTTCCATTCATCATGAGAGGGTAGCCTCATTCCTTCGTAGCCGCTCACACAGTCTTGAGGTACCATTCAAGGATAGGCGACCCCCTTTTCCTATTAGACTACATCACCAGGATCGAGATATAGGCAGTGTGATTAGGCATCTTCTCCATTTGTAGCCACCCACTTACACCAGCTCGATAGATGGCTTTGGGGCCGAGTCATGGCTCCTTAGTTTGGATAGTTTTTGTTTGCAATCTTACGAGAGCAACGTCAAGGCAAGGTTCGCCATACATATCCTCCGAGACGCAGCAGCGTTTGGTGGAGGAATGAGGAGCGTAAGATCCATCTCACTCAAGAGACAGTGACTTGGGAGATGTTCGAGGAGCATTTCAGGGCTCGTTATATGTCAGAGCATTTTGTGCAGAAGAGGATCGATGAGTTTCATGACTTACGACAAGGATCTGGCATAGTAGCGCAGTATGAGAGTAGGTTCCTAGATCTCCTACAGTATGTGGACTACCTGCAAGATGAGAAATTACAGGTTAATAGGTTCATTTGAGGGCTTAATGCAGATATAGTAGGAGTAGTTAGGATGTTATCTCCTCCCACACTTGAGAAGGCTGTTGAGAAGGCCTACTTAGTTGAGGAGAACAGGACCAAGGCACAAGAGCATCATGATAGAAATAAGAGCAAGTTTTAGGAGAGGATACATGCCTTCCAGAGTCAGAGGTCACGAGGTACTGCACCACCCCCTAGAGGAGGATTTTGGCCTCCACCAGCAGCCATGAGGGCTCCACCACACCCGCAAAGTGATAGGCACAGCAGTAGGGCCACCCGCAGCAGGGGGCTGAGGCAGGACATAGGGGTTTTGAGAGAGGTGTTTCTAGAGGAGGTTTTGGCAAAGCCGGGGATACGAGGTAGGGCACTTAAGAGGCAACAACCAGCTCGCACTGTGATCTGCTAGGGTTGACCGGAAGGATCAAGACACCATAGTATAAAAGGGACTCTATCTCAGAGGGGTACAATAGGATGTTTTATTTGTGGATCTCCTGATCACTATGTGCACATGTGCCCGCACAAACCCAATACCATGGATACATAGAGAGTTGCTAGATCTGAGTAGATAGTGGGTGATGTAGGACGTGCTCATCATGTATATGTAATGGTTGAAAACTGTCAGGCCGAGCATTAGGCCACAGTCATTGAGACGAAAGTTACTATTAGGGGTATTTTTGTGCAGTGATTTTTGCTTCAGTGCTTTGATTATTTTATATCACCTTCTATAATGGACCAAAGTGTGGGCTAGTGGTGGCTAGGCAACCAGATAGTTGGCTGGTTGAGTTGGCCTCTGGGGCCAAACTTGCCGTGGACTCCTATGTGGAGAGTTGCGTACTTGATTTAGGAGCCTTCTCCACTACTCTTGACCTCGAGTTATCCCTCTAGGTTCCTATCGGGTAGTGTTGGGTATGGATTGGCTCGAGGGTCATCGAGCTAAGGTGGATTACGAAACAAGGTCATTGAGTGTCAAGATGATCTTGGGAGTGTAGTTGTGATATCAGGGATGCAAAGGCCTATCCCCTTATGCATGATATCGACTAAGGAACTCAAGCGGAGAATGCGTAAGGGTTGTCAGTTGTTTTCCATAACCATCAGTGATCGATCTGAGAGTATTCCAAAGCATTCACCCTTATATGATCATGCAATTTTGAGGGAGTATGCAGATGTTTTTCCAGGTGAGCTTCCAAGGTTACCACCCCGCAGAGAGGTAGATTTCACCATTGATTTAGTACCTGGATCAGCACCAGTCTCTAAGGAACCTTATTGGATAACGACCCCGATCTTCACGAGCTCAAGATTCAGTTAGAGGTGTTGTTGGATAAGGGTCTCATTCGCCCTAGTGTATCTCCTTGGGGAGCGCCAGTCATATTTGTGAAGAAGAAGGATGGTTCTCTTAGGATTTGTGTAGACTTCAGACAGCTCAACAAGGTCACAATAAAGAACCGTTATCCACTCCCTATGATTGATGAATTGTTTGATCAGATGTGGGGAGTGAGGGTGTTCTCCAAAATTGATCTCAAGTCAGGATATCATCAATTGCACATTTCAGATGCGTACATTCATAAGACAGGTGTTTCGTACGTTACGGGAATTATGAGTTCACATTGGTTCCATTTGGTTTGACCAATGCCCAAGCTGTCTTCATGAGCCTCATGAATGGTGTATTCAGGACATTTCTGGATCACTTTGTCTTAGTGTTCCTTGATGACATATTGATTTACTCTCGTTCTAAGGAGGAACATGAGGAGCATTTGAGATAGGTAATTCAGGTTTTGAGAGAGCATAAATTGTATGGAAACTTGGAAAAGTACAGCTTCTTTCAGATAGAGATTCAATACTTGGGTCATATCATTTCAGGCAAGGGTATCTCCGTAGATCCCTCTAAGATACATGCTATCTTGGACTAGCCAGCACCCACATCAGTTACTAAGGTAAGGAGTTTCATGGGTTTGGCAGGGTATTACCGCAGGTTCATATAGGACTTTTCTAGGATTGCTCACCCTATCACTTCTCTTCAGAGCAAAGGGAATAATTTTGATTGGTCAAAGAAGTGTGAGTAGGCCTTTCAGTTGCTTAAGGAAAGGTTAACCTTGGTGCCCATCTTAGCAGTTCCAGACCCGACAAAGGATTTTGTTGTTTATACCGATGCATCACTAGAGGGTTTGGGAGCAATTCTTATGCAAGAGCGTCGGGTTATTTCATTTGAGTCTCGTAAGCTCAAGGACTACGAGCTTAATTATCCTACTCATGACTTGGAGCTTACGGCAGTAGTTGTACATGCTCTTGTGCATTGGCGACATTTCCTTTTGGGTAGACCTTTCATTTTGAGGATAGACCATCATAGTTTGTAGCATATCTTCTCACAGCCGAACCTCAACGCTCATCAACGGCGTTGGATGGAGTTCCTATGTGAGTATGCAATGGAGGTTTAGTATATCAAAGGGAAGGAAAACATTGTTTCATATGTACTTAGTAGATGATGACATGTGCTTGCTTCTTTGATACTTCATCAGATTTAAGAGGCAGGATTCTTGAGCACCTTCTATAGGACATATTTTATGAGGGAGCTAGACAGATGTTAGAGTCATATGGTTCTTTAGAGGGAAGATATTCTGGGTGTGTTTTAGAGGTAGATGGTTTGCTTTGGTTCCATAGGCGCATCTACGTGCCTAAGATAGGTGATCTGCGTAGCTTCATCCTCTCAGAGGCTCATCGAGCCCCATATGCGGCACATCCAGGAGTGAAAAAAATGCATGCTGATCGAAGGAGTTGTATTATTGGCCGGTCTTCGACGAGACATAGCATATTTTGTTGCATGATGTCTTGAGTGTCAGAGGGTCAAGGAAGAGCATTCTCATCCCGCAGGACTTTTACACCCTCATGATATTCTCGAGTGGAAATGGGATGTGATCTCCATGGATTTCATAGTCGGACTCCCTATGTCTTCTTATCATCATGACGCCATTATGGTCACCATGGATAAATTGACCAAGGTTGAGTATTTTTCGCCAACCAAGGTCACCTATAATGCTCATGCCATTGCCAAAGTATTTATGGAGGACATTGTTAGGTTGCATGGGATTCCAAAGACCATCATCAATGACAGGGATACTATCCACACTTTAGTTTTCTAGACTTATTTTTAGGCCACTCTGGGTACTCAGATCAACTTCAGTTCAACTTATCATCTAGAGACAGATGGGCAGACAAAGAGGGTTAATCAGGTGTTGGAGGACATGTTGAGAATGTATGTCATGGATCAGCAGAGGAAATGGGAAGATTATTTACATTTAGTTGAGTTTTCCTACAACAATAGCTATCATAGTTCCATTGGTATGGATCCTTACCAAGCCTTGTATGGATGACCTTGCAGGACACCTTTGAGTTGGGATAGACTAGATGACAGGATTATTCTGGGACCAACCTACCTTTAGGATTTAGAGCAGCAGGTTGTGCAGATTAGACAACATCTTGAGTAGGCCAGAGCACGCCAAAAGGCATATGCAGACACCAAGAGGATTGATCGTCACTTCTCAGTGGGTGACAAAGTCTTCTTGAGGGTTCGTCCGCATAAGAGTCCAATCCGTTATGGAAAGGGTTCTAAGCTATCACCCCATTTTTTGGGGCCTTTTTATATTTTGGAGGTCATCGGTCCAGTTTCCTATCGCCTATCTTTACCACCACACCTTGCATGGGCCCACGATGTTTTCCATGTTTCTGTACTACGTAGATATGTACCTGATGCTTCTCATGTTTTGGATTAGTCGGCATTATAGGTAGAGGACGGAGGACAATGGAGACTAGAGCCCGTACGCATACTGTAGCACTGGAGGTTGGCCCTTCAGGTTCGAGACTTGGACCAGGTTAGAGTACAGTGGGACCGGTATGATGAGACAACAGCCACCTGGGAGGATGCGGTACCTTTGAGGGCTAGATATCCCTATCTCTTTCGGTGACTTCCGGGAGGAAGTCTAATTTTAGTAGAGGGGATGTAGTGCACACACTTTTTATAGCTCAAGTATCTTGTTGTTTCTTTGATCATAGACATGTTTTGACAGTTATTGGTTATATCTTGGACATTATATTTTGATATTTGATCTTATTAGACATGTACGGACATTTAGGCATATAATGCCAATTTAGATTAATTTCTATATTGTTGCATTTTCTTATAATGTCATGGATACTAATGGATATGATCCTATGTTTGGAACTTAATTATAACAATGGATAGTTGTCACATGTGAAAATTCTATGGTTATATGTCACGTATCATCTTGTCTATCTTTTGGAATATTGAGTATAATTGTGCACATTGTCCCATCTTGATTTTAGTTGGATGTTAGGTTGGAACGCATTGATATCTTACTATGTCATTGAATTATAGTGTATTGGATAGGTGTGGTTAATGTGTGCAATGAGTGTGCAGTGTGACAAAGTTTACAGGAGAATGTGGGATTCGGAGCCACTACTCAATCTTGCACAAGTAGCCCACGAGATGAGTCCTAGCCATGTTCATTGTGTGAAGCCTTAGTATAGGAGATTATTATTTTGGGCACTATGAGTGACCCCAATTCATGTAATGTATTGTGCTTTGAATTATTAATTTTGTTTAGGGTTGCTAGTGAAGTTGTAAACTTGCTTTGGGAGTTAATAATCCCACTTTCATTTAAATTTTAGATTTTGTTTAATGAGTCACTTAATCACAAGGGTTTAGGGTCACATGTGAGACCATTGGGTGGTCCCCACACCCTCTACCCTTGTGCTAAAAATGTAAAACCCGAAATTAGGGTATTTTGGGCATTTTGGGGACCCCTTTGTAGCTTTGGGAGTCCCCTAACACAAAAATGAGCCCTTGGACCATACCTAAATGGGTAGGGGGCTTATTTTCAAGGCTAGAGGGAGTTTTCCTCCTTTTTACCTCTTGTTTAGTCACATCCATGTAAGGGATGTGGATTTGAGTGTTTATCAAAAGTTTCACTAGTTTTGTCTTGCTAACATTTAGGGGATTTTGGGAGAAGAGGGCAAAAACATAATTTTTCCCTTTCTCTCTTTTGTTTTGGAATCTTTGACCTTGATGAGGAGAGAGGGTGACACATGTCACCCCCTCATTTGTGAGGATGCTTGCTTTCTCCTATTCAAATTCGCATTCATGGGAAAAGAGAGGGAATTTTTTTTTGAACTTCTTGCTTGGGATGCTTGGGGATTTTGAAGCTTGGATATTGTCTTGAGTCAAAGTGTGGAGAAATTTGAAGTTGGAGAGCTTTTTGGAGAGCTTTCCTTGAGGCAGGCTCTTGTGTTTTTGTTTTGTTGTTTTTCCTTTTAGTTGTTGGATTGGTTGCTTGAGATTGTTATTTGTTGTATGTAGATTTTGGTCACTTGCTTGTTTTTACTCCCTCCATCATATGGCATGATGGAGTTTTGGAGTGTGGGGGAAGAGAGAGGGAATTTTCCCTCTCAATCCTCAAGGCTTGATGGACAAGCCTTGTAGGGTCTTATTATTTTCCCCTCAAATGGTTGAGGTGGGGAAGTTGATTCATTTGGCTTGAATCTCCTTCCCCATTCTTGGTAAGGAAACCCCTTGGGGTTTGAAAATCCTTCCAAGAAGGACTTGGAGAAAGGGGGGGGAATAAGGATGGCCTTGATTGAATTAGGAGAAATAATGAGGATATGGAGATGTTTATTTTGTGCAAATAATTTTGATGTATAACTTTGGAGAACATTCTCCTCTCTTCCCCAAATTTGAGGAAGAACACGGGTTCTCCTCCTCGTAAATTTTGAAGTCTTGTTTGTATGTGTCATATTTCTATGTGCTTTTAACATTGTTAGTCCACCTCCATCTTGTGCAAGTTGTGGTTGTTGTCCTCTTTCCCATGGGCTTGGGGGAGGCTAGCATGCATCTCAACCTTGGGAAAGGCATGTCATGATGCCTAAAGGTTGGGTGGTTAAACAAGCCTTGTTCTCTTCAAGTGGGATCCTTGTTAACCTTCAAAATTTTGAATTCATATGGATGATAGTTGGAGCCTTAAGCTTGAAGATTGTTGGAGTAGCTTTGGTGGCATGGTCTATATTGGCTCTCTCCTATTGTTGGAAAAATTTTTAGCCTTTCTTCAAGCATGTGTTTTTGTAAAAATATTGAAGTAAGCCTCTTTGTAAGCCTTCCTTTTGGGGTGTATGTATATCATTTCAAGCAAGTGATTGCTTCAAAATTTATGTATTCCTTTTAGTGTGGCTTGAACATTGTATGTAATGGGATTAATCTTACTACTCTCCATGAGAGGAAATGTCATTGTGTTGAAACTTTGTCTCCGTCATCTTTTTTTTGTAGAACTCTCTTTTGTTTGTAAATATTTATAAATCTTATTCCAAAGAAAGTGTGTATATGTATACAAGATGTATGTAAATCATTCATGCCTTATAGAATGTTGTATTTCTACTGTAGTTGGTTGTAAAATCTTTCCAAATACTACTATTGAAAAAGTATTGTAAATGAGTGACAAATAGAAGAGTTTGTTAGCTTGTTGGGTTTTTATTTTGAGAAGAAATCTTGTCCTTAGTTTCTTTTACTATATCTTCCGAGAATAATATATTGAGAAGTTTTAATGTTTTGTTCTTAGTAAGCAACCTTATTTGATTTAGTAAATTTCCTTTGAAGAATTTTCTTTTAGAAATAATTCTTTCCTTTTATTAGAAAATCTTGGTTTATTTCTTTTAAACACAAAATATAAAGTAAATTCATATAATCAGTTTATCTTTGTAAAATAATTTTTTTTATTTTTTTTTAAAGTATTGTTGGTTTTTATATTTAAAACTGTATTTTTTGTTTGTGCATTACCTTTAGATGGAATATAATCTTATTTTAGTATATGGATATATACTTTTTAATAAAGGGTTAAAATTATATATATGTACATATATATATATATATATATATATATATACTAAAACATTTTATTATTGAATTAATATTAAAACAAAAATATATATATATTAATATGTAATTTTAATAATATATATATATATATATATATATATATATATATATATATATATATATATATATATATATATATATATATATATATATAACAATGGGGGAGGGTTTGGTCCCCCACCCTTAATAAACAGACCCCATGGGGGGGAGGTGGGAACCGCCCCCCACCCGAACAAACCCCGTCCCCGTCCCCTCCGGCCGCACCGTCCCCCGCCCGGCCCCATACCACCGCCCATGCCTCCTCTCGCCTCCCCTTGCCACGCCCCCACTCCTCCCTTTCCCCTTCGATCCCTTTTTCCTCGCCCCCTTCGCCACCCCATTTCTCTCTCTCGATGTGCCACAAACCCGCGGCCAGCCGCTATAACTTACAAAAAAATAATAATAATAAAAATAAATAAATACGACCTCCATTTAAAACTCGGGATTTCAAAAAAATATACACATTGGAGAAGGAATTAGTGGGTAACTTCAAGGTTGCTCCATTCAAACTTGTACATTCAAAAGGCAACACAAAACAAAAATGAGAAAGAGAAGAAAATGGCCATTAGAGGATTAGGGAAAACTTTAGGGTAATTTGGAAATCAAGGGTCAGATTTTGATTTGACTGGATGAGATCTTAGGGCTCTGGTTTATCCCCACACACTTAAGGTTTTGTACCCTTTTTGTTGAAATTATAAGTTAAATATTCAAAAAAAAAAGTGTGATAGGTTAAGTAAATAAGAAGAGGGTGAATAGAATAGAAGGCGTGTAGACATATTAATTATGGCCCTAGTATTCTTTGTTAAACATAAATGAATAATTAAAAATGGGTTAGGCTAGTAATTAATTTAATTGGGTAAATTAAAATAGTATAAAATGTGTAATTATCAAGAAAGGGTATAAGAGATGTATTAGTATTAACTAAACACTTCAAAAAAAAAAAATTTACCATGAAATTTTAGTCACATTTGGTGCATTCTTTTGGTATCCCAGGAGGGGCACTACAGCACACCTTCTACCAATGTGCCCTTCTTCAACTAGATCTAATGTGCTTACTTTCCTTCTTGTACGTAGCCAATATTCTAGGTCCCAACACTATAGAAGAAGGTTAAAATTTGTGTTTTATAGAATTTTAACGAGGACTCATCCTCCATCTATTTTTCCTTTCACATCTATTATTTTGGTCTACTCTCCTTCCCCTCAACATACACAAGAGACAAAAATCAGTGTAGTGGTTACCCAATTTGTTCCATACTCTTCTCTCATGACTCATGTGGTTCCCAATGTTACCTTTCCACCAAAGTTAACTCTCTCCATCGCATCCCCCTCCCCATATTTCTTCTCCTCACCTTTCCTCCACTCCATTGTCTCCTTCCTTAAAGATCTCATTTTTTCTTGCATCTATCGATCCTCTTTTTTCTCCTTCATCCCTTCCATTGTAACTCATGGCACATGTCTTCTCATCCCTCTCTCCCCTTGTGACCTGGATAAGTATGACTTTGGGATCTCCCCACATGACCCTTTTTCCCTCTCTTTCTTTTGTTACTTTTTTAATTCCTTCTTCTCCTACCACTTCTTCCTCCATGGTCACCATAATAATTTCCACTCCTCCATCTCTAGTAACCACTTTTATCACTCCTTCCAAGCACCGCATTGATGATCACTACTCCTCTCAAATAGACACCTTCTTCGTCTCATTAAACCTTATTTAGTTATCTAAACTACAAGAAAGTGGAAGACAACCATTCCTCCTGAGGAATTTGATTTCATTTCATTGACTCCCACTCCCACTCCCTCACGCACATCCAAGAAATAAAATACCATATCTCAAATCATTATTGATGCATCAAGAAATGTTATCTCGATATTTTTGTTCCTACTCCCGACAATACCAAGGAAGACATCTTGGCTTTTGATTATCAGATAACCAAGGTAGAACTTAGGAAGGTTACAACTGAAGGTTACAAACAAGAGGATAAAATAACCATTGATAAAATCTTCAAGAAGATAAAGAAAACAAAAGCTTGAAAGATGAGCTAGAGGAGAAGGTAGAGAAATTTTAATCCATTTTGTTGAATATCTCCAAACCAACTCAGTTTAGGATCCCTCCCAACTCCAATTAAATTTTATTTCACATCAGTTTCAAAGATGGAAAGGATCGGTCAAAAGGGTAGAGTGATATATATTTGTATATTATGTCTCTTAATTAAAGGAAAAAGGTTGATCAAGGATATTGTCGAGACATATAATGACATACGAAGGTGACAATGGACATAAAAAATATGAACAATGATCTCATAGAAGATTGTTCCAATTAGGAGTTGATCTTATAATATCTAAAAGAGATTAAAAATGTTTTTTGGATATATTTATTAAAGAGGGAATCATTGATGATAGGGATAAGCATTTTGATTTTTGTAAATCCATTGAATTTCAAGTCAAGATTATTCAAGAAACTTGTGAGAATCTTAAAAGGCTAATGAAAAAGTAGTTGATGCTAGTAATGACATTGATGATGAATTGGATAAGATATTTTAGTGGGTCTTGGATGACGGGTTTAATATTTTACTACTCGATGATATTTTCAAGAAGTGCAAGGATTTAGTTGAAAAAGGATCTTCAACTAAAGATGATTTTATCTCGGTGAAATTAACAAGATTATTACGTGTCGAGGAATGTTTTAAGCAATTTGAAAAAATCATCCGAGTTCCAAAATCTTCGTAGAAGGATGAGAAACATTTTTGAATAATGTGATGTTTTGAATTGATATTCCTACCTATTTGATGAGGATGAAACTTGGTATAGGATCTAAATTTTCCAAGAATATCATCTTAAGGAAGTAGAGCTTAATCTTGAAAAGATAGATCTCGATTGAAATCTTTGTTATGTATTTTCTTTTTTCATCAAACATGTTAATTTTTACATTTTTTATCATCTTTTGGATTTTCTGGTTGACTCGGTCATTTTATGAGATCTAGTCACGGAACTATTAATTTTTAGTTGTTCTTTTTATTATACAATCCAAATTGTTTCCCCCTTTCTCTCTGCCCCTTCTCTATAAATTTAAGAGGTTGTGGCATTGTAAATGGTTGGATATTTTTGAAACAATAGTCTAGATCTTGGAGTTGTAAAGAGAGAAAGACATTGTGCTTTTGATATTAATATAAAGGAATATAAGAGATATATTACAAATTGTGTGTTGGGTATCATCTTCTTCATTTAATATATTGTTTTTATGTTCAATTTGTTATATTTTTATTTTAATTCCATCATCATGTTTATTTTATCTCCAACACTTTATTATTGTTTTATCGTGTGTTATTATCTTGAGATCTTCTTTTTCTAAGGAGAAAGCACATTTTCACTTATTCTTTCCTAACATTTCTAATATTTGACTATCACATACTTTATTCTATTCTCTCCTATATTATATTCTAAAATAATAAATCTATTGGGATGATATCCCCACCCAAAATGGTTAGAATAGTGTAAATATTGTGAATATTCTTTAGTGTTGCTAGAATAATAATAAACATGGCACTTCCCCTTTATTTGATGATGGAATTAGTCTCGCATCCGTGGTTAAACCTTGTATTTTAACTTTGACAAAATTTCCAACCAACATGCCTCTATCCTTTGTTTATTCAAACCTAAATGAGAAAAATATAGGATGTCATCTAGGGAAAAATAAGTTATCATTAAATACAGATGTTATTTCATCCAATTTATATTATTTATTTACATTAGGGAAGTAATTTCCAAGGCACACCATATATATCTTATAGGTACTTAGATGAAAAATGGGAACTACTAGAATTATCAAGGTAGCATGTGGAGTTCCATATGTTCATTACAGGAATAAAAACTAATTTTAAGTTCCTAATCACTAGTGGGAGATACCCATTCCCTACATTAATAAAGTATAGACTCGTACAAGATGACATAAATAGGGTTATCATGCACAAATTTCAGTCTAGGTATAATGATGACATCAAGTGGATAGTACAAATATCCATGGGTAATACATATTAGCATGATCCTCATTATGAAGATTATTGGATGGACTATAGGTAAGAGGAAGAATTCAGACTAAGGTACTTATCTATGATGACCCTCACCTAGTTCATTGATTAAAAATCACATGATTGCCCCTAAGTTTTGATGGATGATGAATATATAGTGAGAAATTACTACATATATAAATACATTTGGGCACATTAGGTGCCACATCTTGATTGGAATATGTAGGAAATCACGTCCTTATATGAAAGGAATACTCACATTATCAATAAAACCCTCTTGTGGTTAACAAGAAAGGGGATTAATTTATGAATTCATTATACTATAGTTTTGAGGGAATGCATGGCCATTGGTTCTACTGAATATGTATTTCTACCCTTTAATAAATGGTCCATAAGTTTATATATTTTGAAGGGAAAATATCCTCATATTTCCATTAAGGGACAAAAAACAAAGACAGTAGATGAGTTGAGTGCATCCACTAGTAGGAAAGGGACCTCTGCATCTAAATTTACAAAAAAGATGAGAGACACTGAGGGAAAAAATGAAGTATCTCCTTGTTTTTATGGCCACTCCAATCAAGTTATGTCGTATCCCATTTCCAGGCCTAAGATTATTGTTACTCAAGAAAAGGGCCAAGTAGGTGCATCATCTTCTGCTTTAGAAGGATCACCTAGTAAGGGAAAAGGGATGAGGGGAAATTCTTCACCTGACCGAGGATGAGTCTAAAATTAGAGCCCATCCTTAAGAAAGTGGAGGAGGAGCCGAGATCGAGCATTTTTAGGATTAAAAGGGTAATGATAACAATGTTTATAGAAGAACAAACAATAAGTGCACCCATACAAGTATTTTCTACTTTCCTTTAGATTTTTTTTTAAGTATTAGATACTCTAGAGGTAGTTGGTGCTACCCCACCTCCTATGTCACAATAATTTCCAATGTCAATCACTATTTAAGTGGAACAAGTGCAATATTCCCAAGAAAAAGAAGTGTAAGACCCATCTCATGAACAAGTTATCACTTATTTTTTACGTGGTTTGGTTCAAGATGCTAGAGATGACCTTTACCCATAAAGTGTCCAAGTTGCATCTACTCAAATTGCATCAATTAAGGAAAAGGGAGGAAGCTCGTCATTTTTGAACAATCCATCATAGAAGAGTCGATAATTATAGGGGAAGAGTAGCCAAATGTTGGAGAATCCCCATTGGCCAAGGTTAAACAACCAGAGAGTATGGATATTCTTTAAACATCTCTAGACATTGTGGAGAAGGTAATTGTAATTCATGAAGTTGTAGGATAAAATGTTGAGGTAGAACTCAAGATCAAGAAAAATTAAAAAAACTAATCTATTCAAGGATCCCTCTCCATCTAGGATTGAAGGGGTTGAAATTGAAATTATCAAATCTACAGATGCAAGTGCTCCACACCTTTTGACTAATATAGAAGAAGAAGAAAAGTAAGAGGTAGAAAATGATGAAATACAAATGTATTCAACTGAAAATGTGAATATAATACAAGTACGGGTTGATGAGTCCAGCCTCACACTCTCCAAATTACAAGAAATTTTGATTCGACCAAGTGCATCCCAACAACAAGCATAAGGAGGAGGAAGCACTATGAGTAAAGTGTGGTTGGTAGAAGCACTCCTAAAGAAGAGTAAAGTAAGATTTCAAATGGAAGAATCAAACCTTGAAAAAATCATCTCCTTGAGGCCATATATTGAAAGGAACGATAACCATATCGTACCAAGCCAAAACATAGATGTTAATTAAAAACCATGATCGATAAGATGAAAGTAATTCACCGAATAACTTTACATAAAACCTTTGCAAACAAATGAGAAACAATATCATATATTATTATGAAACTCAATGCAATACATTGAGAATGGGACTTGCTTAAATAAGTAAGGAATAACAATCTAAGAACCAGTCAAGGTCATAGATCAAGCCATAAATCAAGGAAATAACCAGTCATCAAAGAACTAGTCAATACCATAGATTTAGGAGATAAATAGACATCAAGGATCTAGTCAATACCATTAATCAAGGAAAGAACTATACCTAACAACTAGATAATATCTCCTAGTATCTAAATAAGAAAAAATAAATATCCACACACATAAGTGGGTGAGGATAAATACAATAAAGGTAAATAAAGTACCTAGGTGAACATGAGCTAAGGTAAATACCTACTCTAACATATATAACACCAAAGTAAGCCAATATTTAATCAAGAATAATGTTTTTACCTCAACGACATAGGTTTTTGGACATTGTCACTCAAGAATTTTATGTATTAAGTGATGAAGCTATCCCATCATATTATCAGATCACCAAATTCCCATTAAGGAAAACAACCATAGAGGGTCTCAAACATGAATTAAATATGGTAATGGGAGGTATCCTATAGAAGGTATATAAGGACAGAAAGACCAAGAAACAACTAAGATAAAAGAAAATTGACATCTTATCAACCTACATGCAAAGATGGATACATATTCCCTTAGAGACCTAGGAATTTTTACAAATATCACCCCATAATCATTAAATAATCCTTAGGTTTTTAAATATATGGGTGAGGCCACCAAGGAGTGGGATAAATAACTAACAATAAGAGGTATAAAATACCACAAAGATATAATTGAATGTTATAGCCAAGTTTCTGAAGTGATAGATAAAGTTAAAGTATTAAGCGAAAAGTATCGAGACAGAGGTTGAATATTGGGATTGAGTGTTACCTAAGCTTGAGGCTATCATCATAGGTACTTATGAAGAGGTGGTGGAAAAGGAAGGAATAGAAGCCTCAAAATGACAAGAAAGATAATATGAGTATGAGGGGGACATCAAATTGAGAATGGAAACTTTGAGCTTGATTACACAAGGAAACTCTAGGATATGAGGGAGAAAGAAGGAAAGTATGTGGATGCCATTGATTCCAAAATTAATAAAGAATATCCCCTCAAAGACACCTACATTCCAAGATCCAAAAACAAAACAAAAATATGATAGAAATTCTTTAGCAACATATTGCAAGGGAGTTAGAATCTCCAAAGGAATTTAACTATTCTTTTATTTAAAAGTTTATTCATTTGGAGAGGTACATTAATAAATTGGCCTAAAGACTCAAAAATAAGAAAATTATGTCTATTGAATTTGTTGTGTTCTATCTAAACAAGAAATAAAATTTCGCTATCATGCGGGGCCATATGAGGGCCCCATTTTAAAGATGTTTGAATCCTTTGAAAATAACTTAAAGAGAGAGAAGGAAATGAGTTAAAAAATAAATATTAACCCTCCTTAAGAGTATTATTTATTATTTATTCCCTTCCCTATTTTTTATTCCTTTCCATTCATTATTCTTTCAAAAATAAGAATCAAATCAAATGATTGTAATGAGTAAAAAACTCTTCTTTGAAGAATATTCATGAAGATGATAGAGAAGAAAAGAAAAAAATGATTTTTTTACAATGAGAATATTCTCCACTCCTCCATGGACTTCAATCATGGTTCATAACCATTCCAACCTAGCGCATCAAGATGGGATATTTTTAGTTAGAACAACTCATCCATCCACTTGATGGATCAATGATTGAAAACCTCACAGTTTTCTTGTTCTCTAAGCTCATAGGGGTATCTAGGAATATTCCCTTAGGGAAAATTTTGGTATAAGAATGAATGCATGTCTTCATTATAGGGTTCTAATTTTAGGTTTGTGCTAAGGTGATTACACTGTATAGTCATTAGCAGGCATTGAGAGCATTTTTATATGTCTCCCTTATCTAAATTGAAGCACACAACCATTTTCCATGCTTTAGTCATGTATTTTGGGATGTAAATGAGAGAAAAATTATGGGATATATATTTTAATGCAATATTATGTTTATTAATTACATGAAATATGACAAAAAAAATTATGTTTGTTACATGAGATTGATCAATGAGTAAATATTGTGTTGTATTATTACTTTCCAATATTTTTTTGATTTTAAAATATTTTTTGCAATTTCAATTTGGAGGTGACTACTTATAACCCTTGAGTGTATTTTGGTTGTTATTGAATTGATGAAATAAATGATTTGTTGAGTTATTATACACATGTATTTTTGTAAGATCTCAAATATTATGTGGTAGTATCAGTATGAATATGGTGTCAATGAACATAAAATCCCCTTTTAAGGTTATATTTTCTTGATCTTTTTCCTACTACATTTTGGAAGAAACGACCTAAAATGGTGAGCACTATTACTTCTCCCCATTAGATCCACCACCCCCACTTTATTTAACTATTTTTTCCCACCCTTGAAAATCACATTACCTTCACCTATTTTACATGTGTTTTCTTGTAAATCACACATATCACGTGTATTTTAAGTTTATTTTCCATGATTTAGCATCCCAACATCATCTTGTCCTAATTTTTTAACAATTTTGTCATAGATGATGTACGTGATTAATTTTATCTATATTTAGTGGCTTGTGTATGATGTATTAAATGATTATAGTTCTTGTGTGACCATTCTTTTGAATGAGAATTGTATTTATGTTGTTGAATTTTATGTCAAATTGAGTTTTAAGAAGTTTGATGGTTTGAAACATAACATCCCCTCTCCCTTTCAAGCCACCCATCAAGTTCTATCACCTTAGTTCAGGAATATCCACATTTTAGTTGGATAACACCCACATCCTTATTCATGCGCCTCCTATCATTCCTATAAGGCATAGTCAATATAGATAGATAGATTTTTCCCTTGATATAAATGATGTATATCAAGAGGTATGTATTTTATTTGTCCCCCTTTACATAATTTCCTTATTTTGGTGTTATATTGAAACCAACAACTTCATTTTCAATGGTTCTCATAAGAATAATTTTTATATAGTTTGGTAAAGATGCCATCTTTTTTAATGTTCGAGCATATATTGGTGTATGCATGTTGAAAAAAACAATATATTTTTAATTTTGTACTTTATTTTTATCGGTAAACATTTATGCCCTTAAATCTTGGTGGACACAAAGAATATTATTTATTTCATTTTAAATTTTTCTTATAAGAAGAAAACCATTTGTACACCTCGCTAATCATACCATATTTTTAAGGTTTTAAAAACTATGGTGTTTGCATGTTGAAAAACACACTTTATTTTCCAATTTTTACTCTATTTTTTGTTAAAAAATTTATGCACCCATTATTTATACCTAATTAATCTATAGATATTATTATGAGATATAAAAATAATAATAAGTGTATAATGGTTAAATAGGTCGACTATTATGATCTAAATAACTTCAAAATTAATTCTACATGAACAAAATAATTGATAAACACTAAGAAACTTTCTCAAAACACAAGGTAATAGATAGAATTATTTGTACAAAATGTATTTAGGGTGATATAGGTGTGTAGATAAGTGGATTATGAATATTTAGAGATAGATATTTTTCATAGGATATTATGGAACAAGAGAATTTGTAGGAGCAAGATCATACAAAATATGCACAACCTAGGAAGGAAATATATGGTCAAGCAAAGGGATTGTACAATTTTAAATTGAGAGAAAGTAAGGCTCTAAAAATTTCCATATTCTTCACTTATCTATAAATGGTGCTCACTTTGTATATATCTTTCTCACACAACCTTAGGATGTCATATCATGACATGCAACAAAGTAAAAACATAGAAAAATCTGTATAACCCTTCATCAAAGCATTATAAAACAAAAATATATAAACATGTGTGTGTGTGTGTGTGTGTGTGTTTACGTGTTTGAGTTCAGCACACTCTGGGTGGTTAGAATCCTAACTATTTAATGTCTCCCAGTGCTACACTTCATATCCGTGTTGAATAACTAAATCCTCGTGTAGTTATCTAAAGTTTTTTGTAAGTGTGTATAGATAACTAACCCCCTAGGGGTTCCTTCACGTATCTTGACGCCAATATAGTGGGATAATTATTTAGTGTATAATTTACTCATTATGTTAGTAGTAATTTATGGCATTCCTTAGTTGTGAATCCTAACCCTTTTGTTTATTTAGACCATTGTGCAATGATTGGAGTTATTTTATTCTTGTTTAGGACATTTTTATTATTATTTGTGCATGTTTGTAGATGGATCAAGCTAGACTCTTTAACCTGGTTGAGTGCTTTATACTTGTAATAGGGACTACCCTAGATGATGTGCAACTCATTTGAGAAAATTTAGGAACCCATTTAGATGTAATGCCCCACTCTATTACACACTGGCCGATGAGTTTATGGGACCCATTTTTGCCTCTAACTTTGTAATGTCTACTTTGTTGCACCTAGTTAGTTAGTGTGTCGGTTTATCTTGTCAAGCACCTTGATAAATTTAGATTTCATATCCTTTATTAGGTTTTCATAAATACTTATGCAAGGCTACAAATAAATAATTGAGCATTAATTATAATCTCATTTGTCATATTTTTCACTTTTGATTACAAACCTAGATATCTCCTTATATAGTAATTGTGAGAGAATAATAATAGTAACATTAAAATATAGCTTAATAAAAATATAATGAGATATATTTTTGGAAGGGTAGTGGTTTTGAAAGAAATAATAAAATAAAATAAATTATGGTCTAGTAGAATATGTTGATGGAGTAAGTGGTGGTCAATGTGTTTGAATGGAGATAAATAATTTTAAATTTAAAAAATTGAAGTTTGAAATATTAAAATAAAAAAGGAATTAAGAGTAAAATAAGCCAAATTTAAGTAAAATTAAATATATATATGTATGATTAACATAATAATGAAACCTTGCCCTTTTGGACGAGAAAATTAGGGCAAAATGGATATTTTCTTGTTTAGGTTATTATTCCTCTTTCTTTTCGGTTGAATGACTGAAAATGAAAGCTACATATCATGGTATGGAAATTCATCCAAGAATAATGAAGGGTTTTTGTTATATGTTGCAATGCGGTGACCTAGTAGAACTGTTTCAAATGCATAAGGTATGTGGACTGCTAGTTGTAGAACCTCTTCCAACTTCCCTTTGTGCATAATGGTCGTAGTCTTGTTTTGTTTTGTTTCATATGGATTTTATATTAGAGTGCCTTGACATTGGCATGGTATGGTTTTGAAAGCATTAAAAATATTATTGGAATATTTAAAGACAAATTCTATACATTGTGTGTGTATCTTACATGTTTACAATGGAATAAGGGCTTTGGGACGAGTAGTGGGTGTCTTTGTATCGGGGAAGAATAATAATGTTTCATTCCTTTTTATGTGCATGGTTTTTATCTTTGTTTCTCTACATATTCGGATGAAGATCTAAAATTTATCATCAATGTGTTATTTAAACGAAGTTGGTTGTGTGGATTTGAGTGTTGGATACTTGTAGATCTACGTAGCTTATGGAAACATGCTTAGGCATGTGAACTATATGATAGATTTCCTAAGAGAAATGAGGTCTTATGGGATGCAATGATTTATAAATCTATGCAAAGTGGGAATGTTGACAAGGCCTTAAAAGTTTTATTTAAAGATATATTGGCAGGTGTAGTCAAATGCCATGTCACTTTTATCGTTTTCATTTTATCTGTGCATGAATAGGAGATTTGGAATGGGTCAAGGGACAACATAATATTATTTGTTTGACTTGGTCACACTTAGATGCTATATGTGGGTTGTGTTGTCCACTTTGTGGCATGTGGATGGTCATTGAACATGAGGTGGCATTTTTATCTCTTGGTAAATATGTTTTGTTTGGTATATGAGTTGTCATGGGTAAATGTGCAGGATTTGGAACTTGTTTGGTAAATTCATGGATATGGTTAAGATGATATAAAAATATTTTAACTAATGAAGCACGTTGGAGAAACCTCTAACACTTATTTCATTTTTTTAGTAATGGATCATTTGCATGGTTGAACCTCTTTATGGTGTTGGTCATATTGATGAAGATCTAAATTTTATCACAAAATTCCTTAAACAAAATTGTTCTATTCAAATTCTAGGATTGAAGGATATTATGGGCTTGGTAAAAGGCCTTGGAACCCCTCAAGAAAATGAAACTAATTTTTTAAATGCCAAAACCCTCAACTCTAACCTACAAGTTAGTTTTAGGTATGGTTTTCTAACATACATAGAGCATAATTTTTGGCATTTATAGCTTTTCCTCCTCAATGATATCAAAAATAAAATTAACTATGAGTTTTGGTAAATTAAAAGGATTTGTAGCACAAACATTAACACTTTCCTTATTTCCTACACAATCAAAATGATTACTTTGAGTATTATTATTTCTCTAAATCACGTCCCATAAAAATGGAAAACTTATATGATGAGATATTATAATGGAATCCTCTAGAGTGACATGTTTGAACTTGATTTTTCATGATAACACGCCACTTATACAGCTTTTAAAATTTAGTAAAACTTTATTTTCAATAACGCACAAAACACCTCTCTAAACCTCGTAGTGGGAAAGTTAAGGTTTGATTGTGTTTCTAGTGACGTGAAATGTTGCATCAACTTTTATAATGACTTGAGATGATCATTTTTCATCTAACATTCGTTACCCCCTTAACCCTAGGTCATATATTGGGATATGGATAGCCGACCTATGGAAAACATAATCTCTTATCATTTCATACCATATTTATTTATGCTTTCATTTGCTTATTGGGACATCCTTATGGATTTGGATAGTATAGTAGGGTATATATAGGAGTTAGAGAGTAGGATATTAGTATGATATTGAGCACTTGATTCTTATTGTATGGTTTAGAGGTTTCCCCTCAAAGTGGATAAGTCATTATACTTGCATATTATGATAATTTCTCTATATTTGGCGTTCTTTAGTGTTCTATTTCTAATGATATTTAGATATATCTAAGTAATTTCATTAAATGTGGTATGAAATATTTTATCTCGGTCAAAATTAGGTTAGAGCCCCTAATTTTTGGTTTGTCCATATACGGTGAATAGTTATGAATTTCTCACCAATTTATTACAAAACATGGAGACATATATCAATTAAGATTCTCAAAAAAATATAAGATATTTTGATCCTTTTTCAAAATGTATTTCCTTTTAAGAACTTCCCTACATTTTCTCTCTTGAAAAGCCACATTTTTTGAAATTTTCAAATTTATTTAAATTTTTAAGAAGTTGTAATAAAATAAAGGGGTTTATTCTCTGTATTTTATGAATTAAGTCAAAAATAATTCATAAATTAGAAACATACATATTGATTAAAGGAGTTTATTCTTTAAAACCTATATTTTTTTCATGGTGATGATTTTATTTGGAAAGGGTGAGGTTGATGCTAGAGAAATGTGGGTCAAATTTAAGAAAAATTATTTTACATCTACATGGACATGGTTTTGGTTTTTCATTTTTGTTGGCTGGTACAAGAAAGTGGCGGGTATCTCAATTGAATCAAGAGTGTTGAAATTGATCTTTGGAGGAAATGGAACACGTTTTCTTGGCTAGGAGGAATAAAAATAATTATGACTAAAACAAGAATAAGGATAAGGATGATCGGGATGAGAGAGGAAGAAGAGGAAGAAGAAGAAGATGGAGAAGAAGAAGAAAAATACAAAGAAGGAGAAGGAGAACGAGAAGGAGGAGAAGGAGAAGGAGAAGGAGAAGAGGAAGAGGAAGACACAAATGAAGAATAAGAAGAAGAAGAGGAATAAGATCAAGTTGAAGGATAAGTTCTCAAATAGTGTGGCTCTAAAGAGGTAATATTCAATATTTTCATTTGAAGAGTGCACCGATCAAAAAAATAATATAAAGGAAGTTCAAGTGGATTGTAAGATTATTTTTTTACAGAATTAGATCTCTCTCATCTCAATGAAAATTTTCAACTTTCACATACCTAGCACATTTGTGGATTATGGAATGTCATTTCACAAAATGTTTCATCCTTGATAGAGTTACCTATGTTGGATGAAGAAGGAAAAATCAGTTAAGAGGTTGAAGAAGAGAGTAATTTTATAGTATCTAATCAAGTGGAAGAATCGATACAATGCAGAAGTAACATGGGATGAGGAATATTTCTTGTACTAACATGATGAGATCATCGACATTAAGGACTACACTTATGAGAAAAAACCTCCCAAAAATGTCAACAATTGGGACAATGTTGTTTGAAGGGGAGGGACATGTTACACCCTTAATCTAAAGTCATATATTAGGATAAGGATAGGTGACATATGTATAACATAATAGCTTTCCTTTTCATATGTTTAGTGGGCCAGCTTTAGGGATTTGGATAGTATAGTAGGTAAATATAGGATTTAGAGAGTAGGATATTAGCATGATATTGATAACTTGAGTCTTATTATATAGGTTGGAGGTTTCCCCCTCAAAGTGAATAAGTCATGCAACTTTCATATTGTGATCATTTCTCTATGTATTGATTTTCTTTTGTGTTCTTTATTGTTGTTGATATTTAGTGCATAATGCAATAATTACCAATGTTCGTCTTGATAGCGAACCAATGGTAAATTTTATTACATTAATCTTAAGTGAATGGCCTCTTTATGCCTTCATAAGGAGTGTCATGTCAACTAGTGAAAAAATGTAAAGGGTTAAATTAGTTTCAATAATCTGGTCAAATCATAATATTGGAATAACCTTGATACTTACTCTCCTCCAAACAACTATTGGAATGTTATGTTTACTATAAAAAGGATCACAATATGAGAATGTCCTATGTTCTAGTAGATCCTTTCATAAGATATACCTTGTTGGGTGGTTATGTATTTTTTCCTAGATTTGACCCCATGAAAAGTTGTAGGTGTCACAAATAAAAACTCAATGGTCATTGAAATTATAGCACAAGAATTGATAGGAGGAGATTTAATATTAAGTGTTATTCTTCCCTTCAAATAATGAGCAAAATAAAACATTGAGGTGAAAAACCCTTATGATGAAATAATATTTTTGTGTCCAGGTGTTAACTCCATTAGGGTGTTGTTTTCCTTACAAATCAAAATGAGTTATTCTTAAGACCTCTTAAGAGGTTATCAGTGGATGATACCTCCATGTATAGTTACTAAAAATTGGAATAGTACCATATAATACTTTTGAATGCATAATGTGTGTTTTATTTATCACTTTTAATATGTTGTTAAATACTTGGGTTTCCTAAAAAAAAATTAAATTAATTATTTTAGGTGGGGCCACGCTTCCTTGAATCCACGAATCCATAGGAAGGAAACAAGTGCTATATAACATCTTATTCATTCTAAAAATATTCCAACAAGAGACTTAAGTACACATTGAAAATGTAGGAAGAATAAAATTAAATGAGATGAATCTTATAAATGATTTTCATATAAAATGTATGCACCTTGAATTATTTCAAAGTGGATAAATGCTTAAAATGGTAGTGATATAAATAAAATTAAAAGGGATTACTATTGACGCTTAAAAGAAAAAAATGAGGAAATTTTAGTTTGTAAATGATAATGATCTCTCCATTTCCAGAAATACATAGTACATTATGACCATGACATGGATATTCTACTTTTCATAGTAAAACTTGTAGCCTATTATAGAATTTAGTTCAAATTTAGAAGTTTTGACCTTCGAAACTAGCTCAATCGTAGAGCTCGTAAAATGGTTTTTAGGTCTTATGATGATTATAGTACAAAATCCCATTGATGGGACATACATCATAAGTTGGTTAAACATAAACTTTTTCACATATTTGACAACATGTGGAATATTTTTTAAGAGGTTAATTTTATATGATACCTTCTAATGGATTCCAACATGATTGGTGTGAAAATGGGTTATCAGAATCTCGAAGTTATACTTTGATATGTGACAATTAAACTCCTTTGTTATCAATGGATGCATAATGAATGTTTGTGTGGAAGCATGCATCTTGATAACTCAATCCATAGTAGTATGCATTTTCATAAATTAATTTTTGTAAGAAAATAAAATTAATGGTGTTTATTACTTAAGAGTACCCACTTTTAATGGAGTGAGAAATATAAAAATTTGGGAAAAATAACTTATGGCCTTAGTATACGTCTATTTTGAAGTAATTACCTTTATAAAACCAGTAGAATTTTACCTCTATCAATTTATACCTAATACGTTGGATTCACGTTGTATAGTGAAATTACCTTCCTTATTTTAACAAGTGGTTAATCTTATGAGGTTATTAATAATTAAAATAATATCAAAAAGGATTTAAATGCTTAGTATGATTCTAATAGAAAAGGAGTTAAATAAATGATTTTTGATAATTAAACATTTTGAAGGGGTGAAAACTCATAATCTGTAAATAATATCATATGATTCTAATAAGTGCTAGCTTTGGTATAATATAATGATTTAAACATGAGGATAAGTCAATAATGATATAATACTAATCCTTGAAAATATGTGTACAACTGTTAAGGTCTCATTTGAGCCTAATATATTCATGGTTTGGTCTTTTGTTATGCTCTTTTCAGAGAACATGGTGTTAGTTATTGTTTTCATACTTAAGAGATTGTACATGGAGAAAATACCATAATCTATTCTCTTATGTACTATTTTATTATTTGTGTTTCAATTTCTTTTGAACAATACACCATCACTTTATAATTTATTTTACTAATTTATCTCATGTAACATGTTCATTTAATCTTGATCTTAGATCTATAGACCCTACAACATCATATCTTAGATTTGAGGTTGTGTCACCTCTTTCTCCCTTTATTTCTCATGAAAGAAGGGAATTTCGGTATCATATTTTTTTATGCACTAAGGCACGTTGATGTGGAAATTCAAGACACATAAATACAAATTTATGTTTGATGTAATAATAACTAGTAACATATCCAAAAACTTTCCATGGTTTTAGTGGAGTTTCTAGGGTGAAAGTTTATGCGCATTACAATTGGTATCGAGTGTAGGATCAAACACTTCAAATTATGAGATAAATTGATATGAGTCTTGCATAATTTTATTTATGTGTGTAGATTGAGTGTCATGTTGAGTCTTATTGGTGTGTTTCATGGAGTTATTGTGATGTTCTATTGTCCATTTTTATACTAGGTATCGACTCTTTTGCAAACATGTTGAATAGTGGGTCCCCAAATTTATGTTATAGACTGGTACTATGTCAAACCCCGCAAAGACCTTCATATTTTGCCTGGATAATTTTTTTGGTACCAGATTTGTATAGTAGCATTATGGGAGACATTTCCATACTAATATGGGAGATAACATGGGATTAGATAATTACTCATGAGTTCTCTTCATCATTGGTTACAAAATTTGGATATGATATTTTACAAAGTATTTGAGCATCAATCATTTGGAATTATTTTTCATTTGGGATATTTGGTTTCGTTCTATGCAACAATTTACTTGGTATTTAACCCTTCATCACCTCATTGCATACTATAGAATGGATACATTGTTGACATCATTATATAATCACTACCGTAAACCTAATATGTTGTATTTCAATTCTTGTGCACTTGACAAATGATCATACTTACCAAATTTCATGGATGAACCTATATAATTTCTCTTGATATTTTATGGTCTAATAACTACATATAAATTAATTCTCTCTAAAATCATAAAATTTCTTCATTATCCAATTTTGCATTGATGCATTATAAAATTCTTGATTTCCTTTAAGATCGTAAAAACTCGAACTTTTGGCTACCATAAAAATAATTATTAGAATATTCGATCGACTAATAATGTGAATCCCTAATTAATAAAACTACTGGAAACATTTCTCTTCTCAAGGTTACATTTTAGGTGTATTTAGTTGATAGTGGAAATAGAATATTATCTTCCTGATTGCATATGTTGTGGAAGATTATGATTGAGTCAGAGATTATGGAAGCTGCATTATTTGTTAATATGTTTATATGTTGAGATGCACACTTGATACTATATTACCCCTATATGAGGCCACTAAAGGTCACATAGTAATTGTGATGTGGAATATGTTCTATGTTTATTTTAATTATAAACATTGACTTTCTTACGACCAACATTTTATCAATTTGACTTATTGGGAATCTTTGAGGCCTTCTTGTTTATTTTTTTATTTTTTTTAATGAGATTTTTTTTATTTTGAATGAAAATACTTGGCCATTTTCCTTTGGTTTCTAATATTTCTTTAGGTTTTATTTATTTTTGGTAGCTCAAATAGGTATGGTTTTGTAGGCCACTTGGCTAAATTTCATCAACAATGTAATGTTGAGTTTCTTACTTAATTAGTGAGTTGGTTCTATCTTGTTTGTAATGTATATATATGTCATATGGGGATACACCCAAGGTGTCATGTGTACAAGTTTTGTATTGCAGACATGTCCTTAGATTTGAGGTGATAGGGCTATATGTATCAAGGACTATAGAGTGACTCGTCCTCGCTTGGATACTTGATACTTGGTTCTCCTATGGTGGGGTGAAACTTTTGATACTCATTCCTCGTATGGTGGAGAGACATATGTGATACATTGCCCTCTTTAGTTAAAATAATTTTATGATAATCAATTTCCCTATGGTGGGGTGACATTTATGATACTCATTTCTCCTTAGTAGAGTGGCCTCCATAACATGCAATATAATTGGTGGGTTGAATAGTGATTTGTGTTTATATTTTCACCCGATGATGGTGTTACACATCATTAATACAAATATGATATCCAGTTCGGGATTCATGGTTATGCTTGGGATTATTCACTCTGGCATATTTTAGATTACTTGGGAATAGTGTAATTTAGGGATGTAAGATACATCAATAGAAATAAAGACAGGATACTTGATTCTCTTGTTTGGTTCTTTCATCTCCTTGAGGAGTGTTTGGAATGTTGAAATGCAAATTATTTTGATATATATTACTACATCTAGATTTGTTGGACATTGTACATAGAGAGATTTGTTACTTTTGGTCTTGGGGACCTTGTTATAGGTGTATTTTCATGATACCCTTATCTATTTTGTGTGGTTTACGCCCCATTATATACCTATTGGTATGGAGTACATGTTATGGGGACCTTGTTTTGGGTGTTATGTTATGTTCTCCTCTTAAGTATGTGGTGTCCTCTTGGTGAGGAAATGTGGTGTTTTTATGGTAATTTGTTTGCGTCATCACAGATTTATCATTTGTTAATGTACACCGTACGTTGGAAAAGCGACAAGCGAGCGTGAGAATCTACAAGTGACTCTTCCGCGTACCCGACCTCCCGAGGTCGTGCCGAGACAGCCGGTGGAGATGGAATATAGGTAGTATACAGATAGACTAGTTAGGCAATCTAATATCTTCGACACGCACTAATGGAATCTGCGAATCTAAGGCAAAGAAGGCCCTTCTAACCTGGACCGGTGTGATAGATCGATCAGCAAGGATGACTGCTCGAAGGCTCCAATCAATATCGAGCTCTGGCGTGATTCGATCTATGGGTTGTGGAATGCGTGGGAAATGACCCGGGATGGTTTCGTGTATTTCTCCTGATAGGGTCATATGGTGAATATAGTCAACTCTATGGACGATTCTCTGGCCTAGTCCAGAATTCTCTAGCTTCGTTAGCTGTTATGTCCAGTAGGGATAACTGTTGGATGATGATAGGTGGAATTGGAGTAGACTGAAATACTAGTGTGCGTAGACCAGTGTCTATATCCAATTCTCTTATGGATTCGTTAGGCTGTGGGATCTGTGGATCACAACCATAAACTCTCGGTTGTTGCGGTCCTGTTATGGTCATACGCGAGATCAAGTTCTAATCCCTAGTATCCAATAATCGTATGCTTTCTCAGCTTCTATATTTAGAACCAACAGTTGTGCAATCTTCTCAGAATACCTTACAGGCATTCTCACAACCTAGATTCTTAAGCTAGTATCTATATCTACGAGGGTGTCTCCAGCATCTGGCTGTGGAACTAGAGGATCGCACCCGAATGTTTGTTCTCTTTCGAGCCCTTCTACGGTCATGTGGATGTTTTCTAGGGTAATCTGTAGTTTGGCTGACTTGACCAAAATGCATGTGCTTGGTCGTCTTCTATGTTTAATCCTCTTAACTGTGAACT
The DNA here is from genome assembly GCA_018340775.1 of Taxus wallichiana var. yunnanensis. Taxonomy (NCBI): domain Eukaryota; kingdom Viridiplantae; phylum Streptophyta; class Pinopsida; order Cupressales; family Taxaceae; genus Taxus; species Taxus wallichiana. Next base: position 78,448,690 of record CM031243.1, read on the forward strand.
GATCAGTTGTAAATCTGTGGTTGTTTGGAATACTTGTATCCTGAGATTTTGGTCTATGTCAACTATTGCTGTGACGAGGTTTGGTTGAGGCATGATTGGCTCAAATATATATTCCCTGGGCTCTTGAGGTCCCGTGATTGTCATATGAAACAAAATGTGATCTAACTGTAATGAAACAAATTCTAACTACGTGAAGTAAATCTAACTGCATATAACCTTTATTCTTCTATGAAATATTTAACAATTTTAAGGGAAGCAAACTATTTTAAACGTATCTAGAAATAATAACTAAACAGTAATTAAAACAGATAAGATAACCGAGTGTAGTTATTTGCCTGTGCGAATTGATAGAATTCTAAATAGGTCTAATCTATCTGCAAGATTCTCGATCCTACCTCAGAAGTGAGGAGTGAATCATAGTTTCTCAGAAACTATCAATCCCCACAGCTTCCCTGGCAATATCGAGAATAGAATGAAATGAAATAAAGCGATTAACTACTCTATTTGATATGAATCTGACTAGAAATTTGAAATGTAAAACCTAGATTCCGCAGAAAGTGGCGAATCCGATGGTGTATGTGATCTCGTCCCCTCAGTATGATCTTCCCGTTCTTTCGTGTTCACTTGGATCCAGAAAAGCGTGTTATGCTAGCACCAATAGGAGTAGATTTTGGGACAAGGACAGCTCAGAATACAGACCGAGAATGTGAGTAGGAGAGGGATAGCGCAAGAGTACAGAGCTTGGCTTATGCGATTCCTAGTGGGATTTTACTGCGAGTCATGCAACGTGAAGCGACCAGAACCTGCAACTATCCTATACGAAGAGCAAAACCTGCAACTTTAATGGCTTCCCAAGCTACTCTATTCCAAAATAAAGACACTGCTTGCACAAGTTGGGTATGTGGCTTACCAACAGCTGAATAAAGCTAACCAGGCATATAATGGATTGAACTAAGAACTCCAAGACACAGTAAAAACAAATCTACAGCAAAGAGGAATTCAGAGGCAAGCTTCTAACCGGATTGGATGGAATAACAGCACTGCCTGCACAAGATGGGTCTGTGGCTTACCAACAGCTGAGCAATACTAACCAAGTAAGAAATGAACTATGCTATCAATCCTAAGCAAGCTGACAGACCAAACCACTGAAAATCAGAAGACTCTAACAAAAAATGGTGGCCAAAAGCTCCAGCTCAAATTCTTCACCCAAATTCAGAACAAAAACTCCAGACCAAAATCAGACCATTTGTATGTACACAAACCATGCATTTATAGGAATTCCAACTCTCAAAACCAAAACCAAATTGAACTCCTAAACAATAAACAAAGGAAAAACACTGTTCCAGGGGACCAAAAACATTAATGCATGCTCAAGTTGGCAAAGAAAAGCTGGTGAAACGTGATATTTCACGCGAGTCGTGTCAAAAGAGTGTTCTGGAAAAACGCACAGACCGCCGCCCGAGTAGGGAGGCGGTTACAGGACCGCCACCTCCTTAGGGCGGCGGTCACGAGACCTGCCTGCGCAGGCGGTGGTTTCATCCATCAAGGTCAAGAGGCCAAGGAAAGAGGGAAAAAGGGGAAAACAAAGGGCGCGGGGCTAAGCGGGGCATGCGGGATGTTAACGCATACTCCGAGGGCTTTTCTCGGATCCCGAACACCTTGCGAGGAGACCTGTATCATCATTGGGGCACTTGTTACACTGTTCTGGTGGTACAGTACCTTACAATTTTGGGTACGTACATATTGCCCCCTCGGAGAAGCGTTTTAGCCATGAAGAGGCATAAAACGGTGGGTCCGAGTATGGCAGTCCCGAAATGGGGAGTTAGAAGTTATACCTTACACGTCCGTGTGTCGAAATGACGCCATCCAAAATTCCCGCTACCTGCAAAATGAAAAGAGAACTCAAGTGCAGATAGATACAATAATTTGGAAAACAAACACTAAAATAACAGGGAAAGAGGACGTACCATTTGTGCGGGGATAGGGACTTACCTCCGTCGGCGCTCCGAACCTGAAAAAGCCATTTTAAAATGAAACAGAACGATATATATATGAAAGTGGGCCCATTTTCCTATTCATTTGCGCGAGTTGATTTGATTGATTTTGAGCTCTGGGACCCACGGTGACGGTTTCTTGCGTGAATAGAGTCGAAACGTCCGGAGTGAGATAGCGATCATGCCCCCACGTGCGGAACGCCACCCCGCGAGATCACAGGTTGGTTTTCTTTAATTTTGCATTTTTCCCCCTTCAAATTTGAAATGGTAAATTCTTTGCAATGGGGGGGGTATTTTTGAAAATGCTAGGTTCAAAAGGTCCACCTAGGGGGGGCGCCTACTGGGTAGGCTTTGTTTTTAGTCAAAATGGTCAATTTTTGCATTTTTTTGGCTTTTTAGGTTTAAAAACCCGCGCGGGTTTTCGGACCGCGACCGCCGCCCTGGCCAGGGCGGCGGTTACATGACCGCCGCCCTGTTCGGGGTGGCGGTTACAGCATGACCGCCGCCTCAAAGCGGCGGTTACATAAAACCGCCCCGCCGTGGGCGACGGTTTTGCGTAAAGCAAAAGGGACTTGCTTTTGAGTTTGTTCTTGTATTTTTATCACTTCTGTATGTTTTTATGACTCCCTCGGCATTGATTAGATACTAACTTGCTCTGTTTTGTGTGTTTTTGGGTGTATGCAGGCGAGGGAGGAGTACATTAGATGGAGTCGAGAGAGGGAGTGTGATTGGTTGCCCGGGGTGTTGGATGCCCTTTCTCAGGATGAGGAGGATACATTACAGAGGGCTGGCATATTGCGTATATCACGCGTGCCCCATGTCACGCCATCTAGTCACATCCTTTGTGACTTATTTTCTTATTGGGATGCAGATCGGAACACTTTCCGACTGCCAGGTGTCCGCGGTGAGTGGACTATTACTCTGGAGGATGTTTACCGTATCTTGGGGGTCCCGATCATCGGGAGGAGACTCACACTGGAGACAGCTGGGTCCAGAGCACAGATTGCACAGTGGGCAGGTTATATGGGGGATGCAGCTATTTCCACGGGGCCGAAGAAGGGAGTGAGAGTTAGATCCATTCCTTCTTTTCCCATCCCCGTATTTCGACAGGCCATCATGGGGATCCTTGCCTCGAGACTGATCGGGGACAAGGGAGGGGATACATTGTTATACTGTTGGGCCCCCATCATTGCACAGATAGAGGGGCATGGCCGGATATACGCCTGGGGGGCAGACATTTTGGGGACCACCTATCACGACTTATATAGGGTGGTCCGTTTACAGGGACAGTCATTGAGCCACCCAACTCTAGTCATGAGTTGGGTGTATGAGCATTTTATTCCTTATGGCAGAGGCGTGGAGGTGGCAGATCCTGGGGCTGTGAGGGCAGCCAGGTGGTCAGATATGTCGGTGCTTAGAGCACCTCACCAGCCAGTAGCTTCCCTCACCACAGCAGATATGGAGGCCACACCGTACCAGCTCATGGCCGGCATTTGGGGAGAGGAGACTCTCACATTGATCTCTTGCTCCACCACAGGGCAGCTTATTGACCGTGTGGGACGGGTGGAGGTACATCCTTTCGGCAGGGTTCCTCAGCAGTTCGGCCTCCCATATGTGGGCATGCTTCCTCCAGTGGCACCAGTCTATAGATCAGTCCGGGAGGCTAGAGGGGGGCCTAGAGGCCGTGGTTGGACAGTGGTCACCCGGTATTCCTATTGCAGCCAGGGGGATTGTTCGGGCCAGAGGGAGAGCTGGTGCGCCTCGGGCACCTTTACTTCAGATTACTGCGGGTCCTGCTCATAGTAGCGATGACCCTATAGATATTGACTCGATTCTGAGGAGTCCACAGAGGGAGGGTCGGAGGAGCAGACGGATGATAGCGATCCTGAGTGGCATGACACCCAGGATATCATGCAGGCAGAGAGGGAGGAGCAGAGTGCAGAGAGAGAGACTCTAGTTTCAGAGGAGCCACTCTCTCAGGGCCGTGGTGGAGAGGACGAGTCCGTTGCGGGGCGTCATGTTGCCCCTACTACAGGAGCAGCCCCTCAGTCGGCAGCGGCATCTGCGGTGGCGCTGGCCCTAGTGACCCATCTTGGAGGCCCGGTGATCCGAGTAAGTTATCCTCTCCTCTTTCAGTGTTAGTTTGATTTAGGACTTGTTTTAACTGCTATCTCTCCTTATATTTGTATCTTGTATATTTTAGCCTCTTGCCTAGTTTCTAATTCATCTTTCTTCTTTGTTTTGCAGAGACCGTCGACGAGTGGCGGGATCTAATCCGTAGGGTATGTACTGATTCTCTGATGATCCCGATGGATAGGACCCATGCGGAGCTATCTGTAGATGCCGGGGAGCCTTCAGCAGCCGGTAGGCATACTGACGTCTTCGCTCCTATTTGGCATGTGGCCAGGATGGTGTCGACCCTCCGTACAGAGTTGGCAGGCTATAGGACAGCCGAGCGTCTTATGAGGAGCCATTCTCGTGGCAAGACCATGGCTACTCCTCGAGACCCCGAGCCTCCGTGCATTCGCAGAGCGTCGGCGTAGCCGGAGTCCTAGGCGAGGGCACGCACCCTCGGAGGGGTCGCGTAGGGGTTGAGAGGCGACTTGGCCCTTGTATATTTTGTATCATAGATTTGTTTGTATATCACGGGCTCTTTGAGCGTTTTGACCATGCCTAGAGCATGATGGCATTGTATATAAACATTGATCATTTATATATATGCATTGATTTTAGATCAAAAGCTTGTCATTCTCGTTTGTCCTTTCTATTTCCAGCTGCTTTGTGTATACTACGATGTATGTTTTATATGCTTTCTAGAATGTATGCAATGGAGAACAGATGATGCGAATGCTTGCTTTCTTTTTGTGTTTCATGATGCTGATGCATGATATTGTAGATATACTGTGATCTTAAATCTTAGCTTCTGTGAGCAATTTGGATACCTCATGTTTGTTTTGGCAAAGTGATGAAAATAACCAGTATGATGAATAGATTAACTTGCCCCACTCCTAACTCCACGCAACCAGTAGGATGCGAGGGCTCATCACCAAGAGCCAAGAAGGGCGCAAGTTATGAAATATGGTGAAATGATAGTGATGAAAGATAGACGAAGCTTTGGTGGAACCAAATTGAAAACTACAAGCTTACTCCACCCGAATGACTTCATAGTTTTGGGTGCAACTTGCTTTGCGGTTTATCCAGACTTAGACCCGTAGATGGCCACATAGTAGACAAAATCTGGTTTTTAGGATTTTTAACTCTCTTGGAATTTTGAGCATCTGATTCATTCATTTTTGACTCAAAGTTTGAATAGTTTGTTTATGACCTTTTAATGTTTGCATTGTCTAGAGGACCCCCTACACTTTGCCCCATGCTACTAGTAAGAAGCGTGGGTTTATCACCGTGGGCAAGGCGTAGGCGAGTAAGGGCATTTCCATCCTTTCCCAACCCTACGTCACTAGTAAGAGATGCAAGCTCATCACCGAAGGTTGGTGGGGCAAGGAAATGTGTAAAAATAAATTTTTTGTTTAATCACTTTTTGACTTGTCTTTTTGAGTAAAATGTCAGTATATGCTTGTTTCCAAAGAGATGTATATATGGGATAGATGTGACACCATGAAGCTTCTAGAACAGACCATAGGCAAGACACTTATCCTAAGAAGAAATCAAAGTGAGAACAAACTTGCAGATCTTGGTATGGTTACCATTAGGACTTCGTCATGTTTGATTTTATTTGATAAAAGATTCTGAAGTGATTGATGATATCGTGAAAATGGAGAGATATGATTAGAAAGTTTTGTGCCAACAACATCATGAGTTTGTAGTGAATTACTTTGAGAATAGATTCCTTGATCACAATTTGTGTAGGAACAAGTGGACAAAATGATCCTAATCTTCCATAGTCCTTCGTGACTTCTGGTATGGGCCCAACCATTTGGGCCGGAATTTCCTTCCTTCGCCAGTCTTCTTGTCGATTCGGCTGTCTAGTCTTAGAACTAGATCTCCTTCGTATATATCACATTCATAGACTTTTTTGTTATACTACCGGCACATCCGGTCAGCATAGACTCTATGTCGTTGCTCGGCGTCTAACATAATTTCATCTAGGCTTTCTAGTTGGGAAAGACGTGCTTCTCTATAAGTGTCTTCATCCGTAATCCCTTGCAAAGTGAAATGCGGAGACCGGGTATTTCGACCTCAAGCGGGAGAACCGCCGCCCCAAATACTAGCGAGAAAGGAGTTGCTCCGTTGGTGTTCTTATTGAGGTTCGGTGGGCCCACAAGGCCGGATATAACTTCAAATGCCAATCTCGCTTGTTTTCTTTCACCGTTTTAAGGAGAATGGCTTTCAGCATTTTGTTTGTTGCTTCAGCCTGCCCATTGGCTTGGGGATAATACAAGGAAGCCGTATGATGGCTTATTTTAAATTTGTTGCATAGTTCACGAACTTCTTCATTCTTGAAAGAAGTTCCATTATCTGAGATAATGATTTGTGGGATACCGTACCTGTAAATGATTTGATTTAAAATGAACTTAGCGATTACAGAACCAGGTACGGTAGTAAGAGGCATGGCCTCCACCCATTTGGTAAAATATTCAGTGGCCGTAATTATAAAATTGTGGCCATCTGTGGATGAGGGAGAGAATTTCCCTATTAAGTCCAGGCCCCATGTAGAAAAGGGCCATGGAGTAGCGATTGGTTGCAGAGCTTGTGCTGGCATGTGGATCTCATGAGAGAATTCTTGGCACTTATGACACTTGCGTGCAAACTCTATCGCGTCATGTTCTAGAGTGGGCCAGAAATAGCCCATTCGATGTATTTTTCGAGTGGTGGCATGGCCACCGAAGTGGCCTCCACATATACCGCTGTGAGATTCATAGAGAATCTTCTTGGATTCTTCTGTGTCGACACACCTTAGAAGCATTCCATCGAATGCCTTTCGATAGAGAACTTGCTCTATAATAACGTACTTAGCTATGATAATGCGTAACCACCTTTTTTGTTGCGGTGTAGCTCCTTCTGGATACCTATGGTCCATGATATAGCTAATGATATCAGCGTACCAAGGGCACTCAGATATAGCAGGTCGGGTTTCGACGTAGTATACGCATTCATCGGGAAAATCTAGATCTACTAGATCTCCCCCGTCCAACGGATTATCAGCTAACCAATCCGCAATGATTTGTCCTTTTATCGACTTCTGATTTACAAATGTTAATTCGAACTCTCCCATCAAGGTTATAAAACGTCCAGCTTTTTTGGACAAGGACCCTTGTGTGAGAAAAGTCCGTAAATGGTCTGTCTTTACCATGACCTTCGTTTCTTGATTCAGCATGTAATGTCTTAGACGTTTAGTAGCAAAGACTATGGCAAGGCATTCCCGTTCTGCCTGTGTATAGCGTGTTTCATAGTCGAGCAATGTTCGGCTAATGAAATAAATCGCACGTTCTCTCTTGTCATCGTCTTCTTGGGCCAACATACAGGCCAGGGAAACATTGGTAGCTCGTGAGTATAAGATCAACGGGCGATCTCAGCTTAGGTGGCATTAGCGTAGGTGGTGATAACAAAAAACGCTTAACTGCATCAAAAGCTTCATTGCAATCTTCAGTCCAATCGATGCTATAATCCTTCTTGAGTAAATTGTTGATTGGATGAACGGCGAAGCTTAGGTCTGGGATAAATCTCCGGATTGCACCCAGCTTTCCGAGAAATGATCTGATTCTAGATTCACTACAAGGTGGGACCATTTCGAGGACAACCTAAATTTTGGTTGGATCAACGTCGATCCCTCGTGACGATATGATGTAACCTAGGAGCTTTCCTCCTGTTACACCAAAGACGCATTTCTCTGGGTTTAGCATGACTCCGTATTCTATTAGGCATGAAAGAATGATGCGGAGTACTTCGGGATGGTCACAGGACTTTTTGGCCTTAGCCAATAAGTCGTCTACGTAGGATTCCATGATTTTATGAATTAAATCGTGAAATATATAAGTCATAGCCTGCTGGTACGTAGCACCAGCGTTTTTGAGACCGAAAGGCATGACAGCATAGCAATAGGTTCCCCAAGGAGTTATAAACGTGGTTTTAGCTTGATCTTGCTCGGATATTCTGATTTGGTTGTATCCCGAGAATCCATCCATGAGAGACAAAAGCTCAAACCCAGCTGTTGCATCAACAATGACGTCAATAGATGGTAATGGGAAGTCATCCTTAGGACATGCTTTGTTGATGTCTCGGAAATCTATGCAAATGCGTATCTTTCCATTTTTTTTTAGAACGGGAACGATGTTAGATACCCATTGGGAGTAGTCAACTGGCTTGATGAATCCTACCTGAAGGAGTTTTATTACCTCCTCTTTTACCATGAGGGCTACCTTGGGCTTCATAGGTCTTGATTTTTGCTTAATTGGCTTTGCATCTGATCTAGTGACGAGGTTGTGCACCGCAATGTGGGGTGCGACTCCTGTCATCTCCTTGTAATTAAATGCAAATGCCTTCTGATGTTCTTTGAGAACCTGAGTATGTATTTCCACTTCTTCTGGTGTCAACGAAGAACCTAGTTTCAATATTCTTGGTTCATCTTCTGTCCCAATGTTGACATCGATTGTTTCTTCGATTAAAGAGGCATTACCCTCTTCAAACTCAGGTGGTGCTGGAGGTAAATCTAAATCATCCCCATTTTCTATTGCGTATATGTTAGGTTCCCTTTGTGACGGAAGATCCGTTACGGGATTTCCGAAGTAGGAGGACGAATGTGGGATCAGGGATAAATCTAGCATGTGATAGGAGAGATGTAATGCTGCATAGGCATTTAAATAATCCAAAGTAGCCGCATCATTTCCAACATGGTCTAGGACGGTAGATTCGCTTCCGCTTAAAAGAGGATTTGTCATTGTTTTTATTAATGGTTCGTCACGAATGGATACTGTGAAGTGAGTATCTTCTAGCTCATTGCTTGGAGTAAAACGTGATGCCGAGGTTGCTATTGAATCGGCGAGAAGATTTTTCTCTCATGGGATCGCTTCAATGGATATGAAGTTAAACGCTTTGCTTAAATCTAATACAGCATTTTTGTAGAGTTGTAAATGTTCGGCTTTAGTTTCATATACTTCAGCAACTTGGTTTGTTACTAATTGCGAGTCTCCCAAGACTCTGATGTTATCAATACCAATCCTTCTGGCTAAGGTGAGGCCAAGAAGGAGGGCTTCGTACTCAGCGCCATTGTTTGTGCATTCAAAGTTTAACTTAAATGAGAATGGGAGGACCTTCTCCTCGGGCGAAGTAAGAATTATACCTGCCCCCGCTCCATAACGACATTTAGCTCCATCGAAATGGAGAGTCCAATACTTAGCCGGGAGTGTAGATGTTGGGGCATCTCGCGCGTCCGCACACTCTACTTCTATCATACAGAGATCCTCTGCTGGTAAGGAACCAACACCTAGGGAAAATCCTATGCCTACTGAATCGAATGGTAAGAACATTGGTGAATCTTGTTCTATCAATTCAACGATTTTCGCAGTAGTCCCTAATGATACTATTTCTTTAGTTTTACCTTTAGGGGTTGGAGTTTTTTTGGCTATGCTGGTAGTTTCAAGATCCGTTGTAGGTATCAACTTTTCCTCTGGCTTTGGGTTAGAGGGTTTATTAAGTTGGTTTGTTGGCAGTTCAAATTCTGAGTGCACCCCTGGTCTTTTCTTTAAATCAGCTAGGTGCAAATCGAAAGGTTTTGGATCACCTTTGGCTACAAATACCTTTCCCAGATGCAAGAATCTTACTTCTTGAAATAGCGTGGAAGGGATTGCCTTCATTCGATGTATCCAAGGTCAGCCGAGGATCATATTATAGTTAGTTTCCCGATCTATAATATAAAACTCAGTCAAGATGGTTTTGGGCCCTAAGGTGACCGGCAATATTATAGTTCCTATTGAAGTGGCTTTACGGCTATCATAGCCTCTCAAGGTATTTCGTGTAGTGGAATAGTTTGTTTCTCCATATCCAAGTTTTTGGAGGAAAGAGAAAGGGACTATGTTAACTGCAGCCCCGTCGTCAACCATTGCACGTTTTACATAGTTATTATAAACCCATACTTGTAAGTGCAAGGCTGGGTCACCTCGGCGTGCGATCTCAGCATCTGTGGGCATTTTACTTATTTCGAAGATGAATTCGACATCCTTGTCCGGCTGCCCCGGAGGGTGGATATCAAAATCTACGTGATTTACTTGTGTTTCGGGAGGTGGAGTGATGTTAATTAGATGGCCTAGACCTAATGCTTCTAAAAGAGCAGCTCTGTGAGGGGGAGAGTTCTTTAGTAAGTCCAAAAATGAAATGTGTGAGAAGGTCTTTGTTAGGTCACTAATTAAATCATAGGCACCGATGGGTTTTTCCATTTTTTGCTGACTCCTATCTGTCTCTGGCAGATGACTTGGGCTCGGTTGAGAGAAATACTCTCGTGTTCTTGTTATAGCTTCGATAGGTAGTTCAGCGTCTAATTCCACCAAACTAACTATCTTAGGTCTTGGTTGAGCTCCCAATTGTGGAGCAACTGATGGATTTAATGAAGTCGAAGCTTCATGATCATTGTTTCCCGTTATTGCACCCTTGCTTGTTCCAGTTGGATTCAGCCTATTGCTGTCATGATTTGGGAGTGGATCATTAAAGATCTTAAGGGGAGCATTCTGGGGGGAAACTGCCCCTGCGAGAGTATTTGGTTGTGGTGAGACGGGATCTGCCAAGAACAGGTCTATGAAGAACTGTCTTTGTTCTTCTGGCAAACGTTGCATAAATTTATTGTAGTCACGACATGTTCTAGTGTCGTGACCATGAATTTTATGGAAACCACAATAAGAATTGGGATTATAATTCCCGTTTTGTTGGTTTGGTGTGTATTGTGGCCTAAAATTCCGATCAAACTGTTGCCTATTAGGACCAAAGTTTTGGAATTGTTGTTTTTGGTTTTGACTTTGGTTTTGGTAACCAAATGAGTTTTGGCTTGGCCCTTGTATGGGATTTCGCCGTTGTTGTTGTTGTTGTTGTGGATGGTTAAAATCCACTGTATTGACGGTCGGGGTAAAGTTGTTGTTTCGCTGGTTGTTTGTTTGTGACGGAGTATTAATGACATTTACCCTCTTGGGCTGGTCGGTTACCCCATCCGTTGTTACCCCACGATTTTTGTTAAGGATTTTGGGTCCTTGATTGACATTTGTGGTAGTTGTAGTATTTTGAGTGGAGGTGATTAACCTCCCGTTTGCTCCATATGCCTTATGACCACTATCTATTGCTGCCTGGTCTATTCGTAGAGCGCTCTCAAGTACTTCATCATAAGTCCTTAGTGGGAACTTCTGGACTTCTTCCTTCACTTCTCTACTGAGAGAATGAAGGAATAAATCACATAGTTCCATCTGATCCATGTTTGGAGTGCTTGCCGAGGAATAAAGGACTGTGCGCCACCTTTGGATGAAATGGGCGACAGATTCGTTATGTTCTTGCTTGATGTGTAAGAACTCCCTGATTCCTGTCCTTAATAGCTTGTTCATGTCGAAGGCTTTGATGAACTCAGACACGAGTTGTTTGAATGAATGTATGGAAGCTTCGGGTATTCTGTAATACCAATCGAGAGCAATGCCTTCCAAGTGTTTTGGGAAATATTTTAGCAACAACTCCATCCCAAGGGAGTAATTCTCGTATGGCTGTAGCGTAAGCTTTGATATGCGCATTCGGATCTCCCTCACCCTTGAACTTAGGCAAATTAGGGAGAGGTCTTGGAAGCATGACGCTTCGTATGGTGAAATCTAAGGGTTCCTTTAGATATTCTGAATACGTCCCTATTGCATAGCTTTCGACCATTGATGGTGTTTGGTGAGGGAGTGGTGGTGGGATAGGTTGTTGATACGGTGCAGCGTACGCATTGGCAGGGGCATAGGGAGGTCCCTGCATTTGAGCAAACATGCCGGGAGAGGAGAACATATCTCCTTGTGGTGATTTAGAGTACATGTTTAAATAGGACGGGGTATTATCGAGGAACGGACTGTTCGACACTAGACCGGGAGGAATAGTGTTAGAGATGATAGGCCTTGTTGGCGTTTGCTGTGGATATTGAGGAGGCATGCCTAACGTGCCTACTCCCGTAAGGAGATCTACCTGACCAGAGTGGTATGGAGGATTGGAACTTCCTGTTTGTATGAACGGAGAATTTTGACTTGCTTGAGCCAGTTCTAACCCTCTCACTCTTTCTACTAACGTTGAAATGACTTCATTTGGTGAAGTCACGGTACTTTGCCTGAGCGGCGTTTGTTGTATACCTTGGTGTTGTAAAGGTACATGATATCCTGTCATAAATTGATCGCTATTTTGCCAAGTTTCTCCCAGAATATTTCCTGTATGCAGTGGTATAGAGGTATTTTCTTGAAAAGAGATTTCGGGTTGTATTTGTAATCCTCCTATAGATGGATACATTCCCCGGGAGCGTTGTTCACTCCTAGGATAACGTGTTGACTGTCCATCATCTAAGACCAGGTATGGATCTGATTGCCTACTAATTTGTGGTCTGAGTAACATTTGAGGAGATGAACCAGATTCTCCTGTAAACGTCATATTGTTGGAACCTGAAGGTTCTGTTTGTTGGGTTCGAGGGGGTTGATCTAACTCCTCAGTTTGAAAAGACGAACTATATCTGATTCTTGGGGTTTGTGTTGACAACTGATTAGTTGAATAGTTGTCACCCCATACTGAGAGCGAGGGTGATGATTCCCTATTCTGTTGGGCGTAGTATGCCTCAAGACCCAGGAGGGGTCTGCCATATGCATCGAATCCCGACATATTCGGGGGGTATATGAATACCCGCAGAATAATGGGAAGGAGCGAAGGTGGATGAGAGAAGATGAAACTTCTCAAAGAGAAGGTGAAACAATTGTTTGTTTCACGTCGGGTTCACCAATTTTGTTGGTGAAGCTGATGTGAAGGCTAATGAGGTACAGAAGGTGAAACAGTTGTTTGTTTCACGTTGGGTTCACCAATTTTGTACGTCGGAAAAGCGACAAGCGAGCGTGAGAATCTACAAGTGACTCTTCCGCGTACCCGACCTCCCGAGGTCGTGCCGAGACAGCCGGTGGAGATGGAATACAGGTAGTATATGGATAGACTAGTTAGGTAATCTAATATCTTCGACACGCACTAATGGAATCTGCGAATCTAAGGCAAAGAAGGCCCTTCTAACCTGGACCGGTGTGATAGATCGATCAGCAAGGATGACTGCTCGAAGGCTCCAATCAATATCGAGCTCTGGCGTGATTCGATCTATGGGTTGTGGAATGCGTGGGAAATGACCCGGGATGGTTTCGTGTATTTCTCCTGATAGGGTCATATGGTGAATATAGTTAACTCTATGGACGATTCTCTGGCCTAGTCCAGAATTCTCTAGCTTTGTTAAATTTGTTATGTCTAGTAGGGATAATGTTGGATGATGATAGGTTGAATTGGAGTAGACTAAAATACTAGTGTGTGCGTAGACCAGTGTCTATATCCAATTCTCTTATGGATTCGTTAGGCTGTGGGATCTGTGGATCACAACCATAAACTCTCGGTTGTTGCGGTCCTGTTATGGTCATACACGAGATCAAGTTCTAATCCCTAGTATCCAATAATCGTATGCTTTCTCAGCTTCTATATTTAGAACCAACAGTTGTGCAATCTTCTCAGAATACCTTACAGGTGTTCTCGCAACCTGGATTCTTAAGCTGGTATCTATATCTATGAGGGTGTCTCCAGCATCTGGCTGTGGAACTAGAGGATCGCACCCGAATGTTTGTTCTCTTTCGAGCCCTTCTACGGTCATGTGGATGTTTTCTAGGGTAATCTGTAGTTTGGCTGACTTGACCAAAATGCATGTGCTTGGTCGTCTTCTATGTTTAATCCTCTTAACTGTGAACTGATCAGTTGTAAATCTATGGTTGTTTGGAATACTTGTATCCTGAGATTTTGGTCTATGTCAACTATCGCTGTGACGAGGTTTGGTTGAGGCACGATTGGCTCAAATATATATTCCCTGGGCTCTTGAGGTCCCGTGATTGTCATACGAAACAAAATGCGATCTAACTGTAATGAAACAAATTCTAACTACGTGAAGTAAATCTAACTGCATATAACCTTTATTCTTCTATGAAATATTTAACAATTTTAAGGGAAGCAAACTATTTTAAACGTATCTAGAAATAATAACTAAACAGTAATTAAAACAGACAAGATAACCGAGTGTAGTTATTTGCCTGTGCGAATTGATAGAATTCTAAATAGGTCTAATCTATCTGCAAGATTCTCGATCCTACCTCAGAAGTGAGGAGTGAATCATAGTTTCTCGGAAACTATCAATCCCCACAGCTTCCCTGGCAATATCGAGAATAGAATGAAATGAAATAAAGCGATTAACTACTCTATTTAATATGAATCTGACTAGAACTTTGAAATGTAAAACCTGGATTCCATGTAATGAGTGGCAAATCCAATGGTGTATGTGATCTCATCCCCTCAGTATGATATTCCCGTTCTTTCGTGTTCACTTGGATCCGTAAAAGCGTGTAATGCTAGCACCAATAGGAGTAGATTTTGGGACAAGGACAGCTGTAATACTGCACCGAGAATGCGAGTAGGAGAGGAATAGCGCAAGAGTACAGAGCTTGGCTTATGCAATTTCTAGCAGGATTTTATTGCGAGTCATGCAACATGAAGATAACTGCAATTATCCTATACGAAGAGCAAAACCTACAACTTTAATGGCTTCCCAAGCTGCCCTATTCCAAAATAAAGACACTGCTTGCACAAGTTGGGTATGTGGCTTACCAACAAATTTGAATAAAGCTAACCTGCATATAATGGATTGAACTAAGAACTCCAAGACACAAGAAACAAATCTACAAAGAAAGAGGAATTCAGAGGCAAGCTTCTAACCAGATTGGATGGAATAACAAAGACTACTCGCACAAGATTGGTCGTGGCTTACCAACAAATTGAGCAATACTAACCAAGTAAGAAATGAACTATGCTATCAATCCTAAGCAAGTCGATGACCAAACCACCGAAAATCGAAGACTCTAACAAAAATGGTGGCCAAAATCTCCACTCAAATTCTTCACCCAAATTGACTTAAACTCCTGACCAAAATCGACCATTTGTATGTACACAAACCATGCATTTATAGGAATTCCAACTCTCAAAACCAAAACCAAATTGAACTCCTAAACAATAAACAAAGAAAAACACTGCTCAGGGGGACCAAAAACATTAATGCATGCTCAAGTCGGCAAAGAAAAGCTGGTGAAACGTGATGTTTCACGCGAGTCACGGCAAAAGACCGTTCTGGAAAACACGCACAAGACCGCCGCCGAGCGGGGAGGCGCACAGACCGCCGCCCTGCTCGGGGAGGCGGTTTGCCACCGAAGGTCAAAAGGCCAAGGAAAGAGGGAAAAAGGGGAAAACAAAGGGCGCGGGGGCTAAGCGAGGCATGTGGGATGTTAACGCATACTCCGAGGGGCTCTTTTCGGATCCCGAACACCTTGCGAGGAGACCTGTATCATCATTGGGGCACTTGTTACACTGTTTCGGCGGCAGTGCAGTGCCTTACAATTTTGGGTACGTACAGTACCCTTCCACCATTTTATGGTGTATGCTAGGTGTAAACCATTCCTTTCTAGTGAGTGTCATGTTATAATAGTTACATCAAATGTGAACATTTGATAAATGAGAACTAGTCTATGTTATGATTTCAGGTCTTGGATGACCTCATGATGTATTACCCTATTGGATATCCTATTAAAATAGTGAGAGTGAATTGTTAAACAATGGAAATGATTAATAAACATCAAATCAACCAACCTATATTATGATAAAAATGTAAATTATTATTTGTATTATTGGTAAATGGTTTTTTGGGAGGGACCATACCCCAACAAAATAAGGTTCAAAAACAATATAGACATAATTACATCAATGGTTTTTTTAAACATGGGGATCACACCCTAGAGAAAAATTCCTAAAATCCAAAATAATAAGTTAGAACAAAATCGAGAGAAACCTACCAAAACAAAGTAAAAAAACAACAACACTAAGCAAAGCACCATTATAGCCATGCAACCACAAGAAACCAACAAAATAGAGAATAGATCATAAACCAAGAGCACCTTAACTTGAGAAAAATTTGAAAAAAAAATGAACTCCTCTAGAGCATTAAAGAGATTGAGGGTAGTGATTTGTGAGGGGTCATCCATATTGATGGTGGAAGTAGCAAGTTTCTTATCCTTTCCACCTTTCCATATCCCAGGATGAATATTGTTGAGATTGCACACCTGTTTAACTTGAATTTCAATGAAATCCAGGAAGGCCTTGTGCATGGAAAAATGATCAATTTTCTTGTTAATAATGTGCCCAATAGACTCCTCCAAAGAATCCTACTTCTTATAAATTTCCTCAATTTTGGCCTCAAGCGAAGGATTGTTGTCAAAATCCTTTTTCCCTTAGTACCTTCTTTATATAATTGAGTCATGTACTTTCTCATTTCGTTGATCATTTCTTCATGCCTAATAAATTATTCCTTCAACCCAGAGGGGGTAACAGTTCATGAGAAAATTGATCAATGGATAGAAGGATATCAACAATAGAAAGTTCCTTTCCTTTATCACTTCATGTGAAGGATGATCTTGGCTAGTTGAGGAGAAGAGGAAGGGGGTCTAAAATTCTTATTATTCACCTTATACTGCATAGGGGTTCAAGAGGAGGGTTAGAGTGGGTGGGAATGTTGGCCACGATGGTGTAGTAGTGTTGGTGAAGTAGGAGTATAAATCCTTGGTGCAAACAAAGGCCAAACTGGTGAAAATGCACCTCTTGAATATATTTTTCAAGGGATTGTAGAATATAGTAAGGAATACTCACTCTAGGGATCCTACAAAAATGATTTAAAAGGACTAAATGATGTAGGGGAAGGGTTATGAAATGGACCTCTAGAGTGACATAGTGAAAAACATGTGAGAAACCTCATCATAAGGGGTAGGGATAGAGGAAAAAACCAAACCAATTGTGACAAAGGAAAGGGTTTCTATAAAATTTATTACCCTCTATAAAATTTATTTTTTTCCTTTGGACCTTTATCAAATTTATTTCTATAAAATTTGATACCCTCCATGCACATGCTTGTAATGCCCTTTGATTCTCTGCATGAATTTTGTGAAGCCATCAACACTCAACACCCTTTAAATATCTTCATTGTTCTTCCAAGTCGTCTCATACCATTTCAAATTTCTAAGGGACACCTTCCATGGCCCCAAAAGAAATAGTGAATCCTGTTAATAGGAGGCAAGGCATCCTCTCGATGGCACCCTAAATGCTTCACAATAACTTGATAACCAAAGGGATAAACTAAACTCTGATTGTCATGATAAAAACTTGGATGAGTCATGGTATAAGTGTGTGAAGTTATCATGACTCCATAAATTCACATGCTCACCGGATTATAAGTAATAGGCCCTAATAAAGATGGCATTTTCTTCATTAATGATGATATCATTAGAAATTTGGGGGATTTTTATATTGTTATGCGAGATAATTTATGTGCTTACTAATAATCAAGTTATCCCCTGGAAAAATTGGATCAGCCACGACTCCACACAGAAGAAACCAGAGAAATCATGTTCAAATCCTACAAATAGGTTATAGGGGACTCTATAATGGAGTGGTGGGGCATGTGAAAGATCAAATGACCCCATGCAAGAAGAAATTCAAGAAATGGCTCTATCGAGTGAACCTGTGCTTCAAATCCAGCAAACATATTGCAAGTGGGCTTGGAAATGGAATAGCAAGGTCAAGGAAGGAGAAGATAGTGTCAAAGAGGCCATATACTCAAAAAGGAAGGAATGGATAAAGTTTGAAGTCTTCGGGCTTTGAAATAATTTAGAACAAGCCCAAAACAACTAAGTATGGAGGAAACAATAGATGCTGCCAAGTGTCCAAATGGTGCACCTCCAAAGATTGAATCCAAAAGGGGAGACTCGAACAAGTGCCAAGCCCCCACGTGTCCCTGTGTCCAAAATGGGGACAAAGTCAAAATCTAAAAGTCAAAAGGTGGTCGAGAGGGCCTCAAAAAGACTAAGTATAAAGGTGCTAGTAGAAGCTACCACACATCAACTTAGCACATCCCGAAAGGTAAATCCAAAAGCGAAGGCCCAAATGAGCGTGGGCTCACCACATAGTCCAAGTTGAAAAATGGGACAGAGCGGGCCAAAAATTGACTAAGTATGGAGAACGAGTGCTAACTCGCCACGTGTTCAAGGTCCAAAAAGGTAAGAAAGGCCATTGAAAAGTCTAAGATTCTATGGAGGCCTCCATGTGTCAACCCGACGCTCCTTCAAAGGAAAAATCTTGAGTGGGTTTTTAAGTGAGCGCAGAGCCTCCACGCGTCTGGTTTTGTAAAGGGATAGGGTTAGGTTGAATAGTTAAAGCATTGAGACATGCCAGTGGAGGGTTCCAAGTGTCAAAGCATGATGCTAATTCAAGAGTAAAATTAAGGGAAGGTTTCCAAACAAGCGCCAAGCCTCCGCATGTCCCCGGTCAGATATATGACCCGCCGAGCAAAAGGACTTAGCCAAAAACATGAATAAACTAAGAAATATGTGGAAGAAGCCATGTGTCAGCCCGACATAACTCCAAAATCAAAATACAAAGGCTTCTCATGAGACATGCGCCACCCTCCATGTGTCCGGTTTCAAAAGGGGCCCTATTTTGGTAGCTAGTTCCCGCTATTTTGTATGGACCCGATTCAAATTTCAAATGGGCATATCTTTTGACTCGATGCTCAAAATCGACAAATCTAGCACCGTTGGAAATATCTTGGCCTCATCTACATTTTAGAGATCTGAAAATTTAATTTTGGAGAGGTTAGGTGGGGAAAAAAATGAAGAAACGTCTTCGGGCCATTAATACATGATCTATTTTCCGCTAACAACCAGATCGGATTTAATCTAATCCATTGTCCATCCTCCTTCGAGGCACCAAACAATTAATTGATGAAAACACGACATATTTGGGGAAGATTTTGTAGGAGGCATTGATGATGGTGGTTGAGCTTCGAACTAGATTTTCCACTTCTCTCTCCTTCCTCCATCAGTATTTGAATCTATAAAACTAGGGTTGGGACTCATTGTAAAGGGTTGGAAATGTTTGTTTTGCGCCCTCCCTTCTTCTTCTGTTCACGAAGGATTTTGGAGCTTTTCTAACCTCTCCTTTAGGTTGTTATGCAAGTTTTTCCTCTTAGCCACCGCAATATATTTTATCAACTCCGAGAAATAATATATATGTCTCGTGGATGTTTCTCAACCCTCTCATGTATTCATTATTATCTCTTTGATCTTTTATTACAATTTGGTCATCTGTTCATGTTGTTTTTATTACATTCTTGTGGTCTATGTTAAATTGTAAAATGAGTGTCTAACATTCCTTTAGTGTATCACCTTGTTAGCTTAGGTTTATTTTCTTGCGTCTCTCTAACCCTATCTCCTATTAGATTGAATAGACTTAGGATAGATCCTATGTAATTTGTTTGTGTACACCGAATAGAGGGATAGGAACTTGCCTTAATCTAGAGATCTCTCTCAACTCGTAAGTTCGCACACCTGAAAGATGCTCCATCTTGTGTAATCACATTGACAGCCTCAATCCATCTTGTTGTAAACATTCGGGGTGTTATGATTCTACCCTAACAGCTTTGGCTTGCCGGTGGGACAAGAGATCTTCACTTCATTTCATCAATTTGATGTATTCTTAGTGATATTTAGCCTTTACAGGGCACATTTAAAGCACATCTGGTGACTCCATCTGGTCAATAACCCATCCTCTAAGTTACAAACCTTTTCCATCCATTTCCACTCATTTTCATCCATTTTATTCTTCCATCTCTTTCATTTTCTCCCATTCCATAAAGTTGTGCAATCATGACTTCATTCCCTTCATGGAACTCACACTTACAACAACAATGCAGTTCACCTCCAATGAATTTTCCAACTCCTCCAAATAATCATTATAATCAGTTCCATGACCATTATGCTTACCCACATGAGCAGAGTCAAATTCGGTTTGGCCACGAGCTTATCAAGAAAAAGGGGACGCATACAATGGTGACAATTTATGTGGAAAATGTTTGCTTCATTGGAGAAGATTCAAAAATGGAGGTGGCATGGTTTAGTCAAGGGCCATTGCACAAATGAAGTCATTCAAGATTGGTTGTAGGGAACCTTGTCCATGGGAAGGCCCTTTTCTAATACATTACAGCCCTTAGAGAAGTTTGACTTCATGGTTGAAATATTTCCTCAGCTTGCATAGTGGTTTGAAGATATTGAGGCTTACGAAATGGACACAATACAACCTTCTTAATGGTTAAGTCAATCAACAGCTCCCTATCCCTTCATTTTCTCTTTCTCAATATTTATCATTTCAAAGATGATAAATATTCAATCTCCTCACTTGCTACCTCAAGTGTTGATTTCATTTTTCATTACCCTAGTCTTCCATCCCATCTCAATTCTTCACCCCTTTTACTTCCCAAGAAGTTCCACCTCCCTCTCCACCACAAACAATAGAAAAACTAGTTAAACCCCAACCTGTCACTCCTCTTGCTTCTCCAAATCCATGCCGGGAAATGAAAACTAAACAACTAGCCGAGGGAAGCAAGAAGAGGAACCCAATAGAGAAGAAATGATAGACAATCTGAAGAGTTGGTCTGCCAAATTTGAGTTTACAAAGATCCCCTTGATGGTTAAGCTAATAGAGAAGGTCAAGGTTGAAGAGCTAGTGGTGGCTGAGGCTGAGTTTGTAGCAGAGAAGAAAAAATAGAAGGAATAAGATCAACAACATGTTTTATTTAAATACAATGTCTCTAATGGAACTTTGTCTAAAGAGGATGTTGATCCGATCCAAGTAACTTAACTAGGTGAGGAGGAAGAACAATCAGCTCCAAGTCCCATTGAAGTAGAGAAGATGGGAGAAATCAAATAAGTGTTAAAGCCAATCAATGAATAAAGCATCATTGAAGATCCTTTGCTTTCATTTCAAGGGCCTAATTTGATAGATAATTTCATGATGGAGGAGGACCATACAACTTTAGAGGCTCCAAGCATAGGGTATGCTGCAGAAGAACCTTCAGTTCCTCCTCCCACTTCATCCCCTTCAATATCTAATGTTGAAGAAGAGTTTGAACTTTCAAACTTCATGCTTGAGGAAGAGGGGAACCATGGTGAGCAAGTTTCAGATCAGGAGGACACCATGAAGGAAGTAGAGCACCTGTAATAGGATAAAAAGGAGGCAGAGTGTCTATCAGACTCAGAATATTGGTTTGGTGAAGAGGATCCTGAGGAGATCACATCATTTTCTCCTCTTCCATCCACCTTCCAAGCATATAAGCTTGCTGACATACACCCCATTTTCATATCTCAAAATTTCTTTTTTATCAAAGCTAAAACCTTTATATCTTACATCATTTGGATCGACAGTAAGTGTTGTTTTTACCTACTAAAAGTAAAAATCAGATTCTATGATACTTTTTACTTCATCCTTAAACTAAGTTCTCAAAGTTATAAGTGCGGAAATATGTTTCCTATGAATTAGTACACCTACCACTCTGTTTTATTTTCCTTTAATGTAACTTATGTCAAAATCATATTGCAACAAAAAATCTAACCATCTTCAATGTCTTGCATTCAGATTTGGTTGAGTGAAAATATACTTCATCCTAAGATGATCAGTCTTTAATTAAAAAGGTATTCCTAAAAGATAATGTCTCCATACTTGAAGTGCATGAACTATGGTAGCAAGCTCTAGGTCATGGGGAACATAATTCAACTCATGTAACTTGAGTTTTCTACTCTCATATGTTATAACATGATCATTTTGTAATAGAATACCTTTGAGTCCTTCACTGGAAGAATCAGAACTACTGTAAAGTTTCCATTTAGATACATGATACAACCAAAATAGGTTTATATGTTAATTAATCCTTAAGAGTTTTAAATGTTGATTCACATTTATTATTCCACTCAAAATTCTTTGCTTTCTTTCGTAATGAAGTTATCAGAGCAATGAATTTTGAAAAATCCTTAACAAAATTTCTATAGTAACCAACAAACCCCACAAATTTTATGACTTCATGTACATTCTTAGGTGAAGGACAATCGATTATGGAAACAATATTTGATATATCAATTGTTATTCCATCCTTACTTATGACATATCCTAAATAGTGAACTTCTATTACATAAAAAGAACATTAGGACAACTTATCATACAATCTTATCTTTCTTAAGATTTCAAGTACTATTTTCAAATGCTCGTGATGTTTGATCAATGCTTTTACAATAGATAATAATATAATCCAAGAATACAAGTACAAATTTTTCCATGTACTCTTGAAATATATTATTCATTAAATTCATAAAATTTGTAGGTACATTTGTCAAATCAAAAGGTAAAATTTAAATTCATAATGTCCATACCTTGTTCTAAAGGTTGTTTTATAAATATCTTCATCTTTAATTCTTAATCGGTGATATGCGAATGAATATATATCTTAGAATATGCTAATGCCCCATGCATCTAATCAAATAGATAATCAATTCTAGGAAGTGGATAATTGTTTTTTGATTGTTGCTTTGTTTAACATCCTATAATAAATACAGTCTGTGTGTTCTATCTTTCTTTTCACAAAATTATTGGTACTCCCCAAGGTGAGACACTGGTCTTATCAAAACCTTAGAAAACAGTTCTTAATCGTGCCTTAGGCTCTACACGTTCAATGGTATTCATTTGATAAGGTTCCTTGGAAATAGGCTCAGTTCCTAGTTTGATTTCAATCGTGAAGTCAAATTCTCATTTTGGTGGAAGACCGGGTAGTTCTTCCAGAAACACATCGTTGAAATATCTTAACAAAGGAAATGTTTCCAAGAAATCACTATCCCCTTCATTTGTTTCAAAAATTTTTATTGCATACAAAGTGCAGCCTTTGTTTTTGGCCTTTTTAAGTTGTATAGCTGACAATTTTCTAACTAAAATTTCTCATTTTACCCCTTGGATGTCTGTTGTTTTCTATAGATCATCAAGACAACTAATGTGTTTTTCAAAACAATCAAATTTTTCTTTATGATTAGAAAGCCAATTAACACCTATTATGACATCATATGACCCCAAAGGAGCAACATAAAGATCTACTTCAATTGAAAAACTAGGTAATTCTAGGACTGCTCCAAAAATACATTTACTAACAATATGGAAAACATTATTTCCATAATGAATAGTCCAAGATTTTTCCATTATTCTAGCTTTTATTTTTAGTTTTGCAGCTAATTTACTAGAAATAAAGCATTAAATAGCCCCGTATCAAAATTATAAGAATGTATACAAAATAATTTACCGGCACTTTCGTGCCGATGGGGTGGGAGTGGTGTGGTCAAGTCACATGGTTGTGTGCTTTCCCACCCGGTTTCAAATCCCCGAGGCACGATCCTCCTCGGAGGTGGTTTTGCCACTAGAGGCAATATCTTTACTCGTGATGACACTGGTGATTACTCCTCACTACTGACGCTGGTGGCTGCTCCTCTCATTGTTGACACTGGTGGATCCTTCTCCTCTCACTTTGTTGATGCTGGTGGCTACTCCACTCACTATTGCTGCTCCTCTCACTGCTGACACTTGTGGCTGCTCCGCTTGCTGCTAATCCTGGTGGCTGCTCCTCTTGCCGCCAATGCTAGGGCTGTTCTAATAGTTGTCCCACTCGCTACGGTCATTGTCGATGGTCGCTGCATCTTCACTTCGGTTTCATGGTTGCTTCAATTAGGTTCCTAATAGTGGTCCCTTCTTCATTGTAACCAGTTTTTGGATCCTCTAGAAAATCCTCAAGTGTACAAGGATGTGGGTCTTTTCAAACACCCTCAATTTACCCTCAATCCAATTTTTTTTTTTTTACCTGCACCGTTATGGGTGTAGCTTTCTTTTCATCTTGTTTATCAACTACCGCATCATGTATCTTATGGTATTGATTGTAGTTATATTTATTTTTAGGGAACTAATTTGTATAGTGATCCTTACGAGAGTTTAAACAACCCCTACAGTCCTTTTTTGTCTAAATTTATTTCTAGCCCCGAACTTATCATTTCTGTCCTCCATAGGACTTCTGTCCATTATTATTATTATTAACGAAGTTGTTTCAAGCATTTGTAGAGGTTTATTTTCTGTTGTTTTCTTATTGTTATCAGCTACGAACTTATTTTTAGCACCAAAATTTTTCCATGCCCACTTTTTAGGTGCAAGAGATGAAGAAGAATTAGGAATTTTCTTACGGTTCTCTTCCTTATGGGCAGAAATTACTTTTAATTTTTTTCCTACTTGAATGGTTGTTTCTACAACCCCTTCCATGGTGGTTGGGTTATGAACATATACTTCACCCCCTATGATAGGGTTCAATCCCATAATAAACTTACCTATCCTAAACTTCTCGTCGGGGTTTTATCGAGGCACGTACTTAAGAATTTTAATAAACCTCTCCCAATACTGCATTACAGCTTAATATTCCCTTAATTAAATTATGAAATTCAGTCATCTTCTTATCGAGAATAGATCTTTGGTATGCAAAGTGTTGCCTAAAGTAGCTCTTAAACTTATTCAAAGTGATGCTTGATTCATCAATTTTTAATTCCACTTTATGGTTTTCCCACTAAGAGGATGCCTCAAGGGAAAGCTGATAATCTCCCCATACTACTTTTGCTTCCTCCGAAAATTTCCTTATTGCAAAGTACTTATCCATTTCATCGAGCCAATTCTCATCTTCATCCCCCAGTGTAGTGGCATTTAAATTTAATGGACATATCATTTTTATGTCATTTGTGAGTTTAGTTTCTAATCTTTTGTTTTTATTTTCAGTTTGATTGGGTACATTTTCATTTACATTCACATCATTGTTATCTACTACATTGTTATTATCAACGCCCAAATTTCCAACATTGGTGTTGTCCCCTTGGAGGTGGTTGATTGTTATTACCATCATCTTCTTCCTCATCATTACCCATAACTTGTTGTTCAAGTACATCCAAACAATCTCTTGTGTTCAACAGCAGCCGGGATCTCATCAATTTTTTGTGTGGTAGCTACCTCTCCACCTAGAGGTGGGTTATTTGTAGTACCTCCCCTTGTTCTAACCATTTTTTGTTAACAAGAAAATTAATTTTTTATTAGATATGGACTCAATAGGTCCAAGAGCTGCAACCTTCAACTTTGATACCAAGATGTAACATTACCATTTTAAGACTTTAGAAACAAGGGATTTTTTTATCTTACATAATGTTCTCTATTCTAAATTAATACAATTTAGAACACACATTCCAATACCAATCCATCTCATAATAGAAAACCATATGCAGTTGTAAATGACTCGGTGAAACACCAATATCTCATTTCATGACTTGATATTAAATCGATCTCTCATGTTAACTTAATAATGTGTATATTAGGTATACTTGGTTCCTTTACCCTTTTAGGGGAACCAAAGTGTTCTATCTAAGAGGACTATCTGAATATCTGTTACCAATATTCATCTGAAATCCTACATCTTAGACTAGGTGACATAGGACAATGCAACCAAAAGAGCTTAAGATACTTTGGCCAAAGTTTTTAAACATGTTTAACTTGGGTATTGTATGTTTTGTACCTTTATAAACATGAAATTTTCAATTTCATTGATTTTCTAAAGGTAATAGCCACAAAACCGTATGCATTCACGAAATTCCAAAAACTAACATAATGGTTTTTTTAGAGTGTAGAATACATGTATATTTTTATTTAAAAAAAATTGGGTAAAATTTTGGTGTTTATCTTAATTTTATAATACATTGTTTCTTATGTTCTAAAAGAGGAATGATTGTCCCTTGGTGGTGTTTTTAAATGAAAATTTGTTTTTTCACCATGAAATTTTAGATGTATGTTCAAGATTTGACTTTTAAGGTCCTATCAAATTTTTGTATTTTTTTGACTTATATTTTTTTAATTAATTATTTAGTAAAAATATTTTAAATAAATAGTGTACATATGTCTATGCCAATAAATTTTAAGATTTATATCGAAATTGAGTTTTTTTTTTTTCACAGGTACGAAGAAGACTTCAACAAATAGTAAGTTTTATTTTTTCAATTTTTTTATATATTCTACTATTTTTCAAATTTGGTTGATTGTGTACTATTGATTGTCCTAAAATACCATATGTTAGTAAAAATTAAAAAATAAATAACAAAATATTTTTAAAAATGAAAATTATATTTTTAGAAAGCTAATAAAAATATGAATTTTGTGTTAAAATTTTGTAATTTTACTAGTTCATTTACCCTAATTACGTGGCACCTAAGTGGCAGATTTTGGCTTACAATTATCCTCCAAAAGGATTTGGGCCAAAATGTGCCACTTAGGTGCCATGCGTTAGTGCCACTCATAAGGGTTCGAGCGAATGAGGGTTCGAGCGAATGGGTTTCGCGTGAACTACCTTTGCGTGAACCCCCCCCCCCCGTGCCACCAAAGTGCCGCCAGAACATGCTTCCTTCTAAATTTAATGTTTTGCAATTTTTGTTTTTATAAGTAACGGTGTTAAAATAATATTGTTTGTTTTTAATGTTTTAAATTTAGTTTTTACATACATTTTTTGTTTTAAACTAAGTTTGGTTTTTTTAATTTTTTTAACCAAAAATATGTAATATGTTATTATATTTTTGAAAAATATTTTTTATTATTTATATATAATAAAATTGACTTTAAAGCATATAGTTATTTTATTTTAAAATATATTATAAAACTAAATAATTGTATATTAAATATAAATTCTATTAAAATTAGAAAAGTTGTTTTAAAGTTATAAAAAACTAAAATTAAAAATAACCTAATTTCTAACCTAATTTCTATTGAGATTTGTATATAATAAGAGTTGCATGCATGTGTAGTTTTGTATCAAGTTTACTCTTAGAAATTCATATCTATCTCGATTTATGTGTGCAGTGAAAATTATTGAAGTGGATGAATCATGGGAAATGCAAAGAATAAGAAATGAAAAATATACCGAGGAAGAGAATGTAGAGAAGAATGCTAGAAGATCAGTTCGTAGGAAGGCACAAACAAAGAGAGAGAAGGCACAACAAGTGAAAGACAAGGCTGCAAAATTGGTACATAAGTAGAAACCCTTGATAGATCGTAATTTTATTTTTCATTCTAAGGTAAATATGATAATATGTTTTTTAGATTGGGTAAAGGAAAGGGTTTTGATAGGATCCCATAACCTAAAACAATAGAAACAATATGTGAAAATAAAAGGCTCTAACAAAAACAACGTAAGAACCAACCAAGTACCGAAAAAGGATCCACACGAAAAATCATTCAACGAAACAATAATTGTTGAAATATCAACAAAACATGGTAAAAAATAAAACATGGTAAAAAATATTACAACCACTCAATAGTATAATTTGGATCTTGATCTAGCCATCTACTTTGTTTTTATTGCTTGTTACTCTCTAGGAGACATGGTTGTTTTTATCTCTTAGTTAAATATAGGGTTTCTATTTAACATCAACTTCCATTCTTCAACATCCTCTCTCACCTCTTAGAAAGGCTCTATTTCAGTACCCACCAACACCTTTCTAACTTAATCCTCATATAATTGGGTCATTCCCAAAAAACAAGAACCTTTGTATTCCTCCCATCTATATCTCTATAGTTAACCCCTTGACATTTTGTTTCTTTATTCTACATTTTACCTTCTCATACATCTTTCAAAATTTGGCATTTTTCACCCATCGTGCTTATGTGTTCCATTCAAAATAATTTTCTATCTCTGGATATAGGCCTTAACCCAATTCCTCTTTATCAAGGGTAGCCTCTAAATTCTAGCTCACCATCATAAGATTAGCTCCCAAACGGGTCATATTCCTTATTTACTTATTGTTTATCTAGCTATAATATATGTTTTTCCATTATTTAGGTATGCTTCTATCATTTTCTCCTTTCTAACCTCACCTTTTCTCACTCATCATTTCTCTCTTTCAGTTGTGAAAAGGTTGTCTTCGTCTAGATACAAACATGATCCTCTCAACATACCTTTATTTCTTAGCACTCTTGCTTTATCCACATACTCTTCATGTGGAGATAAAACACCTTCCAAAACACTTTGCATTAAAGAACCACATTAATTTTTTCCTTGATTCCCTCTTCCAAACATCCCATTATATCATAGATCATTTTGTGAGAATGATTAAGTATGATGTATAACACAAGAGATCCTAGTCGAATGAAATAATATTAGGCATTTTCATAAATTAGATACTCATGCCATATTTCATAAATTAGATATATATATAACATATATATATATATATATATATATATATATATGAAAAAAATTGAAAGATCAAATGATGACTTGAGCCAATATCTACTATAAGGAAATTTTGATCTCCTAAATAAAATATTAGTTGGAAATTTTGATCTCCCAAATCAAATATTAGTAAGTATTATATATTAACATGTGTTAATAACATCCTATGCATATATATATACAAACCTTTGAAAAATAATATTTATACAAAAAATGTATATTGGTAATATTTATATTATACATGCTACAGACATTAAAATTATATGACTATAGCTATACTCTATATGTATATATAAAATATAATAGAATTTAATATTTGATTTAATATTTTTATATATTATCATGTTATAAATATTTCTTTAATGTATGTCATTTGGAGTACATAAGATTATTACACATGCCAATTATACATAGCATTAAAATTATAAATAGTAAAATTATTTTGAGTTAGTAAGACTATTCCTCTACACTACATCAATTTCAAATCCAAGGTTGATTGAACAATGCATGGTAAAATTATTTTGAGTTAATTTCTCTACATACTATTTTTTGATGAAATTTCCTAAACCTTTGAGATTCACACTAAGGCATCCAAATATGCATTTGGTATCCAGTAGTCATCCAACAAGGAAATTAAGTTGATTACTAAGTTTAGATACGTTTGATGACATGGTGAAAATTTATTCCACATGACTATGTGGTATTTTGTAAGAAAATAAAATAAAAAGGAAAGTGGGAAAAGGGGAAAGTAGGTTTTAGACCAAAGTAATCAATAATAGATCATTATGTCACACTTAGACATGCTTCTAAGTTGAAAAAGTCTTGAATACAAATGCAAAAGTATTGTTTAGTAGATTTCAAGAAGGACCTCATGAAGCTATCTAAATACAATTAGCTTGGTCAACTTAATATTATTGTTTACTAGATAGTAAGTTAATTTTTTAGATATTAAATTGTTTACTAGCTTGGTCATTAATGGTGTAATCACATTTGTATGTTAATTTTTTACAAATTTTGGTGTAATCACATGTGTATGTTTATTGACACAGATCATGATGCACAACATTATGCTGAAGTGATAACAAAAGTTATGGAATTACTTCCCAAGAAAAATGTGAAACACTTGGTGAAGATGGATTTACAAAAATTAAAAGAATTTTCCCAACAAGAACCACTATCATGAAAGAAAACAACAAAAAGTGTAGAGATAATATATGGTGAATTTGTTAATTTGACTACAGTTGCTAGAGCACATTTGTTGGTTACATTCTTGAATCATGTTGATATGAAGGAAACATTAGAATTGTTGGGTGTTGATTTTGGATGGAAAAATTCAAAATGTATAGAAGAAGAATTTGTTGGGAATGTTTCTAAAGGAATAAGTTCTTTGGGTACAAAAACTAGGTCTGTTGATAAGAGTATTTCTCGTAGAGAAATATTAACTTCAGTTGTAAGTGAAGATACGACAAAGAATCATCATGTTACCATTGTTTCCAAGGCATTGGGTTTATCTAGAAAGATGGTCAACAGGTATGCAAAGAGGAGGAAGACATTGGATGACTCTACTATGGAAGGAAATTGGGCACTAATGTGTAGAAATCCATGTTATGATAAAATAGAGGATAATATTGTGAAGATAGTTTCTAATTTTTGGACTGAGAGGACTCATCCTTCTCCGAATGTGAGGGATGTTTTAAAACACATAGGATAACTCACAATAACTATGATGAACATATAAAACATTGGCTTGAAATAACTCAACATGAGATGTACATAAATTTTATAGAAGAAAATCTAGATGTTAAGATTGGACAATGAATGTTTGAAAATTTGAAGCCTTGGTATGTGTGAGCTGATAAAGTCCTTGACACATGTTGTTGTTTTATCATGTTGAGTTTGATTATCACTATCAGGTACAAAAAAATTATATCATGTATATATATTTTGAGGTGTGCTTTCATTTATATCTATATATTTGAAATTTGATTAAATTTCATTTTTTGAGATGTGATTTAAAATTAATGTATTTCAAAATATATTTTTTTAGGTGTATAGAAAGTTACGGGAAGCATCAAATGGTCCTGAAAATGCCCCACCTACACGTGTCAGTGAATTCATAACTTCAATTCTTTGCACAATATCGATGATCATGTCGACGATCATATGACTTGCATCAAAGGTGTATGTGACAAGTGTGGGGACTTGAAATTATTGCAGAAACAAATGAAGATTTGGACACAGTTCAAATGGTGGCTTGCAAGAGGTGAAATATATGTGTGTGTGTGTGTGTGTGTGTGTGTGTGTGTGTGTGTGTGTGTGTGTGTGTGTGTGTGTTTAAATTTGGATGTACATATTTTATTTTATTTTTACTGCAAATGAATATGACAATTTGTCCATTATGTATTGATTTTGTAGGTTCAAATACATAAAATATTCAACACGGCTTGGAAAAGATGCAACCAGTTTGAGATTTGGTAGAAGAGGAAATCCCCATTGCTACATTCATGCAAAGTTTTCAAAGTTTAATTAGTCCATACATCAAACATTCTCACTATGCAAAGTGGTAGGATACATAATTCAAGACTAATAGAGACACATTCCCTATTGGTTCCATATTGTCCGTGGTTGATTTTGCTGAGAATTACTCATTTTCTCATCAAAAAGAAATTCAAACACAATATTATCATACTGACCAAGTTACTATCATGGTTCAAGTATTTTATAGGCATGCACAATTGGATTTGGATGGGGTTGAAAGTACATATGTGAAGCGAATGATCAAGAAGGAGTATCACTTCTATATAAGTGATGACAAGGAACATGACACCCACTTTGTGCAGCATTGTTTTGGTTTTTTCTTTCAATATCTTCATCAATGAGGAGTACAAATAGATCAACATTTTTTTGGTCAGATGGTTGTGCATCACAATTCAAATCCTCTCACCCTTTCTTTGCACTCAATTCGTTATCATCATCATCATCATCACAAAATACCTCATTTATGGAGTTTTTTTAGAGTGGTCATGGGAAGGGAGAACATGATGGTGTGGGTGCATGCATCAAACATGATCTAAAGAAACAAAGCTTTGATTATGAGGGAGATCGATTGATTGATGCCCACACCATTGTTGAATGGTGTAAGAAACATTTTGCAGTTCAGGTTTCAACCTCACAGGCTTCAACATCACACACTTCAACCCCACAGATTCAACCCCACATAGAGTGTTTTGGGAGATAACAAGTACATGCACATTTAAAACATAGATGTAGATCTTGATGTGATTTATTAAGTTCTACAAGTTACAAACTTTAAAAAAAATATTCTGAATTTTGATGTTTGTTTTAAACTTTATTGATATTTTGAGCATGATTAATTGAAGGTATTGATTGAAGGAAAAGTATGGATGTGAAAGGATTCCTAATTCTAGGTCTTTGCACTCTTTGATGACTATGGATAGTAATAACTGGACAATATGTACAAGAGATTATTCTTTTTTTGTTATGAATGCATGAACAAATCATATTCAGAGTGCAATAGTCAAAAACATGGGTATGTAGGTGAGTGGAAGAAAGTTCCTTTAGTTGTGGATGACACATATGGATCAGATCATGATGATAGTTTTGAAGATGTGCCATTAATTTCAACTGATTATGACCACATATCTGGACTGGTTAAACAAGGTATGTTTTATTTAAAAGGATTGTATAATTTGATAATTAAATATATATGTATAATTTATAGTATACATGGATCATTGAATGTTTCTTTGCATTTTGTTGTAGGTGATGTATTTGTAGTCATTGCTGAAGAAGACAATATTGAGAAAGTGGAGTACTACTTGTTGTGTTGCACAAAAGAGAGAACAAAGCTAACATGTGAAATAACAAGTGAGGAGACAACATTTTATACTAGCTCGGTTGTAGTGCAGGGAACATACTTACAACAAGTGAAATCCCTCCAAAGTGGGATTCACTTTGTTGATTATAAACTAGAAAAAAGGTGTATCATTACACCCATCACATAATTGCTACAGGGTTACAATTGCATCAGGTGAAGACTAAAAGTGGTCAATGCAAAAAATGGAGACTAGATGTAGAAGACCATGAAAAATTTTATAGGTCATTGAACAATGAGAAGAGCCACTTGGTATTATATAGAAGGACCTAGAATATTATATATTCATGTCTTCCAGAATAAAATATTTTATCTATTTTATTTTTCATTTGGCATACATATTTGACAACTTTCTTGCTATGATATTAAGGATGGGTTCATTAATGATGTAATTTTGTTCCCTAGTATCTCCAATAATATTCTTTCCATATATATCAATGTTTATATCATGAAGGATTTGGAACTATATATATATATATATATATATATATATATATATATATATATATATATATATATACAACAAATGAGTTTTAAAAACTTTAAACTTAGTGTTGGTCTACCTAACATGTCTTGTATATGATGATGGTTTTTTAGATATTGTGTACATGTAAAATGACATTAATCGCCATTTTTCAAAAATTGAGTTGATGATTTCTTTGTGGATGGATGGATGGATGTAAAGCAATGGATATTAATTTATATATTATTTTTTCCTCATTTTAGTTTCTCTTTTCCAACATCTTTTATAACAATTTGAAACAAGTTCTTAGTGTCAATAAATCTAACTTGAATCATTTAAAATTTCATGTGAGAAAAATGATAGACTAAAAAATTAAATTTTGATATAAAGACAATTAAGATACTACAAATGACATGAAGAAAGGTATTGAAAGATATTATGACTCAAGGTTACTCATGATGAAGATAATATTGCATAGAAGTGAATATAACATTATTTCTTAGGAATTGGTAGATAAATTGAAATTGAAGAGGATAACACATTACATTCCACAATTGGGGTATAATCTACACATTAGTTCTTAGATTGAGTAACATATTACTCTTTATGAGGTAGGTTGCCATGAGTTTTATCTCCAAAGACTTTGGTTTACAGAGAGGCATTTTACGTTAGGTGTTTTAATAGGCTATGCACAATGAACTTAAGCTTTCATCATATATGATTCAAATCATAATTTTCAACATTAGATGTGCAGTATGACATACTTATTTTGATCAAGATGAAATTTCATGATATTCACTAATGTTATCCCTTGCATTAACAATCAACCATCACTTAAACATGTTCACTACCCAATATATATTGAATACATTCTTAAATTAATCTTTATAACTTCCTTTCTTCCCATCTCCAAATAAAGTCAAATTTACAATTACATTAAAATAGTACAAATCATGGAAATGTATTGCATTACATTTACTTCATTTTCCATCATTTCACACCTGCAACAACATGAGTTTATATTTCCGAGTTTTAGAGAGAGGATAGATAAAGAGAGGGAATCTATTATTTTCACAAGATTTTAAGTTACTATAGAGTTTTAGAGAGATAGTTTAATACTAACAACACTTTCCTAGAACAATGAATATTGAATTTGGCAATATTTACCTAGACTCAAATTTTGAGTTATAAGACTTAGTAGTGATATGAATAAAAAAAAGTTAAGGTGGATAGGAAATGGCCTTTGAAAATATTTGACAAGTGCATAAGTAAAGAAGCATTCACTAAGCCATGGAATGTTTAATGTAACATAAAGTATTACTAAATTACCTAAGCATCAAATGATTCAATATAGAATTTTAAAGAAGTTTACAATGTTATATCACAAAAATGAAGGGTATTTAATATCTTATCTATCATTATACCTATTATGATATCATCAAGAGACAAAAATGAAAGATAAGGGGGTGTCTTATATTCACATCCATAATTGTAAATATACACTAGAACTCATAAAAATATAATAATAATACACGTGTCTAAGACATATATCAAAATATAATAATCATGTCTAGAATGAGTATGAGTATATATACATGTCTAAAATATCTAAAATCATGTCTAATGAGTATATACATGTCTAAAATCTCTAAAATCATGTCTAAAATGTCTAAAATCTATAAAATATCATTGAAGTCTCCTCCATGCACTAGGGCAAGTGCCAGACCCCTCACTATGCTCTGCTGCACCCTGCATGTTAAAAAAGGAATATACACGTCAGAAACTATATATAGCATGTACCATATATTAAAATTTATAAGAAAAATTCTACAACAATTTCTTGATTAATTAAATACATCATATAACAGATATGTACAATTGATTACCTCAGTATATTATCTGTCCTGGGTGGATGTTGGGAGTATCTACGCTATGTGTAGATCTCTATCCCGTAGATCCCTGTGAAACAAAATAAATAAAATGTAAGAAGTTGATAAATAAGTTTTTTGAATAAAGTTCATTAATTTCTAACATTTCAATTTAGATTAAATATTAATTCTATTAAAACACATGTATATATATACCTCTGTGGAACACGTCTCCAAATCTATGGGATTGCCACCCATGACCTCAACACCAAAAAATATGTCACCAAGTGAGCCAAGCTGACTCAGGCCCGGAACATCAAGATCCATGTTGTGCTCAATCAAGAGTTGTGTGTATGTCACATGGGTAGATGGTGTGGGCTGTGAAGCTCCACACACTGGAGCAAAAGCCTAAACACACAAGTACATGTTTAATTTTAATATTAATAAATTGTAAAGTAATGATGAAATAAAATAAATTTTAATTATATTAAGGTTTAATTTTCACACACCGAAACATAAATGTGTTGAACATCAGGTGTGATGATCCCAACAATAGGAGGTCTAATCTATAGCATAATGGCGCTAGTAGTACCCTGACTAGAAAATACATTTTCACTCTGCTCTATAAAATCTAAAACCCCAATAGTGGAATGTCTACAATGCCATGAAATCACCTCATATGCATGCAACAAGTCAAGCAGCCATGATGCATCCTAGCCGACGTGTTTGAGCGGGATCTGTAACCAGCCTCAAAGTCATCTAGGGAAATCAAAGATGCATGAGCATATACCTCGCTACATGTGTGCATCACTACTACTAGCACCTCCACTACTAGTGTCTCTAAAGGTACTGACCCACATGGTTAGAAGAGATCAATTGGGTCTCATGAGCAATGCCAACAAGACCCTCGATAGCAGCCTCATGTGTAGTCATAACGATAGGTGTTGCGACATCCTAAAAGCCTGATAAGAATGGTTGTGGCCTTGGTACAAGCTGTCGTGCGTCAACAACTGCAGGAGCTCCCTCCTTTCTATATGCCTCCCTGTGGCTAATATGGCCACGCCCTGCCCCAAATAACTAGGGATGTCTAAATAGTTCACCTTTAGGTTTAGGTGAACCTCAACATGTAGCATCATTATGAAGTATAATGGTAATTGGTCATTATTCGAGAAATTGGCCTTGAGAGGCCACAAATCTAGGATAAATCAAAGGGGCACATAGGGGACATGAACATTTGTTTACATAATATGCCCTTACTTTCCATTTGTCTGCATAAAAACTCCAACAAGACCTCTTAACAACTTCCTTATGGAAAGTTGTAATGTAATCTCATTATAACCTACATCTCCTAGAGACACTTGATTTTAATGAATCCATAAATTTTTTATTGACTCAGAATCAAATGGGTTATATGTTTTCAAACTTGTCTCTATTCTACGAAGATCAACCAATATTTTTTCACAATGGGCTTTATACTTGCCCAATTGTAGTTGGATTCTGGAGAATAGATTGCAATTTTCAATCTCTAAATTGGTCCTCTCAAACAAATTAGGAGTGGAAGAAGCCATGACTGTAAAAAATGAAAGTAAAATTCAATTAATAGTACTTTTAATGAAAAAATTCTCCTAAGATATTCTCCTATTTTAATGAAAATAGAAATATGATTTTCAAGCTTCAATGCAAATAATTTAGAAAATAAGAAATTACATATATCTTATAAGTCAGTCATGCATGAGTGTAAGGATCACATAGATTTAATGGAACTAAAGGAGGAATTATCTAGAATGTAACATGCAGTTTTTATAAGTCAACCATGCATGAATTTAAGGATTTAAAATCTTTAATACAATGTACAATGGACTCCACCATATCCATATAAAATTATAATATGGGATCCACCTTATTTACAAAAAATTATAGGTTGGGCACCTCCTTCATCGTAGAATCAACCACATTGTAACACTACTCAACCTTAAGGACCATACATGGATACCATAATTATAATTAAGGCTAGAACACTCCATAGATGTCAAGTGTAATGTGTAACATGGGGATACAAGGTGGTTACTAGTAAATAATAATAGAGCCTCAACCCCAAATGTGGTGGTTTTATACCTTTATTGAGAGACAAATCACATTTTACAAAATTTCCCATCTAATCAAATGCAAGAAACATATTGCACATATCATAGAGTTCCTACACAACATCACACATAAGACTATCCCACATTGGAGAGAATGTGTAAGGATAAGTAATTACGTAATGTCACAATACACAATCAAATAAACCATTCTTAGACAAATATTTAAAATATGGAATCAGATTCCCTACCAAGCCAGAAAAAGGATAGTTTTATAAGTTTACACATACATACAAGGATTACACCCATCCCAATGAGGATATCCATATTCCATTAGAGATACCTTTGTCCATTAGTGGGGATTATGATGTGGATTTGAATAATTGAATGCACAATAATCATGAAATCAAACTAATGAGAATGTTACAAATGGAAGAAAGATAAAAATTACAATATTTTGGTGCACCTAATTAGGATACTTTCCTAATAAATTTTGGTGCATGATGTGGTTTTTATGACAAATTCCAAAATTTCGGCCCGGATCTAGGAAACAATAAGAAATTTTCTAGTTGGTGGAATTTGATAAAAATTTGTAAAAATATCTACCCAAGCATAGAAATCATGAGCATGAAGTTTCATAGTGAATGGGCACGTGAGGAGAGAGATATCGATATCATAAACATGGGTGGAAAACATATAGTGTTATAAGTCCAGCAAGCCACATTCTCACACTAAGTCATATATGTGTCTTAGGACTAAAGTTCATACAAAACTTAAAATTAAATACACAAATACATAATCATAGTATCACACAACAATAATAAAATTCCTAATTAAATATGGTCTTTATCATTGAGTATGGCCCATCCACCATTTATAAGGTCCTTACAATCATTAATGGTGTCTAAGCTAAAAGTGGTTGTAGTTTCAGTCACCTTTGCAAACTCATTTGACCATTGAGATTGATCCTACACTAGAGAGAAATCCAACACCAATAGGGGAAATTTGTTAAGTGAAGGAAGATGTTCCCAACCATCACTATAAGAATCTCATGGAGATTCTCATCCCCCACAATGAAATTTTCAAGGATAATGGTGGTGAGGAAAAGATACCCACTCTAATTAGCTATGAAAATGTTGGTGATAAACACTATCATGGTGCCCCTTTCCTAATGGAGTGCTATATTGAATGGAAAAGGAAAGAGGAATATGAGACACATTGGAGGGAGCATTTCACTAGTGATCTAAAAGTGTATGGATACGGACAAGAAACCTCTAATGTCACCTTCCAGGTTTGGAATTGAATCATAGAAATGTATTTGAGATAATAATAGCTTTATTATAAGACAAAGGATTGCAATCAACAATACCATGAAAAAATAGAACTAAATTAAATTGTTTCAAATAAAAAAATCCACTCTAAAGATATTTCAAATATAGATAAATTTCCTATAAGTATATTCTTCCAAATGAGGGGTTCCAATCTAAATATTTTGAATAATAATGTATCAAAGACTAAACAATTTGATATTTCTATTAAAACCAACAACATTACGTAGATAGATTAGAATTTTCCCAAAAAATGGCACATATAGGCTAAGGGATGCCTAAATGAATAAGATGGTGGCCAAGGGAAGGACCTTTATACAACAAACACCAAGAAAAATGAACAATATTGGGCTCAACAATGGCATTACAATATTTATAAAACCTTTTACTCCAATTTTGAGTAGATGAGTGAAAGGAAAAACCTTAATTTATTTTATCCACCATAGGGAGTCATGGCGATGATAATTCATACTTGTTTTTGAGTGAATAGTTTTTTAAAATGTCTCAAGAAACCATTTCAAGTCTTTCCACCATGGCTAGAAAAAAACACACTAATTTTGTGGAGCATCTTGACATATATCGCTTCTACAATTTCCTCATTATATTATTGATCATTTTTTTCTAGTTTGAAAAATTATTTTGATTCTTGATAAGATAACAACTTCCTAGAATATTTATAAACAACATCAAGGACCATGAGAATACCTCATATGAAAAAATTGAGGAAATACACTCTCACTAATTTAGTGAGAGGAACATTGTGGATGTCAATGATTGGATGCCACCAAAGAGAGTGTTAGTAAATGGAGATACCTTCATATAATTCATCTCTATTTTATTGAAGCCATAGTTTTATCTTTCTCTAAGCCTTCTAAATACTTCTAACAAGAAATGAGACAACTATTTTCACTTTGGCTTTAAGTCTAAATAGATTATGAAAATCATTCCGATAATATATATTATTGACCCGACAAAGTTTCTTCCATAATACAATTGTGAAGAATAAAATTTACATCTTTTTGTCCTTCACTTGCTCATATGATTTATTTGGCACAAATAGCCACACCTTTATGACCAATGTCCAGCAATAATAATCCTTCAACCTCCTTAGGAAGATAATAAAAGTCCCATGAAACTCTATGAAAACCCCTCCTATATTTAATTAATCTAGCCTACAATGATCTTTGAATATCTTTTCAATATTTTTATAAGATGCTTGATAAGGATCCAAGCAAGAAGAAAAGTAAACATGAGTAGTGGTGAGAACTTGAGATGATATGTGATATTTAGCTTCCATAGAAATTGGATTATTGATCTAGTATGTGAGTTTTGTTATACTCAGAAAGGAGTTTCATGGCATGCAAAGGTGATGTCAAAAAGAGGAATAATTCTCTATGTTGAATACACTTCCATTGAAAAAAACTAACCAAAGGGATAGTGGTAAAAATTAATGTCTATGACATTGATTCTCATGTAATTGAATGCATGATTCCAATGTTAGGTAATAAGAATCATGGAATTTCATTATATTTTTTAATGTTTTTTCTTACTCAATTAGATATATGACTGAATCATTTACAAATTGATTATTGACTAGTTATGCACATATCGATCATGTCAGATAGATGAGTTCAACCAAACCTTGACTTATTATGTTCACAAGAAAGTATCCTACTCTCTATGTAGTTAACACATACAAAAAAGGGGCAAGGTCAAACTTTCCAAAAATAATGAAATAATTTAAAGTGCTAAGAGAAGACTCTATTGATTAAAAAGTAATTTGTGGCATACAAAAAATATATTTGAGTAAATTAAGTAAATATGGGACCAAAACCTAAATAGATCCAAGATAATTTATTTCACATCTATAGTATGGATGCTTCACTTCTAATTGTAGTTTGTGTCTTCTAGATAGCTACATTCAATAAAGTAGGTAATGAGGTTAGTGTACGAATGAGAAGAAGTAATGTCAGGAATTAAAATGTAGTAAATTACTTCGTAGGGAGGTTTAGTATCTACTAGGTATCATAAATATCATGGATTTTCATCTAAAAAATAAAAAAATATTATCCCTTTGACATTCTAGTTGGTGTAAGTTAGCTCAAAATTTTTGAGGAGATTGATCAAATGACGAGCCTTCTTAGAGAGAGTTTGTTGGGTCAAGAATGTACAAAGGAATTGAGACTTGAAAATTACTTTTGTTTCCTAGTTTACCATATAATGGTGAGTCATTTAGTCTAAAATACTATAGGGAGGAAAAATAGTCTTGGCTTTAGAATAATGAGTTTCCTAATCTCGGAGGATGGAGTTGATGAAGTATATAACACATTCCCTAATGTCATGGTCCTCTTCGGAAAACATGCATGCCAAAGGGATATCATATGCACATATATACTTGATAAAAGGTTTCTCATACCATGGTACCATGAGTGTAAGAAGAGATAGGAGTAATTTATTAATGTCCTCAAAGGCCTCATGCAAATATTGAGTCCACTAGATTACTTTATTTTTAGGATTTTATTGAATGGGTTGACAATGTATGTAATATTATGGATGAATCTGCATATAACCTATAACTTCCCCAAAATGGATTTGATTCCATAATTCACTTGTTGGTGGAACCATTTCAAGGATAACACAAATTTTAGTGGGATCAATGTCAATTCCTTTCTTAGATATGATATAACCTAGTAGTTTTTATCTCGTTGCCCTGAATACACATTTTTATGGGTTCAATGTGACACAAAACTCATTGGTTCACATCACCATTATTCTACAGAAGGTATATTTAAATTTAATATATCATTACAATAAAAATTATAGTTTTCACAGCACCATTATTCTACATAAGGTATATTTTAAATTTAATATATCATTACAACAAAAATTATAGTCTTCACAACACCATTATTCTACATAAGGTATATTTTAAATTTAATATATCATTACAAGCAAAAAATTATCATTTTCATACACCATTATTCTACAAAAGTATATTTTAAATTTAATATATCATTACACACATAAATTTAGTCTTCACAAGCACCATTATTCTACAAAGGTATATTTTAAATTTAATATATCATTACACCAGAAATTATAGTTTTCACAGCACCATTATTCTAAGAAGGTATATTTTAAATTTAATATATCATTACATAGAAATTACAGTCTTTCACAACACCATTATTCTTATAGAAGGTATATTTTAAATTTAATATATCATTACAGTAGAAATTTGTGGTTTTCACAACACCATTATTCTACAGAAGGTATATTTAAAATTTAATATATCATTTACAAGTAGAAATTACAGTTTTCACAACACCATTATTACCATGCATTGACACTGAACACCAAAATTTGTGAAGCCTGGTCATGATACAAGAGATTTTAAATGGGGTTTTGCAAAAAATGAGCTAGGGTTTCAATGTAGAGGTAGATCAAAGAAAAAAATGAACAAAGCTCTGTTAAAAATGATTAGACAAAAAATGTATCGAATTGGCTAGGGTTTTACAAAAATGAGCTAGGGTTTCAATTATTTTACGCCCAAATCCATGGGATCCTCCATTTTCACCAATAAAACAACATATTTCATACCTGGTGCTCATCAATGGCCTCGCAAGTATTTTTGGCCATGCTAGTGGGCTCATAGGGCAGTCTTTGCCCTTGTGGGCTCGGTGGGCTCCATCTAGTTTGTGTTATTTCATACCTTGTGCTCATCAGTGGCCATGCTAGTCTACTCAATGGGCTCCATCTCGGTGGGTTCGGTTTGGTCTGTGTAATTTTGGCGCAAAGGAGGTGGGTGGAGGAAAAGTGAATTATAATAACCTATGTGTCACTTCACACAAATGTGGTTCATGTAAAGGGGGTGTTCATGCAAAAACTCTTTTGCTATTTACCACCCAACCACAGTCCTAACTTGTGTTTTTGGGATAATATGTGGGACATAACACCATGCATTGAACCACATGTTTACATTCCTAGAAGACATATTCATCGAAAGGAATATGTCCCTCATCACACTTGTTTTGTTACCTAGAAAGGTCTTTCCTAACTTACCTGTCAATTTAATTTGATTCAAGGTTGAGCACTAGACAAGGGTAGTAACATGCACTAGTGTGGAAGACTACTCGTGGTGACTAAGGATACATAGACATACTCAATCAACATGTGTCAATTGGGTGTGTCTAGTTATCCTAAGTCAACATGAGTTGACCTCAACACTAGATCATGTTCTATTCAAAATTAGGGTGGAACCATGATCCAATCATCCACTTATGTCAATCGAATTGATCGAACTAAGTGGGGTGTTGAGGCATAGAAGGCTACATCATAGTACCCTCGTAATGACCCCTATCATTATGAAGTTACTTTTCTCTAAATGTTATGTTTCAGCATCCAACTGATTTTCCTCAACTGGACTGACATACTTAAGATTATAAGTTTAATAACCCCATTAATCATTTTCTTAAGGATTAGTTATAACAACGCTTTAAGATTCAACTAATAATCATTTAACCTATATAGGTTGCAAGGTGTAAATTACATGAGAGGTTGGTATGTAGATATAACCTACTTTCCTAACCATTCGAATACATGTTTAAGTTGATCTTAAAAGAATCATCTTATATCATATAACGACATGATTGATCTTAATGTTATGAAGGTGTGTTCATTAGATATTTTCTTACTTCAGCCTTAGCTTAAAACAATCTTATTTAAAACCTTTACTTTAGAATTCATAATGATGAAGTCTAAATCCCTTTAGTTCCCTTTTTAAGCATTCAATATTTCGATTAAATAAATCTTCCTAAGGAGGTACACAATAACCATCATCATATTATATGCATAACACTTAACAAGATCTCAATAAATCTTTATGATTGATTTCAAGGAAAATATCTTTTTCCTTTATCAAGGACCAATGTCCAATTATGAAAACATATCACATATGTTTTAATATGACAATGAATTCGTACATATGTATATATTTCAATCATACTCCCTTCCCATTATTTAAGGATCTACTCCAGAGCATCAACTATTAGTTGTATCTCTTTTATGTGGAAATAAATCAACTATTATTTTAGATCCTCAATCCAAAAGTCTTATAAATATAAGAAATATTAAGTTTCAAAATCCCATATCACATAAATATCTAAATTTCCCCCTTTAAGATTAATATTACTTTATAATACATCAGAATTAATGCCAATGAAAGTATCAAAATAAAATAGTAATCAACAATCATCAAGCCATTCATTTATCAAAAGGGAGTGATCCATTCACTTGAATACAGAAATATTTTAGGTATTACAAAGTCTCATTACAACAATATTAAAGTATTTTTATGACATAATCCTTCACTAAAAAAATACATCTTAAGTAATGTCTCTACATAATCAGCATAATAAAGAGAGAATTTCTTTTGTAAAATAGATGTAACTTTCTATATGTCTTTCTCCTTTCATCTTTTACAAAATCCATCTGCAAAATTGATAGCACAAGTCAGTTCATATGAACTAAACATGATAAACACTATAAAATTAAAACATTTTGATTTTATCTAGCTATTTCATAAAAGTAACCCTACTTTTTATGGAACAATACCAAAATAACAAATAATATAAGCGAAAAGAATTTTCCCAAAATATTACAAACCAAGAAGGAGAGAGAAATATTATAGAATCAATAAGTAATCTATAACCAATGACTAATTAAATCATAATAATTAATTATACTTCACATCCATATGAAATTATTTCATAATGCTAGAACTAAAAATATCGGTGTTAAAGAAGGGAGGATTTCATATTTCCAATCCTAATCTTATCTTCTCAATCAAGTTTCCAACTTAAGTTCCTCAACTCAACCTACTCGACTTTTCAAGAAGAACAAGTACAAAGATATACAAAACTACCTTTTTGTAATAAGTATACTATTTTTCTACTCAAAAATTAACAATCTGAATAGTAACTGAAAAGATCAACCAAAAATCTAAATACATTCCATCAAACAATCATAACTATATCAGGGTGGTCAGCAAAAGTCTAAAATTAGATTGGTCAAGAATAAGTCTCAACATTCTAGGTAAGGAAGGTTTAACCAACCAATATTAAAACAAGACCAACATAACTTACGAGAAAAAGTTCACCTGCATGAACCTCAATTCATTTCGAGTTAGGATCCTAAGTGATCAATAAATAATAAATATTTAGGCTTCCTGAAACATCAACATCCGAAAAATATTCCCTAAAGGCTTTCATTCCAACCCAAGTTCATAACTCAATACTACAGTCATAGATAATTCTAAGTAGTCCCTTATATATCATTAACAACATAATTATATTCCAATGCTAATGTCAAAGACATAATAGTCAATTCTGGGATTTATAACAGATCACAGTCTTATCCAAGTAATAGAACACATCTTAATGAAAGGATCCAAATAATGAATGAAACAATCAAATAACATATAACATAAAGAAATGTTTACAATAGGCTCAACAAAGTCATGGTCACAAAGGCAACAGAATCACTCAAGGATTCAAGACTCGTATAAAATGCAACAAAAAAGGAATGCATATATACACCCATGTAGACCCAAGTTCCACAACTCAAAAATTGGAATCAATTCTCTTAAAAGAGATTCCATTAACTGAATAATACTTCCCTCATTGGAAGAAAACATATTTTACCCAGACCACAACAACATTAAACCTTTTTTTTAAGTTAATATAAATTTTAGAACAATCAACCCAATGTTTCCTCCTCTTGTAGGGTAACCCAGAATGGGTTTGATTTTTAAGA
The DNA here is from genome assembly GCA_018340775.1 of Taxus wallichiana var. yunnanensis. NCBI lineage: Eukaryota > Viridiplantae > Streptophyta > Pinopsida > Cupressales > Taxaceae > Taxus > Taxus wallichiana. The sequence goes on from CM031243.1 coordinate 78,493,560, forward strand.
TGACTTAGCGAATAACAAGAAATAGAAACAAATAATAGTCTAAGTTCACAACTAGTTTCCAAAAGAAATTTCCATCATCAAAAAAACCTCCCAATGACAAGAGATCATCAACAGTCAATAATCTTTACAAATTTTCCAAGATCAAAAGGATTTTCTAAGGAAACAAAAAGTCCAAAGTTGGTTTACAAAATAAGAAGTAAACACAACAAAACAGAACCAAAAACATTCCACAGACATACTTCCCTATTCAACTTCCATCGAAAAATACTTCCATTCATATAAGGTTCAACAAAGGAGAAAATATGATACAGTTTCAAACTCAAGGTGAGTATTCATATACTCCTAACCCGAATGGTAACAACAAAAAGATTCAAGAAAGTACAGACATGAATTTTTGTCGACCAATATTGTTGGGTTTAACTATTATAAACAGAAACTCGACCCAACATAAAAAAACACAGAGGTTCTCTTGAAACTAAGTCGTAAATCTTAAACCGCCAAAGTGAAGTCTCCTAAACTGTTAAACTTCAATCATAATGATAAGGAAAGAATTCTAATCGAAAATCTACAGATTCCAACCAAAAACTAGGATATTATTAATGTATATTCAACCTTCAGTCTAGATAATCATTCAACAAAGAACAACATAGATCCATTTTATTGCCAAAGAAGACTCTACCGTAAATAACCTAACTACAACCGCAACTAATACAACCCAGAATTCATATTCAACACAACAAATACAAAAATCATTATGCATTTAAAATAATCAAATAAAAGCGACATTGAATCAAGGAAAAATCAAACACAAAAAAGATTCAAGAAGTTTCCAAAAAGAGCAGAGTTATTTTAATTAATAAATTTGAATAAAATCATAAAACTTGAAGAGATAGGGCCTATCATGCCTGATAGAGCTCTTGTATTCTATTCCTTGTTGCAAATAATCAAGCAGAACCTTGATAGAAATTTTTTCCATGAAAATGACAACAACTAGCTCTAAAACCTTCTTTTCCTTCTTCTTATAGCTTCACAGTAATATTTTTTTTACCATCACCACCACACAAGGCAAAATAAGCATGTAATATTTGAATTGAGGGTTCGAAATGAAAAACCACATGTAGAGATAAAACCTCAAAAAAACAAAATGAACAATTTTAAACCGAAAACCATTCTTTCTTCCAACTTCCCCTACTTCCTAGGTAGTTTTTCACAATTACCAAGAACAATTAATTCCAAACAGGACTAACAATCCTTCCTTATCTCCTACCACCACCAACTCATATTTGGCTATGTCAAAATTTAAAATTTCATGCATCTAAAACTTAAGCAGAGATACCAACTCATCATTGACCAAACCTTCATGCACTCACCAAAATTGGTGGCAACCAAGATTTTAAAGCCACATTAATTCCTCATTAATACTTAAAGGTTAGTGTCACTGACATCCCAATGTGTGTCATCCATGCCATCCCCTTAGGTTTTCCTAGTCTTAGGTTAGGTTCATAACATTAGGTTAGAAACCAACTTAGGTCCTTAGGTTAGTTTGTTATTTTAGTATTAGTTTTCTCTTTCTTAATAAACATTCCTCATTAATAAAAGAACCTAGTAACTTAGGATAAGCTTACAATCTAGGAACATAGATTTAATTAGGTTCCTTTAGCAATAGCTAAAAATTGTAAAGTAAAACTTACCAAAATAAGAATCAGAATGACGTTCAAGGATCACATAAGAAGCACGTGAGCAGCATAATTCACCGGTGATCCCAGGACATCTTGCGTTCATAGATCCATATTATTCCCATCTTGGTCAATATGACCTCAATGTCATGAAATTAAAAGCATGCCTTCGATCACTGAATTTGATCCAAGATATAGCTATCCTTCATCTGATATCATGAATACCGAAGCACAAGTTCAAGTACAATAAAGACTATGAACTAGTTTAAATTTAATCAATTTCTTAATTCCACAATTAGTGAATCATTTAGCATAATAAAGAGTGAAATAATTCATTTTAAATTCAGCATAGACATGGCAGAGTTGTATCTATTTCCAGAGATAACATATTATCTACAGAAAACATGATTACTTAATTCACAAGAGTACATTATCTTCAGACAAGAATCACATATCAACGTTTGCAACTTCAAGTATAGAAGTCATCATAGATATTAACCATGTTAGAGGCATTACAAAAGTGTTGGTCACAAGCAACCATGGGAAAATGTAATAGAAACTATTCAAAACACGCAATAACATGGAAAAAGGCACATCATGTAGCTAGTTGAATTTATGGTATACCACTCGGTATGTCACAAGACACTAAAAACTTTCAAGGCTATATAATAAAAACATGTAATCAAGCATAAGGCATATCCCACAAAAATGACAATGAATACACAAACATAGAAAATATATAAGGAAATCATATAACCATGGTTTGAAAAATGCCTATAGGACAAATACTACACATGAATCACATGTTAGTATGTTATAAAAATTTATAGTATGCCAAAATGTATACAATTAAAAAATAGGAGGGAAATTTGTAGATGTTGTAATGATAAAACCTTAATATAGAGAGATAGGAAAAGGTAGATGCCCCCAAGATCCTTAGTGGGACTTACAGAAGGTACGGTGACAAGAATCGTGCATCATTTAAGAACATATAATTAATATACATTCACCCCAAGAGCCCCATTTCTTCACCTTCCTGCCCCTACCACCGTTGTTGTCACCCCCTCCGCCTACCTTCTCGACTCCCTCTATCATCCCCCTCCTCTACTCCCACCCCCTTCGCTTCCACTTTGTCCAGGACCTATTACTAGGTCTTTTAGAAGGTCGAACCTTGATACCGTGTTGTGGGGAATGTTCCTCACGAGTTAGAAATTTCCCATAACCTCCTGTATATTAGTAGTAATAGTTCACGGGAGCCACGCATTGAGAGCTCCAAAACAAGGATGGAATCCTTAGAAGCCGACATGATCTTCTTTGAAAGAAGAGGTAAAAAATTTGACAAAGCAAAAAGGTAAGAGGAAGGAGGAGGAGGTTATCTTTGATAATAAACAGGTTGAAGACATATACAAAAACTGAACTCCTTAGATAACTATTTAGGGAATACCAAGACTCACCATGATCATAATATGGCTATTTTTAATGCAATTGAAGAGTTTATTGAGCAGCATGTCCATGAGTGTCTCTAATCTCAGCGAGAATTCCAGCAACTCTTTGGGGTATGGAAGAGGAAAGAAAAAGGACCATTGAACAGCTGGATGTTACTGACTCTACCCACATGATGACTTTGGCTATGTTCACCTCTTGGCAGAATATCAAAACTAGAATCGACAAAGCTGCCACGAAGTAATTGTGGATACTCTTGCTGCGCTTCTCTGTATTTTTGTTTTTTTTTTGCTATTTTTTTGCTCTTCAGCAGTGTTCGTTCTGGTTTGTTTCGTTGGGGTAACTGCTCTTGGACTACTTGGGGTTTCTATGTCTCAATTGGATCTTGATCCTTTTTGTTTTGGTCCTCATTCCTATTTTGGCTTCTAGGCCCTCTTTTGTACACAAGGGTATAGTCCCTTTCAAAAAACTATTTACCAATAATAAAAAAAAGTAACATGTAAAATAATGTGCAACATAGAGTATGATAAACAAGGAAGAGTAAATTCAATCAAGATCCAAACTAGTATTTTTTCTCTTTTGTAAATATGTGAACATGGAATAGAATAGCTATAAGAGGGAGTAAAATTTCCCCTAGTATACGTGTGCAAAGTTAGTTCCATGTAGGTAGGTCTGCCCTCAATAATCATGTTTGAACCTATAACAAGAGTGTGTCATCGGTAGTGAGGGGGAAAGTGATATATCCCCAAGTGTGTGGCCAAGAATGTGGTTAGGCATAGTATTTTTAAGGTGTATGATGTTCATTGGATTTTTAAGAGGTTTTCCTATAAGGGTTAGAATGTGATAAACACTCTAGCCAAGTATCTAAGTAAAAACATATGGGACAAGTCAATTAGGTTTAAATTTTCCTCTTAGAGAGGGATTTGCATTAGGTTTTTATTTTCTTTAAATACTAAATCATCAATGTTACATTCTTACAGATGCACCTTGGTATGATAAGCAAACTTTATGTGTGCTTGGTAAGAAAAAATATTCTCTAAAGCTTGTACATGGTGAGAATCAAGCATTTCTAGCTCATGTATGTGTCACTCATGATACTCATTGTCTTGGAGATATTTTAAATTGAAATGTGTAAAGATGGTATTTTAAGCTTCAATGGAGTTACTACTTCAATACCATATAAAAGAGAAAAATTGTTTAGCAATTTTGGAGGTGCACACACTTATATGGTAGCCCAAAGGGCATATAACATTTGATTATGCCAATCAACACCACATCTATCAACAATTTTATGACAAAATTTAATGATGGTTTTATTGGTAGCCTCACCTTGGTCATTACCTTAGGGATAATAAGGAGTAGAAAATGTATGTTTAATCTTATATTTAGCACAAAATGTTTTGACATCATGATTTTTGAAAGATGAACCATTTTTCAGTTATAATTGTGGAAGGAACCCCAAAGTGGGTTATGATATGTGTATTAATAAATCTGAAAACATATTCACTAGTAGTGGTGTGTAAAGGAGCAACCTCAACCCATTTGGTAAAATATTCAGTAGAAATGATTATAAATTTACATCTTTTAGGTGATTCTAGATTGAATTTGTCAATGAGATCAAATCCCCATAAGGAGAAATTCCAAGGGGATGTAATAGGTTGTAAATCATATGTTGGTGCATGGTGGAGATTACTATGGTGTTGGCATTTATCACATCATTTAGCATATTCCAATCAATATTTTTCTATGGTGGGCCAATATTACCCTTAGTGTAAGATCTTTTAGACTATATCTTTTCCATTAAAATGTATGCCACATATATTATCGTGTATCTAGGATAAATCAAGTGGAATATCAGTAATTCGCAAGAACCGCAGAGGATATTACCATCAATAGAATGTTTAAATAAAGATCCATTAATAAATACATGTCGTATCGTGTCACGAGTGTAGTCGTCATGCCTCATGTGAGGATATGTGAGTTGTTAAGGCCTAGCGGTAAAGGATATATATATATATATATATTACTATACCATTGCATATTTTTAGCACTATGGTGATAACAGGAACTTGCAAAGCCCTCTATGCTATGGGATTTGATAGAGGGATGTTACAAATGATGAATGATGAATTTTGTGTTGTTTTTAGTAATTTCAAAGGGAATAAGAGAAGTAGTGCTAACCATAGCATCAAGCGTGTCGATTGTATTTATGGGTTATAACCATGATCTGTATGAATCTAATGTGGTGAGCATGTTAGTAACAATTGTATGATAGGGTATGATTTTTTCTTCTTTTATTTGGTATGTACAGGTGGATTGATTAATAATGATTCAAGATTCACAAATAATTTGAAGATGACGTATAGGAAGGAGTGAGAAATAGATAAGCCCAAAATGATGGCTTCATATTCAACAATATTATTCATGCAAGAGAAACTGATGTAATAAGAAAATGGAATAGGTTCACCATGTGGTGTGATAAAGACAATACTAGCTCCATCTCGGTGGCACATCGAGAGCCATCAAAATACATGGTCCAAATATCAGTGTCAATAGTATAAGTAGCAAATTTATCATGAAAATCATCACAAATGGGGAAAGAATCATTGATAAGAGCTTCAACTAATTGATCAATAATTATCCCTTTAATGGAATTTTGTGGAATAAATTTAAGGTCAAATTCAGTAAGCAACATAACCCAATAAGTGAGACGAATAGATAAATGAGTATGAAAAATTACGTAGTCCAAAGTATAAAATTTAGTAATTACATGTATTTTGGCATTGACCATGTAATTTTGTAACTTGTCAATGACAAAGATAAGTCCTAAACACAAATTTTCAATGTAAATATAATTTCACTCATAAAATATTAAGGTGTGAATAACATAATAGATAGCATGTTCACGTTGAGTCACATCTTGTTGAGCAAGAAAAACTCCTAAGGCATGAAATGTAGCTGACATATATAAGATTTGTTGCTGATCGGGAACAAGAGGAGTCAATATGGGAAAATTAAGTAAATAATATTTGATATCATTAAAATCATGTTGACATTTTTCATCCCATGCAAACATGGTATCTTTTTTCATGAGTCATGTAAAGGGTTGGGTCTTGTTAGCTAGTTATGCAATGAATCAATGGATATCCTAAATTTTACCTTGTAATGATCATAGTTGACAAAGGTTATGAGGGGGAGGCATGTCCGTAATAGAAATGATCTTTTGTGGATCAATTTTAATATTGTGTCAAGAGATAGTGTATCGTAATGACTTACCAATAGTTACACAAAAAAAAATTAGGGTTGAGGCAGGCATTAAGTTTTTATAAGCATGTAAAGATTGTACAAATACCTTGAGCATGCTAAGCACGATGTCTCAAATTAGCAAGGATATCATCAACATAATCCTCGATGACTTTATCAATATAATCATGGAATATTTGAGCCATAACATACTAGTATGGAGTGCCAACATTTTTAATACCAAATGGTATGATAGTATAACAAAACATACCCCATGGGGTTATGAAATAAGTTTTTTCTTGGTCAATAGGGTTAATTTTTATTTGATTATAGCCGAAAACCCATCCATAAAGGAAAACATGTCATGACCCATGGTGGAATCAACAATAGAATCAATAAGTGGTAATGGAAAACTATCTTTAGGAAAATATTTATTATGATCACTAAATTCAATACAATAACAAATTTGACCATTAGGTTTCATGACAAGGAGACCCATTATGGGTAGTCAACATTGTGAATGAACTCAACATCTAATACACATTGTATTTATTCATTCACTAATAAGGCCACACATATATGCATTTTTCTAATTTTCTATTGCACAAGTTTTTCACCCTCATGAAGTATGATATTGTGCATAGATATAGAGGGATTAATGTTAGGCATGTTACACTAGTGTTGTGTAAATAAATATGAAAATTTATGCAACACTATTTGAATATCATTGTGTTCAATATCAATAAGGAGGAGGCTAAAAGAACTATATGCAAGTAATAGCAATTCCTATATTATATGGTGTAGTATATTCAATGCACAATGTGGATAGGTCATCACCATATGGGTGGGTGGGTATGGTATCATGAGCATCAATATGTATACTATCAGGGCCACTTTCAATGAAGAATGTTGTAACATGTAGATAATGGGGAATCTTCTCTTGTGATGATGTGAAGGAAAGGAATCATAATCACCGATGTACTCTAGAGATCCTCGTCATTTTGAAATTCATATAAGCAAGGAAGGTTAAGAGAGGAAGTAACATTGATGAGGTATGAATGAAATAACTAGATTTTATGTGAATATGAAGTATTATATACCTCAAATAGGTTTTAAGATGGAAGAAATTATGTCCCCAAGAAAGGGCCCTAGATGAACAAGGGGAGAATCCTATGTTGGCTCTACAAAATTGTTTAGGAAGATAAATGGGATCAATGATACTTTTGAAAGTGCAGCCAATTTCTAAGAAAGATAAACCACGTCATAATAAATACTTATAACCAATGTCATGGATTGCATATAATACACAATAGGCGAGGTAGAAAGATTTAGAGAAGTGAGGGTGTGGTCATGTTCAATAATATCATAAAATATGAAGGAGATGGATCATCCAAAATTTCATATACGACACCCTCATGAAGGAATTTGAGTCACACATTTAGGTTTGGATTTATAAAATTCAGTCACACATGTAAGGTATGATCAATATACGGACTGTGGTAAGGTAGGGTTTGATCAACAAACAATTTCACGAAATGATTTAATGAAATATTAAATATTTATCATAGGACTGAGATCAAATGAATATAACAATAATAACCAATATCTAGCATAAAAAAAAGTACAAGAAAATGTGCAAGATAGGATATAAGAGTGACATGGCTTATATCGGAGATTTGAAGCGATTCTGGGGTGGAAAAAAGCTTAGAAGGTTGGATCTAATCTTTAAATGTGTTTTATGAGAAACCTGTAGTTGGGAACTTCTTCGTACATAACCTCCCAATGGGGAAAGGACCACCCCGGTGCTAGTGTCTAATCTAAGCATTAGTGTCATGGAAAGTTCTCTCCTTATGGTATTTTTCAGGTATGAACTTAACTTTTTTCTTTCACTATTTTTCAGATCCACTTAATTTTATGGTGACTATGTCACACCTAAACATGTTAAACCAAGCCTAACTACCTACATAAGCCTCAAGTAAACATTATATGGAATAAATAATGCATATCCTTTAGTCAAACTAACCTAGGAGGTCACCCTAATGTCATTACTATAGTTCAAACTCTATATAGTTCTAGTGTTTTTGTGTGATTTAATTATGTACCTTGAAGCTAGGTTACCCTTGTATCAGTTGCACCAAGATAACTAGCTACAACTATTTTTCCCCCAATCTAAATGTGTGATATGGAATTCAGAATAAACGGTCTTATGGAGTGAATAATGCAACCAAAAATGTAGTCCTTGAGTGTTGTTTTTTTCCCAAGTAGTAAATAGTAACTTATAGCCAAAATTTCCTATCCCCTAACAAGAACTTAATTAATTCATGTATATATATGATACCCTTTCTTTAATTTCTTCATTAACGACCAAAAATGTCATTCAAAGTGATAAAAGAGACTTTAGAAAATATATCAAATGATGTGGTAATCTAAATTTGAAAAAGGGAGGGAAGAGGAAAGAAGTTCCCAAAGAGAACAGTAGTACAGGGGGCACTCTTGTACCTAATGGGATGCACTATCTAAAATGATCAGAGGATATAAGATAAAATATAGAGTTGGGTCACACATTTTCCAATGTTCATAAGTAAAGTATCCATTCTAGAAAAAAAAACAACAAGACTATGGAATATATATAACAATGTAAAAGAAACAAAAATGTTTTCAATGTCTATTTTTATTGCTTAGGAATCACGCATATAATGACATACTTAGAGGTGTGATGTAAATACAAGTGCATGATTTTGTGACTACATGTAGAAAGTTTGAAATCAACATAAAATTCTTATATTTCACTATTAATAATGGATCCATTTAATAATTCTTGGGTATCGTGCTTGTTTGTTTCATACTAATAATATTTATTGAATATGTTTTTCTAAGTTACCACCTAAATTAAAGAGTCATTCCTTACACAAAATAATTTGAATACACTTTACACGCATTAAATTACGGTGAGGGTATGAGAAATTTGAAGTTCGTTTATTTTTAACTTTTTTATCATCCCTACACCTACTTACTTTACTTTCTAACCCTCATAATTGAAATAAAAAAGAATATTCAGACATTAAATGTTTCAAAATATTTCTCATATCAAGATGGTGATTTTGGTGATCTCCACCAAGGCTATGGATGTTTGGTTGAAAGTGGAGAAAGGCATTAAGTGGAGCCAAATGTATCTCTATCAATGTTATGGATGTTTGGCTAGTAGAAGAGAAATTCTTGAGCCTCCCTATTTATCCTATAAAATTATTAAAAATACAAAATAAAATACTTGTCATGTAAGTTAACACAAGCATTCAAAATTTTACTTTATCAAAAAAATTCAAAGGAAATAAAAACTAATCATTTCCTTCACACACTCTTGAGATTTGAAGTTTTAAGCATGGCATATTTTAGGTGATAGTAAAAGAACTCTTATTCCACTAATTATTTAGTACAATAAACTTTCTTGTATGTTTATAGAGTCTTATTTTACACAACCATAATTCCTGAAGTTATAAATAATTTACAATGTTTTCCATGTGATAGTCACCATTTGTTGTATAGAAACATGCCACATTACCTTTAATTAATGTGAACCAATTGAATACTTTGATTTTGATTTATGAATGCTTTTGGACTAGAAAATCACACTATAATCATGTGTTTTCTTCTTTCTAAGTGTTTTCTTTTCGTAAAATAACTTTCACAAGTATGTTAAATGTTTTCAATGTGTACATGGGAAATATGTTGGTTTGCATTCTTCATTTCATTCATTTGACATTTCCATTTTTACCACCTAAATTGTACCATAAAATCTAGGGCCTTATGATCAATATTTGGAGATCTTTTGATATTTCACTTTCAACTTTATATATCCACATCAAGGAACCTTAGTGGCATGTCATAGATTGAAGTGGTGTGTCATGGATTGAAGTGGCATGTGTTAGAAAATTTACTATTAAGTGCTCTTATAGATAAAATATAGTTTATAATTAAATAATTTAGAATATTATATATTTTAAATTATTGAATATAAACTATGTGTTTATTATGTTAATTGGTTATTTAAAAATCAATTAATGGTTACGTTAATGGTTACAAAGTACTTCATGAGAAGTCACACCATTTAAATTTATTTATATTGACCTATGGGGTGAATATGATTTCAGAACATGTGCAATGTATTATGATTTTATGGGGTGAAATCCCCAAAGAGAGAAGTGAGGGAGGATAACTATGGACTATGTTTCTCAATTAATGGAAATGTCTACTTTGTTTTTTTTTAGACCTCGGGGGTTTTCCACGTTAAAATTTTTTGTGTTATTAAAATTTACTTTCATATGTTATAATCTTTTGTTTAAGGTTTGTTATCTTATTTAATTATTAATAATTTGGTTAATTTGGTTATCCCCTCGGACCTCAAATGGTATCGAGCCGATGCTTACATAAGTTAAAGTTATTTATTAAATTTTCAACCACCGTGGTGGTTGATGGGTGGTTTATAACCCTTGGGGTATTTAAATAGGCCCCGTTAAAATATCTCCTACACTTTTACAATATACTCTCTCACATTTCTTCTCGTGAAAATATTTATAAGGTTATTTTGATGTGTGTTGGAAAATATTTCAGAATTTTACTTGGTTGGAACAAAACCACTCTCCATACGCAAGTAAGATTTATTTGGTTGAATAAATTTGCAATCTTAATTTTTTTCCTACGTTTACATAGTGTGTAGAAAATTAAGTTTTGAAGGGTTAATTGAAAGGTATCCCAGATTGTATACATCATCTATGAAAATATGAGTATGGTTTTTCCCATCGGTTGGGGAAAATGTTGGTTGGGTTTATGTTGGAATAAGCTATTCAAATCGTATGTATCTTCCCTAGCCCCTTTTATACGAAATACCTAGGTTTAAATAAACTTATGTTTATATTATATATTTTATATAATATAACTTAACTTATAAACCTATCCATATACATATAGCCTATATATATTTCTTCAAAACATAAGTTTAAAAAAATTAGAACATGCTTATACAATCCTTTGAATGTTCTTGGGTCACCATTTATGTGGCTGCTTTAAAACCTAAACACTTACCTTCTATACTTTAATTCTAACCATTTATAATGTCATGGTAATGGTTTTTAATTTGACCACCTTTTTAAAAAGAAAACCTTATACATCAATCTAAACCTATTTATTTTTCAACCTAAGCACTTTAAATAGGTGGTATGTGTTTCATATATAAGCCATCATTATATTTATATATTCCTTGGTCAAATACCATGTGATATGCACTTGGTGTAATTAATTGAGTTGGTGGCTCCATGTAGCTTGCTTATCCCTCCTCTCGCTTGCATAAGTTTTCCATATGGAGCCTTCAAAACCATACCAAGTGTCATTTCTCAATTTATTTTAGGACCCACATTGATTGTTGTTTTTTTTTTTGAATTTTTCTAGTCTCACACGGGGGAAAGAATATAATTTTTTTAGGATTTATAAGCCAATGTGTTATGCGAGTATGGTGTGGTTGTGATTAGGTATAGCTGTAGACACTTAGACAATATTTAGCATGGTCTTATAGTACTATTTAGAAGGTTCTCAAGTTTACAAAGTACTAATTAATCCCACCTTTTCCTTATCTTTCGTTTCATCTTTCCCACGTATTTCCCGATACCTATTATCCCATTTCATGACCTTTCCAACATTCTAGTATTAAAATTGGGTTCCCGGCCTATCTTGGGTGCATTTAGGTGCCTTGGTTCCATTTCGGGAACCCCGGTCTATGCACAACCTCTTCCCGCCTATTTTTGGGTCGCTTCTAGATATTGGTCATCCTTATCTTCTTCTCGGTATTCCTTGTTAGGATTAACTACGAAATTAATCTTGAGATCCCTATAAATATAAATCTATAAGACCATAATAAGGTTCCTAGGTCATTTCATTGTATCACTACTATCACTCCATCAAGGGTTGCATCCATTGCATCACTTGCATCCACATAGTTCCATGCATTCAATCTAGGAGATATGCATCACACACACTTCATAGGGGGAGGTATTCCATTCTATTCTATACACACATGCTACTTAAATTTCTATAACTACTATTTCTCGCTACTTCAAAAAGTGTGACTAACATAAGAGAACCTAGGTCACATTATGCACGCACGCATGCACACACACGCGCGTGCGCACGCGAACTAAATTAGGGTCGTAATGTAGTGTAATGCTCATAGATAAGTCCACTAGTGTGGTGAATGAGGTCAGTTTGACCCATTATATATATATATATATATATATATATTATTTTTCTATGGTTGGATACTTCTCCTTACATTATGGGTCATCCCCTAGTTCATCTAGTGAATCCGATGTGATGAGACGAGAAGCACTGAGAGACATTTAATGACCATACCAAATTGATTTTCTAAGCATTTACATTGTTCGAGCACCCATATTGAATGTCGGGGCACCATGGGGCACCCCAAGGTACACCCAATTGCCTGTGTCATCTAAAAAATCTATATTTTCCCTTCGTAAGTGTCTTTAAGGGTTAGTTTTCACTTCCAGATTCTATTTCCAGATCTGCAACATTGTGTGATAGTCTTTTGTTATCAGCTGAGTCTTTTCCTTACTCTTCTCTTACACATTAGGGTTTCATTTCATCTAGAATAGTTTATTTACATTTATTTCATACTTTTTAATTTCATTTATAGTGTTTAGTCCTGATAACTAGATTAACATTAATACCCTAGATACCCCCTTAGGCCATCTAGGAATCCCTTATTTTTGTTAATCATTTTGGTGAAACCTATAGTAACCTTTCATAAACCTTATTTCTACCCCAAGTGTGTCAACCTATCATCAAGTATGTGTTGGGTGCTCACCCCGAGGTGTGTAGGGTGTTGAGCCCCTCCTTATGTGAGCTTTGTGAGAATGTTCCGCCATTAGTGGAGGAAAGGTTTACATAACAAGAATACATGCATTTAATCTAATATAGAAGTAGTAGATCTAGTTTTAAGCATAAATGATCCATGAGATAAGCATAACATCACAACAACATAATGGAAACATATCTAAACCATGAATAACATGAAAATACACTAGGGTTTAGTCCATAAACACAAATATAAAAAAAAAAGCTCCATATATTGATTAAATCATTTACAGTAGCCATATTACATCAAAAGGGGGTCATCTCAGACCATATACACCATGAAATAACATCCCAACCCTACAAAACTACTCTTGAACATAGATCCTAGCTATGATTTCCCATCATGAACCTTGATAAAACACAGGCGCATACATCTATGTTAAGTAACAATATTCCTATGACATTTCATTACATATCTTGCTCTCCCTTATTTCAGGCCCAAGCACTCCCTTAAATAGAATCTGGATTCATCACCATATATTTTCCCATGAGCAAATTGCATGCCAAGTGGAATTTTGGTCCTCCATGATCGATCAAGAGCTTATGCTAGCTTGCAAATTCTTCCAATAACTGTAATGATCCTCTTAGGAATATTCCCTGCATGGAATATTATTTTCTTGACCTCTAAGGCTCCAAGATGGCACCTTATCCATTCATCACACCTACTTAGGCCTTCACATGTTTTCCATGTGATACCACCATCAAAATGTGGATAATTCCCCAAAAATTTTCCTTCTTCGCACATAATCCTCTCCTCCGACGCTCCTTTTCTTGAGTTCCTTTCTACTCACTTAACTTCACTGCACACGTGCTTCTTCTTAGGACTTATTCAGTTTTCAAGGTCCAACATCACCCCACACTATGCATGTTATCCATCCTGGAAACACTCTAATTTCTCACCAAAGAATAAAGAATAGGAGGAATGAAATAATTTTTCATTAAATAAAGAATGGAAGAATAGAAGGATCTTATTACTGCTACATGAGGAGTGGGAATTATTTATTCATGAATGCTTTAATTTTATCCCAAGCATCTACCTCACCCTACGCATGTTGAAGTAAATCACCCACCAGTGTGCTAACCTTGTCAAAACTTAGTTCATCTCCCTTAGCCTTTAGCGTATATGTGATGTTTTCCATTTGCTTGATAAGGTCACCTAGCAAGTTGTTGGTTTGAAAATGCATCGCCTAGACAGATCTATGGATAGGACGAGCCAACGGTGTAGGGCTTAGCCCCTCTTTGAGTCAGTAGTGGCCCGGTTTATTCTTTATTCTACCAGCGAGGAATCTATGCAAGTCTCATAGATTCCGCCTTCGAGGTTTGGGATCTCATCCTAGTAGAGTGTTTAGAGCTGCGCAAAGAAGGAATGAAAGAGGGAAAAGAGAAAGAACAGATCCAAAGGAAGAAAAGAAATGAATTCCAAAGTAGAAAGGTCATAAGATTTATGTTTTTGGGTTGGTAGTAAACAGAGCCAAACCTACTTGCATAAATAAACAAAGCAATACTGATGAGCAAATGACAGAAAAGTAGATATGAATCCAACAGATTAAACACATACATATCTAACGTAAGGAAGATCTAATGCATAACATAGCTATTGAGCACAAAGTCTTAATATTTGTATTACTGTTCTCTTCTGTTACAAGAAAGCTCAAAGTCTTTCTCTCCTCACTTCTATTTTCATCTAAAAAATGTTCACCCCAAATACAACAAGTATTCCAGTATTTATAGAAGAGAGGAGAAGGAAAGAAGGCAAAAAAGGAGCCAACCACCTATTTACAAAGATATTTACAAAATATCTAAAAGTCATGTTGACTTTTGACAACTTGATGGATGACATCATCATTTGTGCCAACACACTTTAGACATTTCAACAAGAAAGTCGGAGAATAGAGAGAAGAAGAAGAAGAGGAAGAAGAAGAAGAAGAAGCAGCTACTCATCATCGTCATCCTGCGGCCGAAAGGGGGTTTCCCTGCTTCCCGATGTCTTTGCTCAGAGATGATATGTGGGCGAGCGCGGTATTCCAAAAACTTGTTAATCATGGGCCCAAATTGATCCTGTGATGGATCCTTGTGCCGTTCGCTGATTGCTTCGCAAGTCTCCCGCTCGCTTATGAGATTTTCTAGGAGTTTAGAATAATCTTTCTCCGCCTCGATGAGGAACCCGATGAAGTCCCTACAGGCGAGCAGGTTGTTGATAGATTCAGTGTCAAACGTGACCTCTGGCCCCATTCCTTGAGAAGTGATCTCCTTGAAGATCCGGATAGTTTCATCAGCTGATCTCATGGTAAAGGAAGGAGTGAGCAGCCCTGGAGACATGTTAAGAACAATTCGCTCCATTTGATGCATCGCATCCAGGGCCTCTTCCTTCACCTTGTCTATCTTTTCCAGAACAAATTCCAGCTGATCTATCCGATAGTCCAGAGTGGACATGGTTTTGTTGAGGGCCCTTGGATGGCCGAAAACTCTGAACTTGACCAGATCTTCGACTGAATAGTCAAACATTTGTTGAAAGGTCTCATGTTGGAGTCTAGCATGTTCTAGCTCTTCTGATATGGGACCCGCTAATGCTTGGAGTTCCTTGTTCACCTTTCTGATGTTTAGATATGAATTGACATACTCGGCGATCACTCTTTCACTGTCCTTGAGGATCTGGCTCCTCCAAGTAGAAACGGCCATACCCTGCTCGCCGATCTTTGAATATTCATTGATTTTCTCCTAGTGAGAAGCTCGAAGTCTGGCGGCGATCATGGGAGGTGCACTACCCATCTTCTGTAAGGCTTAGAAGCAGATATTTGTTCTTCCTTTAATAGCCTTTCTCTTCTTTTATTTCTTGAAGCTTTTTGCGAGAGGACATCGGCGTGGAAAGAGCTCCCCACAGAGACTTTCGAGAAGACGTCCCCATTGTGACTTGAGTCACGGTAAAATTTTCGGAGACAGATCTTTTTCTCCTTGAGGGGATCGGGGTATGCTATTTCCATAACTCTCTCACTGCAGCACTTTGAGAGAAGCGTGTTACTGAGGATTTTGCTTCTTTGCCCCTTTGGGTGGAATTATCGAAAAGTCCATCGGAGTGATGGGAACTTTCCTCTTTCTTTGGCCCCAAATTTCTTTGAGAGATCTAGGCTGGTCCCATAGAAGGACCGAGAAAGAGGAGGGGCAGCTGCAATAGAAGAGGAAAAAACGTGGAGACACGCGGAGGTGGCATTGAGAGAATAGCGAAGAAGTGTCCACGGGAGGAAGGAAAGCTGTAGGCTGCGGAAGACATAGGAAGGGAAGGGAGCCTGAAATGAGGGAAGAAATGGAAGAAGATAAATCAGTGAGGGAAGAGAAGATAGACGAAGAAGCAGGGGAAAGAGTAGAAGAAGGGGCGGAGGACACGACCAAAGCGATGGTCGCTTGAGTCACTTGAGGAGGGGAAGGAAGAGAAGAAGAAGGGATAGAAGGGACTTCTATGGTTGTAGCAATGCCGACATCCTGAGTGGATGGGCGTATGGGACTATCCCCAGCTGCTTCTTTCTCTGGTGAATCCAGAGTTATTACCTGTTCTGGCGCTGTGGAAAGAGGACTCTCGGGGGCTTCTTCTTGAATGGTGCTGGATTCACCTTCCACACCTTTGCCTTTTAGCTGCTTCTTGGACCTTGGAGGTGCATTGCCCAATGGGGAGGTTGTGAAATCTACCCCGAGGTAGATCAGCCCGTTCATGCGGGACCAGTGCTCTATTCTGCGCATAGTCTCCTTGACCCTCTCCTCAATTGTTTAAAGAGCCTTGCTTCGTCAATCATCCCCTTCCGTGTCATTATACACCTTGCCTACTTCATCTTTGCGTAGTTTGGAAGCCTTTGGGGACAATGGCCACTCTGTATTGGATAATTTCCACCAATGCTAAGCGAGAATGATCCTTTCTTACGAGTTCCACCTCGTGGATGACGTCGATGTAGATATCCTTAATTTGAGGGACATGGATCGGATCAAGCTTAGCCCTTGGCAGGCAGCCCTTTGGGTCGAAGGTGGGCCTGGCTGGGAAGTCATGCTTCAAATTGAGTAACTCCAACTCTGCAAACATTTCCTTCGCCTTGTGGTGAGAAGAGCATGTGTATCGGCCTACTGTGAGGGGGAAAGGAGTTCCACCCTTCTTTCTTTTGAGGCATTTCTCGTGGTATGTGACTAGTTGCCTTGATAGCTCTAGTAGAATCAGCTTAGGTCCAGCATACCTCGGTAGCCTGGTTGGCTCGCCCAAGAAGTTGACCGCCCTCAGATAGGTAAATGTGGGAAACTGGGTGAACAGGGCCCCCCACTTCTCCACGGTTGACACAATGTTTTGGTAAATGCGACCATGAGTTAGATTTGGCCTCAGCGGAAAATGATGTGATAGAAGAAAGCATCATTAATTTTGGCGAATTTAGGATGCTATTCTCCGACCTCACTTCGGATAATATTCATATATTTTGACCTAAGGCCAAATTCCACTTCGGTTTAGCCCTGGATAATCCCTCTCCGACGCAGCGTAGACTACGTAGGAGTTCATATGAAATACTCCGTTGTCTTTGAACTGACAGAATCTTTCGGAAATGGTGCTTTGCTTATAATCTCCCCAGATAAGCATTGCTCAGGCACATTCTTATTCATCGTTTCCAAGTAGCGCAGCATCCATTTATGGAAGTAATGGGCGTCAGAAAGCCCGAAGACTCTGCTCAGGAAAGTAATAGTATCACTGAGCTCTTCTGAGAAATCACTGCGGTGGATGATTTGGGGCCACCGGGTTACCACCTTCTTGTTCTTCAAGTAGACTTCGTTCATTAGTTGCATGCATTGGTCTTCATTATCTTCCCAGGCCTTGATGCACTCTTCTTGGCTGACGGCCACAAAGTGCCGGTGGTGAGGGATGCCGAGCATTATCTCAAAATGACGGGCAGTGAGGTTTATGACTACCTCGCCCTTGCTGTTTTCGACACATCTTGTGTCCTTGTTGTAAGATTGTGCAATCACCATCATGAATTCATTGTTGACAGCCAACGTGGCGGGATTCCTCCGATGAAGTGCGAGGAACGCATATTAATTTGTCCATCCACGGAATTCTTGTAACCTTACGAGTTCTAACCTGAGAATTCTTCCATGTCAATGTGACCCAGATTACGAGTCTCGACATCCATCACTTGCATTCACTGTGATTCGGGCATCCTGACCCTTTGATATTTGTACTTCATCTCTTCCTCTGTAAGCTTAGCCTTTCCTCTTGGTTTGGTGGGTCTCTTGCTGGATGTAGACATATGTTCTTTTGAACTCAGTTGCTGATCTACATGAAGAAGAAGCGAGACCCAATCCAAAAAAGTTGAATTAGTCATTTGATCTTCCATTGGAAAGTCAGCAGAAGAAAGAGTTAGAGATTTTAAGGCTCAGGGCGCATAGTGCATGAAAATTGCAACTTGCAGGCCAAATAGATAAGGCGCATGGCGCATGGATGTTGCAGATTGCATTTTATAAAGGGCGCATGGAATTTTCATGTTGCATTGGTATTTGGTGCGCCCTTTGGCACATGTATGGATTATGTAACATTGACTTTTCATGCACCAAAGGGATATGGCACGGCACACGAAGAGTTTACACAACATAATGTTATTGCAATCAGGGATGCGCCTGCACCTTTATAGCTTCATACTTGCACAGATAAAGCTTGTGTTGCATGGAAGCTGGGTGTGCCATGGGCGCATGGAAAGGTGATGCAGCAGGGAAGGATTGTGTGCCGAAGGGGTGCAAGTATAGCACTTGCAACATGTGAAAGAGGTGCGCCAAAGGGCGCAGAGGTTAATGATGCACAAGCGGTGGGTGCGCCTGCAGTGCGAGGATGTTGTAGATTACAAGGCGGTCAGATGTGCCAATGGGGCGCAAATGTTCACGATGTTGCAGGGGTGATAGATGCGCCAAGGAGGAAAATAGAGAACTAAGCTCTCAAAAGGGGTTTTACATGATGCGGGTTCCTTCTACTCCTTCGTCCTATTTGAAAGGCTCAGTGGGGTAGATAAAATGATCTAGATCGGAGAGGCCCAACCAAGCTGTTTCAGAAAAAAGTCCTTCTCACAGATCTGGAAAGAGGAAGGATAGCATGGGGGCAGACAAGAAAGCGGAGGAGGCCGAGGCCAACACATTTACATTTCAAAATCAACTAGCAAGCAAAACCAGACCAAGAACACACCAAGAACTGAAAACACAAAATGCACGAGAGAGAAAGACACCTCATACCTGGATAAATAGCAAAAGCTCGGGAACGGGTCCACAAGGTGATGAAAACGACGAGGCAGAGGCTGACAGGCTCAGAAAAATCACGTGCTCAGCGAATAATGAAAATGACATTTGGGCGCGCAAACCATATATATATAGGTTAGCTGGTCATTAATGCGCCACCCACTTTTGAAAAGCGCATGAAAACTGCTGTCGACAGGAGAAAGCGTGCGCCCTTTGGCGCACGAAAGTATTTGACAACAGGAGACAAAGCGCGCCTTTGGCGCACCAAAAGCATTGTCGACATAAAGTTATGTGCGCCCTTTGGCGCACCAAAACATTTTGTTGCACAAAGATTATGCGCGCCCTTTGGCGCACCAAAGAGTAGCGCAACAAAAGTTGTACCAACACAAGCGCATGCGCCTTGGCGCACGCAGGGAAGGTTCAACATTCTTTGGCACATGAAAAGTTGTGTTGACATTGAAAATCATGCGCCAAAGGCTTTTAAGGGGGTGCATCAAAATTTAGTGTTGCAAAGCAATTTCATGCGCCCAGCGAAAAAAGGCTTGAAAAGACTAAGTTTGAAAACTAGATTTCTCGGGAAGGGATTTTACAACATTTCGAACACAAGGGATCCCTAACGAGGGATCGGAACAAAATTTTTGGTATGGTTATCGGTAAAATTGCCCTTATCAATTTTACGGGATAACAGCTGGCTCTTTCTAGGGACTACCCCTGAGTGAACTCGGGGGTAGAGAATCTCAGTTCTCATGTGCCTATCCATTGGGTAACAGAGTCAAAAACAAGGGTGACCGGAGGGGGAACGAAAGAAAACACACAACAAACCAAAAGCAAACACACGATGGAAACAAACACACAACAAAAGCAAAACTGTACAAAGAAGAGAGCAAGCTCTACTTCCTGAAGATCTTCAGATGCTGCCCGCTATAAGGAAGCGGGAGTTCGGTTCCATCCAGATATGAGAGATAGAAACTATTCTCTCTGTTGAGCTGCTTGATCTTGAAGGGCCCTCTCCACAGGGAATCAAACTTTCCATGCATGCCCTTTGGTTCTCTTCACTTGTCCCATAAAAGGATGAGATCTCCCACTTGAAAATCCCTTTGCTTGGCTTTCTTATCGAAAAGCCTCTTAACTTGATTCTGATGTTCAGTGATCCTATCGACCACCCTCACTCTCTTTTCTTCAAGTTCTACCAGATACATGATTCTCTTTTCAAGAGAACTTTGGAAAGTTTCATCTTCAATGGCTCGTGCCAAGCGCAGAGCAGGAAGTTCCGCAGAAATGGGAAGCTCGGCATCAATGCCATATAACACTTGAAAAGGTGACATGCCGAGAGATCTCTTGGGAGTAATACAATCGGCCCACAAAGCGTCGTACAAAGACTTGTGCCACATTCGCTGATTTGATTCCACCAGTTTTCGTATGATGGCCACCAAGTTCTTGTTGCTGGATTCCGCTTGACCATTTCCTTGAGGGTAATAATCGGATGCGTGAGCCAAGGTTATCCCATATTCATAGCAAAAACTAATAACTTCTCGTGAGGAGAAGTTAGAAGCATTATCAGCAACGATTTTGTTTGGAACGCCGAACCTGACAATGATATTTTCTTTAATGAAATTACAAACCACCTCAGAAGTGGCATGCTTGACAGGTATGGCTTCCACCCACTTGGTGAAGTAATCCATTCTTTGTAAGGACATATTTGTGTCCAAAGACTCGATCGAGGATTGAGTGCACCAATAAAATCAATTCCCCATTGCTCGAATGGTTCATTGATAATGACCAAGGCCTTAGGGGAAGGGGCAGCCAGCTTGGGCTTGCCGACGAATTGCTGACAGGGTTCACACTTTGCCACCCAGGTGGCTGTATCTTGAAAGAGCATCGGCCAATAGTACACTGCTCAAATGATCTTGTGTGCGATTATGGAGGAAGAGAAATGCCCTCCACATGGATGAATTGTGAAAACTTTCCAAAGAGCTTCACTTGCTGGGGTTTGTCAACACATCGTAAAAAGATGCCATCTATCCCACGTTTATATAAGCGTCATCCCAGATGACATATTTAGCCGCTCTGAGCTTTATAGTGCGCTTCTCCTTTGCAGTTAGGTGCATTGGGCATTCGCCGTAGGTAAGGAAGAAAGCGATGTCGAGTACCACTCATCACTAGTTGCAACAAATAGAACCCGGCGGAGAATCGGGCTCTTCTGTCGGTCTGTGTTTCATCGGTGTAGTCACCCCTTTCACCGAGGGTTTTATGAATCTTTGT